>CM060942.1:12505552-13758328 GCA_030765085.1 Allium cepa
GCAAATACGCCGCAATGGCAAACGTCCGAAGACAAATACACCGCAATGGCAAACGTCCGAAGACAAATACGCCGCAATGGAAATGACCCGAAGGTCCAGTACTGGCACGCCAACAGGCAAATGTGTCACAAACTCTCGGAAAGGAACCCGAAAAGTGTTAATGTGTGTCCCATACCACCCGTTCGCACTAAACGGTTTACTAACCGCTAGTAAATTTCACACTCAAAGCAATAAAATGTTCACCTCATATCATCGGTAAACTAGACCCGTAGGCCAAAACGATCAAACGGACAAGTCGGGAATTAACCGATAAGATAAACGCACGTGTCCCATACCACGTGTTTTACCAAACCATTTAATTCTCCTTCTCATTCGCTCGAAATGTGCAAAAACGTGTAATTCAAATATCGTCTTGAAATCGATTATAAAATCCATGCACGAAATCATCGAAATCAATTCAAATTCAACTGAGTTTTCTCAAATAGAACTCGAATAAATCAACAACATTGCAACTTAAAATCATTATAGAATGTCGGCTTTCTAATGTATAGAAACATCCTTTTGAAAACATCATAATTCATCTCTGAAAATACAGAAGAAACGGTGCAAAACAACAGAATAAAGGTAAGGATAACACACATTTAAACACACTTAGGCAAGTGACTCAAACTTTTTATAGTAGCTTTGAATGTCAGTTTATTTTATTTATAGAAAATTTCGAAGTTAAATTCCTAAGCAAGTGGTGCAGATTTCATAATCTTTAACAACCATTTTAAACTCAGATATGTAAATCTCAGTTTACATATACTCACTTTGTAAAAATCATATAAATTCGAAATTTAATCTTTTTCACTCAAACTTTTTACAGTAGCTTTGAATATTAGTCTAGATTATATTTATAGAATTTCAAAGCCAAAAACCTAACCAATTGGTACAGATTTCATATTCTTTAATCACCATTTTAAACTCAGATTTGAAAATTTCAGTTTACATATATATACCCACTTTACAAAAATCATATAAATTCGAAATTTAATGTTTTTCACTCAATCTTTTTACAGTAGCTTTGAATATTAGTCTAGATTATATTCATAGAATTTCAAAGCCAAAAACATGATCAATTGGTAAAGATTTCACATTCATTAATCGCCATTTTGAACTCAGATTTGTAAATTTCAGTTTACATATACCCACTTTACAAAAATCATATAAATTCGAAATTTAATCTTTTTCACTCAAACTTTTTACAGTAGCTTTGAATATTAGTCTTGATTATATGCATAGAATTTCAAAGCCAAAAACATGATCAATTGGTACAGATTTCATATTCTTTAACCACCATTTTCAACTCAGATTTGTAAATTTCAGTTTACATGTACCCACTTTGCAAAAATCATGTAAATTCGAAATTTAATCTTTTTCACTCAATCTTTTTATAGTAGCTTTGAATATTAGTCTAGATTATATATATAGAATTTCAAAGCCAAAAACCTTACCAATTGGTACAGATTTCATATTCTTTGACTATCATTTCCAACTCAGATTTGATGAATCTAAATTGACATAATGTTAACCAAACAAATTAACCAATTTAACTCTTACCTCATAACAACCATCATACAATAAATTAGCACTAAAAAAACAATCATTTCATAGCCTAATCATTAGAGATAGATGTTGTGAGTGTTCAAAACTCACCTTATCATCTTCCAAATCGCATGCATCAACAAATAAACGAATCACTGAAAAATCTGTGTTTTCCTCCTCAGCGCAGCAAGGGTTTAGCAAAACAAAACTAAGTGTTTTCCTACGAAAATTTTACAGAAGTTTTATCCGTGAGGTTAGAACAACATATCCTAATTTCATGTTTTTATGATTTTTCTACAATTAGTTATGAATTTTATACTGACCTTCGTTTTCAGCCAAGATCTAACTCGAAAACCACTAGAGAAAACAAGACCTTTTACCCATCAAAACTAAACTAATTGCCATGACATTTGGAGCAGAGGTGCTGGAGAATATCAGCAATAATATATCCAAATTTTAGAATTTTTGAGAATTTATTTGATTTATTATGATTTTTGGAGCAGGCAGGGATTGGTGAAAACAGTTGTAGAAAGAGGAGTTTGAGTTTTCTGGTTTCAACTTTTTGAGAAATGTAATGAACGTACAGCGCAAAGAAGAGAGGAGTTATCTCTTCTTCACTTGTAGGTGGGCTTAGGTTGGAGATTTGAGCCCAAGTCCATTAATACATCAATTTTTCACTATTTTAAACACACACAAAACACCTTTTAGGTCTATTTTTGAAAAATAATATCTCCTAAACCAAAACTCATAAAAATGCAAACTTATTTTCAAAAATTAAGTACAAGACTTAATCTTTGCAATGAAACTAAAATCACTCATTTTTATGGTCGTTAGACACTTCAGATAATTTATTGAAAATGGACATTTTCAGGTTTGTACAAAAATGTAAAACATGTTTAAAATAGATTTTAGCTCTCTAACTTATAATTTCTTCATAAGGAAATTTATGAATCACTTTAATAACATAATTAAGATTTTTAACCAAGTTTACATTGGTAAATTTACAATAAAATGTCTTATTTTATTATTTCAAAAATGCGGGTTATTACAGCCGTGGTCATTTCAAAATAGTTTATACTTCAAAAAGATCAAATCATTCCATTTCAAACTATATTTTTTTCAAAATAATTCATACTTCGAAACCAAAACCAGTTTTATTTCAAAACTATTTTTCAATCAAAATAGTTTATACTTCGAAACCAAAAACATTTCAAACATATATTCATTTGAAAATCATAATATTTTCAAAGTATAACTCTTTCGAATCCAAAAATACTTTAAACAATTACACTTTGAAAATCATAACATTTCAAAATCATACATTTGAAATCATGGGATATTCATTTAATTCTTTACATTTTACAATTCATTCAATTAATTCCAAATTTTCAGTTTCCAACTTAATTCAATTCAAACCATCAGTTTCAACTAAATTTCCCAATAACCATTTCAAATCATATCAATTTCAAATATAGATTTTATCCACAAATTAAACTATTCAATTTTTAATATATTTCAAAGCTTTAATATCCCGCATTTCAAAAACTAAATTTTATAATTTCATATATCTCAAATCTAGTTTCATTATTACTTAGTTTTGAAATATTCATTTCATAAATCCAATATTATTTAAATAAACACAATTTAAAATTAAAATAAATTTCCTTTAATACCAATAAAAACTTTAAATATTCATTTATCAAAAGTACATATCATTCCAATTCATATTCTTTATCAAAATAAAGATCAAATCATTTCCAAACCTTATTATCAAATCATTATTTGAATTCAAATACTCAAATTTAAATATCATTTTTAAATCAAATAAGTCAATCATTTGTTATTTCAAGTATCATTACAAAATACATTAAAAATTCCATTCAAAAATTCATTTATCTCATTACATTTCATTCCATTTAACGCATAACCAAGTAAACCCTATTTAAATTCAAATTCAAATTTAAATTCCTTAAAAATTCAAATTTAAATATTAAAATATATTCAAAACTTCTTAAGTTTCACAATTAATCAATTTCCAAAAGTTAATTCATTTAACACTTTAAAATATAACTCAAACAGTGTTAAAATCTATAACATTTCAAACATTGTCAAATTATAGTAATGATAGCATTTATAAAGTGCTATCGTAGCTTATAACTTCCAAAAATGGTTTAGTTCAAGAATAACGGCATTTATAAAATGTTGTAATAGATATTTAGTTATTTCAAACATTGTTAGATTCAAAACAATAGCATTTAAAAATGCTGTCAAAAGACTACAACATTTTGAAAAAGGCTATAAAATTCCAGATTTCATTTTAGCTTTTCAAAAATAATAATAAAACTCCAAATTTTTATTATAACTTAAAAATCATATTTCTAGACTTCAAAATTTCACATTTAAAATCATTTTAACATATGATTTAGCACAACAAAATTTTTAGATCAAATATTCAATTTAAAAACTCCATTCATTTATTAATTCAAAATTCACTGTTTATTAACATATAATTTAAATAAAACTTAAACTTTTACTTCAAATATAATGTTAAAACTTTAAATTTAATTTCAATTATTTATTTACATTTTAAAATAAAATTTAAAGTCTAAAATCTCAGTTACTTCAAATTTAAGTACTCAAATTCACAATTTCAAGACTTAAAATTTAATTTTCTTAACACCATAAAATATATATTTTTAAATCAAAATTTCATACTTTTAAAAATACATATTTTAATATATCAGAGTGAGAAAGACTCACCTTTTACGAAGCTAGAGACAAACAACACACATAAGAGCGATTCCAAAGGCACGACAAGCACGATTTGATTTGAGTTGATGGATAACCTTGTAAACAACACAAAATATAACATATATAAGCACAAATATAGATATCAACATACAAATATAATCAACAACTTTAGTTTGCAGAACAGTTGCAAAACAAGAGAGATGACCAAACCTTAGAAGCAAAAGACTTGCACACGACAACATAAGCTTGTCACTTGATCAAATGGGCTTGATCTCACCACACTAGGCTCTGGTTTGGGTCAGGTACGGTAGCCATAAAGGTCAGGATACAAGTGGATGAAGGTGGTGGAAGAGTTACAACATGAAGCACACATGGGTTCAAGGAAAATATGTGAAGTTTTTGGTGCATTTTGACTCGGCTATGACCACATATAGGCTCGGCCATGGGGTCTTCATGTTAGGTCAGATCTGGACAGTAGTGAAAGGGGCAGCCAAAGGTGAAGTAGATGAAGGTGGTGGTGGCTAAGGGGTGGCCAAAGGAAACTATGGAGGCAATAGTGGAGTATAGGCTTGGCTAGCATTGTTTTGGTGAAGCGCTTTACAAATTTGAGGTGGTGGCTTCATCTAATGGTCATGGCCAGAGGTGGTGGTCAGAGGAGAGGGGGTTGGTGCTGCTGTAGATGGTGGAGAGGATGGTGGTCAGCAAAGATAGAGGTGAGGCCAAGCAAACATGAAGAAGAGGAAGGCTAAATCAGTGAAGAAGAGGGAAAAATGTGAAAAGAAAAGCCATTGGTTTTTTTTTCTTTTTTTTTCTTCACGGCCGTGATTTTTAGGGGATGGGAAGTCTTCCCTTTCACGTGAAAAAGAAAGAAGAATACACGGCTGAAGAATGGAGTTAAGGCAGCCAATTGAAAAGATGTTGGTTGAGAAATGAAAAGACAAAATACAAAAAGGCTTAAGCAAATAAAGAGTCACAAATCTTTCAAATTTCCACCATTTCTTTTTTAAAAATTTAAATACATATAAAATATGTATAAATACAGATAAAACACGAAAATATAGTAAATAAACAAAAATAAATAAATAAATATTAATTAAATATAATTAAATTAAGAAAATAACAAAGAAAATGTAAATTAGGCTTGAAAATTTGAAAATAAATGAAATGAACTTTGGGAAAATTGTATGTACATGAAAAATATTTATAAATAAAGATAAAAACATAAAAATAAAATGCATACATAAAAATGAATAAATAAATTTTAATTAAATATAATTTAAATGAAGAAAATAGCAGAAAAATGGAAACTAAGCTTTAAAAATAGAAAATAAATTCAATGAGCTTTGGAAAAATTCAAACATCACTTTAAATATATTTAAAAGGTAAAAATATATGTAACATAACACATAATAGAATTTAGAATAAGATATGACAAATAAAAAAATTATTTACATAATTTAAAATAAACAATATTGTTAAATAAAACAATTTACACCCAATTTTGTAAAAAACATAACTTTCACAATATTATTCGGATTTCAGTGAAACGAAAAGCATTGTTCTTGAAATTTTACTTACTTTCATAACAGAAGATAAAATTCAAATTTTCAAACTTTTAAAATTTAAATTTAAAAGTCAAAGTTTGACCAGATTAACCAAAATTCACCTTTTTTGCAAAATATTTAATATATTTAGGTTTGAAGTTATCATTCACATACCAATCAAAATTTATATTTAAAATAACAAAATTAATTCATTAAATAAATAAAACAAAGTTTTTTTTTTTGAAATCAGGAATTCAAATAGAATAATTTAAATATGCAATTAAATAATCACAACATACAGGGTTGTTACACTCTCCCCCACTCAAAACTTTTCGTCCTCGAAAAGGAACGAGATATACGAGAAAGCACAGAAAAAGATAGAATGAAATAAGATTAAGACAAGATGACAGGAAGATTAAAATTATACCTCATAACTGTTGCTATAGGTAAGTTTAACAATATGGAGATGATCTTTCCAAGATCTTCCAGAATCAAGAACACAAGCATGAAAAAAAACTTTTAGAATCTGATTCACCCTTCCAGTTTGACCGACGGTCTATGGATGGCAAGCAGTGCTTAGATTCAAAGATGAGTACCAAACATTATTAAAGATTATACAAAGATTTCTAAACAGACTGGTATAAGCAATAGCCTCCCATTCTTTAGCAAGATAAGGGAAATTAGGGCAACCAAAAGATAGTTTTAAAATCAAAATAAGATAATAAATTTGAAACCGTGAAAATTTCAATTTATATTGAAAATTAATTTTACATAAGTTATATAAATATAACTATCTTTAATTTCATTATCTTATCATCCTATTATCCTTAATTAACAATATCTAAAATCATGGATTTGAAAAAAAAATCATTTATTGTACTAAAATGTACTCAATAACATTATTTCTTCTTTATTCCTAATTATAATTAAATTTATTCCTCTCAATATATTTTATCACCTATATTAAATATATTTACACTCATTGTAGCTGACTTAAATTTATTCTTAGTTCCTTTATCATCATTTTATATTGTAAATTATTCCATTACACTTTTTTCTCTATTTACCTCTTTTAAACTAAAATTTAAGTATATAACATTTATTATAACCACTCAAATTTTATTTATAAAATCTTTTTTTTATATTGTATATTATCCAATTACATATTCAGCTTCTGAAAATTTAGATAAGTTATATTAGAATGAAATTGTGTATTATACAAATAAACTTTCCAATTCAATCATTTCAAACCTGAATATTTATCCAAATCTTGAAATTATACTTAAAATTATCCTTCAAGATAAAATTTAGGAACTAAATTTTCAATAAATTTCAAACTATTTAGAGATAACTAAATGCGCATATACCATATATATATATAAATATCCATTCAAATTTAAATCATATATCAGCATATGTTATAAATCCAGTCTTATTTTAGAAATTAAAATCAATTAAATTTTCCCAAAACAAAACTGTAGCAAGACTACAGAATGGTCTTTTCACTTCGAAACTCGAAAATGAATGTCGATGATGCTGCAGTCATTACCGAAATTATTTTCCAGCGACAAAGAGAAGAACACTAAATTTAAATTTAAAATTCTTTGGAAACAAATTTTTATTTGAAAATACTTTAACTAATATATCCTTTAAAATTTTAAACACAAAGTTTGAAATCCATCAGAAATTAAATTCTCAAATTCTTGTTTTACATTCATTTTAAATTTCCAAATAAATTTATAACCATGTTTTATAGTTCAATTAGATATATGAAACAATAGAAAATGATATATAAAATCAAATATTATTTCTTAACAACCAATTCAAATAAAATCCATATAAAGATTTATAATATAGTTACAAAATTTATTTCACAAAATTTATTTCATTGCTAAATTTTAAAAAAACATATTGTGTCAGTTTGCTCTGTTCAAATGTTTTGGAAATCTTATCGATAGGGTTGATCAGACGAATCGATTAGAAACCTAAATCAACATCAACAACTCAAACAACACAATATATAAAACATTGTAAATATTAGTTGACAAATACACTTCAAGAATAATTTGAAGATAAGTTGGAAACAAAGATGAGATGGTTAAATAACAGAATAGGGAGATGGATGAGTTTATATAAATCGCGGGCAACCCTAACCGGGTCAACCGTGACTTAAAGAATAAGATCGATGTGGATTTCTTGGGTAAATCAACATTCGGTCTCAAGAGATAGAGTTCTGGATTATAAGAGGTACTACCATCTAAACCGAGGATATAGAATCTCTGGTGAATCGATGCTGTTGTAAAGGAGTTCCCCCCTTTACAAATAAATTTGTAGGTTGGCGAGACCGCCGACTCATTATAAAGATCATTCAAAGTGGAGTTATGGGATACTCCAGAAATAAAAGAAGATAAATAGTGAGGGACACGAATGGATTTTGGAACCACAGGGAATGTTCCAAAATTCAAAGGAATCGAGTCAAAAAGGAAGAGGTTTAAACTCGAATGAAAGTGATTCTGTAAATACATTTACCCTATATATTGAGTTTTGCCTAGAGCTACCAAAGCTCTGATACCAACTGTAACAACCCGATATTTTCAACCATTCGTATCCGCACCTGTTGGACTTGAATTGCTCAAAATACCGCGTTGTAAATAAAATTTGGCAAATCTCAGAATATACAATAAATACATAATCACATATCACAGACACAGAGTATTTAATAATGCAGCGGAAGTAAAAGAGATAGTAGTTCATGAAGCTGCTATATATATAAGATACATCAGAGTTAAATAATATACAGCAGAAGAGTAACAAGATACATCAAGTACAAATCAGAATACATCACTGGAAACACTGGATACTGAAAACAAATAGATGGCTGGAACTTCAAGCAAAGCACCAACTCCGAAGGTGAGTCTTGGATGCTGAATCACTCAATCTGACTTGAGCGTAAAGCAAAATACAAAACACTCGAGTCGGGACATAAATACTTATGAACTGTAAATAAACTCAAGTGGACAGTAACAAAATGCATCAGTAACTTAAAGGATGCTTGGGATCGCCCATCCATTAAGGATCCGTTAAACTATTTACTATGTAGTAATATTGTGCTACTATAATAATGTCTATAGTAAAATAAACATACTTTTAAATAGCGTTCCGGGCTACCCATATCACCCTTCACACATAATAGTCCCAGTAGTCCATCCAATATCATGCCATCTCCACTCCGGGTGACTGTCAGAGGAAACCAAACGGGCTACGGGAGAAAATCAAACTCGTAGTAAAGGCTCATTATGGTAGGTGACATGACACACAAGGCAATGTCAGGGTAGATATACCAATTACACACACGGGCTGGTGGTAACGTAGCAGCCACATACGCCTACCTCGGAACACACTCCCATATCAAAATCGAAGGATGGCCATCTAATCAATCAACGGTAAGAGTATAGTATCAAAGGAATGTGTCCGATCGGAGGAATGACCTCACTTGGCCTAAGATCGCTCCTGTTTTAGCCACCTTATGCCAACTCACGGGAGTTGGGTCCACGTAATATACCTCAAGAACATCGCCACCATCCTACTTCATTATGGAATCTCCACCACGTACACGGTTGTTAAAGTGGTTTTTGGAGTTGGCAGAGAGTATGGCAACTTCCGATCCCGGTCTCTTTAACAACCAAACGTTATTATAACGTCGTGGTCATTTCAAAATAGTTTATACTTCAAAAAGATCAAATCATTCCATTTCAAACTATATTTCTTTCAAAATAGTTTATACTTCGAAACCAAAACCATTTTTATTTTAAAACTATTTTTCGATAAAAATAGTTTATACTTTGAAAAAAAAACATTTCAAACATATATTCATTGCAAAATCATAATATTTTCAAAGTATAACTCTTTCGAATCCAAAAATATTTGAAACAATTACACTTTGAAAATCATAACATTTCAAAATCATACATTTGAAATCATGGGATATTCATTTAATTCTTTACATTTTACAATTCATTCAATTAATCCCAAATTTTCAATTTCCAACTTAATTCAATTCAAACCATCAGTTTCAATTAAATTTCCCAATAACCATTTCAAATCATATCAATTTCAAATATAGATTTGATCCACAAATTAAGCTATTCAATTTTTAATATATTTCAAAGCTTTAATATCCCGCATTTCAAAAACTAAATTTTATAATTTCATATATCTCAAATCTAGTTTCATTATTACTTAGTTTTGAAATATTCATTTCATAAATCCAATATTATTTAAATAAACTCAATTTACAATTAAACTAAGTATCCTTTCATACCAATAAAAACTTTAAATATTCATTTATCGAAAGTACATATCATTCCAATTCATATTCTTTATCAAAATAAAGATCAAATCATTTCCAAACCTTAGTATCAAATCATTATTTGAATTCAAATTCAAATACTCAAATTTAAATATCATTTTTAAATCAAATAAGTCATTCATTTGTTATTTCAAGTATCATTACAAAATACATTAAAAATTCCATTCAAAAATTCATTTATCTCATTACATTTCATTCCATTTAACGCATAACCAAGTAAACCCTATTTAAATTCAAATTCAAATTTAAATTCTTTAAAAATTAAAATTTAAATATTAAAATATATTCAAAACTTCTTAAATTTCACAATTAATCAATTTCCAAAAGTTAAATCATTTAACACTTTAAAATATAACTCAAACAGTGTTAAAATCTATAACATTTCAAACATTGTCAAATTATAGCAACGACAGCATTTATAAAGTGCTATCGTAGCTTATAGCTTCCAAAAATGATTTAGTTCAAGAATAACGGCATTTATAAAATGTCGTAATAGATATTTAGTTATTTCAAACATTGCTAGATTCAAAACAATAGCATTTAAAAATGCTGTCAAAAGACTACAATATTTTGAAAAAGGCTATAAAATTCCAGATTTCATTTTAGCTTTTCAAAAATAATAATAAAACTCCAAATTTTTATTATAACTTAAAAATCATATTTCTAGACTTCAAAATTTCACATTTAAAATCATTTTAACATATGATTTAACACAACAAAATTTTTAGATCAAATATTCAATTTAAAAACTCCATTCATTTATTAAGTCAAAATTCACTGTTTATTAACATATAATTTAAATAAAACTTAAAATTTTACTTCAAATATAATTTTAAAACTTTAAATTTAATTTCCATTATTTATTTACATTTTAAAATAAAATTTAAAGTTTAAAATCTCAATTACTTTAATTTACGTACTCAAATTCACAATTTCAAGACTTAATATTTAATTTTCTTAAAACCATAAAATATATTTTTTTAAATAAAAATTTCATACATTTAAAAATACATATTTTAATAAAAATCATTAAAAAATATACCACGGGGTCTGTATATAATTTTCTAACCTAGGTCAAGTGATACCGAGATATATAATTTCAATCCGTAGTTTACAAAGAAAACCCGGATTCTATCATTTCAAACCCACAATCTCAAGTCAAATAAAATACAATAAAAATCGCTCATGCCTATCATTTCAGCCCATAACGATTTTTTCCTATTCTAAAGTCCGTTCAGGTATGCATCATTTCAACCCATAGTGATTCTATTTTAACAGGAAACTTGCAGTGTGAATATATGCATAAACAATATAAACAATGTCAATGTCAGAATATATGTCATATATCAGATGTCAGGTGGTAATTAATAGTTTTAACATGGTAATAACATGGTATAGCATATCATATGTCATCATTAACTTGCACAAACATTTTATATTACTATACACTTGTCATCAACTTACTATTTCATAAGTAAATATATCAGAGTGAGAAAGACTCACCTTTTACGAAGCGAGAGACAAAAAACACACACAAGAGCGATTCCAAATGCAGGACAAGCACGATTTGGTTTGAATCGATGGATTCCCTTGTAAATAACACAAAATATAACATACATAAGCACAAATATAGATATCGACATACAAATATAATCAACAACTTTAGTTTGCAAAACAGTTGCAAAACAAGAGAGATGACCAAACCTTAGAAGCAAAAGACTTGCACGCGAAAACATAAGCTTGTCACATGATCAAATGGGCTTGATCTCACCACACTAGGCTCTGGTTTGGGTCAGGTATGGCAACCATAAAGGTCAGGTTACCAGTGGATGAAGGTGGTGGAAGAGTTACAACATGAAGCACACATGGGTTCAAGGCAAATATGTGAAATTTTTGGTGCATTTTGACTCGGCTATGACCACATATAGGCTCGGCCATGGGGTCTTCATGTCAGGTCAGATCTGGACAGTAGTGAAAGGGGCAGCCAAAGGCGAAGTAGATGAAGGTGGTGGTGGCTAAGGGGTGGCCAAAGGAAACTATGGAGGCAATAGTGGAGTATAGGCTTGGCTAGCATTGTTTAGGTGAAGTGCTTTGCAAATTTGAGGTGGTGGCTTCATCTAATGGTCATGGCCAGAGGTGGTGGTCAGAGGAGAGGGGTTTGGTGCTGCTGTAGATGGTGGAGAGGATGGTGGTCAGCAAGGATAGAGGTGAGGTCAAGCAAACATGAAGAAGAGGAAGGCTAAATCAATGAAGAAGAGGGAAAAATGTGAAAAGAAAAGCCATTGTTTTTTTTTTCTTCATGGCCGTGATTTTTAGGGGATGAGAAGTCTTCCCTTTCACGTGAAAAAGAAAGAAGAATACACGGCTGAAGAATGGAGTTAAGGCAGCCAATTGAAGAGATGTTGGTTGAGAAATGAAAAGACAAAATACAAAAAGGCTTAAGCAAATAAAGAGTCACAAACCTTTCAAATTTCCACCATTTCTTTTTTTTAAATTTAAATACATGTAAAATATGTATAAATACAGATAAAATACGAAAATATAGTATATAAAAAAATTAAATAAATAAATATTAATTAAATATAATTAAATTAAGAAAATAACAAAGAAAATGTAAATTAGGCTTGAAAATTTGAAAATAAATGAAATGAACTTTGGGAAAATTGTACGTACATGAAAAATATTTATAAATAAAGATAAAAACATAAAAATAAAATGCATACATAAAAATGAATAAATAAATTTTAATTAAATATAATTTAAATGAAGAAAATAGCAGAAAAATAGAAACTAACCTTTAAAAATAGAAAATAAATTCAATGAGCTTTGGAAAAATTCAAACATCGCTTTAAAAATATTTAAAAGGTAAAAATATATGTAACATAACATATAATAGAATATAGAATAATATATGACAAATAAAAAATTTATTTATATAATTTAAAATAAACAATATTGTTAAATAAAACAATTTACACCCAATTTTGTAAAAAGCATAATTTTCACAATATTATTCGGATTTCAACGAAACGAAAAGCATTGTTCTTGAAATTTTATTTAATTTCATAATAAGAGATAAAATTAAAATTTTCAAACTT
This sequence comes from Allium cepa, assembly GCA_030765085.1. Classification (NCBI taxonomy): domain Eukaryota; kingdom Viridiplantae; phylum Streptophyta; class Magnoliopsida; order Asparagales; family Amaryllidaceae; genus Allium; species Allium cepa. The sequence continues at coordinate 12,518,902 of CM060942.1, forward strand.
TTAAAATTTAAATTTAAATGTCAAAATTTGACCAGATTCACCAAAATTCGCCTTTTTTGCAAAATATTCAATATATTCAGGTTTGAAGTTATCATTCACATACCAATCAAAATTTATATTTAAAATAACAAAATTAATTCATTTAAATAAATAAAACAAAGTTTTTTTTTTGAAATCAGGAATTCAAATTAGAATAATTTAAATATACAATTAAAATAATCACTAAATACAGGGTTGTTACAAGTACTTAGCCCTACCTAACTACTAGCCTGGCGAGAAGGATAAAGTAAACCCATAGGCTATCCCCAATATAAAGGCCTAGATTGATTTTTAGCCTTAGTATGATTTTCAAAATTTATTCGAAAATTTAAAATCGTATATTAAATTTAACTATTGAGTTTAAAATATAAAAGGAAAACTCATACACGTTAGAACTGCACCTAAAAATTTCAAAATTGTTTTGAGGAATTAAATTACTAATTTAGAAATTTAAAATTTAATTAGTATGATTAATTAAAGTAAATAAACTAATTAAATATTAATTAATTGAAACATATGTATTGATATATGATGGGTGCTCTCCTCATTAAAAGTATCTTACATTTTGATCAAAATATATTAATATGTGTATAACTATAATCATTGTAGTTATTTTATAAACAAAATAAAATATTATTAATTTGCACAAGCAAGCCAGTTTTATAGTGGTCGTCCGCATGAATGTTTGCAAATAAAGATATGGGGAACAGACGCCTCAAAAACTATGTAAATAAATAAGTACAGGAGCAAGACTACGCTGTCTTGATTACAAATAAAAACGTACTAATTCTCCAATGCCGAGAAGAATTCATACTTGTCTTTAGACGAATCAGATTGGGTGACATTAACATATTTGCTAAAATATAATGCAATTTTGGGATCAAATACTTCAGACTCATTATCTAAAATATATCATCTATCCCAAGTTCATCTTTTAAAATCTCATTATTGCGTTCTCCATATTTTCCATCCACTAATAGAATATGTATATCACCAAAAATACGATAAAAAGGAGATCCATGCTCACCGTTCAGTTCAGAAACATACTTAAAGTACGTGTCAAACGTCGAGAAATACTGAATATGCATCACATCATGGACCCATGCTTTCTCTATAGAGTTCCAAGTAATGTGATCGGAGATAGAGCTTGAGCAAGAGCTTTTCAAAATAGGTAGAGGGTTACCTTGAGCAGCATCTGCACGTATGGAAGTGGATATGCATTTGGGAATCCAAATATGCTTCACGACTTTAGGAAGCGGAATCTTTTAAGGGATGGGAAGCTTTGCCAAAAATGTCTCTATATCCATTGTCAGCGAAGAAGTAGGGGAATGCTTGCAAGAAGCGACAAGATGACCAAATTATTTACAATTAGAGCATATCGCCAATTTCCACTTGTAAATAACATCAACCATAGCAACTAGACTAGCAACTGGTTCAACCAGTAATACTGAAGACCTATCAGGTTTTACTCCAATCAAAGCTCTTGCATAACCCAATATGTGCCTCCTCACTGTCACCTCATTAAAACAAACCAACTCGCCAATCAAGTTTACCAATTAATCAGCACCTACCAAAGATTGGAAAACTGAGGGAATATTCGAGAAATGTACCTAAACAGGGAAAACGAGTACTTTTTCATTGGCAATGTCTATAGAGGTACTTCATTTGGTAATAATAAAAGTTTTCCCAAAATAATTGTAGTTTCAGCTTCAGGAATGTGAATTCGATCCTCAGGGCATGTGAAAGCAAAGTAGACCATAGAATTATCACTTCGCATATTTATTTTACCATATAGTTTCCAAAATTTCATGAGATGGGATTTCACTGCAACGTACTGTAGATTATCATCAAGGAAAAGCTAATAAGTCCTTTATGCCAAAAATTTGTGCCTTCCTTTACAACCTCGGGTGGGGGAAATCTTTTAATTAAAGTGTCTAGAAGAGTAAATTCCCATATTACATGGTTTATCGGCAAATAAGGATGACCATGTTTTTGGAATAGCAGTAGTTTGTTGTAGTCATTTATATGTCGTAAAATTGTTTATTATAAACTAAACTAAAGTTTCAAATTAATTAAAATATATAATTAAATTATGTAATTAAATATACTTTATTAAAATGAAATAATTAAAATGGATACGTATATTGATATGTACACATAAACAAACTATAGATGTCAAAGTTGATTAACCGTCTTAAATATCTTTAGATAAATAATATAAAGATTTAGAAATTTTATTTAAAATAAAATAAATTAACTAAACATGATATAATTAATAATAATTAAATTAATTATAGAATTAATTAAAAAGATACTTGTATATTTTAACGACCCTGACTCAACCTTCGAAAATCAACACCCAAATACATCGCCCGTATTCGAATGCCGCGGATTCAAACGTTGAGTCTGGTTCGCCGGAGCTTATAGCAACATTAGGTGATAACAACATAGTGGAAATAGAAGTATAATTTTATTGATACACGATAGATGCAGTATCTGATACAAATAAGATATCAATATCAGAGACAAAATACAACAACGGAAAAAACAGCAGTAGAAGACAAACAACAACAGCAGCGGAAAGATAACATCTTCAATGCCAAAGCTCTAAACTTCAAGCTCGAACCACCATCATGTTGACTTAAGAAAATCCGGTGCAGAATTGAAATCGCCAAACCAAAGACTTTTAGATCCATATCTACTATTTATTGAAAACCTGACTCTAGGCCGCCCTTGTGAAAAATTATGGGCACCCAGAGTTTAGAAAGGGAACAATAAACTCCAGATCAGTCATGGGACTGGTATGAGCAAACAAAAGCAGTTTATTTGAAAAAAAGAAATAAAAATAAATTCGCTATGCTTTTTGGAAAATGAAACTACCATAAGGCCTCCGGGCACACACACAATGCAATCGCACACTTGGGGGAGATTTCTCCTTGTAGTAGTCAAACATGTTTGATACACGAAAATCCTTTTGACATTATTGTTAGTTAATAGTGCCGAAAACATTACGAATGTATAATATTAATCTTAGCCAGCATAGGTACTATTATATTATGCCTGCTATAGCTACCATTTAAGAATGGCAGGTTACACAATTGAAATCTTAAAGGGCTCGTTTTGGATGATTGGATTTCAAATAATGGTCAGGCTAAGGAACTTCCATCACCAAATGGGTACGCCTCTGGAGGGACTCCCCGAGAACTTAACCAGCCTCTGCCAATACAAGGTCAGGTTACCTCTGTAACTAGGTAACTACTAACACGAGTATGCCATCCCCCGGTCGTCACCGACCTTTATTCGAGGGCCCTCAATATCATCAAATTCCAACAACCACATAAGTTAAATACCTGGGCTCCATACCATGATACCACTTTTTACCCAGAAGGAAATGCACATACCCTAAAGGGCGCGACCCTCATAACCTTGCCGCATCTTTCATGTTTCGACCACTTCCGTGTTGAGAGGTTTAACGAGGTCTCGTCCACAAAGCTATGCTTTTCAAAAAATCCATGCTTTGACCAACAAATGATCAGCACTTAGCATAACACATTACCAAATTGGGAATATATCACTAGTAGCCATCAACTACATAACCTTTGAGCTCGACGTCTCAGAGAAGGGTGTTAAGCTAAGAGAATAAATTCTCCGCTACCAAACAGAAATGTATTTGATAGAAACCAGCTTTACATCTCAAAGTGTAACGTTACATCCATACAATTCCATTTCGTGTTCGAATGGAACCAAAGGCATTTCACAAAGAAGCCCTTGCAAATCCGGGTATTCACAATCCCGATCGGACTCCCCATCACATATGGAGATCTCTAAACCATCACGACTCAGTGCAGAGGCACTCGACGGGTAACCCTTTCATTCTAAAAATTACCTGGTCTTCACCACCATCTTCAAATGCACTCCCATTACGTCATATCACTATTCGAAATGGGATTTATGACATAAAGTCCTCTCCCGGCTAAACCGAATAACGAGCGCTTATTTTAAAACCATATGGATATATTGCGATCTTAGTTAAGTCACGATTTTTTTAAATCCCCAAAAACCTTTCCTTTTGAATGGTTTCAACAAATTTCCACTTTTAATCTTTTTAAAACAAAAGATTTACCTTTTACAATCCACTTCAATTTGAAACAAAGTTCACCAAATCTTTAACAAAGATCTATTCAAAAATTTCAGAACTGTACCCATTTTGGTTCATCAATACTTAAAAACCTTTCAACAAAAACTAGGAATTCATTCTTTATATGAAAGCTGTTATCTTTTGAAAACAAAGAGTTTTCGATTCGGAAAAATCTGATTAAATATGCACAAGTTATAGCCATTAAAGTATAAACTTGGGTTAAATTTAAATTCCCGAAATAATACTTCTAAAATGGTTTAAAATCCATATATACACATTATATAACTTGTATAACCCTTCAAACCATAATTTCCAAAATAATTTTTAAATTTCAAAGCTTTAACAAGCCATACTATATTCCAAACAATTTTTATTTCAAAACATCCTTTTCAAAAGCTTTTCATATTCAACCCAATTTCATTTCCAAACCATTTTGGTTTCAAAATTCCACTTGAAATGCTTTCACCATTTTCAATTAAATTCAAAACACCTGTGACTTAATATATTTCCGGTGAAATCCATATTTGTGTGTGTGTGGTGTAGTCCAAAGGTTTTGCACACAATAATACAATATCACAACCATCATCAATTCAAGCACAACAATATCGATAAGCGGTTAAATCCTATCACGCCTATCTTTCATTCATAGATAAACAAATAATATCATCACAGATAAACAAATCACGGTTCATAACCTAATTCGAAGTAATTCATATCACATAACAGAACACATCAGGGATATCAAACAATTCAAGGTATTCAATACAATTCAATCATCCATAAGCAAGATCAATTTATCACCTGATTAAAATTAATTTAAACCAGATTAATTACTTATGAATAAATTACTAATCCTGGTTAATTAACATTGATTAATTACAAATCATTTTAATTAATTATCCTTTAATCGTTTTAATTAACCAATAATAATAAATTATTTAACCTTTAATTTTTCAACCGTAATTAATAAATCAATCAATCTTTAATCATTAAATAATTAACCTTAATTACTTAATTATCCCTAATTAATCACATAAATAAATTAACCTGAAGTTAATTAGATAAATTAATTAATCCTTAATTAATTATATTAATTAATCATCCTCTGATGAATTAATTAACCTTTAGTTATTAAGTAATTAATCCTTAATTATCCTTTAATTAATTAACCTTTAATTATAAATTATCTTTTAACTACCTACATTAAGTAGTTAACCTTTATCACTTGATTAATCAACCTTTGATCATAAATTAACTATCCTCAATCAATTACAATAAGCGATTATCCCTAATCACTTATATTAATAAATCACAAATTAATTACATTGAGTAATTATCCTCTAATCACCTGATTAATTATCCTTAATTATAAATCAATTTTTCTTAATTACTTTCATTAAGTAATAAATATTTAAGTAATTAATTACCCTTAATTACTTACATTAACTAACTTTTAGTTAATCATCGTTTAATTGATCTCATTAAGTAATTATCCTTTAATTACTTACACTAGTTAATCAATCTTTAATTTAATTACATTAAGTAATTATCCTTTGAGTAATTAATCACATTAATTAATTACCTTTTTATTAATTAATAAATGATTCTTTAATTAATCAAAATCTTAATTTTAAAGATAAACCCTTTTATCTTAATGAATTACATTATCTAAATTTCATTAAATAAACCTTTGATATAAATTATCATTAACATATAATTTAACTTAAAACCTTTAAGTTAATTAATAATAAAAAACATTATTTAAGATAAACCATTTATCTTTAAAATCTTATCTAAATATCCGTTGGAATTAATTCATCATTACTTTATAAATTAACTTAAAATCCTTAAATTAATTAATAATTGAAATCATCTTATCTTTTAATTATCTCCTTAAAATTTACTTAATGTATCAAAGTTAAAATAAATTTTACAACCTTTATCTTCCCAAATACTTTAATAAACATTTATTACTAAATATATTTATAATCTTTTGAAAACTTATTTATTTAAAAACTTTAAAAACTTGGTTTAAATAAACTGCTTGAAATTTGTTAAATCATTAGCAAGAAAAAGCTGAGCCCATAGCCTAACATATCCGAGCCACACCTCAAAGTTCTTGAGGAAAACCCTAGTCTACCCCTTTTTTCTTCACTTTTCTTTTTAAACTTTGTTTAATTAAATTACAAAGCTATAATTACAAAACTGTTACTACACTTGCAAACCACCCGAAGGCAAACCCGAGCAAATAGATATAATCCGTGAGACCAAACTCGAGGCATATGCTTCTTCTCCTATCCCAAACCTACTGATACCCACTGGCACGCGTATACATGTCGGACGAGCGCCGTAGGTCTCACCATTTCCACTACCTCCAACATGTCGCCCACGACCTATACGAGCAAAACGAACATCCAAAACCAAGACTCGATGACAAAATCGAATTTGAGCAAAATCGAACATCACCTAAACCAAAACCACCAACTTCTCGTCCCTCGTTCGACCACCATAGGCCATTTGGAAGCATATCTCATGCCTGGAGCTGCGCCAGGCACTCCCCTTCCAATTCCCCTACCTCCGAGCATGCCCAAAGCCTTGACGACGACGAATAAACCTCAAGTTCGACAGCAACCCAAACTGGACCTTAAACCCTATTTCACCATCACCTGATCGCTCTGACCGCAAGAAGACTTTCCCACTATTTTTCCTCTAATCCCAACTACTTCGGCTACCTCCAGTATCGAGCACGGCGTACAACTCGCCGCCGACCATCAGAATTTGATGAAAAACCGAAAATCGATCAACTTGAAATTTCACAACATTCTCGAACTTAGAAATCATGATTTCTATATTAAAATTCATCATATTCTAGTAAGAATCAAATTATCAAATCAAACTTGAATTTTTGATGATCGATTTTCTGACTGAACTTTCCAGTATTATCCAAGTATAGTCATTAAAACATGATCAAACTTGTTTAATAAACTTGTGTCTATTGTCTAATAAACATAATTTATATTCATACAATAGATTGTGTCTGGATCAAACTTGTTTAATAAACATTATCAAACATAAATTGTGTCTATTGTGTAGATCTTTGATTTTGTATCTATTGTATGACAAATTGATGACTAAAATTTCCAGTATTATCTATTGGTGATCAGAATTTGATCTTGTATCTATTAATGATATTCTAATTTGGTAAGTTTAGTCATCAAAACATGAATTTATAATCATCATACTGAACAATCATACTTTCCAGTATTATCCAAACATCTAGATATAAATAAAGATTCAAGAGGTTTGCTTACCTGTTTGATGAAGCAGAGCCTGGAAGCAGATTTTGGAAATCTGGAAGTTTTATTTGATTTGGAAAATTTGTTTTATTGATTTGTACATGATATTTGAGATTGACCTTTGCTTGATCAATATGAGTTGATCTTTAATCTTTGCTCAGGATGATCTTGTAATTTGATTTGCTTGCTTGATCTTCTCCCTGGTTTGTAGTTTGCTTTCAGATTTTGTTGTTTGATTCAGGTTGAACGGATGAAGTTGTTTGAATTTGATTTTCTTTGTTATTGTTTTGGTTTCCAGGTTTTTTGTTTTTTCTGCACTGTTTTAATTTTGATCTGAACTTCTTCTCAGGTTTTAATTTAGAAATGAAGATGAAAGAAATTTGAAAGGTGAAGAAAATAAAGCCTGGTTTTCTTTCTTAAGCCTATATTTATGTATTTAATTTTTTTTAATGAAACCATATTGCCACTTTTTAATTCCAAATCATATTAAACTTACACATGTTATATACATGATCTTATTACTTACAAATGCCATTTACAATAACTTTTATGTTTAAACCCTTTTTATTAATTAATTATGTATTATCTTTATATTAATATGTGTTATATGTAAATTTAAAATTAAACTTAAGTTATTATACTTAAATGCATATAAATAAATACTAGTGTTGAAATGTTCAATTTTAACTTTAATTAACTTTTAAAGAATTGTTATATTGAACTCAAACATAACTTCCAAAATATTGATATACATATATATATTAATTCTATAACAAATTTTTATTAGTTTTAAATTATAAAGTTTTCAAATTCAAATTATTTTTCAAAATATTTAGTTTTTAAATTTCAAATCCAAATTATTATTTACAATCTATTTATATACATATATATAAATAAACAAACAAATATCTTATTAAATTTTGAATAATTTCAAATTAATTCACAATTAAATCGAAAAATTTATATTAATTCCTGAATTAAATTTGGCTCAAAATCGGGATCGTTACAGATTCCCCCTTAAGAAAATTTCGTCGAGACAACAAAGAATAGAAAGATAGCGAAATAGTTTACCAGATCAAGCTGAAATATCTATTCTATATTTGATTTACCAAATTAGAATATCATCAATAGATACAAGATCAAACATGTTTAATACTTTTTCGGTCATCACGTCTATGAAATGTACAGGGGCATTGGTTAGTTCGAGGAGATAACTAACCATTCGTAGAATGAATCAGGACCCCAAAAACAGACTAATGGATTCTCAATTTAGGTCGGAATACCCCAAAGTATACACTAGCTTGTCCCTCTGCGGACTTACAAAATTCTTGAGTTTAGTTTTGACTGAAATCGTCCTATTAATACAATCTAATTTAGTTCCATATTTTGTTAATCAAATTATTTCAAATATAATTTCAAATTCATTAAAGTTAAAAATGATAGGAATTGATGTAAAAAATACGAATTAGGAACTTCTACAACGATTCGTAGGGCCACCACCACACCAAAGCTTCTTCTTGTAGCTGCCAGGAAACAATCAAAGAATTGAAATTGGATGACGATCAAAGGAGATTGATGGAAAAAGTTGTTTCCTTGTTATTACAGGGTATTGACCATTTATAGTAGTACTCCTCTGTTCCCTACCTCATCCTCTTCTTGCACGCATTCTCACTATTAGTGAATAATAAGAGAATTTACCAAGGCATACTGACGGATATCTTAGGGATACTCATTCTAGGGTATTTATAACCCTATCTCTAATGAGTCACCTAATGTATTATACTCCAAAGCTAAATTTCTTACCCAACCATTAGCTATGATACCAAATTTAACGACCCTGACTTGACCTCGAAAATCATCACCCAAATACATCACCCGTATTTGAATGCCACAGATTAAAACGTTGAGTCTGGTTCGCAGAGCTTATAACAACATTAGATGATAACAACACAACAGAAACAGTAGAATAATTTTATTGATACACAATGGATACAATATCTGATACAAATGAGATATCAATATCAGAGACAAAATACAACAACGGAAAACACATCATCAGAAGACAAATAGCAATAGCAGCGGAAAGATAACATCTTCAATGCCGAAGCTCCAAATTTTAAGCTCGAACCAGCATCATGTTGACTTAAGAAAATCTGGTGTAGAATGCAATCGCCACACCAATGACTTCTAGATCCATATCTATTATCTGCCCATGTGGAAAATTATGGGCACACAGAATTTAGAAAGGGAACAATAAACTCCAGGTCAGTATGGGACTTTTGTGAGCAAACAAAAAGGTTTTATTTGAACAAAAGAAATAAAAAGAAATTCGCTATGCTTTTTGGAAAATGAAACTACCATAAGGCCTCCCAACACACATACAATGCAATTGCACACTTCGGGGAGATTTCTCCTTATGATAGTCAAACATACTTGATACGTGAAATCCTTTTGATATTATTATTAGCGCATATTGTAGAAAACATTTTGAAAGTATAATATTAATCTTATCCAGCATATGTACCATTATATTATGCCTGATATAGTTACAATTTTAAATTGGCAGGTTATACAATTGAAATCGTAAAGGGCTCGTAGTGGATGGTTGGATTTCAAAAAATGATCAGGCTAAGGAACTTCCTTCACCGAATGGTTTGCCTCTAGAGGGACGCCCGAGAACTTAACCAGCTCTCTGCCAATACAAAGCCAGGTTACCTCTGTAACTAGGTAACTACTGACACGAGTATGCCATCCCTCGGTCATCACCGACCTTTATCCGAGGGCCCTTAACACCAACAAATTCCAACAACCACATGAGTTAAATATCTGGGCTCCATATCCATAATAACACTTTTTATCCAGAAGGAAATGCATATACCCCAAAGGGCGCGACCCTCATAACCTTACCGCATCTTTCCTGTTTCAACCATTTTCGGGTTATGAGGTTTGACGAGGTCTCGTCCATAAAGCTACGCTTTTCACAAAAGCCATGCTTTGATCAACAAATGATTAGCACTTAGCATGCCACATTACCAAATTGGGAATATATCACTAGTAACCATCAACTATATAACCTCTCAGCTCGTACGTCTCAGAGAAGGGTGTTAAGCTAAGAGAATAAATTCTTCGCCACCAAACAGAAATGTATTTGATAGAAACCAGCTTTACATCTCAATGTGTAACGTCAAACATACATCCATATAGGTTCGTTCGGGGTTCGAACGAAATTGAAGGCACTTCACAATGAAGCCCTTGCAAATCCGGACATTCACAATCCCGATCGGACTCCCCAACACATATAGAGATCTCTATACCGACGCGAATCAGTGCAAAGACATTCGATAGGTAATCTTTTCGTTCTCGAAAATACCCGGTCTTCACCACCGTCTTCATATGCACTCCCATTATGTCGTATAACTTTTCAGAATGGGTTTTATGACATAATGTCCTCTCCTGGCTAAACCGAATAACGAGCACTTATTTTAAAACCATATGGACATATTGGGATCTTAGTTAAATCATAATTTTTTTTAAATCCCCAAAAACCTTTCCTTTTGAATGGTTTCAACAAATTTCCACTTTTAATCTTTTTAAAACAAAAGATTCACCTTTTAAAATCCACTTCAATTTGAAACAAAGTTCACCAAATCTTTAGCAAAGATGTATTCACAAATTTCAAAACTGTTCCCATTTTGATTCATCTATACTTGAAAACCTTTCAACAAAAACTAGGAATTCTTTCTTTATATGAAAGCTATTATCATTTGAAAACAAAGAGTTTTCATTTCGGAAAAATCTGATCAAATATGCACAAGTTATAGCCTTTAAAGTATAAACTTGGGTTAAATTTAAATTCCCAAAATAATACTTTTAAAATGATTTAAAATCACATATACACATTATATAACTTGTATAACCCTTCAAACCATAATTTCCAAAATATTAATTTCAAAGCTTTAACAAGCCAAACTATATTCAAAACAATTTTTATTTCAAAACTTCCTTTGCAAAAGCCTTTCATATTCAACCCAATTTCATTTCCAAACCATTTTGGATTCAAAATTCAACTTGAAATTCTTTCACCATTTTGAATTCAATTCAAAACACCTGTGACTTAATCAATTTCCCATGAAATCCATATTTGTGTGTTTGTGGTGTAGTCCAGAGGTTTTGCACACAACAATACATATCACAACCATCATCAATTCAAGCACAGCAATATCGATAAGCGGTAAAATCCTATAATGCTTATCTTTCATTCACAGATAAACAAATAATATCATCACAGATAAATAAATCACGGTTCACAGCTCAATTCAAAGAAATTCATATAACATAACAGCACACATCAGGGATATCAAACAATTTAAGGCATTCAATACAATTCGATCATCCATAAGCAAGATCAATTTATCACCTAATTAAAATTAATTTCAACTAGATTAATTACTTATGAATAAATTACTAATCCAGGTTAATTAACATTAATTAATTACAAACCATTTTAATTAATTATCCTTTAATTATTTAATATTTAACCAATAATAATAAATTAATTAACCTTTAATTTTTAATTAATCAACCTTAATTAGTAAATCAATCAATGTTTAATTATTAAATAATTAAACTTAATTATTTGATTATCCTTAATTAATCACACAAATAAATTAACCTAAAGTTAACTACATAAATTAGTTAATTCTTAATTAATTCTAGTAATTAATCAACCTCTAATTAGTTAATTAATCTTTAATTATTAAGTAATTAATCCTTAATTCTCCTTTAATTAATTAACCCTTAATTACAAATTATCTTTTAATTACCTACATTAAGTAATTTACCTTTTATCACTTGATTAACCAACCTTTGATCATAAGCTGATTTTCCTTAATCAATTACAATAAGTGAATATCCCTAACCACTTATATTAATAAATCACAAATTAATTACACTGAGTAGTTATCCTCTAGTCACCTGATTAATTATCCTTAATTATTAATCAATTTTTCTTAATTACTTTCATTAAGTAATAAATCTTTAAGTAATTAATTACCATTAATTACTTACATTAATTAACTTTTAATTAATTGTCCTTTAGGTAATCTCATTAAGTAATTATCTTCTAATTACCTACACTAGTTAATCATTCTTTGATTTAATTACATTAAGTAATAATCCTTTGAGTAATTAACCACATTAATCAATTACCTTTTTATTAATCAATAAATGATTCTTTAATTAATCAAAATTCTATTTTAAAGATAAACCCTTCAATTTTAATGAATTACATTATTTAAATTTCATTAAATAAACCTTTGAAATAATTATCATTAACATATAATTTAACTTAAAACTTTTAAGTTAATTAATAATCAAAAAAACATTTTTAAGATAAACCATTTATCTTTAAAATCTTATATAAATATCCTTTGGAATTAATTCATCATTAATTTATAAATTAAATCAAAATCCTTAAATTAATTAATAATTGAAAACATCTTATCTTTTAAATTATCTTCTTAATATTAACCTAATTTATTAAAGTTAAAAATAAATTTTACAACCTTTATCCATCCAAATACTTGAATAAACATTTATTATTAAAAAGAAAAATGTTTATAATCTTTGGAAAACTTATTTATTTAATAACTTTAAAAACTTGGTTTAAATAAATTGCTTGAAATTTGTTAAATCATTAGGTCAAGAAAAACCCGAGCCCATAGCCCAACATACGCGAGCCACACCTCAAGGTTCTCGAGCAAAACCCCAGTCTACCCTCATTTTCTTCTCTTTTCTTTTTAAACTTTGTTCGATTAAATTACAAACTGTTACTACACTTGCAAACCACCCGAAGGCAAACCCGAGCAAACAGATCTAATCCCTGAGACCAAAGTCGAGGCGTATGCTTCTTCTCCAATCCCAAACTTACTGATACCCACTGACATGCGTATACGTGCACGGACGAGGGCTGAAACGACCCGCCTTTCATTCCATAGAAAGACGCATCATTAATAAGAAAAAAGGTAGAAATAGAATAGATAGAAGAAAGAACACAACAATATCGTAATCTCATAGCGGAACGAAACAAAATATAATATATAACATAACTGTTACATAGTTATTTACATATCAGAGTTACATATCTAATACACTCAAAATAGACAGTTATAAAAGTCTATCTATTATATAATTCTAGTAATAATACATACATCATCACAAAGATATAACACAGCGGAAACACTATACATTTATAAGCCCCGAAGGCTCATACTCCATCTCTCCTCCAGAATTCGTCAGTGCAGACCTAAATCCCTTGGGTACATCTAAAAATTTGAGTACCCAAGAGTTTAAGAAAACAGAAATAAACTCCGGGTCAGATATGGGTCTAGTGTGAGTAAACGGGTTAAAGTTTCTTAACTTTTGAAAAACCTTTTAAACAAAAGGTATCACGCAAGACTTCCCATGCATAAATACGGGTAAGCTTTTACCTTACGCTAACTAAAACATTTGATAGGAAATCTGGTGATAGTATAATGGGGTCTAGGGTTTTCAAATAAACTAGAAAATAGCCTAAATTGTTACATTTATTAAATTCTAGCATACATTGGTATACAATCAAATCCGAGGGCACTTATTGGAGATTGGATTTCCATACAATGGCAGGGCTACTGGGGTACCGTCCGTCACAGTATGTGGCCTAGATCACCATACCGAGGATCCACCCTAAATCCCTTGCAACACAAGGCCGGAACCATCCCGATAGTCCCGAATAAGAAAACCCCAGCGATTGTAGCTATTCAACCGCCACACGGCAAATAAAAAGGCACTCTAGACAGGGGTAAATCTTATCCTAGTTGGGTGCTACCCGTTTAGCCTTGCTCCACCTCCCATGTTTTAGCCATTCCCGGTTGATGAGGCTTGAGGCCACGATTACCTTTATAGAACACATATACCTTAGAATGCTCATCTTCCTCCTGACGATGTTCTGAAAGCATTCAATCCATACAAGTTTGTTCCGGGTTCGAACGAAACCTAAGGCATAATCTCGTTACACTGATTTTGGAATCACCCTTAGAGTTAACGACAATAACCCTTGCACTCTGAAACTCCATCTCGAACCTGAAAGCACTATCTCCTTTCTACTCGTATTGGAATCACCCTCAGAGTTTTAACGACAAATAGTTCTTACACTTCGAGTCTTCAACTTGATCATCACTTGAATTCACGACCTAGCGTTTAACATGGATCGATATGGTTTTCGAATAATCAAATTTGATACCCGATCCCGATCTCATCGAAATCCAAACATATCATAAAGGCCAAGTTGTTTAAAGAGTTAAATAATTTAATACAATTTAATTCGATTCAATTCAATACTTGAATTCACACAACATTTACATAGATAAATCTCACACATTTATCATTGATATATCTAATATCACATCACAGAATATCACATCATATCATCTAATAGATATCATCCATTTTAGACATTCTACACAAACAATCATCCACAAACAGGAACTATTAATCCATATCATAATTAATTTAATTAATTTAAATTAAATTAATTACTTAAGAATTAATCACCTAATCCTGCTTAATCAATCATTAATTAATTACATCCCATTTAATTAACTAATCACTTCTTAATTACCTTATCAATCGATTAATCTCTAACCACAGATTAATTACCCTTTAACCATAAATAAATAAACTTTAATTATTAATCAATATCTCTCAATACAAATTAATAAATCCATGGCTACTCTTATAATTAATTAATCATTAATTAACTAATTAATTATCTCTTTATTATTAATTAATAAACCTTAAATATCAATTAACAAAACTTAATTACAAATTAGTTACTCCTCAATCACCAGTTGATTAACCATTTGTTTAATCCTTAATTAATAGTTAACCATCCTTAATTAAC
Organism: Allium cepa; assembly: GCA_030765085.1. Classification (NCBI taxonomy): domain Eukaryota; kingdom Viridiplantae; phylum Streptophyta; class Magnoliopsida; order Asparagales; family Amaryllidaceae; genus Allium; species Allium cepa. The sequence goes on from CM060942.1 coordinate 12,534,314, forward strand.
AGTTAATCAATCCTTCATTACCATTTGATTAATCCTTAATCACCATTTGAGTAATCAATTAATTACCATTTAACAAATTCTTAATTAATCTTTATTTATAGATTAATTATTCTTTAATTATTAATTAATAAAACCTGATTATTAATTAATAAAACTTAATTACATATTAAGCACTTTTAATTACTAATTAAGTAACCTTTTGATTACTTAATTAACTACTCACTAATCACTTAATTAATCATTCTTAATTACCTAAATTAATTAATTATTAATTACACTTACTTAATTAATTAATCTCTAATCATCAATTAATAATGTTTAATTATTTAATTAATGATCTTTAATTACAAATTAAATGACCCTTAAATTAATTAACTTTTAATCCTTAATCATTTATTAATCAAGTTGCTTAATTACCCTTAATTAATTTCTTAATTAATCTAATTAATTAAATTAATTAATTATACTTAATTTCCTTTAATTAGTTTAATTAATATCAAGACATTAAAACCTTAATTATCTTAAGATAAAATTATCTTATAAATGACTTAATTACCATTGACACATTTACATTTATCTTTATAATTATCCTTTCTTAATTAAATCATTAATTATGTTTTTAAATTAAAATAATTCATTTAACTTGATAAATTTAAGCTATCAAAACATAACTCTCTTAAAATAACTTAAACATTTATCAAATATAGTTTTAAAATCTAGTTTTAAATTTGAATTTAAAAGCCCGCTTTTATATATACCTTTAAAAATTCCATTCCTAATTTAAATTTAAAATCATTTTAAATTTACTTAACAAAATTTAAATTTAACAAACTTCAAACTTCTTAATCAAAATGTTTAAGAAAATATTTATTATATAAAAAGTAGATTTATATAAGAAGATTTAAACTAGATTAAAGTTTTAAATTTCAAAACTTAGATTTTTAAGCTTTTTTGAAAAACTGTTTAAATTTTTCTGCTTCGGGTCGAACCCGAAGATTATTCGGGTCAAACCCGAGTTTCCTCTTGCTTATCTTCCATTACCCAAAAACTTTGCTTATTTTTTTATAAGTTTAAAACCTACAGATTTATCACCCTCAACTACTTGAGTTTACACTTGAGTCATCTAACCCATATCCCGACCCCATCTACGAGCAACCCACAAAAAAATCCCACAGACACACAAGCTCCACCATGCACATGCACCACCACCTGAAGCTTTATTGACCATCGCCGCATCCTCCGGCACATCACCCAAAGTCACAGCAACCAATATCGACCCCCGAAACATAATTACGATCCATCAAACAAGATCGAGCTACCCAGTTGAGTCTGGAACTAAAGCAACCTTCAGCAAAACCTCTCGACCACACTGCTCTGACCAATGGAGGTCGGACGACTCTGGCCATCCCCTACCGAACCACCACGCTACCATTCCCCAGAATATCAAGCAACTTGCATCATCAGAGACGATGCAACGACCACCAACTCCAGGTTCAACAAAACTACGGTTAAAAACTTGACTCAACCACCACCGATGCCCCAACAACATATCCATCCTTCTGACATTTTTGCCTGGACCACCAGACCTTGCTCCACCACCAGTGATGTTCACGACCACCCCAGTGCTTCGGCCACCTGAATTCACCCAAAAACCCAATTCCAAACATTCCCAAAATTCACATTCATTTCAATATTAAAAATTATGATATTTGTTTTGAAAATCATAACTTTTAAAGTGGATTCAAGTTATGATCTTGAAACAGCAGATTTCAATGATTGATTTTAACATGTTTCAAAGAATTTCCACTGTATTTCCATTTTCCAGATAATTTTCTAAATATTTTTACTTAAATTCATTTTTAAAATTGAATTTATGTCTAAACAAACATTTAATGTTTGAAAACTAACCCTTAACAAAAATCAGGGGAAAAGAGAATGAGTTTTATATATATTTAGACTCTATAATATGAAACAGAGAAGAACAAGAATACAACCAGACATGCACACCTGTACACTCACATACAAAGATTCTGTACTTATATCTACACATGCAGGGCATCATAATAGAAATTCACAAGCAACAACCGTTAATCTACTTAAGTTTTAAACTAAATGTTTACTCACTTTTTGAAAATGCAGTGAGTTTTGAAACTGGATGAAAACTTGCAAACAGGATTGAAACTGAAGCTTCTGAAAATTTGAAAACAGCATATTGTTGTTGTTCTGATTTCTAAAAGCTTGTCTTGCTTGAAACTTTAAGACTGAATAGCTTTGAAACTTGAAGGTTTAAAGCTGGATTGTTGAATAAACTGGAACATGATGATTTAAACTTTGATTCCAGGCTTGTAGTTTTGAAGTGTTCTAGGTTTTGATAAAAGAGGTTTCAGGCTTTTGAAAACTGCTTACAGGGTTTTCTCTGAATTATGAAGATTGGTTATAGATTTTGATTTTGAGTTTGAACTTTTGTAAAATGCTTTCAGGTTGTTTTGAGGAAAAGATTATAAGCTTATAGTTGGAGTTCGATCTTGTTTGAAAAATGATTATTTTGTGGAGGATTTGAATACTGGTTTTTTACAGATATTGATTTTAGAGGAGATGTTTCATATTGTTCTAGTTTGCACATGAGAATGTTTCAGGTTGTGGCCATTGATTTCATGCTTGAATTGAAAGAAAAAGAATGAAGAAAGAAAATGGAAGTTTTATATTATGTAATTTATGGTTTATCATAATTAAAGAAAAAGAAAATCAAAGAAGGGTACTTTTTAAATCTATCACATTTGTCACAAACCATTATTAAATTCATAACACATGTTAACAATGAGCTTATAAATTAACCAGTTGTCATAATTTATTTTTAAATTATTTTTAAAATATTTAAAGCCTTTATTTATTAATTTTCCTAATTAATAAGCACTTTTATTAATTTATAAATGCTTTTTCTTATTTTAAATAAATAAAACTTTTAAAACAAAATAAAATAAAACCAGTTAGATTTTAAATAAAATCATATAAAATTATTTAATGCATTTTTAAATGCTAATTTAAAAGCTTTTGTATTTATTTACTATTAAATAAATATTTTCTAAATTTGTATAAATATAATTCTTTTAGCTAAACTAATATAAAATAAATCTTATTTTAATTAAAAACTTTATTCATATATTCGTTATATCCTAAATAATTTTAAGACGTACATATTCTTTTTAAATTTCAAATTTAAATCCAAATTCCAAATTCAAATTCAATTTGAACTTCAATTTAAAATTAACTCAAATTTATCTATATTAAATCAAACAAACACATTATTAAATTATATTCTAATTTTAAAGTTAATTTAAATAAATAAATATATATACATATTTAAACAACACTTATTAAATTTGAAAATAATATGTCTATTTAAAATAAAATTTATAAAATAACACAAATTGAATAATTATTCTATTTAAAAATCAATCTATAATTATACTTTAAAAACATCACATTATTATTATTTTTGTTATTTATATTTGAAAATTACAATTTATCAATTTTTAAATAATTTAATTAAGAGATTATCACATTTCAAATTTCTTGAAATTTCGGGATATCACATTCCTCCCCCCTTAAAAGAATTTCGTCCCTGAAATTTAAAACAAGATAATCCAAAATCTTTTATTTCATTTTACTCATTCAAGCATACCTATCAGCAAAACACTATCAACCAAACAACAATTCACCCAAAAAACAGTTTATTCAAAACACAATTCATTCAAATAAATAACACTAGCTATGCGGACACAGATCCGGATAAGTCTTTCTAAACTACTTAGAGTTTCCCAAGACAAACTTTGAAATCCTAACCCTATAACAAGAGATAAATCATTCATCTATTTCCTCTGGTGAGATACATGAAAAATATTGTGAATTCCAGCCATCCAAACTGGCAATTCATTCCCTTAGACCACATCACTAAATCTCTTCTTGATAAGATCCACTATCGCAGATACCTCGTGGATCAAAACTGGACCAAGAACCAGATGATCTATCAACTCTACCCAATAGAATGGAAATATCTACAAGGTCCTCTATAAAAGGCTTCATAGGGTGCCAGCTAGATACTCGCCTGATAACTATGCGAGAATTCCAATAAATACAGATGGTCCTCCCAACATCCATAAAAATCTAAATACAAGCCCTCTCAAATCCTCAACAATTTGGTTCAGCCTTTCCATTGGTCAGGGAATGATAGGCAGTACCCAAGCTCAATCTCGAACCCAAAGATGATCACAAAGCTTCCCAAAATTCGCTGGAGAAGATAGGATCACGATCGCTAATAATGCTGATTGGAACACCAAGCAGTCAGTCAAACTCTTCCAAGAAAAACTCAGCCAAAGATGCTGCAGTACGTGTTGCCTTAACCGGAATAAAATGGGTGTTCTTGGTTAATCGATCTACAATCACCCATATTCCTTTATTTCCCTCTTTGGTCCTTGGCAAATCGTCGATGAAATCCAAAGAAATCATAGACTAAAGCAGCTATATCCTTCATTATGCTTGGCCACCAAAAGATACTCTTCATATCCTTATACATCTCTGCAATTCCTGGTGGATACTTAATCTTGAGCGATGACTGTCTACCAGAACTTCTTGCTTCAAATCCCATAAATTTGGAACACAAATCCTTCCGATGATCCTCAATGTTCCTTGGCCATCGAAACACAAAACTAGAACACTGACCATTCTTGACTCACTTCATCCATCTCTGGAAAACACAAATGTCCGTGTAGACCTCAAACTCATTCTAGCCTTGCATTCAAATCTGAGAAAGCTTCTTCACACTCGGGTCCACTTAAACTTTTCTCCTTTCCGAGTCAACTTGGTTGAGTGCGAAGAAATCTTAAAAATATTCTTGAAAAACTTCCTGTAGAACCCTACCAATCCAGAAAACTGCGGTTGCTTCCACTCTAGAGTAGTAGCTACCTGGGCTAGATTTACAGAAATACCATCATCTAAAACAAAATGCTTCCTCAAAGCCTCTAATGCTAAATCCAAATGCCGCTTGCGCTCCTCTTCCGACTTGGAGTAGACAAGAAAAACATTGTTGAACTCAAGGACGAACTTACTCAACATATCTCGAAAACTTGGTTCATCAAGCACACACAGAATCTCAAAAGAAAACTCATCCCGACTAGGCCACAAAGACAACAGCTGAACCTCAACTAGGGAAAACTAGGTTGAACAACAGGCACTGCTCCCAGAACCAAGACAATCCAAAACTCTATCTCCTGATGAGGACAAACCTTACACTTCCGAAAACATACGTAAAATTCCTGACCACTCGATGGACTCTACACCTTCTGGAGATGCCTTGCTTCATGCAGAAGATTACTCAAAATAACTCTGGCATCATCGCAAGACACTTTTGGGATTCTTCCCAACTCAGTCTCCAAAGAATCAATCCTTGCTTTATGCACATCAAATAGCCCAATACTAATCCAACAAATCCATATCTAGAACAAGATCAAAACCCTTTAAAATCCAATAAAAAGGGTCACTAGAAAAAACTACGGGGGTGATAAGAAAGTCTTAACCCTCTACATATCTTATCTTTCTCTGTTACTCTGCTTATAGGGCTAGATACAAAAATAGTACGGTCAATCAAATAAAGAGAGGGACGAAACTCCTCTAGAACTCATGTTGGAAATCCGAACAGATATCCAACGAATTTATATAGGTATATAGTTATGAAAATTACAAATACGCACTCTCAAGATAGACACCACTCTAGAACCTAGGTATTATCTCGACCTATACTCTGATACCAAGTGAAACGACCAGCTTTTTATTCCACAGAAAGACGCATCATTAATAAGAAAGAAAGAGGTAGAAATAGGATCGATAGAAGAAAGAGCACAACAATACAAGAATCTCATAGCGGAATGAAACAAAGTATAGGTTATAACATAACTATTACAAAGTCATTTACATATCAAAGTTACATATCTAATACAACTCAAAATGGACAGTTATAAAACTCTTTCTATTATATAATTCTATTAACAATACATTCATCATCACAGAGATATAACACAGCGGAAATGCTATACATTTATAAGCGCTAAAGCCTCCTGCTCCATCTCTCCTCCAGAATTCGTCAATGCAGACCTGAATTCCTTGGCTACTCATAAAAATTTGAGTACCTAAGAGTTTAAGAAAACAGAAATAAACTCTGGGTCAGACATGACTCCGGTGTGAGTAAACGGGTTAAAGTTGCTTAACTTTGAGAAACCTTTTAAACAAAAGGTATCATGTAAGACTTCCCACATATAAGCATGGGTAAGTTTTACCTTGTTAACCAAAACATTTGATAGGAAATCTGTTGATATTATAATACGGTCTAAGGTTTTCAAATAAACTTGAAAATAGCCGAAACTGTTACATTTATTAAATTCTAGCATACATAGGTATACAATCAAATTCGAAGGCACTTATTGGAGATTGGATTTCCATACAATGGCCGGGCTACTGGGGTACCGCCGTCACAGTATGTGGCCTAGATCACCGTACCGAGGATACACCCTAAATCCCCAGCAACACAAGGCCGAAACCATCCCTTACTGGACAGTCCCGAATAAGAAAACCCCAGCGGTTGTAGCTATTCAATCGCCCACACAACCAAATAAAAAGGCACTCTAGACAAGGGTAAACCTTATCCTACTTGGGTGCTACTCAGTTAGCCTTGCTGCACCTCCCTAGGTTTAGCCATTCTCGTTGATGAGGCTTGAGGCTACGATTACCATTATAGAACACATCTATCTTAGAATGCTAATCGTCCTCCTGATGATGTTCTGAAAGGATTCAATCTATACAAGTTTGTTCCGGGTTCGAACGAAACCGAAGGCATTATCTCGTTGCACTCATTTTGGAATCACCCTCAGAGTTAACGACAATAACCCTTGCACTCTGAAACTCCATCTCGAACCTAAATGCACTATCTCCGTTATACTCGTATTGGAATCACCCTCGGAGTTTTAACGACAAATAGTTCTTACACTTCGAGTCTTCAACTTGATCTTCACTTGGATTCACGATCTAATGTTTAACTTGGATGGATGTGGTTTTTGGATAATCAAATTTGATACCCGATCCCGGTCTCATCGAAATCCAAACATATCTTAAAGGCCAAGTTGTTTAAAGAGTTAAACAATTTAATAAAATTCAATTCAATTCAGTTCAATACTTCAATTCACACAGCATTTATACAGATAAATCTCACACATTTATCATTGATATATCAATATCACATCACAGAATATCACAGCATATCATCCAATAGATATCATCCTTTTCAGACATTCTATACAAACAATCATCCACAAACAGGAATTATTAATCCATATCATAATAAATTTAATTAATTTAATTTAAATTAATTACTAAAGAATTAATCACCTAATCCTGCTTAATCAATCATTAATTAATTACATCCCATTTAATTAATTAATCACTTCTTAATTACTTTATCAATCAATCAATTAGTCTCTAACCACAGATTAATTATCCTTTAACCATAAATTAATAAACTTTTATTATTAATCAATATCTCTCAATACAAATTAATTGATCTATAACTACTCTTATAATTAATTAATTAATCATTAATTAACTAATTAATTATCTCTTAATTATTAGTTAATAAACCTTAATTGTCAATTAACAAAACTTAATTACAAATTAATTACACCTTAATCACTAGTTGATTAACCATTTGATTAATCCTTAATTAACAGTTAACCCATCCTTAATTAACAGTTAATCAATCCTTAATTACCATTTGATTAATCCTTAATCACCAATTGAGTAATCAATTAATTACCATTTAACAAATTCTTTATTAATCTTTAATTATAGATTAATCATCCTTTAATTATTAATTAATAAAACTGATTATTAATTAATAAAACTTAATTACAAATTAAGCACTTCTTAATTACTAATTAAGTAACCTTTAATTACTTAATTAGCTACTCACTAATCACTTAATTAATCAATCTTAATTACTTAATTAATTAATTATTAATTACAGTTAATTACTTAATTAACTAATATCTAATCATTGGTTAATAATGTTTAATTATCTAATTAATGATCTTTAATTACAATTAAATAACCCTTAAGTTAATCAACTTTTAATCCTTAATCATTTACCAACCAAGTAAATTATTTAGCCTTAATTAATTTCTTAATTAATCCTTTAAAATTAATTAAATTAATTAATTATACTTAATTTCCTTTAATTAATTTAATTAATTTCAAGGCATTAAAAACTTAATTATCTTAAGACAAAACATTACCTTATAAATGCCTTAATTACCATTAACACATTTACATCATTTAACTTTACAATTATATTTACTTAATTAAATCATTGATTAAGTTTTAAATTAAAACAATTCATTTAACTTGATAATGTCAAGTTATCAACACATAACTCTCTTAAAATAACTTAAACGTTTATCAAATTAGTTTTAAAAACTAGTTTCATATCTGAATTTAAAAACCTGCTTTTATATAAACCTTTAAAAGTTTCATTCCTAACTTAAATTTAAAATCACTTTAAATTTACTTAACAAAATTTAAATTTAACAAACTTCAAACTTCTTAATCAAAATGTTTAAGAAAATATTTATTATATAAAAAGTAAATTAATATAAGAAGATTTAAACTAAATTAAAGTTTAAAATTTCAAAACTTAGATTTTTAAACTTTTTAAAAGAACTGTTTAAATTTTTCTGCTTCGGGTCGAACCCGAAGATTACTTGGGTCAAACCCGAGTTTCCCCTTGCTTCTCTTCCATTACCCAAAAACTTTGCTTATTATTTTTATAAGTTTAAAACCTATAGGTTTATCACCCTCAACTACTCGAGTTTACACTCGAGTCATCTATTCCATATCCCGACACTGTTTTCGAGCAACCCAAAACAAAATCCCATAGACACACAAGCTCCACCATGCACATGCACCACCACCTGAAGCTTCTTAGACCATCGCCGCATACTCCGACACATCACCCAAAGTCGCAGCAACCAATATCGGCCCCCGAAACACAATCACGATCCCTCAAACAAGATCAAGCTACCCAGTTGAGTCTGGAACTAAAGCAACCTTCAGCAAAACCTCTCGACCACACTGCTTTGATCGCCAGAGGTCAGACGACTCTGGCCATCCCTTGCCGAACCACCATGCTACCACTCCGTAGAGTATCAAGCAACTCGCATCATCAGAGATGATGCAATGACACCAACTCCAGCTTCAACAAAACTAGGGTCAAAAACTTGACTCGACCATCGCCGATGCCTCTGCAACATATCCACCCAATCGACATTTTTGCCTCGACCACCAGATCTCGCTCCACCTCCATTGATGTTCACGACCACCGCGGATGCTCCGGCCACCAGAATTCACCCAAAAACCCAATTCCAAAATTCACATTCATTTCAATATTAAAAATCATGATATTTGTTTTAAAAATTATAACTTTTAAAGTGGATTCAAGTTATGATCTTGAAACAGCAGATTTCAATGACTGATTTTAACATGTTTCAAAGGATTTCCACTGTATTTCCATTTTCCAGATAACCCTCTAAATATTTTTACTTAAATTCATTTTTAAAATTGAATTTATGTCTAAACAAACATTCAATGTTTGAAAACTAACCCTTAACAGAAATCAGGGGAAAAGAGAATGAGTTTTATCCATATTTATACATTGTAATATGAAACAGAGAAGAACAGGAATACAACTAGACATGCACAACTGTACACACTCATATACAAAGATTCTATACTTATATCTACACATGCAGGGCATCATCATCACTGAAATTCACAAGCAACAACCACAAATCTACTTATGTTTTAAATTAAATGTTTACTCACTTTTTGAAAACGCAGAGAGTTTTGAAACTGGATGAAAACTTGCAAACTGGATTGGAACTGAAGCTTCTGAAAATTTGAAAACTGTATATTATTGTTGTTTTGATTTCTGAAAGCTTGCCTTGCTTGAGACTTTAAGACTCAATAGCTTTAAAACTTGAAGGTTTGAAGCTCGAATGATGGATAAACTGGAACATGATGATTTAAACTTTGATTCTAGGCTTGCAGTTTTGAAAGTGTTCCAGCCTTTAATAAAAGAGGTTTCAGGCTTTGGAAAACTGCTTACAGGGTTTGCAATGAGTTTTGAAAATTGGTTATAGATTTTGATTTTAAGCTTGAACTTTGGTAAAATGCTTTCTGGTTGTTTTCAAGAAAAGATTACAGGCTATAGTTTGAGTTTGATCTTTTTTGAAAAAAAAAAAATTTGGAGGATTTGAATACTTTTTTTATAGACATTGATTTTAGAGGAGATGTGTCAGATTGTTCTGGTTTGCACATGAGAAAGTTTCAAGTTGTGGCCATTGATTTCTTGCTTGATTTGAAAGAAAAGAACGATGAAAGAAAATGGAAGTTTTATATTGTGTAATGAATGGTTTATCAAAATTAAAGAAAAAGAAAATCAAAGAAGGACACTTGTTAAATTTGTCACATTTGTCACAAACCATTATTAAATTCATAACACATGTTAACAGTGAGCTTATAAATTAACCACTTGACATAACTTATTTTTAAAAGATTTAAAAGCTTTTATTTATTAATTTTCCTAATTAATAAGTACTTTTATTAATTTATAAATGCTTTTTCTTGTTTTATACAAAATAATTTTTTTTAAAGAAAATAAAATAAAAACCAATTAGATTTCAAATAAAATGATATAAAATTATTTAATCCATTTTTAAATGCTAATTTAAAAGATTTTGTATTTATTTACTATTAAATAAGTATTTTGTAAATTTATATAAATATAATTCTCTTGTTTAAATTAATATAAAACAAATCTTATTTTAAATAAAAACTTTATTCATATATTCTTTATATCTAAAATAATTTTAAGATATATATATATTCTTTTTAAATTTCAAATTTAAATCCAAATTCCAAATTCAAATTCAATTTGAACTTTAATTTAAAATCAACTTAAATATATCTATATTAATTTAAACAAATACATTATTAAATTAAATTCTAATTTTAAAGTTAACTTAAATAAATATATATACATAAATATTTAAAAAATACTTATTAAATTTGAAAATAATAAGTCTATTTAAAATCAAATTTATAAAATAACACAAATTAAATAATCATTCTATTTACAAATCAATCTATAATTATACTTTAAAAACATCATATTATTATTATTTTTGTTATTTATATTTGAAAATAACGATTTTATCAATTTTTAAATAATTTAATTAAGAGATTATCACATTTTAAATTCCTTGAAATTCTGGGATATCACAAGCGTCGTAGCTCCGACCATTTCCACCACCTCCAACACGTCGCCCGTGACTGATACACGCATCACGAACATCCAAAACCAAGAGTCGATGACGAAATCAAATTTGAGCAAAATCGAACATCGCCTAATCAAAATCACCAAATTCTCGTCCCTCGTTCGACCACATAGGCCATCTGGAACCACATGCTCGCGCTTAGAGCTGTGCCAGGCACTCCCCTTCCAATTCCACCACCTTCGAGCAAGGCCAAAGCCTTAATGACGATGAACAAACCTCGAATTCGACAGCAACCCAAACTGGACCTTAAACGCTATTCCACCATCGCTTGATCGCTCCAACCACTAGAAAATTTTCCCACTATTTTTTCTCCAATCCCCATTACTTCAGCTACCTCCAGTGTCGAGCATGGCGTATAACTCGTTGCCGATCATTAGAATTTGACGAAAAACTGAAAATCGATCAACTTGAAATTTCTCAGCATTCTCGAACTTAGAAATCATGATTTCTATATTAAGATTCACCATATTCTAGTACGAATCAAATTATCAAATCAAAACATGAATTTTTGATGATCGATTTTCTGACTAAACTAAGTTTTAACTGTTCTTTTTGGTTTTTGAAAGAATTACACAATATATTCATTTGAAAATATTTTTAAAAAATGAATTCTGGTTGGTACTAACACCTTTTGTTCAAAGATCAAATCCTAAAAAGAATTGGAAGAAGAGGAATTTAATTTTAATCCTAATATAAGTCTGTATATTCTTTTAACAGGGTGAAAATGCCTGTACACATACGTGCATACCCACATATATTTGTATACTCAGTCATATAATTACAATTTATATTCATACAAACCAATTTCATAATCATACTTTCCAATATTATCCAAACATCTAGATATAAATACAGATTCAAGAGGTTTGCTCACCTGTTTCATGAGGCAGAGCCTGGAAGTAGATTTTGAAAATTTGGAAGTTGCATTTGATCTGGAAACTTTGTTTTATTGATTTGTACTTGATGTTTGAAACTGATCTTTGCATGATGAATATGAGTTGATCTTTAATATTTGCTCAGGATGATCTTGTAGTTTGATTTTCTTGCTTGATCTTCTCTTTGGTTTGTAGTTTGCTTTCAGATTTTGTTGTTTGATTCAGGTTGAACAGATGAAGTTATTTGAGTTTTCTTTTCTTTTCTTTGCTATTATTTTGGTTTCGAGGTTTCTTTATTTTATTTGCACTGTTTTGATTTTGATCTGAACTTCTTCTCAGGTTTTAATTTACAAATGAAGATGAAAGAAATTTGAGAGCTGAAGAAAATAAAGCCTGGTTTTCTTTCTTAAGCCTATATTTATGTATTTAATTTTTTTAATGAAACCATATTGCCACTTGTTAATTTCAAATCATATTAAAGTTACACATGTTATATGCATGATCTTATTACTTACAAATGTCATTTACAATGATTTTAATGTTTAAACCTTTTTTATCAATTAATTATGTATATCTTTATATTAATATATATGTGTTATGCGTAAATCAAAATTAAACTTAAGTTATCATACTTAAATTAATATAAATAAATACTAGTGTTGAAAATGTTCGATTTTAACTTTAATTAACTTTTAGAGAATTGTTATATTGGATTCAAACATAACTTCCAATATATATATATTATAATTCAAAAACAAATTTTTATTAGTTTTAAATTATAGAGTTCACAAATTCAAGTTATTTTTCAAAATATTTATTTTTTAAATTTCAAATCCAAATTCTTATTTACAATCTATTTATATACATACATATATATATAAACAAATATCTTATTAAATTTGGAATAATTTCAAATTAATTCACAATTAAATCCAAAAATTTATATTAATTGCTGAATTAAATTTGGCTCAAAACCGAGATCGTTCCATATATATTATATTAGTGAATTAAATTATAAAAGTTATAACTAAGTTAGTGTATGTGAAACTATATATGCCTAACATTAAGTGGAACAGGAAAGAAATCTAATTTAGATTTAAGGAACAAGTACATGCATATTATACATTTATCATGGTTTCTGATGCGTGTGTTACTTGGATCACGAGGGTAATTCATAAGAAATACAATCTTTCCTAATTATATATACATATTAAAGATTATAAATCATTAATATATAAGATGTCCTCTCCCACTTATATATTAGTAGATTAACAAAATACTCTTTTGTTGGTGACCTTCCTCAAGCTAGGGATGTTCTATGTAGTACTATTAATATATTGATTAGACATGGTAAGATACATGTACGTATTTGTTGACCTTCCGCAAGGTACATGCATTATATTTAAGTTGTCGTCAAGTGGTGGGTGCGATTGAATAATCTTTCTTGATTTATTAATCTTCCTCATGGTCAAGATGAGATTAGCACAAAGACCACATGTTAGGAGTTATATATGTATAATCGATAAAGGGTTATCCATCACATGTGGGCCTATGATTTACTGATCTTTCTCAAGGTCGATATTCCAAGGCAAGCGAGTCCTAATGCCTATTAGAGAAATCAAAATATTCCTATGTTTTCTTGTAGGGTTTTGAGAAACATATAGTGGAAGACTTATTAAAAAAAAGAAATTATAACATTTAACAATTCTAATATTGTAAGAATGTATGTTATACAATTTAAAATAATCTGCTTGGATAAATTTATGGAACTATTATAATTAATAAAATGTTTATTAATTAAAATATGCAATTGAATTTAATTAAGATTGACATAGAAATATAAAGTATACCCCCTAATAAATCATTTGATATGTTTTCACTTCCAAAAATATACAAGACCAATTTAGAAAAATACTAAGACATTCATTCCTTGGTCGCTTTACTGTTTTTTGCACGAGACATTTTCTTCTATGAGTGCTGAAATCTAATAGTGATACAAGAATATGGATATTTGATCCATATTTAATCAAATATAAATGTTATATGGTGAATGGGATTTCAATGAAATTAGTTTATTGGAAATAAGAAAATAAACCGTTATGCAAATTTATGTATTCAATATGATTGATTATAGGTGAATATATTGAAAAGGAGTTCCAAATGTATTTAAAAATAAATAAGATTCAATTTCGAAAGTCACACCTCCTTATTATACATAATGATGTATCAATAAGAAGTAATCAGACTTTGTCGAACAAAGAACGATTAATGATGAGTGAAGTTGAGTTAACTTCTTACTATAGGGACATGCAATTAAGAGTAAGTACGTAAAGTTAAATTTTATTTCAAACAAAACAGAGTCAACAAAATCATATAAGATAATAATTGGTAAAACAACCCCTACATATCCTAGATTTAGGAGTTGACAAGTTGTTACAAGAAACAATATCTACACAATGAAGGAATTTTTAGAAAGTTTGAGAACGACTTCTCTTGATTTTCATGGTAATAGCTCTCGATAAGTTTGAGTCATTTGGTAAACAGTTTCTACGATAGGACGGGAGCCTGACAAATTTGGGTTGGGGATGTCGGAAAGAGACTTTGATGTAAGTAATTGTAACCATCAAGATAAGGAAGAGATGGGAGGCCTTTACTCTTTGTTCTATGGCTCTTTCCATCTGCTAAATCAAACTGGTCTAGTTATATGCTAGGTCCTTCTTATATAAGGCTTAGGTCTGGGAAGAAGACAGCTTTAGTTGGAACCAACTCACAATTAATATACTAGCGATTTCATAGTTTGGATTTGGTATACTAGGCGCCTTCAGTGTTATTTTATTGCACTAGCATTTCAATGCAAGAACGAAGGTGATTTCGATTTATATTACTCACGATATGGCATGAACTTGTTCGGAATCTAATGTCGGTGAATCAGGGATAATCGTCATAATGCTGGGAATTAATGATAATAGGTCTTTATAACCAACCCACCCTTTTGTATAAACTATTCACATTAGTGAAGCGGCTGCATGCATAAGGGAAATGCACATTTGTGGAACCGGGATGCATAAGGCCTACAAGCATGGTAGAACGTGGGTACCACTACACACTCATTAGTTTCAAGGTTAGACTCTAAGCCCTTTTTTCTAGCAAAATGGATTTTCTAGGATCGAAAGATAAAACTATTACAAAGGATGACATTAAATCAACCAAGCCTAAACGAATATGATTAATTAGAATGTCTAATAGGAACACTCACACATTAAAGAGAAACAATGATTTTCTTATCGATGTCATGAAAAGAATTTCCACAATTGCCAATAAGCCATTAAGAGTATTAACTTTATATCGAATAATGTGCGAATGTAGGAATAGGTTACAAGTATATTATCAAATATGATTTTGATAGCTAAAACCAAAGAGATATGATCCATCGACCGTAAAAGTGTCTCCAATAGAACATGAATGTAGTTGGAATATGGCAAGCTACGTTGATAGGATAACATCGCAAATTTCAATTGTTGAAATTAACATAATAGATTCATCATTTAACGTGCTTAAGTAAATTCAAGATTTTGCTCAAAAAATTTATCACCCATTATGAAATTAAATTTTAGCATATATATGTTGGAAAAGAAATTTTAATGATGATTCTGAAAAGACTGTTTGCATATGACAGCCAAAATGTCTCGAAGTCAGTAGAAGCAATAACTGATTTTGTAAGTATTGGATATGATCCAAGAAATGATATGAAGATATCATTAGATAAGCATCGGAGTTAAGCAAGTATTTTGATAGAGAAATCAAATATATTAAAATGTAGAGGAAGTGTTATTTTATAAGAAAGAATTTTAATATTACCAAAATATTTCTAAAACTGTAACTAAGCAACAAACTTATGATTGTTAATGTTGAACTCGTGTTAAAATCATTTTAGTTTAGTTGTTTAAATTAGCAGTAGGATTGTAAAACATTTTTTGCAAACGATATAAAAGGATGTATGAATTTTCCCAAACTATGCATACACTATATTAAAATGTTTAATATGGAGCATGTAAGATGAATTTGTTATGCATTGGTAATAGAAATTTATCATACATGTTGTATCTTCTATGGTATCGTATTTTACATAGAGCACTTATCAAATTTGAATTAAGATTTCTAGATGATAGTTTAGATATTTTTCGAGTATTTGTGAAATACTAAAGAATTGTTTATAGACTCAAAGAACTCCTTATGAAGGAGAGCATGGACTCGAACTTCATATGTGATATAAGGTATAGTATGTCAATCTTAAGTTCAAGTTCAGTCTTAAGTTAAGAACTTTAAATTGGAAATGTTCCAAACAATAAGCGGTGGATGATTCAAACAAAGGCTAATTACATTGTCCTAAATAGCACTGAATTATAAGAATTAGAAATAAACTTATAAATTTATAACCGAGTCGGAGAGATTCCAAATGTTGAGAATCCCATGACGTTGTTATACGATAACAATGCAGTGATTCACCGCGAATGAAACCGGAGCTCATCATAGATCGAGGAACATACTCCTAAAAAGTTCCATATGATAAAGGCTGTTTATCAGCGTGGAGAGAGAATTAATTAACAAAGTAGAAAATTAAACAATATAGCAAACCCGTTCACTAGGCGAATAACCCAATTAGTTTCTGAGAAAACCATTCGAAGGAGTTGGAATAAATTCATAAGTGTCCCAAGTGAAATGGGAGATTGATAGAGTTACCCTTATGCCCTAAGGCTAGCTGTGTAATTTGTTACTTACATCTAACTCGATAACCAATCTTGTTCAAAAGAAAAGGGGTTTTCTTCCTATTATATACTTTTATATTGTCTACAATTAATTAAATAATTAATTTAAAGTGTATTAAAAAGAAAATTCTTAAATGAAACATTATGTGGTAGTAATGACAATGTGTTGTAATAATGAGGAAGTTATCATATTAAAATGACATTATTTAAATATTCCTAGCAAAGATGTTGCGAGAACGGATGTCGATTCATCCGTTGAGACTAAAGTATGTACTACCCTCCAAATGTTTGGCAGTGTATTCCTAATGTGCAACGACCCATTATTTTCCACCATTCAAATCGATAATAATACACACATGCTGGACTTGAATAGTACAAATTAAAGATTGTAATAAAAATTCGGAGCAAATAAAACCAAATCACATAATCACAAACACAGAATATCAGAATATCTCGCAGCGGAAAATAAAATACCATTGTAGTTCATGAAGCTACTATCACAAGTCTCAAAACCAAATACATAATATCAGTCGAAAAGCAGATACAACATAAAATCCCAAATACAAAGAAGTCCACTAATACAAAGCTGACAACAGAACAACAGAACTGAAATATACTTAACTAGATAAGCTGATAAATCTCTTGCGATTCCAGACCTTCAAAGAGTGGAAATCAAAATCTGTGAATAACTCAGGCTGACCCGAGTGTAAATAAAACACAAACACTCGAGTCAGGAAATACATACTTATCCAATGTAAACCAACTCAAGTGAACTGCAGTAAAGGTACAAGTAACTTAGAGGATTCTTGGGACTGTCCATCCTCTAAGGATCCGTTAAACTATTTACTATATAGTAATATTGCGCTATTATAATAGTGTCCATCGGTAAAATAAACATACTTTAAAGTAGCATCACGGGGTTACCCATATAGCCCCAAACACGTAATAGCCCCAGAAGTCCATCCAATATCTGCATATCTCCTGATCGCGAGACTACGAGAAGATACGCATGGGGTACGGGAGAAAACCAAACTCGTAGCAAATGCTCGATATGGTAGGTGACACGGCACACAAGGCAATGCCAGGGTAGATATACCAATTACGACACTCGGGCTGGCGGTAACGCAGCAGCCACATAAGCCCACCGCGGAACACATTCCCAAATCGTAGGGTGGCCACCAAACAATCACAAGTAATAGAATGGTATCGAAGAAATGCGTCCGCTACGAGGTGCGACCTCAATTGGCCCGAGACCACTCCTGTTTTAGCCACCTTATGCCAACTCACGGGAGTTGGGTCCGTGTAACATACCACAAGAACGTCGCCACCATCCTACTTCATTCTGGAATCTCCACCGCATACACAGTTGTCAAAGTGGTTTTCGGTATCGACAGAGAGTTTGTCCATATCCGATCCCGGTCTCTTTGCCAACCAATCGTTATTATAACCCGTGGCTATAACTTTAAAAATAATACTTTATACTTCGAAATAAAATATCAATTCAAATCAAAATTTTATCAAAATAAAGATCAAATCATTTCCAAACCATTTCAATATTTCAAAATATCGTATCATTTCAAAACTCCCTTTCAAATCATTATTTGAATTTAAATCCAAATATCCAATTTAAATACCCTTTTAAAATTCAAAAATAACATTCATTACTTTCAATTCAAATCATCTTTTAAAATCATTCATTTTTTCAATTAAATTTATTCATTTAAATCACTTAAAAGTGAAGTTATTATTCTTTCAAGTCACCTATTCTAATTTCAAAGTTTCAAGTCATTCTGAGCTCATTACTAAGTCAAAACCCATAATTATTAAAATTTCAACCTTTCACAGCATTTTGAAAAAGCTGTTATAAGTTATACTTCAAAATATTTTAATTCAGTTAAAAATTGCTGTTAAAACTCAGTATAGTTAAATTTTAGTTCAAAACAGCAAAGACAGCATTTCCAGAAATGCTGTAATAGCTCAGGTTTCAAACGAGGGTTTTAATTCATTTCTGCAAAGACAGCAGACCGCTACAGCATTTACAAAACTCTGTAATAGGCCTGAGTTAAGTTTTTAGCATATTCAATTTACTACAGCAACTACAACATTTCAGAACTGCTATAATAGCTCTTTTATTAGCCTATTAGTTCATTTCCAAAAACCATAGCACTTCTAAATGCTATTAAAAGTGATTTCCAGATTTTAATGCATTTCCAGCAATCAATAATCTTCATTTTAAACCCTTTAAGCATTGTCAAAAACATAATTTAACATTAGAAAAATGTTCATTAACATATCAATTAACATATTATTTTTATACAATAAGTTTCTTATAATTATATCCAATTTCACCAAATTACTTAATAAATTCAAGTGTAAGAGTTTCCAATCCTTCACATTTTTATACAAACAACTTAACACTTAAATTCTCTCCATTTTTTTCTCAAATAAAATTTATTTTCCATTTTTATTTATATAACTAAATTTTTATTTAACCAAATTCTGAATTTTTCCACTTAAATTATATTTTCAAAATTCAATGTAACTATTCATTTTTCAACATTTTTAGCTTGTAGAAAATTCCAAATTTCTATAATTAATATTTAGAAATCCAATTTAAATCAAATTTTCATATATATATATACACTTTTAAAATTTTACTTAAAATTCTAGAAAATTTTATAAAAATAACCACGGTCCTCTATATGGTTTTCTAGCCTAGGTCAAGTGATACGGATATGTATCATTTCAATCCGCAGTTTACAAATACAAATTCAGGTTCTATCATTTCAAACCCGTAGTGCCAAGTCAAAATAAATAACAGAAAACTGTCCAGGCCTATCATTTTAGCCCATAATGATTTTCCCCTATTCTAAAGTATGTTCGGGTATGTATCGTTTCAACCCATAGTGAACCTAATCTACAGGGAACTTGCAGTGTGACAAACATATATAAATGAACAGTTTAACATTATACAATAGTAACAGGTAATATGACATGAAAATTTAACAGGTTTAATATCATATATGAATAATCACAGGCAGTTATAGCATCATTTACAATTCTACACATTCAAATGTTGTTGCTTCACAATTGCATAAGTATATAGTGTCGTATGAGATTTGCTCACCTCTAAATGCTGGAGATTGCAAAACCAATAACACAACAGAATCAAAAGCAAATTGACAAGACTTAGGACTTTGAGTGGAGAGTGAGATCTAATGCTACAACTCTTGTGTTACAACCCAAACAAAATCAAAACAATTATAAATACAATACCATATTGAAATTGATATAACTTCGGAATTAAAAGAGATATGAATACACAGTCTTTTGCCTTGCCTTCTCTACTATTTGGCATAGCCTAGGGATATTGTTTGGCTCTGGTTTGAACAAGTTTGGCTTAGGTTTGGCATTTGTATGCACGGCCTAGGTAGTGGAATATGGTGGAGAAGTTTATATATGAGAATCTGAAGAGTTTTAAGGCAAATAGTGTAATTTTTGGTCAAAACAATGGCTCGACCATGGGGTTATGGCTTGGCCTGGGTGCACCATGACAGGTCAGTGATGGAAAGGGGTGTGTGGTGGTCAGGTCAGAGGTGGTGGTGGTGGCTACGGCGGTGGTTAGGGTGGTGGTTGAAGTGGATGAGCAAGTAGTGGTCAAATAACATGTTTTTAAGGCTTTAGGTTGGATTTTGAAGGATTTTGTCACCATGGTTGGCTCGGCTATGGTAATTTCCTAGAGTATAGATGGTGGTGATGGCATGGAAGAGCTGTAGGAGTTTGTGGCTATGGATATGGAGGAGAGGCCAATCCAAAAAGCATAGAAAATAAGGCAAAATGACGTAGAAATGAGAAGAAAAGGAAGAAGAAAGTGTAGCCATTACCCAAATTCTATGCTATAGCCATGAATAGAATGGAGATGAGAACCTTTTGTGCGTGAAAAATAATGAAAATTCGTGGCTACTCAAAAGATTACATGGCCAAAAGCATAAAGGAGGGGTTATGGCAAGTGAAAGGACTCTAGGAGGTGAAAGGACTTAAGTTAAATAAGTTTTTAAAACTCTTCACATTTCCTATTTTCTTTAATTCAAATAAAACAAAATTAAAATCAGTAATTTACTTTTATACTATTCCAACCGTGGAGAACAGGCCATTCTACCGAAACCAAGTGAAAAATATGAAAATAATTAACTAATTTTAAAGAAAATATAAAAAGAATAAAATAAATTGCTTAAAAATCCAAAACAGTGTCCAGAAATTACAAATAAATCACCATTGACTTTGGAAAAATTATTTACTTCATTTTAAAAATATTCTAAAACAAAATTTGAAATAAAATGATTTTTAAAACTTTTCAAAATGAAATAAAAAATTAAATTCATAGAAAATAGCAAAAGAATTGAAGAAATTGTTTAAAAATAGCAGACAGGACATGAAAATTTCAAATAAATTACCATTGACTCTAGAAAATTTCCTACTTCACTTTAAAATATTTTAAAACAAAATTTTAAGTAAAGTAATTTCTAAAACATTTTCAAAGTGAAATAAATTCAACTAAAATTAACTTCAAAATTATTGAGTTGTTACACTCTCCCCCCACTCAAACCTTTTCGTCCTCTAAAAGAACGGAAACAAGGAAATAAGAAAAACAAGATAGAAAAACAAAATAGTACATGGAATAAATAATTTCGTATTCGAAGCACTAATGCTCTCCTCCATCTCCCAAGTACAATCATGATTATTAGTACTCCACTGTACTTTGACCAGACTAACAGATTTCCTTCTTAGCTGCTTCGTACCTCTGTCGACAATACAAAGTGGCTTCCTCTCGACAGTCAGATTAGGCTCAATATCCAAGCTGTCAAGAGCGGAAGGCTGAACAAATAAAGATGGATCATGGAGATACCGATGAAGATGTGAGATGTGGAATACATCATGCACTCCAGAAAGCTTCTCGGGTAACTCCAGACGATAAGCCAAGGAACCAACTCTTTTCAAAATATGGAAAGGACCAATGAATCCAGGAGAAAGCTTCCCTCTACGACCAAAGCGAGGAACATTCCTTAAGGAAGAGACCTTAAGAAAAACCAGATCACCAACAGCAAACTCAAGCTTCTGCCTCCGCCTATCAGCATACTTCTTCTGCCTATCCTGAGCAACTCTCAACCTTTTCTTAAAATCCTCAACTCTCTCCGAAGCTTCCAAAATCATACCAGGACCAAGAACCAGATGATTACCAGATTTAATCCAACAAGATGGGGATCGACAAGGTCGTCCATACAAAGCAGCAAATGGAGACGTCTTGATACTGGCCTGAATTCAAAGATAGAAAGAGATAGATAAAAGATTAAGATAAGCTTAAAACAGAAAATAAGATTATACCTGATAACTATTATTGTAGGAGAATTCGACAAGATGCAAATGATCTTTCCAAGATCCACCATAATCAAGTACACAAGCACGAAGAAGATCTTCGAGTATCTGATTCACTCTTTCCGTTTGACCGTCGGTCTACGTATGATAAGCAGTACTCAGATTTAGAAGAGTACCCATAGATTCTTGAAAAGCTTTCCAGAACTGGCTAGTAAAGATAGAATCATGATCACAAACAATACTGAGGGGAACACCATGGAGACGAACAATCTCCCTTATGTAGATCTCAAACAAGCTAGAAACAGAACGAATAGACTTGACCAAAATGAAATGAGCAGATTTGGTTAGCCTATCCACAATAACCCAGATACTCTCATTTCCTTTCAAAGACCTTGGCAATCCATCAATGAAATCCATGGAAACCTGTTCCCACTTCCAGTTGGGAGTATCTAAGGGCTGCAACAAACCAGGAGCCTTCTGATGATCGGCCTTGACATGCTGACAAGTCGCACACCGACTAACAAAGATTTAGACATCCCGCTTCATACCCTTCCACCGTTAAAGCCTCTTCATATCCTGATATATCTTCGACACACCATGATGGATAGAAATTCTAGATCGATGATTCTCCCGAAGTAACCCTGCCTTAACCCATCTATATTCAGGACACAAATCCCGCCATTAATCCTCAAAACCCCTCTATCATATCTGCTCCACCACTAACACTACTTCCACCACCAAATCTGCTCAGAACACTCTCTTTCATCAACCTAAGCATCTCATCCTCATCTTTCTTAGCTATGATGCGCTCCAAAAGAGGAGAAGAAGAAACAACCAACTGACACAACAAAGCCTTCTTTCGACCTAGAGCATCGGCCACAACATTAGCTTTACCAGAAGTGCAACTGATATTGAGGTCGTAAGAAGCCAAAAACTCAAGCCAATGGACTTTCCTCTAGTTCAAGTCCTTCTGGGTGAAAATATATCTCAGAGACTGATGATCAGTGAAAAGCTCAAACTTGGTTCCTAGCAGATGATGCCTCCAAAGCTTCAAAGCAAAGACAACAACAAGCAACTCTAAGTCATGAGCAACATAATTGGCTTCATGGGTTTTCAACTGACGGCTAGCATAGGCAATGACCCTACCATCCTGCATGAGAACAACACCCAATCCCTCACGACAAGCATCAGTATATACCGTCAATCCCTCACTTCCGTTCGGAACGGTAAGAACTGGTGTGGAAGTTAGGTTGCTCTTCAACTCGTTGAATGCAGCTTCACACTTCTCGTCCCAGATAAACTTAACATTCTTACGAGTCAAAGCAGTGAGAGGTGCAGCAATCCAAGCAAAATTATCGACGAATCTTTGATAGTAACAAGCAAGGCCCAAAAAACTACGAATCTATGAAGGAGTCTTTGGAGTTTCCCAATCCTGTAACAGAAATCGGGAAAATAAGAGCCGCAGAAGAGATAGAGTAATTAAATGATAAAGGAAAAGAGAAAGAAGGAAAGACTTATGTTGATCGCAGCGATCTTGACTGGATCAACAGAAACTCCATTACCAGAAACAATATGCCCGAGGAATCGAACTTCATCCTTCCAGAAATGGCATTTAGAAAATTTAGCCTTCAACTGATGATTTCTGAGAGTCTTCAGAACATACTTCAAATGTGACTCATGCTCCTCCTTAGTCTTAGAGAAGACAAGGATATCATCAACAAAGACTAGAACAAATTTATTAAGCATAGCACGAAAAACACGATTCATAAGATCCACAAAGAAAGAAGGAGCATTATTCAAACCAAAAGGCATGACTAGCCATTCATAAAACCCATGCTCAGTCTGGAAAGCTATCTTGGGAATGCTTTCCTTGGCAACTCTGAGCTGGTGAAAACATGAGGCAAGATCAAGCTGAGAGAAATAAGTGGCACCATAAAGTTGATCAAACATATCATTGATGCGAGGCATTGGATATCTGTTTTTCATAGTGAGCTTGTTCATCTCCCTATAGTCAACACACATCCTCAAAGAACCATCCGACTTAGTGAAAAAGACCACCGCAGCTCACCATTCGAAATGGCTAGGTCTAATCCGACCTTTGGAGAACAAGTCCTCAATTTGCTTTGCTAGCTCAACCTTCCCACGAGGTGCCATTATTCTAGGAGGAAGAACAGCTGGTCGGGAACTAGGAATAAGATCAATGCGCAAATCTATCTCCCACTTAGGAGGCAAAGCAGTGACTTTACCAAAAACATTTGGAAAGAATTTGACCACACGGATCGAATGAAGATCACTAGGAATAGAATCCAGAGAATAAATAAAACTGCTAGCAAAATCCTGAGGCATGCGGCACTGAATAACAAAGGAATTACCTAGATCATCCTCAAGATAAACAGACCGGACTTTACAAGAGATATGAGCATCATGCCTACCAAGCCAATCACCACCAGGCAACAAATCAAAAGTATCGAAGCCCAAAACATAAAAATCACCACTGAAGAAATGATCAGAATAAAGAAGCTTCACTTGTTTACAAATCCAATTAAGGTTTGCGGGACCCCCAATTGGATTTGAAACACATAAGGATTCATAAACATACTCAGGAGAAAGGAGATGCTTAAACTTATCACACGAATCAACAGATATAAAACTATGGGATGCACCAGTATCAAACAAAACACGAATAGGTTGCTGAAATAAAGAAAAAGAACCCTGGAGAGTACCTTGGTCATCACTGGGAGCTGGAGGTCAGGTGCTGGAGAAGAGGCAGAGGTGACAACAAATATACCAAAAGGCTTTCCCTTCTGCTGGATGGGGCGATCGTTCCTAAAATGGGCAGGCTGGAGATAGATGTGACAAAGATCACGCCTAGCTGGCTGAGCAGGTGGAGGGATGGTAGTACCAACAATAGTAGGACAACTATTCGCATAGTGTCCCTTCTGTTCACATTTGAAGCAGGTGATGGAAGAAAGGTCAACCGGTTGCCTCTGAGATGGAGCAGATGATGAAGATTCCAAACCCGCATTCTTGAGTCAATTCTTCTTCTGCTGCTGGAAACTAAGCCTTTTCTTCTTAGAATTTGCAGAAGAATTCTAAGATGAAGGAGCACAAACTGAAGCAGGACACTTAGAAGTAGGGTTCTCATAACGAAGGGCCATATCCATAAGCTGGGTAAAAGTGCCATGGACACGAGAAATGAGTCGACTATAGTACTCGGGACGAGCACCAACAATAAACTTCTCATTCTTCTTCAGAGGAGTGTCTATCAGACCAGGTCTGAACTTATAAAGTTCGTTAAACTTGCTCTCGTACTCTGAAAAAGATATGCTTCCCTGCTTGAGGTCCATGAACTCCCTATAAAGCTGGGATTTCCTAGCTTCCGGCATCCACTTAGCAATGAAAGCCTCCCTGAGAAGAATGATAGATAAGTTGAGAAAAGGCACGAAAAGATAGAAAACCAAAATTCAAAGAAACACAAGAAGATGACTGAACTGTTCCCAAGTAAGGTCAGCCTCAATGGTGTTAGCCATAATCGACTCCCACCAATCCTAGTCAACCTCCTGCAACTGCCATATGGCTAACTGACGCTTTGGGCATCGGTAATCTCAAGACCAGTAAATATCCTCTCGATATTCCTCAGCCATTGATGAGCCTCAATAATAGACTCAGAACCAGTGAACTTGGTTCCACCAAGTTGAGTAAATTCTTTGCAAAGAACAGTGAAACGAACAGGAGCTGGGGCTGGAACTAGGGCAGCACCACGACCCTGACCTCAATCATTTCTACGATTCATCCTAAAAATTCAAGAATGAATATTAGGACAAAGGTAGAGATAAGATAAAGATAAGACAAGGCAAGACAACACAAGATTAATTACCTTGGATGAACATCCTAAGTACATCAATTTCTAACAAGGTAGATACGAAAGGAAAGAAGTTAGAAAATTTTCTTTTAAAACAAGAAATTTTTTATATCAAATTAATCTTTGAAAAACCTTTAAAAATCATTTTAAAATCATTTTATACTTTGAAAATACGTGCTCTCACAAAGAAATGATATGAAATGATTTCACTCATTCTAGGTTATTCT
Source organism: Allium cepa (assembly GCA_030765085.1). Taxonomy (NCBI): domain Eukaryota; kingdom Viridiplantae; phylum Streptophyta; class Magnoliopsida; order Asparagales; family Amaryllidaceae; genus Allium; species Allium cepa. The sequence goes on from CM060942.1 coordinate 12,560,852, forward strand.
ACCCTATCTCTAATGAGTTTTCGCTCCGCAGGCTAATGTTTTCCTTAGAACCAAAGCTCTGATACCAACTATAACGACTCATTATTTTCCACCATTCAAATCGACAATAATCCACACATTTCGGACTTGAATGGTACAAAATAACAGAATGTAATAAAAATTCGGAGCAAATAAAACAAAATCACAGAATCACAGACACAGAACATCAGAATATCTCACAACGGAAAATAAAATACCATAGTAGTTCATGAAGCTACTATCACAAGTCTCAAAACCAAATACATAATATCAGTCAGAAAGCAGATACAACATAAAATCCCAAATACAAAGAAGTCCACTAATACAAAGCTAACAATAGAACAATAGAACTGAAATATAGATAACTACATAAGCTGATAAATCTCCAGCGATTCCATACCCCAAGAGAGTGGAAATCCAAACCTATGAATAACTCAGGCTGGCCCGAGCGTAAATAAAACACAAACACTCGAGTCAGGACATACATACTTATCCAATGTAAACCAACTCAACTGAACTGTAGTAAAGGTACAAGTAACTTAGAGGATGCTTGCGACCGCCCACCCTCTAAGGATCCGTTAAACTATTTACTATATAGTAATATTGCGCTATTATAATAGTGTCTATCAGTAAAATAAACATACTTTAAAGTAGCATCACGGTGTTACCCATATAGCCCCTGACACGTAATAGTCCCAATAGTCCATCCAATATCTGCATATCTCCTGGTCGGGAGACTATGAGAAGATATGCATGGGCTACGGGAGAATACCAAACTCGTAGTAAAGGCTCGATATGGTAGGTGACATGGCACACAAGGAAATGCCAGGATAGATATACCAATTACGACACTCAGGCTGGTGGTAATGCAGCAGCCACATACACCCACTGCGGAACACATTCCTAAATCAGAGGGTGGCCACCAAACAATCACAAGTAATAGAATGGTATCGAAGAAATGCGTCCGCTACGAGGTGCGACCTCAACTGGCCCGAGCCCGCTCCTATTTTAGCCACCATATGCCAACTCATGGGACTAGGGTCCACGTAACATACCACAAGAACGTTGCCACCATCCTACTTCATTCTAGAATCTCCACCGCATACACAGTTGTCAAAGTGGTTTTCAGTATCGACAGAGAGTATGTCCATATCCGATCCCGGTCTCTTTGCCAACCAATCGTTATTATAACACATGGTTATAACTTTAAAAATAATACTTTATACTCCAAAATAAAATATCAATTCAAATCCAAATTTTATCAAAATAAGATCAAATCATTCCAAACCATTTCAATATTTCAAAATATCTTATCATTTCAAAACTCCCTTTCAAATCATTATTTGAATTTAAATCCAAATATCTAATTTAAATATCCTTTTAAAATTCAAAGATAACATTCATTAATTTCAATTCAAATCATCTTTTAAAATGTTTCATTTTTCCAATTAAATTTATTCATTTAAATCATTTAAAAGTGAAGTTATTATTCTTTCAAGTCAAGTATTCAAATTTCAAAGTTTCAAGTCATTCCGAGCTCATTTACCAAGTCAAAACCCATAATTATTAAAATTTCATCCTTTCGCAGCATTTAGAAAAAGCTGTTATAAGTTATACTTGAAAACATTTTATTTCAGCAAAGACAGCACTTAAAAAGTGCTGTTAAAACTCAATTTAGTTAAATTTTAGTTCAAAACAGCAAAGGCAACATTTCCAGAAATGTTGTAATAGCTCAGGTTTCAAACAAGGGTTTTAATTCATTTCTGCAAAGATAGCAGACCACTACAGCATTTACAGAAACTGCTGTAATAGGCCAGAGTCAAGTTTTTAGCCTATTCAATTTACTACAACAACTACAACAATTCAAGACTGTTGTAATAGCTCTTTTATTAGTCTTTTAGTTCATTCACAGAAACCATAACACTTCTGAATGCTATTAAAAGTGATTTCCAGATTTTAATATATTTCCAGCAATCAATAATCTTCATTTTAAACCCTTCAAACATTGTCAAAAACATAATTTAACATTAAAAAAATGTTTATTAACATATCAGTTAACATATTATTTTTATATAATAAGTTTCTTATAATTAAATCCAATTTCACCAAATTACTTAATAAATTCAAGTGTAAAAGTTTCCAATTCTTCACATTTTTAAATAATCAACTTAACACTTAAATTCTCTCCATTTTTTTTCTCAAATAAAATTTAATTTCCATTTTTATTTTTATAACTAAATTTTATTTAACCAAATTCCAAATTTTTCCACCTAAATTATATTTTCAAAATTCAATGTAACTATTCATTTTTCAACATTTTTAGCTTATAGAAAATTTCAAATTTCTATATTTAATATTTAGAAATCCAATTTAAATCAACTTTCATATATATATATATATATATAGACACACACACACACACACACACACACACACACTTTTAAAAATTTACTTAAAATTCCAGAAAATTTTATAAAAATAACCACGGGCCTGTATATAGTTTTCTAGCCTAGGTAAAGTGATACGGATATATATCATTTCAATCTGCAGTTTACAAATAAAAATCCGGGTTCTATCATTTCGAACCCACAGTCCCAAGTCAAAATAAGTAATTAAAAAGCGTTTAGGCCTGTCATTTCATCCCATAACGATTTTTTCCTATTCCAGAGTCCGTTCGGGTATGTATCATTTCAACCCATAGTGAACCTAATCTACAGGGAACTTGAAGTGTGATAAACAGATATAAATGAACAGTTTAACATTATACAATAGTAACAGGTGATATGACGTGTAAATTTAGCAGGTTTAATATCATATATGAATAATCACAAGCAGTTATAGCATCATTTATAATTCTACATATTCAAATGTTGTTGCTTCACAATTGCATAAGTATATAATGTCGTGTGAGATTTACTCACCTCTAAATGTTGGAGATTGCAAAACCAATAACATAACGGAATCAAAAGCAAACTGACAAGACTACGGACTTTGAGTGGAGAGCGAGATCCAATGCTACAACTCTTGTGTTACAACCCAAACAAAATCAAAACAATTAATAAATGCAATACCATATTGAAATGGTTATAACTTCGGAATAAAAAGAGATATGAATACACAGTCTTTTGCCTTGCCTTCTCTACTATTTGGCACAGCCTAGGGATGTAGTTTGGCTCTGGTTTGAACAAGTTTGTCTCAGGTTATGTCATGAGTATGCATGGCCCAGGTAGTGGAATATGGGGGAGAAGTTAATAAATGAGAATGTGAAGAGTTTTAAGGCAAATAGTGTAAATTTTGGTCAAAACAAAGGCTCGACCATGGGGTTATGGATCGGCTTGGGTTCACTATGACTAGTCAATGGTGGAAAGGGGTGTGTGGTGGTCAGGTCAGAGGTGGCGGCGGCGGCTATGGTGGTGGTTAGGGTGGTGGTTGAAGTGGATGAGTAATTAGTGGTCAAATAACATGTTTTTATGGCATTTGGTTGGATTTTGAGGGATTTTGTCACCATGGTTGGCTCGGCTATGGTCATGGCCTAGAGTATAGATGGTGATGATGGCGGGGAAGAGGTGTAGGAGTTTTTGGCTTTGGATATGGAAGAGAGGCCAATCCAAAAGGCACAGAAAACAAGGCAAAATGATATAGAAATGAGAAGAAAAGGAAGAAGAAAGTGTAGCTGTTACCCAAATTCTTTGCTCTAGCCGCGAATAGAATGGAGATGAGAACTTTTTTGCATGAAAGTAATGAAAATACACGGCTATTAAAAAGATTACACGGCCAAAAGCATAAAGGAGGGGTTTGGCAAGTGAAAGGACTCCAGGAGGTGAAAGGACATAAGTTAAATAAGTTTTTAAAATCTTAACTTCCTATTTTCTTTAATTCAAATAAAACAAAATTAAAATCAGTAATTTACTTTTATAAACCAAAACCAAGTGAATAATATGAAAATAGATAATTAATTTTAAAGAAAATATAAAAAGAATAAAAGAAATTGCTTAAAAATCCAAAATAGTGTCCAGAAATTACAAATAAATCACCATTGACTTTGGAAAAATTGTTTACTTCATTTTAAAAATATTCTAAAACAAATTTTGAAATAAAATGATTTTTAAAACATTTTAAAAGTGAAATAAATAATTAAATTCGGAGAAAATAGCAAAAGAATTGAAGAAATTGTTTAAAAATAGCAAACATGACATGAAAATTTCAAATAAATTACCATTGACTCTAGAAAAATTCCTACTTCACTTTAAAATATTTTAAAACAAAATTTTATGCAAAATAATTTCTAAAACATTTTCAAAGTGAAATAATTCAATTAAAATTAACTTCAAAAATATTGGGTTGTTACATAATGACTACGAGGGTACCAAGGGGTTACGTACTGATAGTTACTGGATAACTATGAACTAAATCACTCGAAAGTTTTTTGTTGGATAATATAAATATGTCAAATAGAGAATCTCGAAGTAACGATATTATATAGCTCTCTTTGTTTAAAAATAACATTGAACTTCAATGTGGACACTCCACTTTAGTTATAGTTAAATCTTGGCATGATGTCCATCAAACGATTATAGTTGAGTCTAAATTGAAGCATTTTAGCAGAAATACTATTCAATTGGGAATTCATCACTTTGGTTTTATGAGGTTAGTATCTTGGTCAATGATAATCAACTCAAAGTCAAAGTATTTGGACAAAGCAGTACGAGCAATAATAATTGTTATTACTAAACCAAGGACTTTGTGCTTGGACTGATTAAGTTAAATGTGGGCGATGTTGGAATTTAAACCAAAAACCAAATTCCATAAGTCCTATTGCGATACAGTGTCCACAAAGAGAATTAGCGTAAATAATCGTTGCTAACAGGTGCCGCGTATAATAGTAAAATTTGATTTTTACTAAAAAATGTGTAAGCAATAAATTCAACCAAAATTTCAAACCACTAGCTAAGGCAACGTGAAAAGTGAATATTTGGTTTTTTCAATGTTAATCGCTGACTGAATCTACACATTTGAGTCACATAACCATCATAATGAATACCCTGATAAACCGCATGATTTAATTAATTTATAATTATTGTAAATTAATTAATATTTATGGAATATTAACTGTTATATTTTATTTGATTTGATTTTTGAATGTCATTAATACCTAATAAAGTACGTATATAAAAGTTATATATAAGTGTATCGATAAAATATTTGAACTGAATTTAAATAGTAATTACTAATGGGTTTGGGAAATTTTGAAGCCCATCTTGCCACATTTGTGGCCAGCCAAAGGAGGAGAAGTGGAAGAGATATCAAATGGGATTTGAAAGGGAAAGTGTAATCAAAGGAAGGAAATAGGTCCCCCTCTTTCATACTAATTGATTACCTTCTTAATTTATAATTCATTCATTGTCTTTTTCTCTCTTCTTCATCCTATCATAGATGAAATTCCATGGATTCCATGGAATTAAAATTCCTAAATTAAACTTAAATAAAATAAAATTTATTCATTATGTTATTATATCTTGATCCTTGCAAAATCTAGAGGCCAATTCAATCGAATCTAGAGGTTTTATTCTTCATTCAATGTGTGATTTTTGGCTTCATCATTTTTCTAATTTGATTCGATTACAGTTTTAATCATGGAAATAAAGTTTAGATCTTATACATGCTACTTCTGATCTGATTATTGGTTCATCACGTTGATATATAGTTTAGATCATATATGTGTTACACTTTAATTGATGACATATTCATCATATTAATATTATTTAGATCCCACACATGCCACTTCACATTTGATCAAATGCTCATATTTTTGGTATAATTTAGATATAATTCTTTTCCAATGAATTTATATGTGCTTAAGTAGTCTTATCTATTATTTGATATTGTTTTAGTAATTGTTATTTAGAAAAAAAATTGATTAGAAACTAATTTTAGATTAATTGACATAATTTTGTAACTCGTGATATACACAAACATAAATAAGTTACACATATCAATTATTTGAAATCACTTTGGAACTGAGTACATGTTAGTCGTTTTTTAATATAATTCATTTGGCAATTATTTACATTTATCTAAGAACTGTTTTAATCCAAAAATCATTAGTTAACTTTTGTGCAAAACATCAAAAACCTTTTGAACCCTTCCTAGTAGATAGATTCAAGTTTGTTATTTAGGCTTTTAAAACATATATTAGATTACAAAATTTATACAAACATACACACGCACACATATATGTATATGTATGTATGTATGTGTGTGTGTGTGTATATGTATATATATGTGTGTGTATGTTATTTCAACTCAAAGTCTAAAAAATTAATTTTGTGTAAAATCATAAATCTAGATTTTAAATCCTTCCTAAGTTAAAATTACATTTGAAATTGTTGGTTTTAGATTTCAAAACATATTAGTCAAAATTATGACGTGATTGAGTGTTTAAAAGTGTTTTGAAATGACTAAAAGGATTATTAAATGAAAGGAGATAACTCATTCATCTCTTTCTTTCCCTCTTAATTGCTTACTTAAACACAATTGATTGTCATTTTGAATGTGAGTAAACAAATAATTAGTTTAAATAAATTTATAAAATATTATATATATATATATATATAAATATGAGTAAACAAAAAATATATATTTCATATAATTTCAAAATGGACTATGGACAACAAAGATATATATAAAGGACCAACGTATCTGTTGTGCTATAAAATTTTAACATCTATATACGTACACATTAACTATGTGCATTGCTTATATTTTGGACTTGCACTATATGCATATATGAGTGTATTTGATATATTCACTATAATATTTAAATTAAAATTAAATTTAAAACTCCTTTTAAACAATTTAAATAAAATAATTTTTATTTAAAAAATATACTAGATTAGATATAATAAATCACTAGACTTCATAGGCTAATAGATCCAAAAATAGGGGAAAAAAATAAAATATACCTATTCGCCCTCTTTTGATAGGCTTGGTTTCTTTAATTAAATTAAGACTATTAAAACACTTAAAATTTCAACCATTTTCAACTATGAACAAAACAGTAAATGATTTGTTAGTAGAAACAAGAAATTAAATCAAACATGTTTTATATCTGAACACGTGCATGTTTATATACATGAAATAATATTAATTTTAGCATAACTTAATACAATATATACTAAATATAGATAAACGTTTGTATTCTTTTAAACTAAATCTAAATAAATTTGAATCGAATATTACAAAATTATGACTAAATCCAAATAACATAGTATACATGTATATATCTTGTTTATTTGTAATTGTACTAAATTATAATGTAAAATACTTTAATGGTTACAAACAAATTTCAATAAAAAATCATATAAATAAGCATTTGACAATGCAAATATATATTTATATTTTAGGGTAAGTGACATATCGAGTTTAAGAGATAAATATCCACCTCCGTGGATCTAGCCCTTTGTGATACATTGATTTGTAAATCACGTCCTAAATTCTTTGAATCACCACCGAATCTTGCTAGAATGGAATGAACCACTTTTGTTTCATTTATTTGATATTATTTAGGGTGAAAAAAATTTGGTCATGGGAGAAAAATAAGAAAAAAGTGGTGGCCATGGAAGAGGAAGAAGGGAGATAAATGAATGATCTAATGAAGAAAATTTGTTTTATGAAGAGAATGGCAACCTTTCTCGTTCTCACTTTTAAAACCTTCCTCTTTACGTCCTCATTTTTTTTTGAAAATTAGTAATGCTGCCTCATTAAAATTCTGTACAACACTAGAGTAGTATAGTATAGGAAAAATGCAACGACCCGCCTTTTGGACCATTAGAAGTTGACATTAATGCATCCTCGGTATTCACACATTGAATAACCAAGTGCCAAAAATACAGATTGTTAGTGGTGAAGAAAGAAGAAAGAACAAAAGAAACTACACAAACAGAGAATCTCACAATGCCACAGGAGAATATATACTAATTAACATAAATGATTTACAATGTCGTTTCAAATATGATACATTGGAGTCATCAGAATACAAATTATACCTGGGACATTTATAACAGCATGTCCCTACATATCAGATATACATACAACACAACATAATAAGATAATAACTAACTATCGATGAAGCCTCATGCTCCAAACTCCTCTAAAGTGCATATATAAGAAACCTAAACTACTAGGCTGCCCATTTAAATTTGAGCGCTTAAGAGTTTAGGGGAAAGAAAATAAACTCCAGGTCAGTCATGTGGTGTTAGTAAACTCCAAAACAACTAAGTTATTACTTCAAAAACTCCTTTGAAATCAAAGGGTATCTCGTAAGACCACACAGCAGATAAATACCGACGGACTTTTACCTTATAATAACCAAACACTTTTATATCAGAATCTCTTGATATTATAAAAGTGTCTAGGGTTTAAAGTCAATATTGAATATAGCTGAAATGCTTATATCTCATGTTCCAACATAATAGAATTCAATCAAGTCTGAAGGCTTGTATTGGAGAATGGATTCCAACAATGAAAGGATAAGGGTCTACCCATCGAATCCATATACCTCTAGGGAAAAGTATAGGAGGATACAACACATTACACCTTTGCTACTCAGGATCAACACTACCGCCTTCTCGAGTAGCACCAAATATGATCACACTTTGGTTTGGATCAAACAACCATAATGGGCCCTGAATCATTCATGAATATCGACACTAGACAAGGGATGATCAAACCCTTATGGGAACGACCCATATAGCCCTATGGCATGTCCCTACTTTATTCATTTCCCAGGTGTCAGGCTCGAAGAGGCTATGCTCTTCCCATTTTCTCTAGCCCTTCCCTCTTGGAATAATAAAACTGCCCTCCAAGCATAAATGCAATGGAAGCATTCATCCGTACAAGTCCAAGCATAAAACTGCCCTCCAAGCATAAATGCAATGACATTAGTATAATTCAAATCAACAAACATCATTTATTGATATTTTATATGCATTATTAGCTACTGTAAGGAATCATGGAGTACTATTCAAGTTTTTGTGTGCATGTGTTTGTATGAGTGTATTGACAAAAATTTGGAACCTTACTTTTTATTAATAATTGTACAATCAATTTTTAATTGATTGGTATTAATATTCTTTACAAATTCAAAAATCAGATTTACCTTTATTATTTACTAATAAAGATATAGTGTACCTTACCTTTTCTTTAAGAAGTGCTTTCCGTCCATGAATATATTATTGTCTTATCTTTTCAAAATATGTAACATTTCTTTCGTTAAATCCATTATTTTCATAAAAATATTGTTATCTTTTTTCAAAATATGCATGTTTCTTTCATCAAATGTATTCTTTTCATAAATATACTATTACATTCTCCTTCTAATATACTTAGCATAAACTTTCATTAGTTATAGTCATAAATTCCATTAACATGGTTGTTAATGCTTTCCCTTCGAAGCAGTTAAGGTTTGTGCACACACACACACACACACACACACACACATCTTTCCTTATTTTCTTTTAATACACATTAAAACAGTTGTACTTTTTTTCAGATAATTCAAACATATCCATAAATTTTCTGTATACAAGCAAGATTTATGCTTGCTATTAAATTAAATTTAGTCCTATAATTAATTCTTAAAATCAAATTTCAAAATAGGTGCAAAACTCAAATTGCACGCTATGGTATATGGTCCGTATCTCTTTCATCTGGTGTTCGTTTTCGACGTTTTACATATGAATTTGGGTGAGAAAAATTTACTTGACGCAATGTAAGGTAGATTTCCCAAATTTCTTAATTTCTAAATATTTAGTTCTTTAGTCTTATGTAAAATTGCTAAATTGCCCTTTCAATTGATTAATTATTTTTATAAAAAAATAGGGGTGTTATACATAGTATCGATCGTATACCACCTAAATAATGTAATACCTCGGGCATATAGTCCCAATGTTATACCGCCTAACATATGCGTCGGGTATAAAATCTCGATGATAAATCCCCTATTGTTACATCAAGTATACAAATCTCAATGGTAAATCACCTATTGATACATCAAGTACACAATTATTGTAAACAACATACACAATTGTACAAATGTGTTCTACGCTCTCTATCATTCAACTAATAACATTCAAGAATTGAACAACAAACTGATTCCTCTATAGGTACATCGATCGAGTGACATAAATCCTGTTAATATAGATGCCTCCATTCTTCCGATAGTTCACATACTGAAATATGCAACTGCAATGCTAACAGTAGCAATAAGAGCAATTTAATTGCGATATAATCAGATGTTCATGTTGAGTGTCTATACAACATCGTAATGCTATGTGAACTCGGTAACGTCAACCAAGCAGAAAACAATCCCGTGAAACCATCCTACTTGGCTTGCACCAGGTCTAGGTTCAATCAGACCTGGTGCCAAGTTCTTGGTAACTTGAAAAACATCACCAGTTGATTGAAAATATTTTCGGTCAATTGGATGCATATAGCGGCATCAATATGCTTATCTAGTCTATTGAAACGTCATTTCCAATCGACTTGAACTCCGTAGCTACTTTGCCTCATTTTTTCTATTTCACCAGTCGATTGCAGTTATCCACCAACCGACTCCTTGCCCATAGCTTACATTTCAGTGCTGCAAACTTCACCGTTCCACCCAATTTCGCTCACATCTTCGTCCTATCTACTTTTCCGACTTCGAGCATGACTTATAATAATTCATTATGGCTCATTTTTTTACATATTCATATTCATTAACATCGTATAAAAGCTCTAAAGATTATTAATTCTTTAATTATAATTATAATCTATTTTCAGTATAAATTAGCAATTAAATCCTATAAACTATATCGTGATCGTGATCGACATATCTACAAAATTAACTTTTATTTCTCTTTAATGATTATATAATTAATCCTTTCAACATATCACGTGGTTTCATATATCAAACTATCCCTCCCCCCGTTCCATATCGGTTCTATTATCAACGTGGTGATCTAGGAGTCACCAAATTACCAAATTCATGTAAATTATCAGTTAAAACATAAAATTAGTTCTAATCATATTTTAAAAACCTAAATAGATGTATAAATGTAATTTAGTGCATATTTAGCAACATAACCTTTTTGTAGACAAACACGCTCACCTAAAATTGCCTATTTGATTTATTTTAGTTGAAATTTTCAAGCTTTCTTCTCTGATTTGATTTGAGTTTTGCGATTCTCTCTTTTTGTTTGATTTGACGTTGATTAGATTAGATTACTCGTTCTTTCCTCTTTGATCTAGTATTTTATTTGAAAATTTTGAAGTAGATTGAAAAAAGAAAAGTAAACTTTTTTGACCTAGGTTAAGTGGCGGCTATTGGATGAAGAAGGAAGAGATTAGAATGAAAAGTATGTACTTTTTTCTCATGATTTATATGTTAATCATGAAATTACACCTCGACTCCAGTTAGGTTTCCGACCTATTTGGCTCAAAAAGCGTGTTACGGTAAACAATCTATGTCTCCATCATCTAGTGTCCGTTTCTGACGTTTATATATGAATTTGGAGTAGAAAAAATCTACTTGATACAATGAAAAAATATATTTTCCAAATTTATTCACTTGTAAAAATTCTATTTTCAGTACTTTATGTAAAATTACAAAATATCCTTTTTAAATTGATTAATTATTTTAATTAAAAATCCAAGATATTACATTTTTGATACAACTTGCTGTAACATTTTAATTTTGATACAAGTTGTTGTTAATGGTGATAAATTATCAATATGTACTCAAGCTAATTATTCCAAAAAAGATTTAAACAAGTATCATAGGAATGTTGCCGAAGTTAGTCCTATGTTCCTTTCATTTGAGGAGATCCATGACGAGTGACCCAAACACATTTTTGAGACTACATGGGTAATCTCCACGCCATTACTCTGAAGCTCATCGATCTTCAGCCAATAATGCATATGTTTTGCTCATACATATGAGTATTTACAAACTTACGTAAATATGTGTAAATTAAATAAATGGATGACTTGCAATAAATTCTGTAGAAGCAACATCGACTCATCCACTAGTGGTGGATCCTTTCCATGACTTGATATTATGAGACTTGCAATATATTTTCCAAGAGGTAGGCTCAACATGAAGCTCTTCAAATTGACAATTAAAAAATATATTACTATATGAATATTATGATTCGGTTTAAGTATCAAATAAATTTAAGAAGTAAATGTCAGACCGTTGTGATAATCGATGCACGATCGCGATCCACCATAATGCAACTTCATATTGGTCATCCTGCTTTCCAAATTCCTTATAGAAAGTACTTTAAAAGCATCTGAATTCTACCACGCTAGAAAATTCCTATACACCTCCCCAGGACAAGATGAATGATTTTTATCCTTCTTTTGCATGTTATACATCCATTCACAGTAACTAACGCTTGCACTTTACTTCCACACCTTTTTCACCAACTCCACTAAAACATCATCCCTCCAAGAAATAGAATTTATACATATATTATCAATAAATTGACAAATTTACTAAGAAAATAGTTAAGATCTAAAATTATTATACCACGAATTCGGGTGAACATAACTATCTGGATATCTTTAGGGATGTATGAAAACATGGTGTAGAAATCTGAGACCCATGCGAGCATGCTATCGCAAATGGCATTTGATGTCTCGGTTGCTAAACTCAAGCCTACACATTCTGAAATATTTTGACATGATTTATGAAATATAAATATTTTGTGTTTATAACTTGTTTAATACTAAGACAAATTCGACAAATGTTGTATCAAATGAATATTGCTTTTCGTTTTAGTTACAAACGAATATCCATATAATGACCATATACAGTACATGTCAAACTGAGCAAAATTAAACATTTAAGAGGTTTCATGGATAATTTTACAATGACAATGGAAATGACAAATAATCTTAAAATATATCAATCATACTAATGTCAATATCAATATTATAGGAATATCAAATATAATATTTAGTTCGAATGTGAATTTTATGTCAATACTAATATTACAGGAATACTACATCTAATATTTGGTTGAATGTCAATTTTAAAATGTTAGGAATGTCAAACATACCATATCAATTTCACAAATTTAGTAATTTTAATTAAACGATGTCAAAAATATCGATTTCAATTTCAATACTATATACCAAAGAGTGTGGTGCTTAGGTGCTTGCTGTATCAATTTCTATTTCAAAAAAAAACTTAAAAAAACAACAAAGGAATACCGAACGGTGATGCTTGCGGTGCTTGTTGAGGGCTAGGGTTTATGTAGCGATGGAGGCAGGAATTCAATGGTTAGGATTTGGCATTTAAGCATGGTTGATCGACGGGCTTGGGCGGGAACGTCCTGAGTCGGCGGCTAGGGCGGAGTGATCGACATAGTTGAGTTAATCTTTTTCATTTTATTTTTTATAAATGGTTGAGTGAAGGAGAAGAAGAGAGGGTCGGCTGTTAAAAGGGATGTTTCGTACGATGTCTATTTGGCATCGAAAGGGTGTCGAAAATCTCCGACATCCTTCGGACCTAAAATAGACCCTTATGAATTGTAGAAAACTTAATGACTCCATGTCTTAGTGTGCCGATATAGCATTGGAAAAATTAAATTAGCATTTCGCCATTAGCGATACCAATCTTCAAAATTTTCTATTTCCAAAACTCAAATTTTAATATTTTTAAAATTTCAAATTGGAAATTCAAAAAGTTAAATTTTCAAATTTAATTTTCAGTTTTTAAAATTTTCAAAACGTGTTATCTACTGAAGTCAATTTGGTAAACAAGTGAAACAGGTTGTCTTTGTAGAATTCGTTTTACTAAATGACTCGACATAACCTGTTTACAAAAATATAAACGTACGAGCTAAACGTGTTGGATCAAGGATCAAATTTAGACATGCCATGTGAAACATTACAGAAATTTTATTTTAAATTGTTGGATTTTGTTATCAATATGTTCTCTTTCCATTTTGTATTATCCATCCTTTTGTTTTGAATATCTTTTATTTTCAGTTATCTCCTCAATTTACACTTTCAAAAATTATTTTTTTATTTAACGTTTTAAGTTTGAATATTTTTAAATGTTTATATTCACTCAAATATATGTAGCTATACATTTATTACAGCTATTATCAAAGATTATTAAAGTCTTGCAAAATAATAATATAAGAAATATAAAGTTTGAAATGGCTTCAAAATTATTTAACTTCAATATTTAAATATTTCAGAAATATATAAAAATATATATAAATAAAATAGGCATTATATATTAATGTTCTAAAAAACTTTGTTTTGAATGATAAATGCTTTAAAAATTAGTTAACCATGAATAATTTTTAAGAGAACAATTTTTGATGAAGACAAAGAGCTAGATAATTGAGATATTAAATGTATATTGAAACTAGAAAATCTAAGGGTCCGCTCGGTTTATTTTGTATTTAGTGTTTTGTGTTTTCAACGTTACCTACAAAATATGAGAAGAATAAATAGACAATAGATCGAGTGGAAGGAAGATGGAGGGGACGGCCGAGGAGATGGAGGAACGATAGTTTTTCGTGCTTTCATTACTTCTCAAAATCCGAAAAATAAAAAGAAGCTGTTTTCTATTTTCTATGTTAAATTCGTTTTTTAAATTGGTCATTTTTCATAATATACATGGATCGCGTGCTTCTTTGTATGTATGAAAACACAAAACTAAAAAATTGTAAACCAACCACCCTCTAATACTTTGACAACTTAACCATTTCATTGTCAATAATGAAGATTTAATAATACAGATTGTAATATTAATAGTGAAGATTTAATAATGTATTTCCTTTAATAATGAAGATTTAATAATATAGTCAAGGAACCATATATTATCTATAAATGGTTGCAAATATTTTAGCTAGCAGTGTCACTAATTTGTATACCCTGTAGATAAAGACTGTAATATTCAATCACCTAATATAAACATATAATTAATTAATTAATTAACTAATTGCTAAGATATACTGCACCATTTAAAAATATGCATGCATAATTTATTTTCTGTAAAAGTAAGCAAACATTTAAGCAATACCATTAATTAAAAAGCCAAGTACATTGTATTGTATATTATAAGAATCACTTGGTTACCGGTAGAAAATACGTCCTATATATAACTTGTCAAAGACAAAGTTGATAATTAAGTTTTATCAATGTATTCATTATGTCTCAAATCTGTGACTCTCATATGGTTGTTCTTTCATGCTGCTGGAGGAAGAGAATTACTTACCGATGAGGTTTTGCTGGTTTGTATTCTGAATTCTTTTCTTGTCTGAAATCACCAATGTAATGAAAAACTAAGGTAGTGGTTGGTTTGTTATTGTTAGTTTTGCGTTTTCGTCCATACAAAAATGCACGCATCGCATGTATATTGTCGAAAACGATCAAATTAGAAAACAAAGTTAATATACAAAATAGAAACAAAGTTTCTCACTTTCCGTGTTTTGGAAAATAACACAATCACGAAAAATAATCTATTCTTTCATTGTCCCTTTATCCCCTCCATTCTTCTTTCCGTCATTCTTTCATCCTCTACGTCATCTCTCCACTCTTCTCCTATTTGATATACATGTTGAAAACCAAAAATACAAAATTCGTTTTTATACCAAACACCACATAAGACCAAGGTTTTACATCTCAGATATCGGACACGTTTCGTCTCGGCGATTTTAATGACTCGGCATCGTATCGGGGGAGATCTCGGACGAGAAGAGTGCATCTCGGACGCCAATATCGAATTTACATCTCGGACCTAAAGTTCATCTCGGGACCATATCGGAGTATAACACTTCACATAATTTATAGGAAAAAATGCATGGTAGCGGTTTATTTAACATATACTGAATTGCTACAACTAATCTCCACCATTCAAATTGAAAAAAATAATGCAATTATACTTCAAATATATGAATTTTTTCAACAAAAGTTACGAAACATCATTAGTTTTAGCATCTACATATATGTAGATGAAAAACAACAAATTAACTGAAAAAAAGCGGTTCTATACCATTACATATATGTAGTAAGAATAACATAATAGCAGTATCAGGAACTTATGCAAATAAAAGCAAATGCATATAGGAGATATCGGGAATCGAAGGGTTTTAGGCAATGCAAATCTACTTGCAGAAGATTATGCGGTAAAAATAACAAACTAAATCTACTTACAAATTTACTCTAAATTATACTGTATATATTTAATTTTCTGAAAAATTGAATTTTATTTCAATAGAAACAACCCTAATTTACATACATGCTGAGAGTAGAGAGATTAGTCGAAGACGAAGATGCAGACTGTCAAAAACGAGATCGAGTAGTCGAAAATTGAAAGCAGCCACGAGCTGTCGGATGTTAGAAGAAGGAGTTTGATTTTTTTCCCCGAAGAAGAGGGAGTTCGATATTTTCACAAGGAACGTGATCTTTTGAAAAGTTGAATCAGTAAGAAAAGAAAAGGACTTTGTTTATATTTTTTATGATAGACTGAGATGTGCCTTTTTTTTGAAAAAAAATAATATATCGGGGATATCTCAGAATATTGTTTCGCTCCAAATATCGGGCGATATATGTAAATTTCGGCCGATATAATCGAAATGAGATATCGACCGATATCTCATGTTTCATTTCGCTCATGCCTTCAACCGAGATCTCGGCCGAGATAGCCGAGATTTAAAACAGTGCCTAAGACTAGCTTGATTTGTTATTTTTAGTTTTGGGTTGTCGTACAAACAAAAAAACACATGACATGTATTTTTAAAAAACAAACACTTTGAAAAGTGAAGTTAATATGCAAAATGAAAAGAAAATTTAGTTTGTTATCCTTATTTTGAAAAATAACAAAAGCACGTGAAACGATCCATTCATTCGTCTTCCTCCATCCCCTTCGATGTCCTCCGCCTTCCCTTCATCATGACCATAATGACTTGAATTTTGAATATTTAACTTCGCTCTTCCCATGGTCTATAATATATTTTAAAAACACAAAACTCAAATCGAAATCAACCAGCCTTAATGTGACAACCCGGAATTTTTCAAACCTGAAAACTCCAGATAGTTATGAAAAAGAAGAAAGGGGTAGAAGAAGAAGGAAAGAAAACAACAACAGAATCTCACATCGCAGCGGAATAAATATAATATATAGAATACATTTTTAAATACAAGAAATCTGTACTGTATACATACATACATACATACATATATATATATATATATATACATACATACCATCATCAGAGTACATCTATCAATCATACATGACAACTCCTATAAGGTCATACACAGCGGAAATAATAGACAAATATGTAGATACGCTCTGTCATCAGCTTGTCTCCTGAGCTCCAACATATAACCTGAACCTGTTCAACTCGGTCTGACCCGAGCATCATATAAACAACACCCGAGTCAGTCTGGAATACCAGTGTGAGAAAATCTCACTCAATTGGATTATTAAAGTTTTGAAAATCCTTTGAAAACAAAAGCATCTCGTAAGACCACGCACAAATAAACATGTCGGGTTTTTACCTTACGATAGCTAAAACAATTTTTATAGAAATCCTTTGATATTATAATAAGGTCTATATACAAATACTTATAAAATAGCCGAAACTGTTACATGATTAAATTCCAGCTACTAGCCACAGAGTGGGTAATACAAACAAAACTCGTACAAGGCTCGTTGGGAGAGTGGATTTCCATCAATGGCTGGGCTACTGGGGTACCGCCCGTCACAGTACCTGGCCTAGATCAGAGTACCGAGGATTACTCCCTTCATCCCCTGCAACACAAGGCCGGAACCATTCCTTACTGAACAGTCCCGAACAAGATAAACCCCGTGGTTGGCGCGACCAACCACCCACTAAGCCGAAATAAAAAGGGACATCTAGACAGGGGAAATATCTTGTCCTGCTTGGGCATGACCCACCTAACCTTGTTGCACCTCCCCTGTTTTAGCCATTCCCGGTTGATGAGGCTTGAGGTTAAACGTTACCTTTTTAAGAACGTATCACTTAGAATGCTCATCGTCCACCTGACGATGATTTGGAAGCATTCAATCCATACAAGTTGCCTTGGGTCTGGACAAACCGAATCACCGTCTTCAACTCTTCACGGTCTTCATTCGTAATCGTTCAAACCGGATCGAAGTGGTTTTCGAATAATTAAATCCGATCCCGGAATCTTCGAAACGATCAGCGCATTGTCCAATATTGATAGTCAGTTATTTAACTATCAATTAATCACACACAAGCAACCATCAAATAATTTCTACAAATTATTTACCCCAATTATCATACAGATAATATTCCCATTTAACCCTTTTGGAATAAATTTTCAAAGCTCTTTATTCCCATGAAATCACTTAATTGATTTCTTATACTCACTCCATTGGTTTACCCTTTGGAAATATCATTTATTTCTCATTCATTTTTCAAAAACCAATTTACGCTTTCCTTAAAATTTCTCAATTTCACTTTCTCCACTTAATAAGATTCCTCCTAAATCTTATCCCATTTAAATTAATTTGCTTACCATCACAAGAGGATTTTAATTGGATTTAAAAAAAAAACATTTTGAAAACATATAGATTTATAAAATAAGAAGTAATATTAAATAACTGGTTTTAGAAAACTTAGAGTTTATAATAAATAATAGCTAAACCTTCAAATTAACTAATTCGAAAATATTTTACATTCAAATAATAGTTTATAAAAAGATTTATGTAGTATAGTAATTTAAAATATCCCCTTTAAAATAAATTATAATTTTAGGAAATTCAATATCCATTTATAAATGCCTCTTGTCCACATTCACCTTTGGAAATATCCTGCTATTTCCATTCAACCAATTTCATATCTCATTTATAAATTCCATTCATGAATTTATAAAATCTCCTTGGATTTCATTTATTAAGAAAGTTTGATTTAAAAATTTCATCTTTATAATTTATTTCTTTCTATAAAGTTCCATATTGTCCCATTAATAAATTCCATTTATTTAAATAAAAATTCCTTTTGGCTCTTAACAGGATTTCTTATTCGTAATTCTTAATAGCATCGTCTTTATTTCCTAATAAATTTTCTTTTCTTTTCTTATTAATATTTCTTTATTTCCTTAATAGACCTCCATTTCCATTTCTTAATATAATTCCATTTTCTTTAATTCACTTATCGATTACAATATTCCTTCAAGTATAAATTTATAATTTAAATTCTCCAAAACTCAACTTTATCACATTAAAGTTTAATTTAAGTAGAAAATATACTTTTATTTCTTTTCTTCATTCTCACTTAAAGTAGATTCAAATTTCAAATAAATATTTTTTTATTTGAGTTTTATTTAACTTATTCAAATTAATTTATCAACGGTAATAGAAATTTCAATTTTTGAACTTCTCTGTGATTCAACAGTTGATAATTCAATTATCTATAAAACCACCCAAATCAATATATCATCCTGTCACAGAACAGCATATATATAAAATAAAATAAATAGTTTTGAGGAATCCTGTTGGATCCCTCTAACCTGTTTTCCCTGCATCCACAGATGTTAGCACAATAAAATAACAATTTCACTTCAATGGTGAAATATTGCAGCATATGGGTTATAATATTAACCAGTGAATGAAATAAAATCAACCAATCAATCACATCCAATAGTTTAAATTTAACATTTCAATTTAATTTGGGTATCCAAATGAGTGAGAAAATCTCACCTTTGCTTTTAAGTTGCAATCCATTCCAATATTGCCTTGGTTTCTCGATTTTTGACCTTGAATAACAATTTTATGATTTATAAATATTTGAACATATCAATAATTAATTTCTGTTTAAATTTATTCCCTAACTTAAATAATTTAATTTAACTCACGATTTCCTTCAACAAATAAATAAACTAATTCTCCTCTATAAAAATCTCTTAGTGCCTAAAATAATTAAATAAGTTAATTAAACAAATTAATCACCTAAGTAAATTATTTTTAAACGATCTAGCAATATTAAAAACGTAGATATGTAAATTTATTTATTTATTCTATATTTTCCTCTTTGAACCTACTTATTCCAAATCGACATATATTGATTTTATTTTGAAACTACATATATATACTTATAAAAATAAGTATATAGATTTCAAAAATCAACTTTTTATGTAAACTTCAAATAGTTTAAAAATCAATATTTTACTCTTAAAAATCTTATATATATACATATATTTTTAAATTAAACTAAAATAAATTCTGAAGATCTAAACCATTTAACAGTAAAAATAAATTATTATTATTATTATTATTGTTGTTGTTTTGTTTCAGAATCAAAATCTTAATTCACTGTAAATTAAATTTAATTCCCAAATTTAAAATTTAAATTAACTGACTATAAAAATTATACCTCACTGCGCCCAATCGAGCCTGATCCAGCCTCGACCCGACATCGACACTGCACCACCCAAAAGCGACGCGGCCCCCCAAATCCTCCTTCATCGAGATCAACCACACGGCCTACTGATGACGCGCAACTCCTCACCTCGAATTACCAGGTCGCCGCCGCTGTTCTGCCGTGCATCAAACTCGCAAGCGCGACCCACCTCTCAACCCTCGTCTGCATCGATGCAGAGCCACCGCCGCCTCACTGCTATCAAACCCTAACAAACATCCACAAAGTCGCGATCCATCTATTTGCCTTGCCCATGACGCCTTGTCTGCGTGCGCGATCCACTCGCGACGGTGATGTTCGAGATCTCGCCGCGCCCCTCCTCTTTTTTTTTCTTTTTTTTTTCAAACGAAATCGATTAACTGAAAGAAAAAGGGGTATGTTGTTCGAATGAAGGGATAAGGCATAGGATTGTTATAAAAGAAAGGGAAAGATTGAGTTTTTTATTGAGGGGAAAAAGGCGTACAGAGGAAGCTGTGAAATTTATATTTATATTTAATCGGTTAGTTATAGTCAATGCGTTTTAACATCGCACGATCACAGGGAGGCTCAAAAATTTACGAAATTTGAAATCCGGCAATAATTCAATATTGTGGATCCAACGGAACTGGTTTCGCTGAATTCCGAGACTGTGCCTCGGAAGGTTATTTTCAATCGTCAAATTAAGCAATGTAAATTTAAAATTGAACAAACCGCAGTTAAATTCAATTTTAATCCATCTATTATTTTCAGTATTATTAATATAAATTTTATAAGCCGTTAAAATATTCCCAATAAGCTTACACTACCAGATTTTAAATAATTTACCCAATTGTCAATCATTATTTAATTTATTCAATTTATTGTTATATTTCAATTCTGAGTTCTTTTTATTAAATCAAACCAACTTTTCATATTGAAAACAAATTATATTTCAAATTAATTATTTAAATTCATTTTAAATATCACTAATTAACTGTTGAAAAAGCGGGGTCGTTACACTTAATGTTGTTAAGCTTGTTTAATACTTCTAATTTCTGTAACAAGCAATTTGTTTTATATTCGTAGGCGAAGGACATATATAAGCTCTAAATCATATTTGGAAAATGTTCTGAATTTAATTTTATTCTACTGTAAATTATATTTTTCATGTATAATTTCAGTCATCTCCTATAAACATTGAGGAGCTGATTTAATCATCGATTTCACATTGAGAACTAAATTTACTAGAAATTATATCAAAATTTATTTATTTTCTAATCTGCTTTGATGACCTGGATTTTTTATTTTTGCATGCTAACCATTGAAATCTTTTTATGTTCACAGAACTTTTCAAATGCACTCCAAAATGAGTTGATGATGATTATTAAACTCCACAACAGTACGATGTCAACCACAGATGTATTTCTTTCTGGCCTGGAAGATTCCAAATACAGATTGTGTGGTGGTTCCCTTCCAAACAATTATGTAAGCAATATACGTTGAACTATTATTTAATCATACAGAATTTATTGCGCAAGAAATACTTGTGAAAAAATTATATATGCAAGCAACATATTTACTTGATCATTATCATTTCCATTTTACCAAAACATTCAAGCCAGTTTATTTGATTAAAAGTGAAGTTACAAAGATTTACTTGATTAGGTACAAAGTAACATTATCAATGATTTAGTATAGTGGTAAATTTTTATATTATTAAGGAAATAAATTTCAATCCAATACTATTGACATCAATAAATCTTTTTTTTTTCGGTTACAAAAATGGGAAGAAAGGAAGGAAGGTAGAAAGAAAATTATGGATTATCCTTGATATGCAGGACGGTATAAAAACTATGTTTGTACGCCTTGATATGTTTTCCATCTATTTGTTTATTGTTTAAATAATTTGACTATGATATATGACACTGAGGACTAAAGCAACACAACCAAGCATTTTGAAGAGAAAAAGGAACATGGTTTTAAATCTCCTATATATTGCCTGAGATCTCCTTTTCATACTTAAACGAGATTAGACATCAAATCTCCTCCATATTTCCCTCGACACTCATCTCGTCCGAGATATTCAAATCTCACTCGAAATATGGATCAAAATCTTAATCCGAGATCTCATCCGAAATTATACACTTTTTTCTTATATTGCATAATATTTTTTATTTTCATATTGATTCAAAAGAAACTACTCAATCCAATTATAATTTACCAACTTCTTGAACATATTCTTTACTTTTTATCTTAATGAGTCATAGCGAAAGGTTTCACTTCTTTATTATGTTGAAATAAAAGGATATTATTCAATTGTTACCCAATCAATTAAGCTAATCAAGCTACTACTCTTCTAAAAATATTTTTTTTCAATGTAAATCATGTATATTACCATTTTTATTTTTACTAAGAAAGCTATAACCGTTAAATAAATTTTTGACACATCAATCTTAGATACATAAGTACATCCAATATATTCTTGAGATACATTATAAGATCAGAGATGTCAATCCGAGATGTACAACCGATATATACTCATTTCGTCCGAGATCTCCCCCGATACGAGATAACTTGTGTAAAAATTCCGGGACGAAACGTGACCGAAATTCGATATTTAAAACCTTAACAAGTTATAAGAGGTTTTGCAATTTCATCTAGTTAGAAGACATGATTTGAATTTCAATTTCATTTTCTCGAGTGCTAAAATTAAATGCTACACGTATTTAAAATACACAATACAGTGCTATTGAATAATAATATAAAAAAAGAATCTATAACACGCTTTGTGAAAATTTTTTGCTTACAGATTATTAGTTCTCGGCATTCTATTGAGCTTAACAATCAGTAGAAGTAACAAATATGTGATAAAATCATTCTACATAATAAAATGCAACATGTTTTACCTTAATATTGGTCATTTTATCATCAAACATGATGTTATTTGATTACATAAAATTGTTCTGTTTCATGTACAGTTGATGTAGCGCTTACCTTGAATCGCGCCACCATATGTCGCAGCGAAGGCAAAGCCCTAGGTCGCTCCGGTTTGGGTCGCGGTCGCGAGCTCCAGATCCCTAAGACGCGCTCCACCATAGGTCATTCTGCAAGCTTTTATAATTCAAACTCCGACCTAACCCTATGTCGCGAGGACTATAACTCATTTGACGACTTTACAGTATGTCGCAAATTCCTAAATCGTAAGTCGCGAAAGAGCAAGATGAAGAAGGTCGCGAACGAGCAGAGAAGATTTTCCTACGTCGCGAATCCAGTAGGTCGCGAACTTCCTTAAGTCACGAGCGACATAGCTTAGGTCGCGAGATCGAAGTCTAAGTCGTTCCCGTTTAAGCCACGAGCTTCCTTATGTCGGAAACGACATTCCAATAGCTGTTTCGGATGCTTTGTTTCTTAAGTCGTATGCTGATTTTAAGTCGTGAAGTCCTGTGTGTTGATAGGTTGTATTGTTTAGGTCGTTGATGTGTGTTTTTGTAAGTCGTTTGGACTATCTGTGACGTATTTTTCTTAAGTCATGTGTTGAGTTGTAATTCTCTATAAATAGGAGTGTGTGTCATTTTGTAAAAGTTGTTGAATTTTGAATAAAAATTTGGTTTGTGCTTTGTGCCTCCATTAAAATTGGTAGTTGATTGTTAACTCCTATCTCCACCTTCGGCATTCTAGTGCGCTCGAATCAACGATTGTTGAAGCCAATTCATGGAATCAAGTGCGCTTGATCAACGTTCGAAGAATTGTAGATCTTCTTTCACGGTATCATGCGCGATCAACATGTCGAAGATTGCTAGAATCCAGTATCTTCGTGATCAACGGATTTGGGCATTTGGGTATTCTTAAATCCATCGATTTATCATCGATTCACCGATTATTTCCGCTAATCGTGTGAGATCCTGAACGGATTCGATTTACATTATCGAATTCTCTTCTTTGGCTGCGTCAGTTTGGTATTAGAGCTAGATCGCAAAAAGTTTGCATCAGTTGAAAAATTGGGTTTCGAGAAATTTGAAGTTTGGAGATCGGATTGGCATTGTTGAGGAGTTTGTTGTTCATCGTGTTCATCGTGAAGTTGCAACAAGTTGGAAGTTTCGATCCATATCATTTTTGATCAAAGTTCGGAAAGTGTTTGAATTATGCTCGTTGGGATTTTTGCGCGCCGAAGTGATGTTTGAATTTTTGAAGAATTGTTTGAAGTTCAATCATGCCGCCGAGAAGAGCTAACTGTCATCAAAACATTGCAGATGTATATAGGAGAGAAGATGCTGAACAAATGGAGCAATGAATTAGTGATAAATTCAATGAAAAGTTTGATGAAGGAATTGGTAGATTGGAGAGGCATATGATGAATATGAACCCAACTCGATAAAGAACATCACCAATGTCAAATCGGGGTGGAAACAGGGTTTCGCCGTCGGTTTCGGGTGAACAAAGAATATCGCTACAGTCTTATAGAGAAAGAAGAGAGCCATCCGTTTCTAGAGAAAGAGACGTGCGTGGAAGTAGAAATGTTGATGGATGGGATCGACATCAACATATGTCAGATTTGGAAGAAGATAGTGAATATGAAAGTAGATCTTGTCGAATCATGGCCAAGGGAGAAATAGAGTTAGAGAATATGAAGATGATCGTCGATGGGAGTCGGGGATGAAAATGGAAATTCCAAAATTTAAAGGTGGAATGGTTGCGGAAGAGTTTTTGGATTGGGCTTCAAATGTTGAAGAAATTTTTGACTTCAAAGAAGTTCCCGAGAATCGTAGAGTGAAGTTGGTGGCTACAATATTGAGAGGGAGAGCTATGGCGTGGTGGCAGCAGACTAAACTTACACGGGAGAGAATGAGAAAGTCAAAGATTATTACATGGGAGAAGATGAAGAAGTTAATGAAAGCTACTTTCTTACTTTACAATTATCAGTCTCTAATGTACCAACGTTTGCAGAACCTGAGGCAAAGGACAGAGACTGTTAATGATTATGCTTATGAGTTTCATCAACCGATTGCTCGAAATGACATCATGGAGACGGAAGAACAGTTGACCGCTAGATTTGTTGGGGGGTTGAGGATCCAAATCCCGGACATGGTAAATATGTTTGATCCTAGATCTGTGGCTGAAGCGCACCAGAAAGCGTTGGCCTGGGAGAAGCAGGGAAGACGAGGAGGTGGTGTGTTTACAAATTCCAACAATCAAGTGAAGGGAGCTAGTAGCAATACTACTTTTACAAAGGCTGTTAGTAAACCGGTTGTCAATGAGGTAGCAAAGACCAAGGTCAACAATAGTATCAAGTGCTTTAATTGTCAAGAATTTGGCTACAAGAGCAATGAATGTTCGAAACTGAAGAGGCGAGCTATGATTGCTGAAGTGGAAGGTGAGGATGTTGGTGAAGTTTATTCTAGTCCAGTTGAGGAGAATGAACAGGATATCGCGTCGGGAGATGAAGGATGTAACCTAATGATGAGGAGATCATGTTTGACACCGAAACAGAAAGAAGAGGCTAGTTGGTTGAGGAGTAATATCTTTCAATCGACATGCACTATACTGGGGAAGGTGTGTAAATTTGTGATTGACGCGGGAAGTTGTGACAATATCATTTCTACCGAAGCTGTGAGAAAGTTGAAGTTGAAGACGGAGAAACATCCAAATCCTTACAAGTTAGCGTGGTTAAGGAAAGGAGGAGAGGTGAAGGTGGATAGGCGAGTTCATGTTACATTTTCTATTGGGAAGAAGTATAAAGACGAGATCTGGTGTGATGTTGTGGAGATGGATGTTTGTCACTTGCTTTTGGGAAGACCATGGCGGTATGACCGAGCTGTGCAGCATGATGGTCGAACCAATAGCTACAGCTTTATGTTTGAAGGTACTAAGATCATTTTAGTTCCGGAGAAGAGACAGCAAGGAGAGAGCAAGTCAGAAGAGATTGAAGAGCTAAAGACTTTGTTGACTTTGAAGGAGTTTATTGAAGAAATAGAGGATACTCCAGAGGTGTTCTTGTTGATTGGACATGAAGCTAGTGAATCTGTTGAAGTTCTAGAGGAAGTAAAGCTAGTATTGGAGGAATTTGAAGACGTGTTTCCTAAAGAGTTGCCGAAGGAATTACCACCGTTGAGGGACATTCAACATCAAATAGATCTTGTTCCAGGAGCTGTACTACCTCACAGGCCACATTACAGGATGAGTCCTAAGGAGCATGAGGAACTGAGAAGGCAGTTGGAGAAGTTGTTAGAACAAGGGCGTGTTCAGGAGAGCTTGAGTCCATGTGCAGTGCCAGCCTTATTGGTACCGAAGAAGGATGGGACTTGGCGAATGTGTAGGGATAGTCGGGCTCTAAACAAGATGACTATGAGATACAGGTTTCCTATGCCGAGGTTCGATGATTTGATTGATCAGTTGAGTGGGGATGTTGTGTTCTCAAAGATTGACTTGAAGAGTGGATACCATCAGATTCATATTAGACCGGGTGATGAGTGGAAGACTGCTTTTAAAACTAGAGAAGGTCTATACGAATGGCTGGTTATGCCGTTTGGCTTGTCAAATGCTCATAATACTTTTATGAGAGTGATGAACCAGATTTTTAGATCATTCATTGGGAAGTTCGTAGTAGTTTACTTTGATGATATTTTGATCTATGGTGGGAGTATGGAAGAGCATATCCAGCATTTGCGAGAAGTGCTGTTGATTCTACGACAGGAGCAATTTTATGCTGCTACAAAGAAGTGCGTGTTCATGACGCACAGTGTTTTGTTTTTGGGATATGATCTGTCGAAGGAAGGTATTCAAGTGGATGAAAGCAACTTTAGCAGTGTGATGGCACCTGTAACCGATTTCCAAGAAGTTCGTGTGGACAGAGAAAGCGGAGTTAGCTTTTGAGAAGATCAAGACACTTTTGACGACAACACCCATTCTGGTACTGCCGGATTTTCAGACATTACTCGAGTTACACACTAATGCTTCGAAGGTCAGGATTGGTGGAGTATTGAGTTAGAATGGAAGACCAGTTGCTTATTTCAGTGAGAAGTTGTCTGGAGCCAAATTGAGATATAACACTTATGATGTGGAGTTTTACGCGATTGTTCAAGCTGTGAAACACTGGAGACATTATTTGTTTCAGAAGGAGTTTGTTCTTTATACGGATCATGAAGCTTTGAAGCATTTGCAAGGGCAGGACAAAATTTCAGCTAGGCATGCTTCATGGGTCGCATCTCTACAGCAGTTTACTTTTGTTGTAAAGCACAAATCAGGGGTGACGAATCGTGTAGCTGATGCCTTGAGCAGGAGGAATCATTTGCTGACGACGATGAAGGTTGAAGTGACATGATTTGAACTATTGCCAGAGTTGTCTGAGGAGGATCCTTACGTTGCAAAGATTGTTGAGAAAGTCGAGGATGGGAATACTGATGAGTTTGTGTTTAGATGGATTCTTATTCAAGGGGAATCGATTGTGCGTACCAAATTGCAGCTTGAGAATGAAAATTGTAAAAAAGTTGCATGAAAAAGGACATATTGGACAGGATCGTACATTGCAGTTGATTTCTCAGTCTTACTATTGGCCCTCGATGAGGCGGGAAGTTGAAAAGTTTGTGCGTAGATGTCATGCTTGTCAAGTTTCGAAAGGGATAGCTACAAATGCGGGATTGTAAATGTCTTTACCTGTTCCTACAAAACCGTGGGTAGATGTAAGCATGGATTTCTTATTGGGCTTGCCAAGGACTCAACAGGGAAATGACTCTATATATGTTGTGGTGGACCGTTTCTCGAAGATGGTACATTTTGTTGCTTCTAAAAAAAGGGCAGATGCGGTCCATGTGGCACAGTTGTTCTTTAGAGAGATCTATCGCTTGCATTGTTTACTAGAATCTATAGTTTCAGACAGGGATACCAGATTTCTGTGTCATTTTTGGCTGAGTTTGTGGAAGATGGTGGGAACGAAGCTTAATTTTAGTGGCGCCTATCATCCACAAACAGATGGTCAAACAGAGGTAGTGAATAGATCATTGGGAAACTTGCTGAGATGTCTTGTGAAGGATAATTCGAAAAGCTGGGATATGAAATTGTGTCAAACGGAATTTGCACATAATCATGTTGTTAATCGAAGTACAGGTTTTAGTCCATTTCAAGTTGTTTATTCAGCAATCCCAAAGGGTCCGTTGGATTTGACTACAGTGCCAATTCGGAAAGGAGTTGTTAAACGAGCTTGTGATTTTGTTAATGAGTTGCAAGAGTGTCATAGAACTGTTCGTGAACGATTACTTGCATCGAATGAGAAATATAAGCAATCCGCGAATATTAAACGACGACATGTTGTCTTCAAAGAAGGAGATTTTGTATATGCAGTACTGAGCAAGGATCGATCTCCTGTTGGTACTTACGACAAACTAGCTGCTAGAAAGATTGGTCCTTTAGAAATCATAAAGAAGATCAATGATAATGTGTATCAGTTAAGATTGCCGGAAAATATTCATATTTCTGATGTTTTCAATGTCAAACACTTAATTCCATATTATGGGGAGATGCTTGAAGAGGAGAACGTGAATTCGAGAACGAATTCTTTTCAACAAGGGAAGGATGATGCAGCGCTTATCTTGAATCGCGCCACCATATGTCGCAGCGAAGGGAAAGCCCTAGGTCGCTCCGGTTTGGGTCGCGGTCGCGAGCTCCAGATCCCTAAGACGCGCTCCACCATAGGTCGTTCTGCAAGCTTCTATAATTCAAATTCTGACCTAACCCTAAGTCGCGAGGACTATAACTCATTTGACGACTTTACAGTATGTCGCGAATTCCTAAATCGTAAGTCGCGAACGAGCAAGATGAAGAAGGTCGCGAACGAGCAGAGCAGATTTTCCGAAGTCGCGAATCCAGTAGGTCGCGAACTTCCTTAAGTCGCGAGCGACATAGCTTAGGTCGCGAGATCGAAGCCAAAGTCGTTACCGTTTAAGTCGCGAGCTTCCTTATGTCGCAAACGACATTCCAATCGCTGTTTCGGATGCCTTGTTTCTTAAGTCGTATGCTGATTTTAAGTCGTGAAGTCCTGTGTGTTGATAGGTTGTATTGTTTAGGTCGTTGATGTGTGTTTTTGTTAGTCGTTTGGACTATCTGTGACGTATTTTTCTTAAGTCATGTGTTGAGTTGTAATTCTCTATAAATAGGAGTGTGTGTCATTTTGTAAAAGTTGTTGAATTTTGAATAAAAATTTGGTTTGTGCTTTGTACCTCAATTGAAATTGGTAGTTGAGTGTTAACTCCTATCTCCATCTTCGGTATTCGAGTGCGCTCGGATCAACGATTGTTGAAGCCAATTCACGGAATCAAGTGCGCTTGATCAACGTTCGAAGAATTGTAGATCTTCTTTCACGGTATCGTGCGCGATCAACGTATCGAAGATTGCTAGAATCCGGTATTTTCGTGATCAACGGATTTGGGCATTTGGTTATTCTTAAATCCATTGATTTATCATCGATTCACCGATTATTTCCGCTAATCGTGTGAGATCCTGAACGGATTCGATTTACATCATCGAATTCGCTTCTTTGGCTGCGTGAACGGTTTGCTGCAACATCTTCTCAAGGGAACTATAAAGATGTGGCTGGAATGATGAGTATATTTCACGTTAGTCCAGTAAAAGAAAATCAAGTCAGTGCAAACGCGGTCTGGTTTTCTATTGGAATGGGAGGTACAATGAATTCATACAATGTTATTCAAGTTGGTTGCCATGTGAGTATGGTCATATCTTGATAAAAAAATTCTCATTACTATAAGCTAGCCATTAATAGTCAACATTTTTTTATTTTAATTGCTACATCCTTCAATCTGTGAACACACTTCAATTTCTTCCCGTAGAATTCCATTTTATTTTCTTTTATGATCAAGTATGACCAATTTATTTGGTGTAAATAATTTATGGTAAATTCAATTACCCTTATAATTTCAATTTTCTTGTTTTGCATTATCAAACTTTTAACAAAATAAAGGGTTTAGCATGCCATTTTTCATAAACTTCAGGAATAACCAAAATTATATGGCAACTCTGAAACACATTTCTTTGTATCCTGGATTGTAAGTTCTTGCTCACGCAAATTCTAAATTAAGATGTTTATTTAGTAAACTGGCCATAAAATAATACATCATTCTTCGTTTCTGTTGCACGGTATATGTAAAGTCTGATGGATATCAAAAAATCGGATGCTACAATACAATGTGTCGAGGGTTTGTGCTTTGTAGTAAATCCTGCGTCCGACATCAAACCAGAAAGCATCGTTAAACCACTATCTCAGTATGGACGCAATCGACAATACCACGCATTCAGAATCAAGAAGGTATTGCATGCTGTTTAAAATCAATAACCGACTCATAAATGATAAAATTTTCAAAATTCAATCTGATAAACTAACTACAGGATCCAATTGAGAAGTGGTTGATATACTTTGGGAGCAAGTACAATACACCGATAGGTTACTATCCAACATCGATATTCAATAATTTAAAAGATCATGCAAGCACAGTTATAATCGGAGGAGTAGTACAGTCACCTAAAGGGGAATGCACACCTCGAAGCGGTCATTTTGCCGGAGAAGGGGATGGAAAAGCTGCACAAGCAGATGCTCTTTCTAGGGAAGATAATGGGAACACTAACCAGCTCACTGGCACTGTCATTGCAGATAACCCCATGTTGTACAATGTGCAGCAAGTGGCTAATGGTTTCTTTTATGGTGGACCTGGTAACTGCTGATTGACAATTTTGTACAATGCGAAAGTTCTCAGGGTTCTTTGTGTACTGATGACATATTTTGATGAAATAGTGATAGCAATTTGTCGTCCAACAAGTATGTGTTAGTACTTTTTCTGGAGTAAAGTTCATGCATTACAATAAATGAGAAGCCTACTACACTGGTGCTGATTTACTGATTTAAATATGGGAATTGAAAGGTTACCAAAGTGGTTTTGTTTATTTTGGTGATAACTAGTCTTGTAAAAGTTCTTCTGGACTCTTTAGGCATCATCCATTAGACTTGCTTAAGGGTAAAATGAGCAAGTATTTAGGTGGTTCTCTTTAGATTTCATAATTATAACTTATAAGTACATAGCTATCCTATTCGTACTAAAAAATATGAATTTTTCAAGAAAAGTAGAACATGGTATTGGTCTTTACATATAGAAATGAGAATTGAATTTCAACTTTTAAATATTTGGATATGTTAACATTATACAATGGTAAAGAATTTGAATAAAGTGTATAAATTCTAGGAGCTTATCACAAACACTTAATTTCTTTAAATTTCCCTTTAATCTTCACATACACGATCAATCTCTAGTTCAAAACATTGTTTAATATACGTCCATAGATTTTTTTGCAACCTCGTAAATAGTTGGTGAATGCATGTAAGGTTGCTGATATCGATAAATTTCATATTACCATACTATTGCTAATCATTTGGCAATCATTTTTAAGTCAAATCAATATATTAATATTATCAGTATATTCGCTAAATTTTATCATTTTCATTGATAAAATATTTATACCTTTTTTCTTCTCAAAACCAATAGTAAACGTTAACTTAAAGCCCAATTAATATTTTGTAATTTTCCTAATCATTAATATTATTTCCTAATCGTTGATATGTAAGTCGGACTGAAGAAACTTGAGTTATGGAGAAAACGATTTGTAATTTCTAGCAATGTATTCACGTCATCGTAGTTTGAAGTAGCATTATGCACATTATTTTTTGATTGAACGCCTAAATGTAATGCATTAGCTATTCAGATGTTTGAATTGAAAAATTCACACGTCTGAATTAAAATTTAGACACTTGAATCAAAAATTCCAAATTTGAACTAAAAAGTCTAAATCTAAATTAAAAATCAAACGTCTAAATTAAAAATTCAGACATAGACGGTCGAATTAAAAAAAATTCAGAGTATGAATATGAGGGTTAGACGTTGAATTTTAGCGATCCGCTTCTCGTATGTAATCAATTCATTCTAGAATGGTTCCAAGCGTCTTAATTTGTTTGAAATGCAATTTTTTGGACATGTACTAGGCTGGCGAGTAGAACCAAGAACTGTAAACTCAAACCAAACCAATCCAAGAAGGCCTGAATCGAATGAGTCTCGGATCGTGTTTGAATGTAAAAGATACCATAAAGGTCCAATCAAACCGAACCAACCCGAAAGTCCCAACCAAAAAACATTTAGATATATGGATTTTTGTGTTATTACCCGACCTGAATTGAACCGATCCGAAGTACGGATTGGATTAGGTTAGGTCTAGGTTTTAAAATCTATAGTTTGGACCTGACATGCCTAGAACCGAGATCCGTCACTAGTCGGGTCTTTGTCCGTCGAATTGGATCTAATTGCCACCCCTAACAAATATAGTGTACTAAACTTCAAGGGCATGTTTGCAATTTGCGAAGTATGGGATTTCTCTATGTGAATTGAGATTTGAGATCTATTTTTAACTCTCTACATGAAATTAGATTTGAGATCTATTTTTAAATAGACAGTTATTTCGGGAATAATAAGGGTTCTCATACATTAATCTTCATTTCCAATCTACGTAAAAATCAAATTCTAGTTGGAAATTGAGTGAAAAGTTGTAAACAATCTTCTATGCTTTTTCGATGGTATTAATAAAAATCTCCCTTTCAAAGTAAATGTACACTCGCAAGATATGAGTGGAACCACAATAAATATCGTGCGTGATTTACTTCTATTATTGATATATTTTCTTTTGTTTTGGGATTGGTTTTTGTTTGGATTAGTTGAGTGTGGATTGAGATATTGATTGTTTTTGCATATCTTATAATGATCCAAAGTCTTCTATTGCATTCAGTGATTGTGTGTGTGGGCATCTGTTATTGAATCCAAATTTCCAAAGTGTTTGGTATTAGAGTTCATTGGTGCTTATAAGGTGTTTGTGAAAATGTTGGAGTCAGATAATGCCTTGGAAGCCCCTTTGTGGTTAGTCCAAATAGTGCAGAACCATATATACATGGATCGTACGCTCCTTCGGATCACAATTGACTTTAAAGAAATGGAATGGTGATATGACAATGGAAGGTGAATGTGGTTCTAAGGCGGAATATGGTTCATCATGTTGTGTTCGTACACATTTGTTGCCGATGGATATCTCTAATGTTGGAAGAAAGCAGATGGAAGAGTATGCATATACTACACATCAACTTGCTATATGTGAGAATGTAATCTCTGAAGTTAGTGGTGAAACCACCACTAAAGATATTTGGGACAAGTTAGAACAGTTATATAACAAAAAGTCACTCACTAATCGTTTGATATTGTCACAAACATCTTTCACCTATAGGATGAAGGAAGAGACTTCACTAAGCACACTTGAATACATTTGATGTGTTGCTAATGAATATGAAGGTGGTAGATCTGAAAATTGAGAAAGAACAAATGATGATGATTTTATTGTACCAGAGCGGTGTACGGAGTTCTTGAATAGCTCGATCTATAGTTGAGATACTTCAATGCTTAGTGATTTAAAAGTAGGTCTCTATAGTGACGAGTTGTGAGATCAAATAAAAGAGTTGTGTGATAGTAGTATTGGTATAACGGGCAGTTGTAACAACCCGCATATTTATCGATTTTATATTTAAATATTTTATTTAAATATTTTATCGTTCGTCGGATTTTGGTCCAAAAAGCTACTTTTTGTAAACAGTCGATTTGGGACTCGAGACCACCCCCATTGAGTTCAAAATGACGTTTGTGACCTTTTTGAGTATAAGCTTCGATATGTTTGGAGAAAGTTGATTTTTGCTACTTTTTCACTTAGGGCTTTGGTTTGGGCTGAGTCCATTAACCCCACTTATGTATTCAGTCCCAACCCTCTCCTCTTCATTTACTTCCTTTCTATTTTCCTAACCCTTCAAGCTTTAGCAACAATGGTGGAGAGGAGTGGAAATTAAAACTCCAAGCCCTAGTTCCATAGCAAAATCCAAGTTCTTGCTCCAAAATCTATGAGAACCCATTGGTAAGCATCTCCTTCATCTTCTCCAACTCTTTCTCCATTCAATTTCAGGAAATTTCTAAACCTAATTTAGGAAATGTTTCTCTTTTAAGCTTAGATTCAAGCTTCTTGTGTTGAGATTGAAGTGTGGTTTATCTTTCTTCGTCTTCAAGCTTCTCATTCATTGTTTTTGGATTCAAATGTGAGATTTTTTAATCTCACATCTATGCTTATAATTCTCTTCTATTGTTAGGTATGAATTCCTAACACTTATTCATGTGCATTTGATTTTGATTTGGATTGCTTTTGTGAATATTCCAATTTTTAGTGTTTTGAGTTCAATTCGTTAAAAATCCTAACTTTGATGTTTGAACAGGTTTTTGGTGATGCATCGAGGAGCATATAGGGTCGGGTAGTCGGTTGGCATAAACCCTTAGCGTCGTTGCTCATGCGATTGCAATTTGATCGAGAGTTGCACCTCTTTTGAAATAGGGTAGGAAGTGCAAGCATACAGGTTCGGCCGACCGAGCCCCCTGGTCCGGTCGACCGACCTGTCGTCCAGGCACTTCCTGCCTCTATTTGGAAGTGCTGGTTACAGGCTTCGGCCGACCGAGCCTCCTGGGCCGGTCGACCGACCTGGTGCCCCGATCACTTCCAACCTTTGGTTTGGTCGACCGACTCAGGGAGTCCGGTCGACCGACCTGCTACTATTTGCCAGATTAGCCTATATTGCTAATTCGTTTGAATATCCAACTTTAATCGATTCGTGTTATCTCCCTTTTGTTGTTGTCATTTATTATCGACTTTGATGACCTTTTCTTTGGGAATTTTAGATATATCCACTTTGATGGATTTTATATCGATTTCTTTGGATTTTATTCACGTCTTCGAATGTGAATTTTTATGCCCGATTGTTTCTACAATCACTTCTATGATTTGTCACTTTAAAATATAAAGGTTTTCTATACTAGTAGTAAATATCAAAACTCTTTCTTCAAATGATTTCAACACTATTTTAGTACAAAGCTCGTTTCTTAAACCGTTTTTCAATCTTTTAGTATATACAAACCTTTACCTCACTCGTATGAGAAATCTAATTAAACGACTTAGTAAAACAAGTGGTAAGAAACGCTTGCGTTTACTTCGTCGGTTAATTCTTGGACTTGTTCGATTGAATCTCCTGTGACAATTTTCTAGTGGAGATCTACAATTTGTTCGTAAATATTTAAGTTAAGCTAGTGGTTATGGGACATGAAGCTAAGCTCATATATTTACTAGCTTACTGTAATCGACACTTCTCTTTGATCATGACGATCATTTTATGTTTTAGACTAGCATTGAGAAATGTCTTAGAGATTTTGATTCATCGGATGTCTCGCTGTATGACGTCGTTGTTCCCTTTGATTGTGTTTTGGTTCATCGGATGTCTCGCTGTACGACCTCGTTGTTCCCTTTGATTGTGATTTGGTTCATCGGATGTCTCGCTGTACGACGTCGTTGTTCCCTTTGATTGTGTTTTGGTTCATCGGATGTCCCGTTGTACGACGTCGTTGTTCCCTTTGATTGTGGTTTGGTTCATCGGATGTCCCGCTGTACGACGTCGTTGTTCCCTTTGATTATGGTTTGTTTCATCGGATGTCCCGCTGTACGACGTCGTTGTTCCCTTTGATTGTGATTTCTGGGTTTCGTATGTTGAATTCTGGAATTTATGTTTCACCAACTTTAACGATTGGCATGAATATATATGTCATTTATTGTGGCTTGGTGAATGAAATTAGGAGTATGACATTCCTTTTTATCTTGAGTAGATTATTGTGATATTGATTAATCTCTTGTTGATTTTCAATTACTTATTTATCACAGCTTGGCATTGTGATTATTATATGTTTATGTCATATCTCTTATTACATATCACTTCATCTGATATTTATAGCTAGACTGATCCGTTTATTATTTTCTTCTT
Organism: Allium cepa; assembly: GCA_030765085.1. Classification (NCBI taxonomy): domain Eukaryota; kingdom Viridiplantae; phylum Streptophyta; class Magnoliopsida; order Asparagales; family Amaryllidaceae; genus Allium; species Allium cepa. The sequence continues at coordinate 12,597,233 of CM060942.1, forward strand.
AAATAATACTCGGGTCAGACTGAGATTTTATAGGTGCTTCTGCTTGACTTCTTATCGGACCATCATCTGACTTTTGGCTAACTACTTTAGTTTAGTAGTTTTTGTTGTATACATTTGAGATACAGACTCTATGATGTACACTTATTCTTTTGTCTAGCACTTGTATCTATCCTTTTTGATATTGTGGATCTTGTTTGACCACTACTCTGATGTACACTTTCATGTGTAATATTCATAACTATTTCCGCCTTTGTGATATGAATTATCTGTGACTGATTTGTGTTATGTTTATTTCTATATTTGTTTCCGAAGACCTTTATAGCCACTGTGTAGTAGCTTTGAGTTTGTGTCGGTATGTCGGATTTCCTCTTGAGATGAAAAGTTATATTTTTATCTGGCATATCGGTACTCGCACAAAGCAATTATACAGATGGTCGCTCCTCAACAGCCTTATTCTCCGTGCTAGTTGACAGCATTACACCTTAGTGTTCTTGGCTAGCGTGGGTATAGAGGTGGGGCGTCACAGCTTGGTATCGGAGCCAAACTTCGGAACAATATGGAATATTATAACAAGGATCATCGTCCTAAGTCTTTCTTAGGAGTCGTGGTTTAGGATTTTATTCGAGTCTTCGTACCGATTCATCCTATTTTCTTTATGATTCTTTTTTTTATCTATCAAGAATTGCTTGATATTTATCTTGAGAATAACTTTTTCCTCTTCTTTCTTTCTTTCTTAAAGAAGAGAAATTGTTAGACCTGGCCGTCCCAGCGCCGGTCAATCTAGTGCTACTCCCCTGGATGGAGTTTTCATGTCTGCTCACCAACTTTTGGATCTTATAAAGAATCAAGAGTTTATCTATGCTTTGAGTAAGAACCCTGAAATGGTTCTACCTTTGAAACATGAAGTTTCTTTCAATCAGCTTGTGGATGTTACTCTTCTTCATGGAGAGGTTGGTAAAGGAAGTGTTTGTGATATTGGGACTTCCAAGAAGAGGCATATTAAGTTCAAGAGCATTAATCCCAATAAGAGAGTGAAGCAAACTACTTTTGTAGCGAAGACTCCAATCCCTAATCGTGGAGGATGCTACAATTGTAATTCTAAGAAACACTATGCGAATATGTGTCCAAAACCCCATTCTTGTCGCTATTGCAAGAAACCGGGTCATCTTTTATCTACATGTCCCAAACTTTTGAATAAGGACATGAGAAAGCTAAATATTGTGCAAACCCCTTGCAACGCTTCTCTTGGTCAAGGTATTTTTCACTCAATCCTTGATGGAATTGTTTTATTTCGTGATCTTCTTATTTGAGTTCTTTTTGATATGGGTTCCATCTCACTATTTTATATCAACAGAACTTGTCGATTCTTTTTCTTTGAATATTTTGGGCTTGATGACTTCTTTGAGGATTTTGAATCCGGATGGTAGATCCGCAAGACTCAATTTTCTTTTATTTGATGTCGAAAATTATTTTATGTGATTTTTCCTTCCGAGCCGATATTTTTACTTAGGCTTCGGAATTGATTTTTTTGAAAGGATCGGCTTAATCATTGTGAAGCCCATATCCTATTTTTCGAGTGGACTATTCATCTTCGACATTTTCTATCTGTTAAGCAGAATTCTATTTTTTCTTGTGATTCCGATTTCTAATTTTTTAAGGCATCATTTTATTCTTTAAGCCCTCAAGATGAGAAAAGTGTTATTTCTCTTATCTAAATAATTTTTGAAACTTTTCCGGTATTTTTGAATTTGTCTTAGGACTGTCACCTAAGCAATCTTTTGGTTAGTGTTAAGGTCTTTTCAGCTCGACCTTACCACCGGTTTTCATTTGCTACGAGTTGCGGAAGTTAGCATTCCACTTACCGCATTCCGCACTCGTTATGATTCTTATGAATGACTTATTATGTCATTTGGTTTATCCAGCTTATTTCATCCATTTTATAAATCGAATATTCTATGAATATTTCGATGAGACCATTCTCGTATTTATTGATTTTGGATGAAATAGTGATTTAAAATTTTGCAAATCTTTTTCATAAGATTTATTTATAAGTACATTTGGATTTTGATTTTAAACGAGCAAAGAATATTCTCAAAACTTTTAAGAGATATTTTCATCATATAGAAGATGATTTTGTGATTGTATTGCCCGTTGAGTATTTTAAGAATTCTGGTCGATGCGCTTAAGAATCTCCTAAACGCTTTGATGAGACAGTCAGACACGATATATTGACTTGTAAAAATGTAAATTTTTGTAGAAAGATTATTACATTAAAAAAAATGTAATTTTGAAAGTTTTAACTTTTCAGGAAAAGAGGATTATTTAAAAGAACTCTTCCTTTCGATAATCTTATTCTTGTGATTCCTGAAGGGGAACCAAGACTTTGCTATTTGTACCGATACTAGTCGTATTGGTTTGGATGCCATTCTCTTGCAAAGGAGAACGTGCTATCACTTGTGCTTCTAAATCATTATAGCTTATCGAGACTAGATATGCCACTCATGATCTAGTGCTCGCGGCTATTGTTTTTACCTTTGGAATTTGGCATCATCACATTTGGATGAGAAATTTGTTCTCTACCTCGATCATAAATCCTTGGAATATTTATTTTCTCATAAGGAACTTCATGTTGACTCGAGTTCCTGGCATCTTTTGATCTTGATATTCTTTCTATTCGCGAAGGGGAAATCATGTTGCCAATACATTTTGTCGTAGGCAACAAGTGTTGATTCTTTGATGATGTCTGAATGGAATTATCTTTTCATTAAGTTCATCGAACGTTTTGATATACTTCGTTTTATTGAGCTTTATCTCATTCCTTTTATGGACTAGTGTATGATGTTCTTTTATAGTGTTCGGTTCATCGGATGTACTGTTATTATACTACATCGATGTCCCGTCTTATCTAATTCATTGGATGTACCGTTTGTACTACATCAATGTCTTTCCTTTTGATTCATTGGATGTACCGTTTGTACTACATCAATGTCTTTCCTTTTGATTCATTGGATGTACCGTTTGTACTACATCAATGACTTTGCTTTTGATTCATTGGATGTATCGTTTGTACTACATCAATGACTTTGCTTTTGATTCATTGGATGTACCGTTTGTACTACATCAATGTCTTTGCTTTTGATTCATTGGATGTACCGTTTGTACTACATCAATGACTTTGCTTTTGATTCATTGGATGTATCGTTTGTACTACATCAATGACTTTGCTTTTGATTCATTGGATGTACCGTTTGTACTACATCAATGTCTTTGCTTTTGATTCATTGGATGTACCGTTTATACTACATCAATGACTTTGCTTTTGATTCATTGGATGTACCGTTTGTACTACATCAATGTCTTTCCTTTTGATTCATTGGATGTACCGTTTATACTACATCAATGACTTTGCTTTTGATTCATTGGATGTACCTTTTGTACTACATCAATGTCTTTCCTTTTGATTCATTGGATGTACCGTTTGTACTACATCAATGTCTTTGCTTTTGATTCATTGGATGTACCGTTTGTACTACATCAATGTCTTTGCTATTCGATTCATTGGATGTACCGTTTGTACTACATCAATGTCTTTGCTTTTGATTCATTGGATGTACCGTTTGTACTACATCAATGTCTTTGCTTTGGTTCATTGGACGTACCGTTTTTGTACTACGCTGATGTCCCAAATTATTTGAGGTTCTAGTTCCTCGGGCGTACCGTTTTTGTACTACGCCGTTGCACCAGCTCAATTTTCTGCTATTCTTGACGTTCCCCACGTCTTTTATCTACGGAAATGCCTTAGGGATTCCGGTTTTCATTCTTGAGCTCGGTAATATTGTGGAAATTGAAGTTTCACCAGATTTCTTGCTAACTATTTCATGCTCCTTATGGTGAACTTCCTATTTCAAATTTTCTTTTGTGTTGATATGCTTCTATGGTTGTTACTTCTTATTTTCTTCTTAAGTATTGCGAGGACGCAACTTCTTTAAGGAGGGGAGTCTGTAACAACCCGCATATTTATCGATTTTATATTTAAATATTTTATTTAAATATTTTATCGTTCGTCGGATTTTGGTCCAAAAAGCTACCTTTTGCAAACAGTCGATTTCGGACTCGAGACCACCCCCATTGAGTTCAAAATGACGTTTGCAACCTTTTTGAGTATAAGCTTCGATATGTTTGGAGAAAGTTGATTTTTGCCACTTTTTCACTTAGGGCTTTGGTTTGGGCTGAGCCCATTAACCCCACTTATGTATTCAGTCCCAACCCTCTCCTCTTCATTTACTTCGTTTCTATTTTCCTAACCCTTCAAGCTTTAGCAACAATGGTGGAGAGGAGTGGAAATTAAAACTTCAAGCCCTAGTTCCATAGCAAAATCCAAGTTCTTGCTCCAAAATCTATGAGAACCCATTGGTAAACATCTCCTTCATCTTCTCCAACTCTTTCTCCATTCAATTTCAGAAAATTGCTAAACCTAATTTAGGAAATGTTTCTCTTTTAAGCTTAGATTCAAGCTTCTTGTGTTGAGATTGAAATGTGGTTGATCTTCCTTCGTCTTCAAGCTTCTCATTCATTGTTTTTGGGTTCAAAGGTGAGATTTTTAATCTCACATCTATGCTTATAATTCTCTTCTATTGTTAGGTATGAATTCCTAACACTTATTCATGTGCATTTGATTTTGATTTGGATTTCTTTTGTGAATATTCCAATTTTTAGTGTTTTGAGTTCAATTCGCTAAAAATCCTAACTTTGATGTTTGAACATGTTTTTGGTGATGCATCGAGGAGCATATAGGGCCGGGTAGTCGATTGGCATAAACCCTTAGCGTCGTTGCTCGTGCGATTGCAATTTGATCGAGAGTTGCACCTCTTTTGAAATAGGGTAGGAAGTGCAAGCATACAGGATCGGCCGACCGAGCCTCCTGGTCTGGTCGACCGACCTGTAGTCCAGGCACTTCCTGCCTCTGTTTGGAAGTGCTGGTTACAGGCTTCGGCCGACCGAGCCCCCTGGGCCGGTCGACCGACCTGGTACCCCGAGCACTTCCAACCTCTGGTTCGGTCGACCGACTCAGGGAGTCCAGTCGACCGACCTGCTACTATTTTCCAGATTAGCCTATATTGCTAATTCGTTTGAATATCCAACTTTAATCGATTCGTGTTGTCTCCCCTTTGTTGTTGTCATTTATTATCGACTTTGATGACCTTTTCTTTGGGAATTTTAGATATATCCACTTTGATGGATTTTATATCGATTTCTTTGGATTTTATACACGTCTTCGAACGTGAATTTTTATGCCTGATTGTTTCTACAATCACTTCTATGATTTGTCACTTTAAAATATAAGTTTTTCTATACTAGTAGTAAATATCAAAACTCTTTCTTCAAATGATTTCAACACTATTTTAGTACAAAGCTCGTTTCTTAAACTGTTTTCCAATCTATTAGTATATACAAACCTTTACCTCACTCGTATGAGAAATCTAATTAAACGACTTAGTAAAACAAGTGGTATGAAATGCTTGCGTTTACTTCGTCGGTTAATTCTTGGACTTGTTCGATTGAATCTCCTGTGACAATTTTCTAGTGGAGATCTACAATTTGTTCGTAAATATTTAAGTTAAGCTAGTGGTTATGGGACATGAAGCTAAGCTCATATATTTACTAGCTTACTGTAGTCGACACTTCTCTTTGATCATGACGATCATTTTATGTTTTAGACTAGCATTGAGCAATGTCTTAGAGATTTTGGTTCATCGGATGTCTCGTTGTACGACGTCGTTGTTCCCTTTGATTGTGTTTTGGTTCATCGGATGTCTCGCTGTACGACATCGTTGTTCCCTTTGATTGTGATTTGGTTCATCGGATGTCTCGCTGTACGACGTCGTTGTTCCCTTTGATTGTGTTTTGGTCCATCGGATGTCTCGTTGTACGACGTCGTTGTTCCCTTTGATTGTGTTTTGGTTCATCGGATGTCCCGCTGTACGACGTCGTTGTTCCCTTTGATTGTGGTTTGTTTCATCGGATGTCCCGCTGTACGACGTCGTTGTTCCCTTTGATTGTGATTTCTGGATTTCGTATGTTGAATTCTGGAATTTATGTTTCACCAACTTTTACGATTGGCATGAATATATATGTCATTTATTGTGGCTTGGTGAATGAAATTAGGAGTATGACATTCCTTTTTATCTTGAGTAGATTATTGTGATATTGATTAATCTCTTGTTGATTTTCAATTACTTATTTATCACAGCTTGACATTGTGATTATTATATGTTTATGTCATATCTCTTATTATATATCACTTCATCTGATATTTATAGCTAGACTGATCCGTTTATTATTTTCTTCTTAAATAATACTTGGGTCAGACTGAGATTTTACAGGTGCTTCTGTTTGACTCCTTATCGGACCATCTTATGACTTTTGGCTAACTACTTTAGTCTAGTAGTTTTTGTTATATACATTTGAGATACAGATTCTATGATGTATACTTATTCTTTTGTCTAGCACTTGTATCTATTATTTTTGATATTGTGGATCTTGTTTGACCACTACTCTGATGTACACTTTCATGTGTAATATTCATATCTATTTCCTCCTTTGTGATATGAATTATCTGTGACTGATTTGTGTTATGTTTATTTCTATATTTGTTTCCGAAGACCTTTATAGCCACTGTGTAGTAGCTTTGAGTTTGTGTCGGTATGTCGGATTCCCTCTTGAGATGAAAAGTTATATTTTTATCTGGCATATCGGTACTCGCACAAAGCAATTATACAGATGGTCGCTCCTCAACAGCCTTATTCTCCGTGCTAGTTGACAGCATTACACCGTAGCGTTCTTGGCTAGCGTGGGTATAGAGGTGGGGCGTCACAGCAGTGGTCGTGGTTTGTTTTTGGAGAGAGGTAGAAAGCCGTGGGCGTTCAAAATCAAAGAAGGTCGGAAGTCGAGGAAAATTGAAAAGTAAAGATTCTAAGTTCATTACTTGTAAAGAGGCAAGTGATTAGAAGAATAAGTGTCTGAATAGAAAAGGAGGAAGTAGTAGCATCTTCATCGGTGATGGTGAAGAGTGTTGTTTGTGAGCTTGATGAAAATGCATTGATGGTAATAGCATCGGGTGTTTCGAATGACGAATGGATACTTGATTCAAGAGCGTCTTATCATATGATATTGAACCCGAATTGTGTTCTTTCCACATACGTCGACCAAGAGGGAAATCCAGTTATGGATAGTGCTACTATTTGCAAATCAATGGACATTGGATCTGTTGGATCGAATGTATTGAACAATAAATAATTTGGTTCAAATTTCATAAAAATTCTCCAGTTAATTTAAAACATTAAATCTTATGGCGTGTTATTGTAAATAAATCGGTGCACTAAATTACATTTATTTCATTACAAGGTATTTCAAAGGTTACATCAGGTGTATTTATGTTAATAAACTGGTTCATTAAATCATAATTTATGCACTAGAAAGAATTAAAAGGTTATATTTAGGACTATTTTATTTTAATTTTCTCATTAATTGTTAAAATATATTTAATAATGTATGAAGCTGATATGCATATGCATGTGTTATACGTGTATACACAAACGCACATGCAGATACATGCATGCAAGCATGCGTACATATATGTGTGCGCGCGGGGGGGGGGGGGGGGGGGGAGTATCAGATATCCATATGTGTATATGTATGCCTAAATCAAAGTGTAAATGTGTAATGCGAGCCTATAATGTGTGGGTAGATGTACATGTATGGGTTAACTTGTGCAACATGACATTGTATTATGTCAACGTAATATATACAAACTTATATATGGGGATTTATAATTATATATTACATATAATGCATGTACCGCTAGAATTTGCATTAGATGAAAATATATATACATATGCAAGTGGTTTTGCTTGTACATATATATTTACATATTAATTATACAACATATATAATTACACACACATATGTATGCATGTACGTGTGTATATGTATATGTATATGTATGCATGTATGTATATAATTTACTAATCATACTAAATGTACTATGTTTAAGTTTCAAATTCCATTTTTGAAATAATAGTTTGATTAATTGAAAACATATTAGCATTAAAACTACACATGATTTTGTTATCATATTCATTATTCTATTATTATTAATTGTAATGTCAACCCTCCAAGTGCAAATGGCGGCATGCATGTGCGTATCGGGATGTATGACCTCTTTATTTACCCAAGAGTAAACAATTGAATGTCCAAAAGGTTCCTTGAAATAATTGTTTTATAATTATAAAAAGAGGAAATTATTCGAAAGAAAAAAACCTAAGACCAATTTTAGTCTGAAGAGCACAAGTTTTAGTCTGAAGGACAATAGATGATATATCCTTATAGCATTATATATATAAGGTTATATTAGTATAGCATTACACATGTATTGCATTACACAAAATTTAGTCAGTAACGACCCGAAACTTTCACGCCCAGAAAATTCCAGATAGTTATAAAAAGAAGAAAGAACAGAAACATTAATATCTCGCATTCGCAGCGGATAAAATATAATAATAAATAATAATAGCTTACAAAAGAATACTATATCTATCGATTACATTTCAATACATCAGAGTTTCACATATATTCAAATGCTGGTCAAATACAATCAATTTATCACAGAATTACAATAATATAATTACAGCGGAAATATTCTACTTGATATTGCCATTCTGCTCGCCTCCTGAGCTCCAGAACGTACCTACCTGAAAATCTGTAATACTCGGTCTGACCCGAGCATTACACCAAAGTAACACCCGTGTCAGACTGGAAACCAGCGTGAGTAATCTCAACTAACATGGAATACCAAAACAAACAACTTATATAAAACCCGAGGTAACTCAAATCAATTTACAAGCCACAATCTATCATAGATATCACTTATTCCACACATCCATTATAAGGGTACTAGAATTTAGATTTAAATAATCAAATTCCTTTAAATCATTTCACCCCAGCATATAGATTTCACATATCAATCCATAAAAATATTCGAAGTGGTTTCGGGTGTTTCCCAATACCCGATCTCGGCCCCTTCGAGTCTCACATCACCTTATTCCCATTTATCCATATGAAAAGTTTAATCGCATACAAGCCAATTCAGTTTACTTCAGTTGAATTTCAAACCTCAGTTACTTAGATTTCTTCATTTGTGTAACGACCTGCTATTTTCAACCATTCGCATCCGCAGATGTCGGACTTGAATTGCTCAAAATATCAGATTGTTAATTAAAATTTGGAAAAACCCAACATATACAGTAAATAAATCAAACACAGAATCACAGATACAGAGTCGTACAAAAATACACAGCGGAATAAATAGATAGTAGTTCATGAAGCTACTATAAAAAAAATCAAAGTTAGAGATAAAGTACAATAGAATATCTCAGATACAGTGAAGTCTCCAGTATGTGCGGAATACTACTCTGGACCAATCAACTGGATGACTGAAAGGATAGATAGCTGGATCTTTAAGCAAATTCCAACTTCGAAGGTGAGTCTCAAATGCTGTATCACTCAGTCTGACCCGAGCGTAAAGCAAAACACAAAACACTCGAGTCAGGATTAACATTCTTATCTAAATAAATCCAACTCAAGTGAAATATCAACTGAAATACAATTAACTTAAAGGATGTTTGGGATAACCATCCTCTAAGGGTCCATAGAACTATCTACAAGGTAGAAATATACAATATAACACCGTAGTCCTTTCAACTTAATTTATACTTCAAAACCAAATATCATTTTCACTTCAACTATCTCTATATTTCCCAAAATAGTATTTATATATATATATATATTAAATAATTTATAGAGTAAAGTATTTTCAATTTCCTCAACTTAACAAATTGTTTCAACATCAACCCGACCTTCCTATTCAAATTAAATCCAATCTTAATTTATCAATTTAAATTCAATTTAGTTTCTAAATAACGAATTCAACTATATTTATTTCAAATACAGATCCGAATCTCAAAATAAACCATTTAAATTCCAATATAGTTCAAGGCTTTAATATTTAAAAGTTCAATATAACAAATTCATATAGATCTCGATTTAACCTCATTATTATTTAGTCTTGAAATACTCCTTTATTAGATTCAACATCATTTAAGTAACCTTAATTACATTTTACTCAATATTTTCTTTAATATATTTAAACGTGAAATATTCATTAAATCACTTACATCAAAAATCCAGTTACAAAATCATACCCTTAAATTTCCCATTCAAAATTTCAAATTGATTTAATTAAATAAATCCTTATTTAAATACCATTTTTAATCAACTCAAATTTATTTCCCAATCTTAATTTATCCCAATTATTGCAAAAATCTATTTGAACTATAATTTACCTAAATAATTAACATAATTTATGTATTAAATCAATCTTAATTGAATTAAATATTATTAAATCTATATATATATATATCATTACCCTTTATATATAATAATTTAAGAATTAATATTTATTAAGACCATATATTTGTTTCCAAAACAATGAATTTATTTCAAAATATTTTTATATATATGGACCAACGGTGTCTTTATATATTTCCTATCATATGGTCAAGTGCTACGGATATTTATCATTTCAAACCATACACTAAATATATATGGGTGGATATCATTTCAACCCGTAATCCCAAATTCAATTAAATGAAAATCGCTTGGGTCTATCATTTCAACTCATAACGAAATTCTCCTATTCTAAAGTCCGTTCGGGTATGTATCATTTCAACCCATAGTGAATTCTAAACTATAGGGAACTTGCAGAGTGATAACATATAATAATAATATAACATGCATATATCATCAATAACAGTATAATATAAACAACAGGATATGGTGTCATATCCCACAGGTGAACAGTTACAAATAATAGCATATAAACAATTTAAATAACTAATAACAACATATTTCAATTGTCGTTTCAATTGAAATCAAATTTAATAAATATAAGAATGTTAAATCGTGGGTGATTGCTCACCTTTCGAGGCTAGATAGATTGGACAAAGGATTGAGCTACGATGGATCACGATCTAGACATCGAACAAATCCAAACAAAATTTCAAAGCGAAGCAAGATTGGCACGAATACGATGGACAACTGATAAATAGAGATCGATGAAAATAGATCAGAAACTGCGTTATGTAGACCGAAATGAAATACAAATAATATTCTATTATATTACTCTCTTAACCAATATTAGTTTTGAAACGCATTAAAATTACATATACATACATACGTTTTCAAACAAATGCAAATAATAGAAAACTGCAAAACTATGTTTAAAACCAATATTAACATAATTTTTTTTATAATCATATTTAAATCAACATTTAAGTCAACATTCTACATTATTATTGTTAAGACCAATATCGACTTTCCTTAATTTGCTGAAACACTACACACCCTATACTTGATATAAATTTACCTTTTGCAAAATATTTATAAGAAAGAGAAGGGCGAGAGCACAACTCCAACTTAATTTAAAAATTTAAATTCTAGTATTTTCTTTAATATTAAAACAGGCTTCAGGCATTTCTTACATGTTAACACTTACATTAAACTTTCTTTATCATCTTAAAAATATCAATGTCAAATTTTAACCCATATAATCACTAGTATAAACTTACATTTTAAAACAACAGATCTTAGATCTTATAAAACTGTATTTGTATAATAATTCATCTCTGGACAGACACACAAACTAACTTAAAATATATTATACTATATATTCTCCCCAAAATTTTATAACTCTACAACTATATTTTAAACAACAGAAGGAAAATTTAAACCCATGCAAACTCTACCTATATATCAAACTTATGTTTTATAACTTACTGTATATTAATATGTTTATAAATGTATACTGTCCCACAATATATTTATTATAAAATTAACACCTTTTTATAAACAATACAATATAAAATTAACACCTTTCTTTTTTTATATATAAAAATCTTACATACTGTAACATATATGCAGACTGCTAAACATCTTATATTATATATAAACCGTATGAAATAACCCAATGTATATTCAAAAGTTAGACTATACAAATTTCAATAAATACTCATATAAAACTAACCATAGAACAAATGCAAATGTTTATAACTTTAAATTTAATGTATACTTGCGCTGCACTATATAAACATACTTATAATGTAAAATATATACTTGAAGCATGTTATGCTTAAAATAAAGGAAAAGCAAAAGCAATATAAATAATAATAAAAAAAAGAAAAGGATGAAAAAGAAGAAGAAAAAGAAAAGAAATAAGAAGAAAAAAAATTTAGTGCAGCCATTTACCTACAGAAGAAGCTTCACACGCAAGAGAGGAGATGAAGGTCTATTGATATGGAGTAGGGTATGTATGAGTGATTTGTATTTATAAGAGAAGCCTCACATTGATAAAGTGGAAAGAAATTTTGTTTAAAGTGGCAAGAAATAAATATAGTAATGGCTAGAGCAAATTTAAGAATTTATTCCTATAAATTAAGGAGAAGTAAAAAGAAAGAAAGAGGAAATAAATTAAAACAAATATATAATGTGAAGACTCGCAAATCCGTACTCCTTGAATATACAGTAATCTCCATAGATTAACTCAAGATGAACAGAAATACGAATTATCAATGTTTAAGAAAAATAAAAAGGATAGAAGAAGAGATAAGAAGATAGAAAATAGAGAGAAAAGAAAATAGAAAATAGAACAGAAAGAAAACAACAGAACAACATCAGAATCTCACAATTCGCAACGGAACAACATATAATAATAAATGAATAATCTTTAAACAAAGAACTATATCAGTTATTACATTTTATACATTACATCATATCATCAGAGTGTACAACAACAACAACAAACAGCGGAAAAGAAATACTATATACTAGTAATACGCCATGCCATCCAGCTTGCCTCCAGCAACTCCAGAATATCCAGAATATCCTGATAAACCTGTCTCTTGACTGCCCGTGTGGAAATTGGTGGGCACCCAGAGTTTAGGAAGGAAAACAATAAACTCCGAGTCAGTCATGTGACTGGTGTGGGAACTCAAAACAGTTTATTTATCTTTAAAATCAAAAATAGAGGAATATTTTTAAAGTCTATTCGCAATGCTTTTAAGAATAAGACTACCATAAGACCTCCCGCCACACACACAATGCAAACGCAGACTTGGAGGAGATTTCTTCTTATGTTAGTCAAAGATGCTTGATACGCATTTAAAAAGAACATTTCATATTATTATTAGTGCATAGCGTAGGAAACAATTTCGAAAGTAAAATATAAATCTTAGCCAGCACAGGTACCATTATATTATGCCTACTATAGCTACCATATTAAATGGCAGGTTCTACAACTAAAACTGTACAAGTCTCGTATTGTTTCTTTGGATTTCCAATGAATGATCAGGCCAAGGAACTTCCCATTGCCACATGAGAATGCCTCTGGAAGGACATCCCCGAGAACCAAACCGGATCTCCACCAACACAAGGCCGGGTTACCCCTAACTGAGTAACAACTGACCGAATATGCCATCCCCCGGTCCCTTGGGACCTTTCACCGAGCGCTCGTAATCAATTCACACAATCATAAAGTGTTTTCAACATGAGTAAGTATCTGGGCTCCATACCATGATACCACCCTTTTCCAGAAGGAAATGCACATATTCTAAAGGGCGCTACCCCTCATAACCTTGCCGCATCTTTCCTGTTTTGACCATTCCGGGGTGTGAGGCTCGACGAAGTCACGTCCACAAAAACATACTTTATACAAAAGCCATGCTTTGGGTCAACAAATGATCATAGAAATGATCACAAAGATATACGATCAAATAAATGATCCTATCACAAATAATCAACACAATGATCATTTACAGCAACACTCAGCATGTCACATTACCAAATTGGGAATATATCGCTGATAACTTTCAACTACATAACCTCTGAGCTCGTACGTCTCAGAGAAGGGTGTTAAGCTAAAAGAATAAATTCTCCGCCACCAACAAAAATATATTTGAAAGAAATCGACTTTATATCTCAATTTGTAATGTCAGACATACAATCCATACAAGTCTGTTCCGGGCTCGAACAGAACCGAAGGCACTTACAAAGAAGTCCTTGCAATCCGGATAATCTCTAATCACGTCCGGACTTCCCATCACATATGGAGTCTCTATACCGTAGCTACTCGGTGCAAAGACAATCGACGAGTTGTCCTTTCGCTTTCAAAAAGATCCGGTCTTCAACACCGGTCTTCAAATGCAATTCATAACGACGTATCACATATTCGGAATGGGTTATACGACCCCATGGTCCTTTCCCGATTAACCCGAATAGTGAGCGCTTATTCAAAAATAAGTGTGGCATTCAAATTCAAACAAATCACATCAATTACCCATTCAAAGGGAAATATTGATAGTCGGTTATTGAACTATCAATGGATATGCACAACATCACCAGATTCCAAATAATTTTCCAAATTATTTATTTTCCAAAATATCTTTACAAGATATATAATTTTCACACTTCAAAAATAAACCAATATTTATTTTTAAACAAGTTCCCCTTTCTTTTATAAATTCCATAGTGAATTTATATTCCAAAATATCCTTGCATATACGATTTCAATTGTTCATTTCAATTTATCTTCAAAAAGATAAATTCTCAAAATATTCACTTTATATTGGAAGACATTTCCATACCTACTTATTCATAAGGAATTCAAAAATTTTATTTATTTTCAACACTTAGAAAATATTCAATATACTTAAATCGAGATTAAGTATATATTTCATTCTTTTAAGGAAATCATTCTCTTAAACATATTTATTTGGGCCAAAACGAATGTTACGTAAAACATCGTTACGACAACCCAAAATCACTAGTATAGGGATTCGAAATTAAAATAGATATATAAATCCCAATACTATACAAAACATTTCCTTTCGGAAATCATTTACTATAACAACAGTGTTATAGTCCATTATTTCCTTTTATTTCTCAAAAACGCCTATTTCAACAATAAATGTTGAAATCTATGGTTTCGAATCTCAACATATTTAAAACATCGTTAGATCGTTTTAATTCTATTTAAAACATCACATTCAAAACAATTTCTTTAACATATTATTCACTATTCAAAAACGTGAATATACTTTGTTAACAAATTTCATCACTTCTATTCATTTTATTTCAAAGGATCATTCACAGTAAAAAATGTGAATATAACTCCATTAATAGGTTTCAACAATTTACTTATCAAAATAAGTCGTTTGCGAATTTATAAAACAACGTTTATAAATTCCATTTCTATTTATTTTATAACATCTTTCTTTATAAATTTTCTTTATTAACCTATTCACTTTATATCTCAATTATGAACCAAAAGTCCATATTATAAGTTAAATACTTATAAAACGATTATTTTACAAAATCGTTCCTTTTAAGACTTTCTAAATTATAAATCTTATAACTTATAAGATTCATTTATTTATCAAAAATCCATTCTTCAATTAACTTTTCAAATTTTATAAACCTACTGCTGATAAAATTCCATTTATAACTTCACCGTTTATAATTCTTTAAATTTCATTCATTTATAAAATTCATTCACAATTCATTCTAACACTTATAAAAACTCGTTTTATAATTCCAAATATTTTAATTTATAAATATCAATTTATAAATCTCTTATATAAATCAATTTATACTATTATTTTAAAACATCTTTAAACTCCTTTATAATTTTATCATTTTGATTTATAAAATAATTAAATTTTATAAATCCTATATTTAAACTTTCACAATAAATTCATAAATCCCGTTTTAACTATTTTATAAAATCATTAACCCCATATTTTCAAAATCAGTTTTTAACTATATTTCTCAAAAATATAATTTTTATAACATTAAAAATTATAACGTTTATTTATTTAAAATGAATCAATTCCAAACATATAGTATATTTTCAAAAATCACTTTAAAAATCATTTTAAAATTCCAAAACTTGGTCCAATGATGCTACACACCAAATAGTCAATCACGACAACACGATATCATATATCGATATGATAGTCCATCAAATATCAAAATATCTGAAATCAAATAAATACTGTTGAGGAATCCAGTTGGATACCTCCAACCTGTTTTCCTGCATCCACAAACATTAGCACAATACCAATTCCGCTCTAGTACGGAATTCTCGCGGTATATGGGATTTAAAAAATTATCCGCTTAATAGACGGCGCAATAGGGTCTCATCCGCTAAAAAATGCGGGAAATCAACAACTCCAATATATACATATGCCAATATATATATATATATATATATATATTGCTATTATATATAATACCAATTTCACTGTTTATGAAATATTCGCGGTATATGTTTTTAATAAATAACATCCGCTTACTAACGGCGCATAATGTCTATTTTAACAATCAATAGATAACAATCATCATTCAAACATGCATTCAAATATTTTAAATCTAACTATTTAAAATAAAATCGAAACTGATTCGATTGAGTGAGAAGTTCTCACCTTGATTTTAATGTCGTTTTAGCGATTTATTTCGAATAAAATTAAACGGACGTTTAATTTTACTCAAAATTCTCACTAACTCCAAACGACTCCAATCCAATTTCATCGCATAGTGCTCGTCCATACGATTCCAACGCAACTGGTTTCGCGCGTTTTCGACCTCGTATGAAAAAGTTATGCATTTATGAAGTTACACGATTTTTAAATAAAATAATTACAACATAAATTAACTAAATTTAAACCTAAGTCAATCATGCCCGTCCACTATTGCATCCCCACATCTCAGCCGTGCGCATCCCCCCCCCCCTCCATCTTCTTCGTTCACGCAACTTACAGTATAGCCGAACCCATGATTACAAATTAGGGTTAAGAAACGCACCCCTCAAACGACGACTAAACTCGATCATCTCCTCACCATCGAAGCGCCATCAACCCCTCAACACTCGGCCCAAGCCATGAAGAACTTGGTCAAGCCTCCTGCACGAAAACCGAGGCCAAACTTGCTTCCTTCATCTCCATTTCGCCGTTGAACCATAGCACTCCAGACGATCTTGACCGTTGGATCTGTAGAACACACTCCCCTCTACAACATTGCAGTTGACACTTTCCTCTAATTGTCGATGGATTTGGAGAAAAGAGAGGGGGAATGTTACAAGATTCTGGCCGTGGGTTTTAGCATAGGCGGCTAGGGTTTGTAGATTAGGGTTTTATTTTTTATTTATTTATTTGTGAGAGTATGGTCTATTTATAGAAAATCAAATGAAAACACTATTCATCCGGAAATTCCGAACTCCGATTTACGCGCCGTAACCAGCGTTTCTAGGGTTTACCCCGCGTTTCGGACACAATGGAACAGGCTTCGAAAGCTAATTCGGACATCTGTGCGAGTTATGGCTATAAACGTTCAATTTAAATTAAACCGATTTAAACGATTTTCTAGGCGTTTTAATTTGTACCGGACAAACGGTAAATCCGATTGACACGAAATTTGAAACCTTACAATAATATCATATTACGGCTCCGATGAAACTGGTTTCGTCGAAATCCGAGACTTTTTGAAAAATGGCTATTTTAACTCGCCAAATTAATATTAAAAATAATTCGATGCGTTTCGAGCTGCCACGATCAAATGATAACTCCGATTGCTACGAAAATTGAAATCCGATAATAACTAACTATTACGGATCCAATGGAACTGGTTTCGTCCAATTCTGAGACTGTTCAAAAATTGACTATTTTCACTAGTCGATTTAAATATTAAAATATTCAATCACAAATAAACTTTTAGTTCGATTTTAAAAGTTCTATAATATCATTCTAACTTCAATATGATAAAATAAAATTTTACAAATCATTTTCAATCATATTTAACTCAATTTTCAATTATTACCATAATTTAACATATTAAATTATCGATTTAATAATCCAATTAAATCCAATTATTCAAATAAAAATTTATTTGACTTATAAATTCACTTATTAATATTTAAAATTAATTAAATATTCAAATTTTAATAAATTAAAATTTTGGGTCGTTACAATCTTCCCCCCTTAAAAGATTTTCGTCCTCGAAATTATTAAGTAAGAAAAGTACAGAATCTATTAACTTTCCAAAATCCATAGTTAAATTTCTTATAATAACTTTACTAAGTTTTCCATATCATACTTAGTTATCTTTTCAAAAACAACTACTATTGTTTAACTTTCAATTCCAAATCAAAGTTAAAGTTTTCAAAAATTTTCAATTTTCTCAAATTTTTTCTAACGCCTTAAATTTCCGGAAAAATTCGCCATAGTCTCCTTTGCGCGGCTCGATCCAGAAAAAAAAATGACAGTATATATATCACAAATATACATCTCATCAAGTAATGAGGCATCCCGCAGGGAAAAAATTTGTAAAAGTACGGTATGTAATCCGAGATATGTACCTTATTATATTATTCGCGAGCATATACGGCTAATATAGCGCGAAAGCGAGCTCCAAATGCGAAGCAAACGCGATCCGCACCTACTAAACACTCAACAAACAACATGAGAACATGCATGTAGACAATAGTGTCAATATACAACATATAGCAACATAACAACTATATATGTCAACATAGCAATTGAAACAAAAGCAATATATTCAACCATCAACCAACTAGCATTCATAACCAATAAATATTCATTCATATTCTCATTAATATTCAATGAATTGGGTTCTCAATTTAATCACATTTGATTTATTAACAGTGGATGATTTTACTAACATTCCTTTTCAATTAGTTTATATTCACTAATCCATATTCAAGTTGGTTCACTTCCAAATCAAATTCAATTCTATTTAAGATTCACTTAACTTCCAATTGAATTCCAATTACTTTAACTTTCAATATCATTAACTCAATTTCATTAACACTTAATGAATTATTACAATCAATCAACTACCAACCATATAACAACCAATGTATATTAATTTCAACCAAATTCCTTTGCTTATATTCATTCAATTATTCAACTTCCAATAACATTACATTTTAATGAATTACACTTACATTCATTTTTTCATATCAACTTAATTTACATTCAATTGATTAACATTTAATCCATTAATTCAATTCAATCACAAAAGTTCAATTTCATTTACATAACTTAAGTTCACATCTATCACTTAACTTTATTAATTTACTTTGATACCAATATCAACTTCATTCAATCATCACTTAAGTTATATTTCATTTTATAAACATCAATTGGTTTTACTTAACTTAAATTCCCACTTATAAATCAATTCAGATTCCAATTCTAAAGTAAATTTCCATTTATACTTTAAATTCATTTTTTTTATTTATAACTCATATTCATAAATATATTCGTATAGTTTCACTTCTTATATATATAAGTTTATTTCACAATTGTAAATCACTTTAATTATAATTCAATTCTTATAATTCATTTTCTTATACAATTATTCTTCAATTTAGATTATTCAAACAACTTATTCAATCAACTTATATACACTTTAATAATTCTGAAAATTTATTGCTTCATATATAAAAATATAATCAAGGTAAATCATTTCATTTACCCAATTTTAAAACAATATTGTGTCGAATTGTTCTATACAAGTGTTTAGAGATCCTATCAACAACGTTAATTACTCGTATTAACCAGAATTCATATACCACTCAACAAACCAATCATCACAATATAAAACAATTTTATATATTCACTAACAAATACGCTCTCATAGCTATTATTACACTCAAACTCAATCTAGAGTACTACTGACTCTATCTCTAATGAGTAATACCCAACAGAACCATGGTTGTCGCTTAACCATATGCTCTGATACCAAATGTAACGTCCCGAAAATTTTCGACTTTCGAAAATTCAACATCGATACTCACTTTATCGACTGCCGAGAAATTGAAGGCCGGAAACCCGAAATGTTATGGTTTAAGAAGAAGAAAAGAGAGAAGAAGAGATAAGAAGAAGAGAGAAGAGAAAATAGAAAATAGAACAGAAAGAAAACAACAGAACAACATCAGAATCTCACAATTCGCAGCGGAACAACATATAATAATAAATGAATAACCTTTAAACAAAGAACTATATCAGTTATTACATTTTATACATTACATCATATCATCAGAGTGTACAACAACAACAACAGACAGCGGAAAAGAAATACTATATACTAGTAATACGCCATGCCATCCAGCTTGCCTCCAGCAACTCCAGAATATCCAGAATATCCTGATAAACCTGTCTCTTGACTGCCCGTGCGGAAATTGGTGGGCACCCAGAGTTTAGGAAGGAAAACAATAAACTCCAAGTCAGTCATGTGACTAGTGTGGAAACTCAAAACAGTTTATTTATCTTTAAAATCAAAAATAGAGGAATATTTTTAAAGTCAATTCGCAATGCTTTTAAGAATGAGACTACCATAAGACCTCCCGCCACACACACAATGCAAACGCAAACTTGGAGGAGATTTCTTCTTTTGTTAGTCAAAGATGCCTGATACGCATTTAAAAAGAACATTTCATATTACTATTAGTGCATAGTGTAGGAAACAATTTCGAAAGTAGAATATAAATCTTAGCCAGCATAGGTACCATTATATTATGCCTACTATAGCTACCATATTAAATGGCAGGTTGTACAACTAAAGCCGTACAAGTCTCGTATTGTTTCTTTGGATTTCCAACGAATGATCAGGCCAAGGAACTTCCCATTGCCACATGAGAATGCCTCTGGAAGGACATCCCCGAGAACCAAACCGGATCTCTACCAACACAAGGCCGGGTTACCCCTAACTGAGTAACAACTGACCGAATATGCCATCCCCCGGTCCTTTGGGACCTTTCACCGAGCGCTCGTAATCAATTCACACAATCATAAAGTGTTTTCAACATGAGTAAGTATCTGGGCTCATACCATGATACCACCCTTTTCCAGAAGGAAATGCACATATCCTAAAGGGCGCTACCCCTCATAACCTAGCCGCATCTTTCCTGTTTTGACCATTCCGGGGTATGAGGCTCGACGAAGTCACGTCCACAAAAACATACTTTATACAAAAGCCATGCTTTGGGTCAACAAATGATCATAGAAATGATCACAAAGATAGACGATCAAATAAATGATCCTATCACAAATAATCAACACAATGATCATTTACAACAACACTCAGCATGTCACATTACCAAATTGGGAATATATCACTGATAACTTTCAACTACATAACCTCTGAGCTCGTACGTCTCAGAGAAGGGTGTTAAGCTAAAAGAATAAATTCTCCGCCACCAACAGAAATATATTTGAAAGAAATCGGCTTTATATCTCAATTTGTAATGTCAGACATACAATTCATACAAGTCTGTTCCGGGCTCGAACAAAACTGAAGGCACTTACAAAGAAGTCCTTGCAATCCGGATAATCTCTAATCACGTCCGGACTTCCCATCACATATGGAGTCTCTATACCGTAGCTACTCGGTGCAAAGACAATCGACGAGTTGTCCTTTCGCTTTCAAAAAGATCTGGTCTTCAACACCGGTCTTCAAATGCAATTCATAACGACGTATCACATATTCGGAATGGGTTATACGACCCCATGGTCCTTTCCTGGTTAACCCGAATAGTGATCGCTTATTCAAAAATAAGTGTGGCATTCAAATTCAAACAAATCACATCAATTACCCATTCAAAGGGAAATATTGATAGTTGGTTATTGAACTATCAATGGATATGCACAACATCACCAGATTCCAAATAATTTTCCAAATTATTTATTTTCCAAAATATCTTTACAAGATATATAATTTTCGCACTTCAAAAATAAATCAATATTTATTTTTAAACAAGTTCCCCTTTCTTTTATAAATTCCATAGTGAATTTATATTCCAAAATATCCTTGCATATACGATTTCAGTTGTTCATTTCAATTTATCTTCAAAAAGATAAATTCTCAAAATATTCACTTTATATTGGAAGACATTTCCATACCTACTTATTCATAAGTAATTCACAAATTTTATTTATTTTCAACACTTAGAAAATATTCAATATACTTAAATCGAGATTAAGTATATATTTCATTCTTTTAAGGAAATCATTCTCTTAAACATATTTATTTGGGCCAAAACGAATGTTGCGTAAAACATCGTTACGACAACCCAAAATCACTAGTATAGGGATTCGAAATTGAAATAGATATATAAATCCCAATACTATACAAAACATTTCCTTTCGGAAATCATTTACTATAACAACATTGTTATAGTCCATTATTTCCTTTTATTTCTCAAAAACGCCTATTTCAACAATAAATGTTGAAATCTATGGTTTCGAATCTCAACATATTTAAAACATCGTTAGATCGTTTTAATTCTATTTAAAACATCACATTCAAAACAATTTCTTTAACATATTATTCACTATTCAAAAACGTGAATATACTTTGTTAACAAATTTCATCACTTCTATTCATTTTATTTCAAAGGATCATTCACAGTAAAAAATGTGAATATAACTCCACTAATATGTTTCAACAATTTACTTATCAAAATAAGTCGTTTGCGAATTTATAAAACAACGTTTATAAATTCCATTTCTATTTATTTTATAACATCTTTCTTTATAAATTTTCTTTATTAACCTATTCACTTTATATCTCAATTATGAACCAAAAGTCCATATTATAAGTTAAATACTTATAATAACTAACTATTACGGATCCAATGGAACTGGTTTCGTCCAATTCTGAGACTGTTCAAAAATTGACTATTTTCACTTGTCGATTTAAATATTAAAATATTCAATTTTCACAAATAAACTTTTAATTCGATTTTAAAAGTTCTATAATATCATTCTAACTTCAATATGATAAAATAAAATTTTACAAATCATTTTCAATCATATTTAACTCAATTTTCAATTATTACCATAATTTAACATATTAAATTATCGATTTAATTATCCAATTAAATCCAATTATTCAAATAAAAATTTATTTGACTTATAAATTCACTTATTAATATTTAAAATTAATTAAATATTCAAATTTTAATAAATTAAAATTCTGGGTCGTTACATATAAAGATTAAATACTGGTGAAGAGAGGAAATAAAATGAAACAAATATGTATATAAACATTGAATACTGGTGAAAAGAGAAAATAAATTAAAACAAATATGTATACAGATGGAATGCACATGTATAGAGAAAATGAATTAAAACAAATATGTATAAAGATTGAGTGTTGGTGAAATGAGGAAATAAATTAAAACAAATAAGAAGAGAATGGATTGATTGAAAGGAAAGGCAATGAATGGTTTAGAAATAAATAAATGTAAAACGTATACGTTTTAATTTCAAAAAGGAAAGAAATAAATATGGGGTTGGCAACAGTCAAAATGCACGTTTAGGCAAATAATAGAATATAAAAGTAAGAAACTCAAAAGGATAGGCACAGAGACGTGAAATCAGGGAGACAAGGGAAGCAAGTGATCTTTCAAATTTATAACGTTGGCAATAAATATAAAATAAATGAAAATTAATAGATGGATGCTTGATTGACGCAGTGATTAAAGTGAGGTTGCGTGTCAGTCACGATGAAATTTGAAACAAAAAAAATGTAAATGAATAAAAGGGGTAAGCTAGATTTTCCGCTTAGATTTAGAGAAGACACATCAAATGCTGAAAAAGGGAATTATGAAACGGCTAGATTCTAGCAAATAATAAATATGGTAATAAAAGTAAATAGGCAGGTTATAAATCAGATTGGATAGAAAAGTGGAGAGGTTAATTGATAAAAGAATTAAGATAATGAAAATGCATAATAATATTGTTGGCATCTAATGTCATTTAACGCAAAAACGCATATAGGAGCATGCATTTTCTTCTGACTTGCAACATCATTCTTCATTTTGGCATTCGTGGCATTCAACAAATTAAGGTGGTGGTCAAAGTCGTGAAATGGTAGCAAATTAACGATGAATAGGATCCAATAATTCTTAGTGCAATGCACAAAATCGAAAAATATCAGCATGTGCCTTCTACGCACATGTTAAGATTGCATAATTTCACTAATGACCTTTATGATTTTGCATTTTTGCGTGATAAATATAGATAGTTTGAGTTTTTAACAATTAACACTGTGTATTAGTGATTATCTCTTGTTTGAGCGGTTGTTAGCATATGCCTACTGAATACATATTAACATAATCCCATAAAAATTTATGTGTACTTAAAATGTTCTTCTGATAAAGTTTTTTTTTTCAAGATTATTATTAACATTTAGAATATCATTTGACTTATCCGAATGTTGATGATTTTCAAATCCTATTAAGATCAAGGTCGCTAATTGATTATTGTTGAAAGCTAAGGATATTAAGAAAATACTATTATGAAATCCATATCTTGAACACGGAATTTGTTATTAAAATCGTATCATTAGAGTTACATGTATGATTATAAACAATAACATTCATAATTTACAACTACGATGTTGCAGATCCTTTTATTAAAATTTAGATTACATATCATTAGCAAGTCAGCATAAATTTAATAGAATTTCACAAAATAAATAAACTTTCATAAAATTAATTGAAAATTTACCATTTGCTATATTTAATTATACGTAAACCAAATATTAAAACTTTTTTTCAAAATATTATTATTAAAATTTCTCAAAATCCAAATTAAATATGTTATAAAACCAATTAAAAACTATTAAAATCTACGGGTCGTTACATTCTCCCCCACTCAAAACTTTTCGTCCCCAAAAAGGAAGGAGGTAGGAGAAAAGAAACAACTGGAAGGAAAGATAGATTGAAAGATAAGGATTAAAAATTTATTTAACTATATACATTTTATTTGAAATATTTATTTGAAAACTTCATTTGCAATTCAGTTATCTTTAATACTTTAAGTTTTCAAAACCCATTGGAATTAAATATGTTTTATTAAATTAATAACTTCAAAATACTTACAATATTTTAAAGATTATATTCAAAAAGGAAAGGAAGGTAGGTTTGGAAAACAGAATCAAGGTGAATAACTAAACTGAGCAGATAAGGTAGATGCAAGGAATAGTATCGGGCACGAATAATTAATCTAGAACCATAAGAATTTAAATTTCAAATATTAATTCAAAAATTCTTTGTTGGAAAAAATACTTTTATAATAAAATACTATTATATCGATGTAAATTTTCCTTTCGAAAATACTTTTATAACTCGATGTTTCAACAAGTTTATCCTCCTTCTTGCAGACTCTGGCCATGCGTTGATCAGGCGCAAAGCTAGAATTCTTCAAGTACTTGGTAGACCCGTTTCAACACCCAGTGAAAATACTTGAAAAACATTTAAAAAAACAGATATGGAAAGTACAATCCAAACAAAACAACCAAACCAAAACCTTTGTCCGATCATGGTTCGCGGATACACAATGGTTACGCCTGGGTCCCCCAGGAAACAATCCCATATCCGTAAGCTTTCTCAGCCCTGCGAGTTACGCCATGATGACTAGTAGAGTGCAGGATATACAATGGTTACGCCTGGATCCCCCAGGAAACAATCCGTACCCCTAGGCAAGACTCAGCCAGGCACTTGCGCTACTATTCACGACCTACACAGATTGCAGGATACACAATGGTTACGCCTGGATCCCCCAGGAAACAATCTGTGCCCCTAGGCAAGACTCAGCCAGGCAATTTCGCTATGCATTCACGAGAGAAAAAAAAACCATGGGTTACGCCACGGTGGGAACACTCGAGTATTACATTGGGAAAACCAAAAATCAGAGAGAATAATATCGATAGAATGAATCCACGATGTGGCCACAAAGCGGATATCAAGTGAAGGCACTTTCCATATCTTTATTTCGAAAATATATATCATATAGTACCTTTCCAAATACTTTCAAATATCGTACTTATATAAAGTCCATATATATAGGATTCCTTTCTAAATCGAATACTTTCCAAATCAATAGTATATCAAAACATACTTATATAGACTTTGATTATATAAAATTCTCTTTCCAAGTTGAGTACCTTTCAAATCAATAGATTTCAAATCAACTTTATACTTATACAAATCCATTTTATATAAGTTCGACCACTCCCAAATCAAGTGCTTAATAATATAAGGTTCTCAATTTCAAATCATTTCAATATCATATATGATTTCACCAAATTTTCTTCTAGATTAAATATCTAAATTTCAAAGTTCCCAAAATAATAGGTTTAGAAAATTATCCCAGTTTCCAAATTAAAATAATTCAAGTCAAACAAATTCATTTCCAAAATCACAATATAAGTACTGGTTTTTAATTTCAATTTAATTTCAAAACCAAAAATTTTCTCAAAATTAATTATACTCAAATGGTTTCCAAATTTATAATTATCCCTTTAAACCCTTTAAAGTATTTATTTTTTTATATGAAATATCAAAATTTCCTTTCTGAAAACCATTATTTAAAACTAATAGTTTTTCAAAACATTTAAAACTAAATTCCATATTAGTATAATTTCAAAATAGTCATATTCATTTACCTAACAAAAGGTTTCAAACTTAACATACAAAACAAAACATATATGCTTTATCAAACATTTTGTACTCTTCGAAATTTCTTAGCTTTAAAATTTTAATCTCGATTTGGAAGTGTTCGAACATTCAAAATAGTTAGGGAAATCAAATTTCCAAATTCAAGATTTGAAAATCAACATAAATCAATAAACCAATTATTAAATCTGAAACTCGAGGACTGAACACCGGTCTCATTTTAAATTGTTTTAAAATATATACCTATATCTTTCTTAAATATCAAATTATACTTCGGAATTTGTAATCAAAAAGGTTTTACAAAATCACTTGCATAGCGAAGCTATTAAAGTGGCCTCTCCCTCACTTTGAAACTCGAAAATCAATGTCGATGATGCGTGCACTCATCACCGAATTATTTTCCAGCGACATAAGTGAGTTCTGGACTTCTATTTTCTTGAAAACTTCTTTGAAATTTCTTCAAAATTATTAAAATTCATTAGAAACATTTCTTATTCGAAAAATACTTTTAAATCGTATTATTTTTATATATCTTCCAAAATCTTAAAACCAATTTCAAAGTACCGGAATTCAATTCTCGAATTTCAAATTTAACTCTACAGTTATAAATCAATTTTATATAAATCAATTTCTTATAATTTTTCAAAATTTCAAATCCTTTCAAAACCTTTTTATATAGGTATATAATCCTTATCGAAAACATTTTCACTTTTATATATAGAATAAAATCATAGTTATCAAAATAATAATTTCGGTATAAACAATTTCAAAAATACAACATACCCGATTTTTCAAAGAATGGGTTTCAAACAAAGATAGAGATTTAAATTAGCGGAACTCCAAACAATAGAATCCTAATTCGAAGATAGACTCGATCGAAGATGAGATAATTAAATTACAAAATAGAAGATGGGTATACTTCTACAAATCGCGGGCGACCTTAACCGAGTCAACCGTGACTTCAGGAATATAATCGATGCGGAATTCCAAAACAAATCGACATTCGATCGCCAGAGATAGAATTCGGCATACCAAGATACAACAGCATCATAAACCGATGATACAAAAAAAAATCTTCGGTGAATCAATGCCAATTGAAAAGGAGTTTTCACCCCCTTTTACGAATGATTCAGTGGAGTTATGGGATACTCCAGAATCGAACGAATATAATTAGGGAGAGACAAGAATGAATTTCGGAACCGAAGGACATTCCAAAATTCAAAGGAAATCGAGTCAGAAAGGAAGAGATTCAAATCGAACGAAAGTGATTCTGTAAATAAATTTACCATATATGATAAGTTTTGCCTAGAGCCAAAGCTCTGATACCAACTGTAACGACCTGCTATTTTCAACCATTCGCATCCGCAGATGTCGGACTTGAATTGCTCAAAATATCAGATTGTTAATTAAAATTTGGCAAAACCCAACATATACAGTAAATAAATCAAACACAGAATCACAGATACAGAGTAGTAAAAAAATACGCAGCGGAATAAATAGATAGTAGTTCATGAAGCTACTATAAAAAAAATCAGAGTTAGAGATAAAGTATAATAGAATATCTCAGATACAGTGAAGTCTCCAGTACGTGCGGAAGACTTCTCTGGACCATTCAACTGGATGACTGAAAGGATAGATAGCTGGATCTTCAAGCAAACTCCAACTTCGAAGGTGAGTCTCAAATGCTGTATCACTCAGTCTGACCCGAGCGTAAAGCGAAACACAAAACACTCGAGTCAGGATTAACATTCTTATCTAAATAAATCCAACTCAAGTGAAATATCAATTGAAATACAATTAACTTAAAGGATGTTTGGGATAACCATCCTCTAAGGGTCCATAGAACTATCTACAAGGTAGAAATATACACTATAACACCGTAGTCCTTTCAACTTAATTTATACTTCAAAACCAAATATCATTTTCACTTCAAATATCTCTATATTTCCCAAAATAGTATTTATATATATATATATTAAATAATTTATAGAGTAAAGTATTTTCAATTTCCTCAACTTAACAAATTGTTTCAACATCAACCCGACCTTCCTATTCAAAGTAAATCCAATCTTAATTTATCAATTTAAATTCAATTTAGTTTCTAAATAACGAATTCAACTATATTTATTTCAAATACAGATCCGAATCTCAAAATAAACCATTTAAATTCTAATATAGTTCAAGGCTTTAATATTTAAAAGTTCAATATAACAGTTTCATATAGATCTCAATTTAACCTCATTATTATTTAGTCTTGAAATACTCCCTTATTAGATTCAATATCATTTAAGTAACCTTAATTACATTTTACTCAATATTTTCTTTAACATATTTAAACGTGAAATATTCATTAAATCACTTACATCAAAAATCCAGTTACAAAATCATACCCTTAAATTTCCCATTCAAAATTTCAAATTGATTTAATTAAATAAATCCTTATTTAAATACCATTTTTAATAAACTCAAATTTATCTCCCAATTTTAATTTTTCCCAATTATTGCAAAAATCTATTTGAACTATAATTTACCTAAATAATTAACATAATTTATGTATTAAATCAATCTTAATTGAATTAAATATTATTAAATCTATACATATATCATTACCCTTTATATATAATAATTTAAGAATTAATATTTATTAAGACCATATATTTGTTTCCAAAACAATGAATTTATTTCAAAATATTTTTATATATATGGACCAACGGTGTCTGTATATATTTCCTATCATATGGTCAAGTGCTACGGATATTTATCATTTCAAACCGTACACTAAATATATACGGGTGGATATCATTTCAACCCGTAATCCCAAATTCAATTAAATGAAAATCGCTTGGGTCTATCATTTCAACTCATAACGAAATTCTCTTATTCTAAAGTCCGTTTGGGTATGTATCATTTCAACCCATAGTGAATTCTAAACTATAGGGAACTTGTAGAGTGATAACATATAATAATAATATAACAGGCATATATCATCAATAACAGTATAATATAAACAACAGGATATGGTGTCATATCCCACAGGTGAACAGTTACAAATAATAGCATATAAACAATTTAAATAACTAATAACAACATATTTCAATTTTCGTTTCAATTGAAATCAAATTTAATAAATATAAGAATGTTAAATCGTGGGTGATTGCTCACCTTTCGAGGCTAGATAGATTGGACAAAGAATTGAGTTACGCTGGATCACGATCTAGAAATCGAACAAATCCAAACAAAATTTTCAAAGCGAAGCAAGATTGGCACGAATACGATGGACAACTGATAAATAGAGATCGATGAAAATAGATCAGAAACCGCTTTATGTAGGCCGAAATGAAATACAAATATTATTCTATTATATTACTCTCTTAACCAATATTAGTTTTGAAACGCATTAAAATTACATATACATACATACGTTTTCAAACAAATGCAAATAATAGAAAACTACAAAACTATGTTTAAAACCAATATTAACATAATTTTTTTTTTATAATCATATTTAAATCAACATTTAAGTCAACATTTAAGTCAACATTCCACATTATTATTGTTAAGACCAATATCGACTTTCCTTGATTTGCTGAAACACTACACACCTTATACTTGATATAAATTTACCTTTTGCAAAATATTTATAAGAAAGAGAAGGGCGAGAGCACAGCTCCAACTTAATTTAACAATTTAAATTCCAGTATTTTCTTTAATATTAAAACAGGCTTCAGGCATTTCTTACATGTTAACACTTACATTAAACTTTCTTTATCATCTTAAAAATATCAATGTCAAATTTTAACCCATATAATCACTAGTATAAACTTACATTTTAAAACAACAGATCTTAGATCTTATAAAACTGTATTTGTATAATAATTCATCTCTGGACAGACACACAAACTAACTTAAAATATATTATACTATATATTCTCCCCAAAATTTTATAACTCTACAACTATATTTTAAACAACAGAAGGAAAATTTAAACCCATGCAAACTCTACCTATATATCAAACTTATGTTTTATTACTTACTGTATATTAATATGTTTATAAATGTATACTGTCCCACAATATATTTATTATAAAATTAACACCTTTTTATAAACAATACAATATAAAATTAACACCTTTCTTTTTTTTATGTAAAAATCTTACATACTGTAACATATATGCAGACTGCTAAACATCTTATATTATATATAAACCGTATGAAATAACCCAATGTATATTCAAAAGTCAGACTATACAAATTTCAATAAATACTCATATAAAACTAACCATAGAACAAATGCAAATGTTTATAACTTTAAATTTAATGTATACTTGCGCTGCACTATATAAACATACTTATAATGTAAAATATATACTTGAAGCATGTTATGCTTAAAATAAAGGAAAAGCAAAAGCAATATAAACAATAATAAAACAAAAGAAAAGGATGAAAAAGAAGAAGAAATAAGAAGAAAAAAAAAATTTAGTGCAGCCATTTACCTACAGAAGAAGCTTCACACGCAAGAGAGGAGATGAAGGTCTACTGATATGGAGTAGGGTATGTACGAGTGATTTTTATTTATAAGAGAAGCCTCACATTGATAAAGTGGAAAGAAATTTTGTTTAAAGTGGCAAGAAATAAAGATAGTAATGGCTAGAGTAAATTTAAGAATTTATTCCTATAAATTAAGGAGAAGTAAAAAGAAAGAAAGAGGAAATAAATTAAAACAAATATATAAAGATTAAATGCTGGTGAACAGAGGAAATAAAATGAAACAAATATGTATATAAACATTGAATGCTGGTGAAAAGAGAAAATAAATTAAAACAAATATGTCTAAAGATTCAATGCACATGTATAGAGAAAATGAATTAAAACAAATATGTATAAAGATTGAGTGTTGGTGAAAAGAGGAAATAAATTAAAACAAATAAGAAGCGAATGGATTGATTTAAAGGAAAGGCAATGAATGGTTTAGAAATAAATAAATGTAAAACGTATACGTTTTAATTTCAAAAAGGAAAGAAATAAATACGAGGATGGCAACAGTCAAAATGCACGTTTAGACAAATAATAGAATATAAAAGTAAGAAACTCAAAAGGATAGGCACAGAGACGTGAAATCAGGGAGACAAGGGAAGCAAGCGATCTTTCAAATTTATAACGTTGGCAATAAATATAAAATAAATGGAAATTAATAGATGGATGCTTGATTGACGCAGTGATTAAAGTAAGGTTGCGTGTCAGTCACGATGAAATTTGAAACAGAAAAAAATGTAAATGAATAAAAGGGGTAAGCTAGATTTTCCGCTTAGATTTAGAGAAGAAACATCAAATGCTGAAAAAGGGAATTATGAAACGGCTAGATTCTAGCAAATAATAAATATGGTAAGAAAAGTAAATAGGCAGGTTATAAATCAGATTGGAAAGAAAAGTGGAGAGGTTAATTGATAAAAGAATTAAGATAATGAAAATGCATAATAATATTGTTGGCATCTAATGTCATTTAACGCAAAAACGCATATAGGAGCACGCATTTTCTTCTGACTTGCAACATCATTCATCATTTTGGCATTCGTGGCATTCAACAAATTAAGGTGGTGGTCAAAGTCGTGAAATGGTAGCAAATTAACGATGAATATGATCCAATAATTCTTAGTGCAATGCACAAAATCGGAAAATATCAGCATGTGCCTTCTACGCACATGTTAAGATTGCATAATTTCACTAATGACCTTTATGATTTTGCATTTTTGCGTGATAAATATAGATAGTTTGAGTTTTTAACAATTAACACTGTGTATTAGTGATTATCTCTTGTTTGAGCGGTTGTTAGCATATGCCTACTGAATACATATTAACATAATCCCATAAAAATTTATGTGTACTTAAAATGTTCTTCTGATAAAGTTTTTTTTATCAAGATTATTATTAACATTTAGAATATCATTTTACTTATTCGAATGTTGATTATTTTCAAATTCTATTAAGATTAAGGTCGCTAATTGATTATTGTTGAAAGCTAAGGATATTAAGAAAATACTATTATGAAATCCATATCTTGAACACGGAATTTGTTATTAAAATCGTATCATTAGAGTTACATGTATGATTATAAACAATAACATTCATAATTTACAACTACGATGTTGCAGATCCTTTTATTAAAATTTGGATTACATATCATTAGCAAGTCAGCATGAATTTAATAGAATTTCACAAAATAAATAAACTTTCATAAAATTAATTGAAAATTTACCATTTGCTATATTTATTTATATGTAAACCAAATATTAAAACTTTATTTCAAAATATTATTACTAAAATTTCTCAAAATCCAAATTAAATAAGTTATAAAACCAATTAAAAACTATTAAAATCTACGGGTCGTTACAATTTGTCATTAATTAATTTCAAATAATTAATCAATCATCCCTTCATTAATCATCTTAATTAACCACACTGGATTAATTATTCTTTTATTACAATAATTAATTAATTCTCACTTAATTTCACAATTATCTTATAACCACTATTGATCGATTATCCTTAATTTAATTATACTCCTTAAGTAATTTTGTTTAATTAGCTCAACCTGAATTAATTACTCCATGTAAATAATCCTTTATTTGCTTTTATCAAAT
Source organism: Allium cepa (assembly GCA_030765085.1). Lineage (NCBI taxonomy): Eukaryota > Viridiplantae > Streptophyta > Magnoliopsida > Asparagales > Amaryllidaceae > Allium > Allium cepa. Next base: position 12,630,521 of record CM060942.1, read on the forward strand.
AATTATCCATTGGTTAATTATCCTTACTTAATTTACCTTTAATTTTTAATTTAATTACTTAATCCTTAACACATCGGTTCTTAATCGATTACTCTTTAAATTTTCTTACATTAAGTCATTATTACTTACCAATTTTCCCATGAATTACCTACCTTAATTAACGATATCTAGTGATTATTCTTTTATATAAGTAGTTTTCATAAATAAATTCCAATTAAGTAATTTATTTTTAATTAAATTATCATCCTTAATTGCAGAAATTTAACGCATTGATAAATCAACCCCTTATGTTGATTTCTCGAATTAATTAACGAATTATCTTAAAAATTAAATCACATATTTACCCCTTAAATTGATTACATTAATCAACTATCCTTCTTACTAAATAATTTGTATTTATTCCATTTGCATTATTTAATCATTTTGAACGTCCTATAGGAATTACTTACTATAATCACCTGAAAATCTATAACCAAACAACTACTTTAAATTGATTTAACTATTAAAAATCTTGTTTCCATTTTAAAATGCTTTACAGGTTTTTAAACACGAAACCAACAATGTCCACACCCAGACTTCTGAAAACCCCCAAGTCTTTCTTCCTCTTTACTGATTATCAGTAATAAAGTTGAGAACCTAGAACTACACGTTCACGCGAGCGACCAGAAGAGACTCGAGACAATTTGAGAAAACCCACAAACTCTTATGTTCATGTCAAAATATTTCAGTTTGCAAATAAAATCGGAAACATACCTAAGTGATGTAAATAGAAACAATACTTAAAGGATACAACCTAAATAATTTCAGCAATCGGATGACAAGGATACAAGGTAGCAGGTTAAACATGTACAAGAATGCTTATGTAAAGACCCGTAAATCCGTACTCCTTGAATAGACACTAATCTCCATTGATTAATTCAAGATGAACGAAAATACGAACCCTTAGGGGTTTAAGAAAAATTTAGGAAAAGAAAAAGGCAGAAGAAGAGAGAAGAAGATAGAAGATGGAGAGAAAAGAGAACAGAAAATAGAAATTTTTTTCAAATAGAAGAAAAAGAAAATAGAGAACATAGAAAAGATAGAGAGAGAAAAGAAAATAGATCATTTTAAAATAGAAAGAAAAGAGAATAGAACGGAACAGAAAACAACAGAACAACATCAGAATCTCACAATTCGTAGCGGAACAACATATAATAATAAATGAATAATCTTTAAACAAAGAACTATATCAATTATTACATTTCATACATTTCATTTCATTACATCATATCATCAGAGTGTACAACAACAACAACAAATAGTGCAGCGGAAAAAGAAATACTATATAAACTAGTAATACGCCATGCCATCCAACCTGCCTCCAGCAACTCCAGAATATCCAGATATCCTGATAAACCTTAACTCTCGACTGCCCGTGTGGAAATTGGTGGGCACCCAGAGTTTAGGAAGGAAAACAATAAACTCCGAGTCAGTCATGTGACTGGTGTGAGAACTCAAAACAGTTTATTTATCTTTAAAAACAAAAATAGAGGAATATTTTTAAAGTCAATTCGCAATGCTTTTAAAAATGAGACTACCATAAGGCCTCCCGCACACACACACAATGCAAACGCAGAATCGGAGGAGATTTCTCCTTATGATAGTCAAAGATGCTTGATACGCATTTAAAAGAACATTTCATATTATTACTAGTGCATAGTGTAGGAAAAATTTATTTCGAAAGTAGAATATAAATCTTAGCCAGCATAGACATTTCGAACTATGCCTACTATAGCTAACTATGTTCAATAGCAGGTTACCGCCACATTCCATAGCAGGTTATACAACTAAAACCGTACAAGTCTCGTATTGTTTCTTTGGATTTCCAACGAATGATCAGGCCAAGGAACTTCCCATTGCCACATGAGAATGCCTCTGGATGGACATCCCTGAGAACCAAACCGGATCTCTACCAACACAAGGCCGGGTTACCCCTAACTGAGTAACAACTGACTGAATATGCCATCCCCAATCCTTTGGGACCTTTTACCGAGTGCTCGTAATCAATTCACACAATCATAACAAAGTGTTTTCAACATGAGTAAGTATCTGGGCTCCATACCATGATACCACCCTTTTCCAGAAGGAAATGCACACATCCTAAAGGGCGCTACCCCTCATAACCTTGCTGCTTCTTTCCTGTTTTGACCATTCACGGGATGTGAGGCTCGACGAAGTCACGTCCACAAAAACATACTTTATACAAAAGCAATGCTTTGGGTCAACAAATGATCATAGAAATGATCACAAAGATAGACGATCAAATAAATGATCCTATCACAACTAATCAACACAATGATCATTTACAGCAACACTCAGCATGTCACGTTACCAAATTGGGAATATATCGCTGATAACTTCAACTATATAACCTCTGGACTCGTACGTCTCAGAGAAGGGTGTTAAGCTAAAAGAATAAATTCTCCTCCACCAACAGAAATATATTTGAAAGAAATCGGCTTTACATCTCAACTTGTAATGTCAGGCATACAATCCATACAAGTCTGTTCCGGGCTCGAACAAAACCGAAGGCACTTTTTACAAAGCCCTTGCAATCCGGGTATTCACAATCCCGATCGAATTTCCCATCACTTAGGAAATCTCTATACCAGGAGCGACCCAGTGCAGAGACAATCGATAGGTCATCCTATCGCTTTCGCAAATACTCGGTCTTCAACACCGATCTTCAATGCAATTCACAACGACGTATCACATATTCGGAATGGGTTATACGACCCCATGGTCCTTTCCCGGTTAACCCGAATAGTGAGCGCTTATTCAAAAATAAGTGTGGCATTCAAATTCAAACAAATCACATCAAATACCCATTCAAAGGGAAATATTGATAGTCGGTTATTGAACTATCAATGGATATGCACAACATCACCAGTTTCCAAATAATTTTCCAAATTATTTATTTTCCAAAATATCTTTACAAGAGATATTATTTTCAACACTTCAAAAATAAATCAATATTTATTTTTAAACAAATTCCCCTTTCCTTTATAAATTCCTTAGTGAATTTATAATCCAAAATATCTATGAATATACGATTTCAATTATTCATTTCAATTTATCTTCAAAAAGATAAATTCTCTAATATTCACTTTATATTGGAAAAACATTTCCATACTTATTTATTCATAAGTAATTCACAAATTTTATTTATTTTCAACACTTGGAAAATATTTAATATACTTAAATCGAAATTAAGTACATATTTCATTCTATAAGGAAATCATTCTCTTAAACATATTTAATTGGGCCAAAACGAATGTTGCGTAAAACATCGTTACGACAACCCAAAATCACTAGTATAGGGATTCGAAATTAAAATAGATATATAAATCCCAATACTATACAAAACATTTCCTTTCGGAAATCATTTACTATAACAACAGTGTTATAGTCCACCATTTCCTTTTATTTCTCGAAAACGTCTATTTCAACAATGAATGTCGAAATCTATGGTTTCGAATCTCAACATATCTTAAAATATCTTTAGATCGTTTTAATTCTATTTAAAACATCACATCCTAAAACAATTTCTTTAACATATTATTCACTATTCAAAACGTGAATATACTACGTTAATCAATTTCATCATTTCTATACATTTCATTTTTAAAGGATTATTCACAGTCTAAAACGTTAATATAGCTTCATAAATAAGTTTCAACAATTTACTTATCAAAATAAGTTGTTTGCGAATTTATAAAACAACGTTTATAAATCCCTTTTCTATTTATCTTATAAAAACTTCTTTTTATAAATTCCTTTATTAACCTATTCCAGTTTATAACTCAATTATGAACTAAAAGTTTATATTATAAGTTAAATGCTTATAAAACGATTATTTTACAAAATCGTTTCTTTGAACTTCATAATTATAAATCTTATAACTTATAAGATTCATTTATTTAACCAAATCTATTCTTCAAATAACTTCACAAATTTATAATTCTTACTATTTATAAATTTCATTTATAACTTCACCGTTTATAATTCTATAAATTTCATTCTTTAATGAAATTCATTTTCACTTCATTCAAACACTTATAAAAACTCGTTTTATAATTTCAATATCTCAATTTATAAATATCCATTTATAAATCTCTTAATATAATTCAATTTATATTATTCTTTTAAAACGTCTTTAATCTCCTTTATTATTTCACCATTTTGATTCATAAAATAATTAAATTTTATAAATCCTATATTTAAACTTTTCATAATAAATTCAAAAATCCCGATTAAACTATTTTATAAAATCATTAGCATCATATTCTCAAAAATCAGTTTTTAACTATATTTCTCAAAAATCATAATTTTTATAACATTAGAAATTATACGTTTATTTATTTTAAAATGAATCAATTTCTAAAAATATTTTATAAACGTTTTCTTTCAAAAATCACTTTAAAAATCATTTTAAAATTCTAAATTTGGTCCAATGATGCTACATACCAAATAGTCAATCACGACAACAACGATATCATATATCGATATGAAAATCCATCAAATATCAAAATATCTGAAATCAAATAAATACTGTTGAGGAATCCAGTTGGATCTCTCCAACCTGTTTTCCTGCATTCACAAACATTAGCACAATACCAATTTCGCTCCAGTACGAAATTATCGCTGTATATGGGATTTAAAATATTATCCGCTTAATAGACGGCGCAATAGGGTCTCATCCGCTAAACAAAAAATGAGGGAAATCAATAACTCCAATATATACATATGCCAATATATATATATTGCTATTATATATAATACCAATTTCACTGTTTATGAAATATTCGCGGTATATGTTTTTAATAAATAGCATCCGCTTACTAACGGCGTATAATGTCTATTTTAACAATAAATAGATATTAATCATCATTCAAACATGCATTCAAATATTTTAAATCTAACTATTTAAAATAAAATCGAAACTGACTCGATTGAGTGAGAAGTTCTCACCTTGATTTTAAATTCCGTTTTAGCGATTTATTTCGAATAAAATTAAACGGACGTTTAATTTTACCCAAAATTCTCACTAACTCCAAACGACTCCAATCCAATTTCATCGCGTAGTGCTCGACGATACGATTCCAACGCAACTAGTTTCGCGCGTTTTCGACCTCGTATGAAAAAGATATTGATTTTACAAGTTTATACAAATTTTATCTTAAACTAATTACAATATAATCTAACTAATTTTATACCAAACTTTTACAGGCCGTTGGATCCATTGACATTGCACCAGTCCCGTCCATCCCCTTCTTCCATCTCACGCACAAACATCCCCAGGTATTGCCGTCTTCATGAAACCCATAAGCTCATAATAGGGTTCGAATTTGCAAACTCCACGTTGAACTTGAACGCGATCAGAACACTCCAAATTGAAGCCACTCACCTCCTCTACGTTCGGCCTCAACCATAGGAAGCTCGGCTACCTGATGAGCTTCGAATTGCGTGCGCAAGTTACCACTGTCGGCCCCCTTTTTCTCCTCCCACGTTGCTCCAAACACGATCAACTCCGTATGGATTCGAAGTATTCGGCGAGCTCTTCGATTTATTAGTTAACAACTTTTTCTAAAAACGTGTGGATTGAGAAAGATTGAGGGATGAATTTGGGACAATTTCGGCCATCCAATTGATACTGGCGGCTAGGGTTTAGTTATATATATATATTTTTTAATTTATGAAGAGAGTGGGGGTCTATTTATAGAGAAAAATCGAACACTATTCATCCGGGAATTCCGAACTCCGATTTACGTGCCAAAACTGACGTTTCTAGGGTTTACCCCGCGTTCCGGACACAATGGAACAGGTTTTGAAAGCTAATTCGGACATCTGTGCGAGTTATGGCTATAAACGCTCAATTTAAATTAAACCGATTTAAATCGATTTCTAGGCGTTTTAATTTGTACCGGACAAACGGTAAATCCAATTGACACGAAATTTGAAACCTTACAATAATATCACATTACGGATCCGATGAAACTGGTTTCGTCGAAATCCGAGACTTTTTGAAAAATGGCTATTTTAACTCGCCAAATTAAAATTTAAAATAAATCGATGCGTTTCGAGCTGCCACGATCAAACGATAGCTCCGATTGACACGAAAATTGAAATCCGGTAATAACTAATTATTACGGATCCAATGGAACTAGTTTCGTACAATTCTGAGACTGTTCAAAAATTGACTATTTTCACTAGTCGATTTAAATATTAAAATATTCAATTTTCACAAATTAACTTTTAATTTGATTTTAAAAGTTCTAAAATATCATTCTAACTTCAACATGATAAAATAAAATTTTACAAATCATTTTCAATCATATTTAACTCAATTTTCAATTATTTCCATAATTTCACATATTAAATTATCGATTTAATTATCCAATTAAATCCAATAATTCAAATAAAAATTTATTTGACTTATAAATTCACTTATTAATATTTAAAATAAATTAAATATCCAAATTTTAATTAATAAAAATTCTGGGTCGTTACAATCTTCCCCCCTTAAAAGAATTTCGTCCTCGAAATTACAAGTAAGAAAAGTTACAGAATCTATTAATTTTTCAAAATTCATAGTTAAACTTCTTATAATATTTTACTAAGTTTTCAAATCATACTTAGTTATCTTTTCAAAAACAACTACTATTGTTTAACTTTCAATTTCAAAATCAAAGTTAAAGTTTTCAAAATTTTCCAAATTTTCACAAATTTTTCTAACGCCTTAAATTTTCGGAAAAATTCGCCATAGTCTCCTTTGCGCGGCTCGATCCGAAAAAAATGACAGTATATATATCACAAATATACATCTCATCAAGTAATGAGGCATCCCGAAGGGAAAAAAGTATAAAAGTACGGTATGTAATCCGAGATATGTACCTTATATTTTTATTAGCAAGCATATACGGCTAATATAGCGCGAAAGCGAGCTCCAAATGCGAAGCAAACGCGATCCGCACCTACTAATCACTCAACAAACAACATGAGAATCATGCATATAGATAATAGTATCGATATACAACATATAGCAACATAATAACTATATATGTCACATAGCAAATGAAACAAAAGCAACAAATGCAAACATCAACCAACTTCATCCATAACCAAATCAATATTCATTTATATTCTCATTAATATTCAATGAATTGGTTTTCAATTTAAATCACATTCGATTCATATACAGTGGATGTTTTTACTAACATTCATTTTCAATTTTAATTAGTTTGCATTCACTAATTCATATTCAAGTTGGTTTACTTCCAAATCAAATTCAATTCTATTTAAGATTCACTGAACTTCAAATTAAATTTTAATCACTTTAGCTTTCAATTTCATTAACACTTAATGAATTATATACAATCAATCAACTAACAACCATATAACAACCAAAGTATATTAATTTCAACTAAATTACTTTGCTTTCAATTGGTTTAATTAATTGATTTTCATTAAATTATTCAACTTCCAATAACATTAGATTTTAATGAATTAACACTTACATCCATTATTCCATATCAACTTAAATTTACATTTAATTGATTTACATTCAATCCAATTCAATTTCTAAAGTTGAATTTCATTTCTTTATTACAACTCATATTCATAAATATATTCATATAGTTTCACTTCTTATATATATAAGTTTATTTCACAATTGTAAATTACTTTAATTATAATTTCCATTCTTTTTACTTACACAATTTTTCTTTTATTTAGATTATTCAAACAACTAAACAATCAACTTATATACACTTTAATAATTTTGAAAAATTATTTCTTTATATATAAAATATAATCAAGGTAAAATTATTTCATTTACCCAATTTTAAAACAATATCGTGTCGAATTGTTCTATTCAAGTGTTTAGAAACCCCTTCTGCATAGTCTTGCGGACTACGCTGACGAAAGTTCATATGCCACTTAACAAACCAATCATCACAACATAAAACAATTTTATATTCACTAACAAATACGCTCTCATAGCTATTATTACACTCAAACTCAATCTAGAGCACTCCTGACTCTATCTCTAATGAGTAATACCCAACAGAACCATGGTTGTCGCTTAACCATATGCTCTGATACCAACTGTAAAGACCCGTAAATCCGTACTCCTTGAATAGACACTAATCTCCATTGATTAATTCAAGATGAACGAAAATACGAACCCTTAGGGGTTTAAGAAAAATTTAGGAAAAGAAAAAGGCAGAAGAAGAGAGAAGAAGATAGAAGATGGAGAGAAAAGAGAATAGAAAATAGAAATTTTTTTCAAATAGAAGAAAAAGAAAATAGAGAACATAGAAAAGATAGAGAGAGAAAAGAAAATAGATCATTTTAAAATAGAAAGAAAAGAGAATAGAACGGAACAGAAAACAACAGAACAACATCAGAATCTCACAATTTGCAGCGGAACAACATATAATAATAAATGAATAATCTTTAAACAAAGAACTATATCAATTATTACATTTCATACATTACATTTCATTACATCATATCATCAGAGTGTACAACAACAACAACAAATAGTGCAGCGGAAAAAGAAATACTATATAAACTAGTAATACGCCATGCCATCCAACCTGCCTCCAACAACTCCAGAATATCCAGATATCCTGATAAACCTTAACTCTCGACTGCCCGTGTGGAAATTGGTGGGCACCCAGAGTTTAGGAAGGAAAACAATAAACTCCGAGTCAGTCATGTGACTGGTGTGAGAACTCAAAACAGTTTATTTATCTTTAAAAACAAAAATAGAGGAATATTTTTAAAGTCAATTCGCAATGCTTTTAAAAATGAGACTACCATAAGGCCTCCCGCACACACACACAATGCAAACGCAGAATCAGAGGAGATTTCTCCTTATGATAGTCAAAGATGCTTGATACGCATTTAAAAGAACATTTCATATTATTACTAGTGCATAGTGTAGGAAAAATTTATTTCGAAAGTAGAATATAAATCTTAGCCAGCATAGACATTTCGAACTATGCCTACTATAGCTAACTATGTTCAATAGCAGGTTACCGCCACATTCCATAGCAGGTTATACAACTAAAACCGTACAAATCTCGTATTGTTTCTTTGGATTTCCAACGAATGATCAGGCCAAGGAACTTCCCATTGCCACATGAGAATGCCTCTGGATGGACATCCCCGAGAACCAAACCGGATCTCTACCAACACAAGGCCGGGTTACCCCTAACTGAGTAACAACTGACCGAATATGCCATCCCCCGGTCCTTTGGGACCTTTTACCGAGCGCTCGTAATCAATTCACACAATCATAACAAAGTGTTTTCAACATGAGTAAGTATCTGGGCTCCATACCATGATACCACCCTTTTCCAGAAGGAAATGCACACATCCTAAAGGGCGCTACCCCTCATAACCTTGCTGCTTCTTTCCTGTTTTGACCATTCACGGGGTGTGAGGCTCGACGAAGTCACGTCCACAAAAACATACTTTATACAAAAGCAATGCTTTGGGTCAACAAATGATCATAGAAATGATCACAAAGATAGACGATCAAATAAATGATCCTATCACAAATAATCAACACAATGATCATTTACAGCAACACTCAGCATGTCACATTACCAAATTGGGAATATATCGCTGATAACTTCAACTATATAACCTCTGGGCTCGTACGTCTCAGAGAAGGGTGTTAAGCTAAAAGAATAAATTCTCCGCCACCAACAGAAATATATTTGAAAGAAATCGGCTTTACATCTCAACTTGTAATGTCAGACATACAATCCATACAAGTCTGTTCCGGGCTCGAACAAAACCGAAGGCACTTCTTACGAAGCCCTTGCAATCCGGGTATTCACAATCCCGATCGAATTTCCCATCACTTAGGAAATCTCTATACCAGGAGCGACCCAGTGCAGAGACAATCGATAGGTCATCCTATCGCTTTCGCAAATACTCGGTCTTCAACACCGATCTTCAATGCAATTCACAACGACGTATCACATATTCGGAATGGGTTATACGACCCCATGGTCCTTTCCCGGTTAACCCGAATAGTGAGCGCTTATTCAAAAATAAGTGTGGCATTCAAATTCAAACAAATCACATCAAATACCCATTCAAAGGGAAATATTGATAGTCGGTTATTGAACTATCAATGGATATGCACAACATCACCAGTTTCAAAATAATTTTCCAAATTATTTATTTTCCAAAATATCTTTACAAGAGATATTATTTTCAACACTTCAAAAATAAATCAATATTTATTTTTAAACAAATTCCCCTTTCCTTTATAAATTCCTTAGTGAATTTATAATCCAAAATATCTATGAATATACGATTTCAATTATTCATTTCAATTTATCTTCAAAAAGATAAATTCTCTAATATTCACTTTATATTGGAAAAACATTTCCATACTTATTTATTCATAAGTAATTCACAAATTTTATTTATTTTCAACACTTGGAAAATATTTAATATACTTAAATCGAAATTAAGTACATATTTCATTCTTTAAGGAAATCATTCTCTTAAACATATTTATTTGGGCCAAAACGAATGTTGCGTAAAACATCGTTACGACAACCCAAAATCACTAGTATAGGGATTCGAAATTAAAATAGATATATAAATCCCAATACTATACAAAACATTTCCTTTCGGAAATCATTTACTATAACAACAGTGTTATAGTCCACCATTTCCTTTTATTTCTCGAAAACGTCTATTTCAACAATGAATGTCGAAATCTATGGTTTCGAATCTCAACATATCTTAAAATATCTTTAGATCGTTTTAATTCTATTTAAAACATCACATCCTAAAACAATTTCTTTAACATATTATTCACTATTCAAAACGTGAATATACTACGTTAATCAATTTCATCATTTCTATACATTTCATTTTTAAAGGATTATTCACAGTCTAAAACGTTAATATAGCTTCATAAATAAGTTTCAACAATTTACTTATCAAAATAAGTTGTTTGCGAATTTATAAAACAACATTTATAAATCCCTTTTCTATTTATCTTATAAAAACTTCTTTTATAAATTCCTTTATTAACCTATTCCAGTTTATAACTCAATTATGAACTAAAAGTTCATATTATAAGTTAAATGCTTATAAAACGATTATTTTACAAAATCGTTTCTTTGAACTTCATAATTATAAATCTTATAACTTATAAGATTCATTTATTTAACCAAATCTATTCTTCAAATAACTTCACAAATTTATAATTCTTACTATTTATAAATTTCATTTATAACTTCACCGTTTATAATTCTATAAATTTCATTCTTTAATGAAATTCATTTTCACTTCATTCAAACACTTATAAAAACTCGTTTTATAATTTCAATATCTCAATTTATAAATATCCATTTATAAATCTCTTAATATAATTCAATTTATACTATTCTTTTAAAACGTCTTTAATCTCCTTTATTATTTCACCATTTTGATTCATAAAATAATTAAATTTTATAAATCCTATATTTAAACTTTTCATAATAAATTCAAAAATCCCGATTAAACTATTTTATAAAATCATTAGCATCATATTCTCAAAAATCAGTTTTTAACTATATTTCTCAAAAATCATAATTTTTATAACATTAGAAATTATACGTTTATTTATTTTAAAATGAATCAATTTCTAAAAATATTTTATAAACGTTTTCTTTCAGAAATCACTTTAAAAATCATTTTAAAATTCCAAATTTGGTCCAATGATGCTACATACCAAATAGTCAATCACGACAACAACGATATCATATATCGACATGAAAATCCATCAAATATCAAAATATCTGAAATCAAATAAATACTGTTGAGGAATCCAATTGGATCCCTCCAACCTGTTTTCCTGCATCCACAAACATTAGCACAATACCAATTTCGCTCCAGTACGAAATTATCGCGGTATATGGGATTTAAAATATTATCCGCTTAATAGACGGCGCAATAGGGTCTCATCCGCTAAACAAAAAATGCGGGAAATCAATAACTCCAATATATACATATGCCAATATATATATATATTGCTATTATATATAATACCAATTTCACTGTTTATGAAATATTCGCGGTATATGTTTTTAATAAATAACATCCACTTACTAACGGCGTATAATGTCTATTTTAACAATAAATAGATATTAATCATCATTCAAACATGCATTCAAATATTTTAAATCTAACTATTTAAAATAAAATCGAAACTGATTCGATTGAGTGAGAAGTTCTCACCTTGATTTTAAATTCCGTTTTAGCGATTTATTTCGAATAAAATTAAACGGACGTTTAATTTTACCCAAAATTCTTACTAACTCCAAATAACTCCAATCCAATTTCATGGCGTAGTGCTCGACGATACGATTCCAACGCAACTGGTTTCGCGCGTTTTCGACCTCGTACGAAAAAGATATTGATTTTACATGTTTATACAAATTTTATCTTAAACTAATTACAATATAATCTAACTAATTTTATACCAAACTTTTACAGGCCGTTGGATCCATTGACATTGCACCAGGCCCGTCCATCCCCTTCTTCCATCTCACGCACAAACATCCCCAGGTATTGCCGTATTCATGAAACCCATAAGCTCATATTAGGGTTCGAATTTGCAAACTCCACGTTGAACTTGAACGCGATCAGAACACTCCAAATTGAAGCCACTCACCTCCTCTACGTTCGGCCTCAACCATAGGAAGCTCGGCTACCTGATGAGCTTCGAATTGCGTGTGCAAGTTACCACTGTTGGCCCCCCTTTTCTCCTCCCACGTTGCTCCAAACACGATCAACTCCGTATGGATTTGAAGTATTCGGCGAGCTCTTCGATTTATTAGTTAACAACTTTTTCTAAAAACGTGTGGATTGAGAAAGATTGAGGGATGAATTTGGGACAATTTCGGCCATCCAATTGATACTGGCGCCTAGGGTTTAGTTATATATATATTTTTTTTTTAATTTATGAAGAGAGTGGGGGTCTATTTATAGAGAAAAATCGAACACTATTCATCCGGGAAATCCCAACTCCGATTTACGCGCCGAAACTGACGTTTCTAGGGTTTACCCCGCGTTTCGGACACAATGGAATAGGTTTCGAAAGCTAATTCGGACATCTGTGCGAGTTATGGCTATAAACGCTCAATTTAAATTAAACTGATTTAAACCGATTTCTATGCGTTTTAATTTGTACCGGACAAACGGTAAATCCAATTGACACGAAATTCGAAACCTTACAATAATATCACATTACGGATCCGATGAAACTGGTTTCGTCAAAATCCGAGACTTTTTGAAAAATGGCTATTTTAACTCGCCAAATTAAAATTTAAAATAAATCGATGCGTTTCGAGCTGCCACGATCAAACGATAGCTCCGATTGACACGAAAATTGAAATCCGGTAATAACTAATTATTACGGATCAAATGGAACTGATTTCGTTCAATTCTGAGACTGTTCAAAAATTGACTATTTTCACTAGTCGATTTAAATATTAAAATATTCAATTTTCACAAATTAACTTTTAATTCGATTTTAAAAGTTGTAAAATATCATTCTAACTTCAACATGATAAAATAAAATTTTACAAATCATTTTCAATCATATTTAACTCAATTTTCAATTATTTCCATAATTTCACATATTAAATTATCGATTTAATTATCCAATTAAATCCAATAATTCAAATAAAAATATATTTGACTTATAAATTCACTTATTAATATTTAAAATAAATTAAATATCCAAATTTTAATTAATAAAAATTCTGGGTCGTTACAGCTTACACTGACACTAGTTCATGAGTCCATGAATTTTGAAACTCACCTCGATTCTAACGAACTCGAGCTCAAACCCGGCATCGCGAAACCCTATCTGCAACTTCAGCTTCCCATCGCGTCTAGGCTTCAACATCAGAGGAGAGCAACTTCGATTCTTCACCACCTGAACACGTCGCGACCACAAACTCGTGCCGCAACCCACCGTTGTCACCCCCAGCGCCCGCGATACCCTTAATCACCTGTGGCTGCGCCCTTGAGCCTCAAACGAGCATCACCCAAATCGAAGTCGCAACTTCCTGAATCGCGAGCCCTAAATCCAATACTCGAGTCGAACTCAATTTCGTGGCTCCTCAAAGTTGCCACGATTCAAACACGGCTTCGGCCTTCTTCGATTTCGATTTTATTTTTTTTTCTTTTTTTTTTAAGTTTGGGTTCGAATGAATGGGAAAAAGAAAACCTCTGGAGGTATATTTATATGGAGGTATATGTAGAGGAGGTAGTTGCAGTGCTTTTGTACGCAACAGGCTTCTCTTGTACGCCATTTCCTTTGTTAGATATTTTTATCTTGATAAAACTGATTTGAAAGAGGATTTGTTTTTGATGTGTACTTGGCTTGATTTTTTTTTGTTTCATACAAACAGTTTTGATCTTGCCTTGATTTGATTCTCTTTTATTACAAAATTTAATTCGAATAAAAGATTTTGTTTATTATGTAGGCTAGATCTCTATGTGTAATGAAATTAAAATTGCCATTATGATGTCCTGTATAAGCTTACATAAGCATATACATACTTTTGATCCATTTATATAAATATACATTTACATTTTATTCATTACATATATTTTTACGCACTTTAACTTATGTGAATCTTTTTTTTATTATTATATATATATATATATATATATCCACACTTATATACTAACAAAAATAAAAGATACAATATTTTTAAATCCAATAACTTAATTGCTAAATAATAATAATATTTGAATTCAAGTTTAAAAATTAACTTCTAAACATTTAAAATCAATTAACTATTCCAATTTAAGTTGTTAGAAATTCCGGGTCGTCACATTCCTCCCCCCCTTAAAAGAATTTCGTCCCCGAAATTACTAGTTAGGAAGAATGGACCAATACCCGTTTATTTTTTATTTTTTCCAAAACCCACAATTCAACATCCTACCAACTATCCTTTATTAATGACCCACTATCATCTTAACTAACCTCCCAAAATCTTTTTTAGTTTCAAATACTACCCTTTTGTTCAATCATTTAAATTTAACCAACTTTCGAATTATCAAAATTTTCTCAAAATTTTTTCTAACTTTCTAAATTCCCGAAATTTTTGCCAGCGTCTCCTTTGCGCGGCTAGCTCGGTACAACTACAAAAGGCCTCTACGGGCTCCCAAATACCAAAAAGAAAACAAAAATCCAAGTGGCTAGATCAAAAATCCAATCCAATTCATACAGAAATTAAAATATATACCCTTTTTGTCGGGCAATTCACATTTATCTTTTGGAATCAAATCCAACTTTCTTTTCCCTTTTTAATACCCGCATATCTTACCAAGCAATAATATCCAATTGTAACCTTTTAATCATTTTATACATTTCCTCACATATGTTTCATACCTATTTCAAATTAATCTTTCCCATTTCCATATGAATTCAATTCATCTTTAATTTGAGCATTGAATTTAACTTTCATTTATAACGGATTCATAGTAGTTTCATCTACTAATTTATTTTAATTTCCAATTTGAAATAGTTTGTCGTTAACCAAATTTTCCCAAAATTTTCAAAAATTTTCTAACTCCCAAAAGTTTCGAATTTTTTTGGCAGAGACTCCTTTGTACGGCGGAGCTTTTGCAATTTGACTAGAGATATAAATATATATACATCGACCCACACGGTCGGAAAAAGCAAAAACAGTTCATATTTCCTATTTTTATTGCGTTGGCGTACCTTATTTAGCATTTTAAGCATGCGGCTTTTTTATTTTAGCAATTTGTGCAATCCAAATCCAGCCAAACGGCCTTCAGGTACCTGTACTTACTCAATTTAAACATATAAGCACTATATATATGAAGTTTATAACATTTGTCTTACGTAAACAACTATAACACTTCAACTCTAAGAGAAATGCATTCAAAATAACTTCCATGATCAATTTATATGTTTCAAAACTAATTCAATTGTTCCCACCAATTTATACACCATTTCATTCAATTTCAATGGTTTGCGACTCAATTTCTTACCTTCCATTAATTTTTATCCAATCAAGCTTATATTCTCTTCAAATGATTCAAAATCAATTTCATTTAATCTTTATTGACTCATAGACTTTTAATTACTTTGGTTTATGCCAAACAACAATTATTGTTATGAAGTCTCGACGATATTCGGTTAAAAAAGTATTTATTTTAGTTTATAACTATTTCAAATTAATTGCAATTCTGAATTTAATTTCATTTCATTTCTAATTCATTCACCAGCCATTCATTGCATTTCATTTATTTCCGCAATTGTTCCATTCAAAACAATTTATTAAACTTGGCACATCCAATACTTATAAATTAATAAGCATTTCCCAAATTAATTCAATCCAAGTTTTTATTGAATAGGCTTTCACCCTTATTCGAAGCCAATCTTCCATAAATTTTAAACTTAAGTTAAGTTAATTTACTTTAATTTATTCCAACATCAAACTTAAGTTTACTTCTATTTGATTCTCATTTAATCAACTTCCATTAAATTCAGTCAGCCCATCCATTTTAATTTTAAATTTACTTACTTAATTCATTTTCGAATTTATTCCATTAATACAAAGCCAATCTCAAACTATTTCTACTCATCTAGGTTTTATTTGCAACTCAAACCATTTGTATTATTATTCAATTTTATTTCATATGACAACACTTCCATTATATCAAATTTACTTGCAAATTACGTTAAATATTATCCACATCACACTTAAATTTTGTTTGTAATTCAAACCATCACTATCCCGGTCCAACTCTAATTTATTTTTATTTTACAACATCTCCTTTTATTTAATTCATTATTAGTTCCAAGTCGAATTCTATCTACAAATTCGAATTCATTTCCAAACTCTATTATTAATTCACAATCCATTTGTTTACCCAAGTTAAATTTTATTAACATACTCAATCCAACAATTATTCAACCAATTAGCTTATTTCTTACTTCTAAATCACTATTCGATTATACTTATAAAATCACTTCATTAAAATTCCAATTTGGATTTTCCTTGATTTTCCAAAATTCCAATATCTTTATTTAAAAAATTTAGAAAAGTTTTTAAAGTCTTTTAAAGTCACGTAATACTATTAAAATAACTCTTTATAAAAATACTTTTTATAACTCGATGTCTCAACCAGTCCATCCTGGTTCTCACAGAAATCCAGTCATACGTTGATCAGGCGTAGAACTGAAAATCTATAAGTACTTAGCAGACCCATTTTCAACATCCAATGAAAATACATTTGAAAATAATTTTATTGAAATTATAGAAATCAGTTTTTGAAAATATAGACGAAATATCTTTGATGAGAATGCTTTGAGAATCACCACCCCTATCCATGGTTGCAGTTAACTCGATGGTTACATTGCCATTCCGACAAAATCCATAGATAACTGTAGGCCTCCTCGCCCCTTGATTACACCATGGAACCCACGACAGATCGCAGCTACAACTGGGGTTACGTAGCTATCACAGCAAAAACCCATATAACTATAGGCATCAGCGCCATCGAATTTCTCTGCCAAAAATGAAACTTCTCCACTCCTCTTGAACATAGATCGAAGTCTACCGATGTTGCGTTGCCGTTCCGGTAAAATCAAGTGTAGACTATTGGCACTCATCCTCCACACGATTTCGCTATGGTCCCTACAGTAGATTGCAGCGACATCGAGTTACACTATCGTCACATCATAACCCAAATGCCACTGTAGGCATCAGCGCCCTCGACTTTCGTTGCCCAATAATCCTCAGGAACTAGTTTTGTCCGGACTCCTCACAGGATCAACTTTTGAACCCCCTTGGGCTCAAGGCAGCACCACCCGGTGGCACTCCTGAGAAGTTCATTTCAAGGGAGCGCCTTTTTCCCTAGAGCCATCATCAAAACATTTTATACTATACACATATAGTATATTCAAATCATGCACCTAGTATGATCTCATACAAAGCTCATTTATACAAAATCGATTATTCCAAAATCGATAATTCTCAAACTAGGCTTTCCAAATTCAATATTGATTTTACCCAAAAATCAAAAGCCTTTCCAAATCCAAAGGTTCTCAAAACCTTTTCAAAATCCTCATAAGATCCTTCATATATATTCAAAAATATTTTTTTTTTAAACTTTGGATCATTTCAAACTTGTATAAAATTCCTTTTATACTTCAAACACATTCAATAATCCTTTTCCTTCCACCAATAGATTCAACAAGGGGGTTTCCTCTTAAACAAAACAAAGATATATAGCTTTGTTTATTCAAAATCAAATATTCCAATTTGATTACTCTTTTCAATATCAATTTCTTTTCCATTCACTTATCCATCTTTACATTAATCCCCATTTGGATTATCACTTCAGTTCCTACCTCAGTTGGGTATTAAATCCATAACAGTTTGAACTCCGACCAGTTTATTTAGAAAATAGCTTGAAAAAAATTTAAAAACAGATAAGTAGTTGGAAAATAATTACTAGTTTTGTAAAATAGTTAGAAAATAGTTAACTAATCGTAAAATAGTTGAAAATTGCTAAATAGTTTTGGAAATTTTAGATAATTGCAAAATAGTTGTAAAATAGAAATTAGTTTGTAACATAGTTGAAAAATAGTAATTAGTTTAGAAAACAGTTGAAAAATGGTTAAATAGCTCCAAAAATAATCGTAAAACAAGTATATAAAATAATTTGGCTTTAAGAAAGAAAGGTTGTATATATTTAATAACTTAGAAAATAAATAAGTTTATATGAAAACAATTTATATTGAAAATAGTCAAGAGTCAAACTGTTCACTTCCCCAATTAATTTCCATTTGATTGACTCAATTCTAACTTAAATAACTTCAATTTCTATTGAAATTTATTTAAACCCAATTCAATTCGAATCAATCTTGATTCTCTTCCCAATTTAAATCAAATTCCATTTAATTTTAGTCCTATTCAACTTTAATTGTAATTTCAAATTATTCCAATCAATTTGAATTATTATCAATTTAACCCATTTCAAATTCAAATCATTTCCATATAATCCGATTCAATTTTGAACTAATTCTATTTCAATCTTGAATTCAAACTATCTCGAATTATATAAATTTGAGTTAAATTCTCAAAGGTTGGTTTAACCTTTTAAACCAAATTAACTTTTATTCAAAGTTTTTAAGCAATTTAATTTTTGAGTTCAATTTTCAAAATTCCATTTTAAATTATCTTAACTTATGTATTTCATGGTTCAATACAATTTTATTTTAAAAATTTAATTTATTATTCAATTTTAATCTTCCAGTTTGAAGCCAGTTCTTAAACAAGTTTATTTTACAATTCAATTGTTCAAATTTATTTTATTTATACAATACCATTCTCAATTTTAAAGATTGTTATTAACAATAGGATGATATCATCCAATTTATTTTAAAACGTCCATCCATTTTAAATTTTTAGATCTCAAACCTTTTTGAGATCACACAAATTCCCAATTCCAATCAACCATTTAACTTTCCAAGTTAAATTCCAATTTACTTAATCCAATCCACCTTACTAAATTTGAATTCCCGCTTCAAACTTCAAAATTCTTTCCCTCTTATAAGTTCAAAACTTATATCACTTTAGGTTTTTACATCACTTCAGAGGAAAAAAAAAATCAAAACTCAACCTCTTAGAGTTTATTTCAAATTATCTTTGATATCATGTATATCCATACATATATACATATTTATTTCTTGGCCCTCTCAGCCATGTTTTATAATTTTGAACCACCCTTGGTTTTAAATCCAAATCAAATTTCAAACAAACCATTGTTTGCAACAAGTCTCAGTTACCCAAATAATACTTATTTATTATTTTTTTCATTACTTTGAAACAAAATTTCCGAATTCGGGGACCAGATTTAGAATTTCATTTTCAATCCATTAAATTTTAATTTGGTTGTATATTTTTTTTTGTTTCGGCTTAATTTAATTCTTCTAGACTTCAGTTTGGTTGTATTATATTACTTCTTAATTCTAAATTTTAATAATTAACAACTAATCACCTTAATATTTATTAGAAGGAAATATTGCCTTATATATCAAAATATATATTTTATATAAAATCATTTAAAATCTTTATATAAGAAAATAACAAGTACGCTCTCATATATGTATATTCACAACTCATTCTAGAGTACTACAGACTCTATTATATGAGTAATACCCACCAGAGCCAAGGTTCTCGCTTAACCTTTCTGCTCTGATACCAAAAGCAACAACCCAAAATTTTCACACCCAGAAAATTCCAGATAGTTATAAAAAGAAGAAAGAGATAGAAGAAGAAGGAACAGAAACATTAACATCTCGCATTCGCAGCGGATAAAATATAATAATAAATAATAATAGCTTACAAAAGAATACTATATCTATCGATTACATTTCAATACATCAGAGTTTCACATATATTCAAATGATGGTCATATACAATCAATTTATCATAGAATTACAATAATATAATTACAGCGGAAATTTTCTACTTGATATTGCCATCCTGCTCGCCTCCTGAGCTCCAGAACGTACCTACCTGAAAATCTGTAATACTCGGTCTGACCCGAGCATTACACCAAAGTAACACCCGGGTCAGGCTGGAAACCAGCGTGAGTAATCTCAACTAACATGGAATACCAAAGCAAACAACTTATATAAAATGCGGGGTAACTCAAATCAATTTACAAGCCACAATCTATCATAGATATCACTTATTCCACACATCCATTATAAGGGTACCAGAATTTAGATTTAAATAATCGAATTCCTTTAAATCATTTCACCCCAGCATATAGATTTCACATATCAATCCATAAAAATATTCGAAGTGGTTTCGGGTGTTTCCCAATACCCGATCCCAGCCCCTTCGAGTCACACATCACCTTGTTCCAATTTATCCATACGAAAAGCTTAATCGCATAAAAGCCAATTCAATTTACTTCAGTTGAATTTCAAACCTCAATTACTTAGATTTCTTCATTTGTCATTAATTAATTTCAAATAAATTAATCAATCATACCTTCATTAATCATCTTAATTAACCACACTGGATTAATTATTCTTATTACAATAAGTAATTAATTCTCACTTAATTTCATAATTATCTTATAACCACTATTGATCGATTATCCTTAATTTATTCATACTCCTTAATTAATTTTCTTTAATTAACTCATCCTGAATTAATTACTCTATGTAAATAATCCTTTGTTTGCTTTTATCAAATAATTATCCATTGGTTAATTATCCTTACTTAATTTACCTTTAATTTTTAATTTAATTAGTTAATCCTTAACGCATCGGTTCTTAATAGATTACTCTTTAAAGTTTCTTACATTAAGTCATTATTACTTACGAATTTTCCCATTAATTACCTACCTTAATTAATGATATCTAGTGATTATTCTTTTATATAAGTAGTTTACATAAATAAATTCCAATTATGTAATTTACTTTTAGTTAAATTATCATCCTTAATTGCAGAAATTTAACGCATTGATAAATCAACCACTAATGTTGGTTTCTCGAATTAATTAAGGAATTGTCTTAAAAATTAAATCACTTATTTACCCCTTAAATTGATTACATTAATCAACTATCCTTCTTACTAAATAATTTGTATTTATTCCATTTGCATTATTTAATCATTTTGAAAGTTCTATAGGAATTACTTACTATAATCACCTGAAAATTTGTAACCAAACAATTACTTTAAATTGATTTAACTATTAAAAATCTTGTTTCCATTTTAATGGATTACAGGATTTTAAACCCGAAACCAACAATGTCCACACCCAGACTTCTGAAAACCCCCAAGTCTTTCTTCCTCTTTACTGATTATCAGTAATAAAGTTGAGAACCTAGAACTACACGTTCACGCGGGCGACCAGTAGAGACTCGAGACAATTTGACAAAACCCACATACTCTTATGTTCGTGTCAAAATATTTCAGTTTGCAAATAAAATCAGAAACGTACCTAAGTGATGTAAATAGAAAAAATACTTAAAGGATACAACGCAAATAATTTTTGCAATCGGATGACAAGGAAACAAGGTAGCAGGTTAAACATGTACAAGAATGCTTACACTGACACTAGATCATGAGTCCATGAATTTTGAAAATCACCTCGATTCTAACGAACTCGAGCTCCAACCTGGCATCGCGAAACCCTATCTGCAACTTCAGCTTCCCATCGCGTCTAGGCTTCAACATCAGAGGAGAGCGACTTCGATTCTTCACCACCTGAACACGTCGCGGCCACAAACTCGTGCCACAACCCACCGTTGTCACCCCCAGCGCCCGCGATACCCTTAGTCACTTGTGGCTGCACCCTTGAGCCTTGAACGAGCATCACCCAAATCGAAGTCGCAACTTCCTGAATCGCGAGCCCTAAATCCAATACTCGAGTCGAACTCGATTTCGTGGCTCCTCAAAGTTGCCACGATTCAAACACGGCTTCGGCCCTCTTCGATTTTGATTTTTTTTTTAAGTTTGGGTTCGAATGAATGGGAAAAAGAAAACCACTGAAGGTATATTCATATGGAAGTATATGTAGAGGAGGTAGTTGCAGTGCTTTTGTACGCAACAAGCTTCTCTTGTACGCCATTTCCCTTGTTAGATATTTTTATCTTGATGAAACTGATTTGAAAGAGGATTTGTTTTTGATGTGTACTTGGCTTGATTTTTTTTTGTTTTGTACAAACAGTTTTGATCTTTCCTTGATTTGATTCTCTTTTATTACAAAATTTAATTCAAATAAAAGATTTTGTTTATTATATAGGCTAGATCTTTATGTGTACTGAAATTGAAATTGCCATTATGATGTTCCTTTAGATGCTTACATAAGCATATACATGCTTTAGATCCATTTATATAAACATACATTTACATTTTATTCATTACTTATATTTTTACGCACCTTAACTTATGTGAATCTTTTTTTATTATTATTATATATATATATTATTTTTTCCATTACTAACAAAAATCAAAGATACAATATTTTTAAATCTAATAACTTAATTGCTAAATAATAATAATATTTGAAATCAAGTTTAAAAATTAACTTTTAAACATTTAAAATCAATTAACTATTCCAATTTAAGTTGTTAGAAATTCCGGGTCGTCACATAGTCCCTGTTTGTCATGTAATAATTAGAACACTATATTTCTTTTACGTATAGGTTATGATAATAACTATATACGGATGCCAAACTAGTTCACATCTAACTCATATGAACTAATTATATATGTTCATCTTTTTATCGGACATTGTTATCACATCATATCTTCATATGTTCTAATTTTAGAAAAATAATCAAATTTGATACACATGGGGAGAATAAACCAAAAATCATTTCCTTGCTACTTCCAGATTTCTTTGATTAATTTTTTTATTTGGTTATACTGGCAAAAGCTAATGCCCCGATTGGTTTGCAATTTTTAGTTTTATATTTTCGTCTAAATAAAAAAAACACATGAAGCGTGTATTTTTTTATGAACAACCAAGTTGAAAAAAAAAGTTAACATACAAAATAGAAAAAAAATTGTTTTGTTTTTCATATTTAGGAAAATCCATCCATCCACCATCCCTCCTCCCGTTCATCGTCCTCCGTCATCCCTTCATCATCTTTATCGGCTATCTATCATCGCAATAAAGACTTAAAATTCTAAATGTTTTCTTCCACTCTTTCTATATTTTCTAACAAATTTTGAAAATGCAAAATACAAAACTCAAAATGAAATCAAACGGTTCCTAATATTTTTAGGAACATTGAATTCCAAGTTTCAATTAGCCATTCTTTTCCGAACCTTCTCTATAAAGCAAAACGAAGTTTCATTCTCAAAATAAGCAGTTGAAGGAAACTTAAAAGTAGTTGTCAACTTTCAAGTTGTATTCATCTACTAGATAGGGTATAACTCAGTTACCAACAGCTCTTTGTTATTTTGTTAGGTTGTTCATTTTTTTTCCAACTTGGAAGTTTAAAATTGTTTCTGATAAATTTGTTTTTTCCTACAGCAGGCGCATGCACCTATTTTTTTTGACTTTTTAATGTGGTATAACATATTATATGTAATGTTATATGATTATAACGTTGATGCTATATGAATATGTCATTATGTTGTTCTTTACACTAAACTTTTTTTAGATTAAAATTTACCCCAAGTTCTTTAGACTAATTCTCCGTTATAAGAATGCATTTCAAAATTTCCCTTTAAATAAACAAAGAATATACTATTTCAAGACGCAGGACTAATATCCCATCTTGTTGTTGTTTTTGGTTATAAATCAGCGAATACCAGTGTAGTGTGATTTTAATAGCAATTCTCAATCCATCAAATTGGAGTGTTTTGGGGGGTTATAATTGTTTTTTCCAATTATATCACCATAATTATATTGTGAATCAATATTCACAAAACTAAAGAATAAATATAAGAATGTATATGTAATATTACTTTTGAAAAACTCTCAAAACTTGTGTATGTTAAACTTTCAAGTATGTATTGATAGGTTATAACATTTTATGTAAACCAATTAAAAAATAAAAGTGCCCTGTTCATGTTCGGTTATCCTCAACAAACATTTCCATATATGTCTTAAACCTCTCCATATAAACTAATATATCCTCTTCAAATTTCCTTGGTTCTATACAATGTCGATCCAAAACCTTTACATGGAACTCATTCGTTACCTTTTCCCCCGTCATTGCATGGTTATATTTTTGCCTCTATGCCGAGAGCTAACTTCTTAATAATTATGGATAATGTTTGGTTCTCTTGGACACAAATTTCGCTGCACGTTTCTTTGCATTTATAATGTTTGAACAACTTACAACCGTTATGTAATCATTTCAATTAAAAGTCTAACGTGCGTCGTTTTGATTTCATTATCTAATTTTATCGAATTCCAGTGGAACCCCAAGTATACTGCAATGATAGGGTTGTTAATGGATATTCAAAAATCCAAAATCCATCCGCATCCGAAAAGCGGATAAATATCCAATATGAAAAAAAGATGCGGTTTCGATGACATACGCATCCGAAAATTATCTGTCCGGTTTTGTCAAGATTATAATTCAAATTATGTGTATTTTATTGCAGTGAAAGATATTCATTTGTTATTTTATTAAGTTAGTAGTTTATATTACATGCACTTAATGCTTATTAACTGTTCGAAACTATTTAGTATCATCATATTTGTTAGGATAAATTTTCTATTTAGGTCACATTTGCAAACATATTACAAATATAGGCCATATTCGAAACATATTACAAATATAGGCCATATTCGAAACATATAACAAAACAAGGCCAGTTCTGGCAACGTAGGTTGCCATGTGTATTGGCAACATTTGAAATGCTGCCAATACACGTTATAGGGGAAAAATGAACTGGCAGCATTTGAGATGCCGCCAGTTCGTAGCATTTGAGATGCCACCATTTTGCAGCATTTCAAATGCCACCCGGCTTGCTGTTGAAGGGAGCTCCCTCTATCTTTTACCACTCCACCTTCAAACTCCAAAAAACCTAAATCCGAAGCCAACTTCCCACCCATCGCAAACTCAATATTTTCACTCAAAAACTCGTTAAAGTATGCTAGAATTGAAGAATGACTTCCTCATCCTCTCATGTACCTCCTATAGATTTGTATTCTTCTAATTATCTCTCTAATTTTGATTTTCTGATTTTAGAGCTTAAAAAAAAATTGTTAGGTATAAATATTTGTTTCTATACTACAACGAAGTAGTTTGTGTGCGTAGAACATTTATTTGATTGGTTGTTGATTGTATATAAGGATTGTTTTAGGTTATAAATTTGATTTTTTATGTTATTATGGTAGAATTAGAAGAAATAGCACCCGGGCGGATTGACGATAGCGTTCTTTACCAAAAAGCTCAATACCGCAAATGCAGTAACGATTTGATGGTGGTACATGTTTATATAATTTGTCTTACATTTTGCAATGTGTTAGTAAATGGCATAATAGCTTGCATTTTATTTTAATTTTCGACGGGAGGTTGAGCCGGATGGCTTCATTAATCATTCTTTGACCTTAAAGCTTGTTACGTTAGCGCATCATGGTGTGTTGGAATTTTTAGATAGCGCTAGATTTGGTGTTATTCATAAGTTAGGATACACGGCTCGATTATAATATTATGACGGCATTGATCGATAATTGGAATCTGAGACATCTACATTTCATCTCAAAGTAGGTGAGATGACCATCAGATTGAAAGATGTAGCTATGTTGCTTGGATTACCGGTTAACGGGGATCTCGTTCTAAAACCGAATTTCCCAAGCAATTTATATATATATGTGTGTGCCCTTGCTTGGCCTATCTCCTGCAAAAGACGTGAGATAGGGAAATGAGTCGATAGTAGCCACTTGGTTTAGGAAGCAGTTGGCCGACGATGTTCACCACCGTGCCTCTCCAGTGTAGATAGCCCAGCGCGCCCACGCTATTATTTTGCATATCATCACACAACTTTTATTTTGCGATCGATCAAAGACTCTAATGGCCCTTCAATGGCTTCTGTTGTTAGAAGGCTTAGATTCTTGTCGGCAATATTCATGGGCCAGTGCGGTGCTAGCTTTCACTTATACAGAGCTTACTGGAGTGACATGGTACAACAACGGTCCGTCGGTGGTTGTATGACTATAGTCCAGGTACGGTCATAGTTACCCATTAATGCATATTTATGAATGTTGTAACGTTAATTAAATATAACTTACACTCTTGCAGTTATGGTCTTAGATTTGTCTTTCGGTCGGTCTTATATCTATGAAGAGATAAATAATCGAAAATTCAAAACCATACGGATTGAGGTAAAGTATTGTAGGTTGTACGGTTGTATCAACTTATACAATTTGAATAGCTTGTATAAATTTTTGCTATTTTAGATGGATTGGACCAAAGAATACCAAAATGACTCTCAGACGAAATTTGACATTCTAGCGGAACGAGGTTGACTTGGACTATAACGCGGTTACATGGACTCCATACATTGAGGCAGAGCTTGATGCTCTTCCGGCTCCGTGCATAGAGGTGAGGCAGTTATGGCGGTGAAGTTTGATGATATTTTGCTTTGGCGATCTAACATACACTACAACAAAATGAGGCTTTCACAGTGTTTAGAAAACGCCACTATATCCAACCATAGCATTTCAGAGAATGTCATGTAATGACATGCTATGTTAGACTATCATCTTCGAATAGCATAAAAAAAGTTATGAAAAATGAATTTTATATAGCGTTTTATGTTTGTTATCAAACAAAATGCTATAGGAGATATTATCCAATAATTACTTTCTATAGCATTTATTCTGCAGATTTCTATAGCATTTTATTAGCATTTTTTTAGCATTTATTGTGATCTTTCTATAGCATTTTTAGCATAATTGTATAGCGTTTAATGCATATTTCTATATTATTTATTTAGTTATACTATCGCCCATAGTCTGTTTTTATAGCGTTTTTAAATCAATGGCATTTATGAAATGCTATTAACTGTGGTATTAATTTATAGATTTTATTATCGTCGTTTCAGCTTTTTCATATATATATAATATATATATTTACCTATTTCTTATCCGCACATAAATATAACATAATTTCATAAACAATAAATACGTAAATTATAACATAATATTGCATACATATTAAAATAACTTCTCACGTATTGAAACTTGGTATTTCATACACATCATTCAAACAACTTTCACATATCCAAATTTAGCAACTTTTCCATGTCCATACATAACATATCCAACATATTTGCATCAACAACTTACTTACAAATCAGTCAAACGGTCGATTTAATCTCGTTGTGCTTTTGATATTTTCTCCCTAACATCGGTAATATTGGTCATGTTAATGTAAAATAAAAGGTCAAGGCATTAGTAATTGTTATATTATATATTCACAAAGTAAAAGGCCACAAAGGAAGAAAAAAATATATAGCTAGGACTTAAAACATGATGCATTTATGCAAGGGTTTACTGCTATTATACATTTGAACGGGCAAATGAGGTACACGAATGGTCCTGTATCTATTTTGTACTCATAAATCTCAGGTACTCTGAAGAAAAAAAACTATCTTGTATCTTAAAGTTGATGCTCTTCCATCATGAGACTATTGGATATTGATGCTTAGAGCAACTAGCTTAGATAGAATTTGCATCAATAAAAGATCAGCATGAAAAGTGAATTTAATCAGAGAGTAGGAAGAGAGGTATTTCTTTTATGGTTTTAGTAGAAGTCAATTATAATAGTCATAAAAATGAAATTGAACTAAACAACTACTTATAGGAGGATACCCTATGCAACGGCTCAAAATGTACACAAATAGACAATTGTATCCCTGTAAAAACGCAAAGAGAACCAAGATTAGCGTCTCTGAATGTAGTGATGATGTAACGATCCCCATTTTTGATTCAAATTTAATTTGATAATTAATATAAATTTTTGAATTAAATTGTGAATTTAATAGTAAATTAAATTGGAATTTTCAGAATAAATAAGATGTGTTGTAAATAGAATTTTGAGTTTGAAATTTCAAAAAACAAATATCTTGAAATTAAATTGTATTTAAAAAAGTAAGAATTTGTTTTCTAATAAATGTATAATAGTTTCAATTTAAATAAGATTTGACAAAAATGTTGTAAAGCTAAATTGAAAATATACAAAAGTATAAATAAGAAAACATGAACATGATTTGTAAAGTAAAAATAAAGCTTTGATATGAATGAATATTTTGAAAGTTGTATTTTGAAATTGATATAAAGTAATTTTCAAAAGATGTTTAAAGTTAAACTCTATATTTATAATAGTTAGAATACATGACATATATATGTAAGTATAAAATAGATAAACATGTTTTAGAAATTGAAATCAAACAAGGTTTAAAGAAAACATAATGTATAAATTGTTTTAAAATCATTTTCTTAAGATTATGTAAAAGGGAAAGTATTCATTTACAATTGAAATTATAAATAAAATAAGGTTTAAAACACAAATTTGTTAGTTAATTGAGAAGAAAGGATATAAACATAAAAATGTTATTTTTAACAAGTGTAAATAATTTTAAATCATGTATGACCAAGTTTAAACTAAGTAGCATGAAATTTAACAAGTGGCATTTAATTATCTTTTAATTAAAATATACAAAAATATACGTAAAGAAAGAAATAATCAGATTTCTCAATATTCATTCTTAGTTCAGAATTTCTCAAACCTGAGAAATCAAGATCAAAATAAAAACCCTGAAAACAAATTTATAAATAAAAGAAAGAAGCGGGAAACCTGTAAACAATATTATCTCATCATCTCAAGTACAAAATTAAAACCAGATCTGTTTGCAGGCCTGTAAACGATTCAAAGATCAAGTAGAAAAAAAATTCAAACAAAAGCTTCATCAGCAATCAAATTCAGATCATCAAGCAGAATTCAAAAACAAATTAAAAACCTGGTAACTCATAGCAAACCAGAAATAAAAAGCCAGATCAAAAGCAAGGCAACTAATTCAACTCAATGCAAAGATCTGAACAATTCAACTAAAGCAATCAGATTGCAGACAAAAGATCAAGTTCAAAATAAACTTTCGAGGTCCTCTGTCTTCATCCCTCAGGTGAGCAAACTCTTCAACTTGTACGAGTAAATCTGGTTTGTATATGCTTGAATCAGAAATGATGTGGTGAATGATGGCTGTATAGGTGCAAAAATGTTGTGTATACACATAATGTTGAATGTGAATAGATATATTCATATATGTTCTTAGTTTGCAGGGTTTAGAAAAAGAAAAAAAAATTAAACGCTCAACATATCAGCCTATAATTATCAATAGATTTTAATGTCTGAATGAAACTAGTTGATTTGGTAAAATCAAAATTTTAAAACACTTTTAGGTAGTTAAAATAAAAGGGTTTGCTGGGAAGTTATAAAAACACAGCAAATTCAAATTTTGTTCAAAATTAAATTGATAAAAACTCGAGTTTTGAATTAATGATCTGGTTCGTTTTCATAAAACATGATTTTTAAATATAAATTCATGATTTTAAGTTAGAAAATCCTGAGCATGTGGGGGTTGAACAAAATTGCTTGGATCGTCAATTCCAGATGATCAAAGTGAAATTAAGCCTCGAGTTTGAATTTAAAGGAAGAAGAAGTGTTGTAGATTGATGGAAAAATGGTCACATATTTTTTTTGATGATCATAGAGGTGTTGTGATGGGTTTGTAGGGTTTTAACCCAGTTTGTTCGATATGAAAGGAGTGACGATTTTGGTTGTCGCCACTGCATCGAGTTGCACTGAATTAAGGGGAACATGAGCGAAGGGTTATGGCAAAGTTATGGAAGAGGCGGCGATAATTCTGGTGGCCGAAGGTGGTTCCACGGAGCAAGTTTTGGTGACCAGAGTTTGGTTCTAGGTGGCTTCGAATGGCTCGATTACGAGTTCGGCTTCGTTTTGTCGATCTGGATTGTTGAGATGATATAATAGGTTATCAAGGACCTGAAGACAACAGCGATGGTGGTCGACGATCGCTCAGGGGATCGTGCACGTGCACAGTATATCATTTGTATCTTGTTGTTTTTGGGTTGTGGAAGATGATAAAGAAACTCGGGTTCGAGTACGAGGAATTAAAGAATTGATTCGAAGATGTTCTCGTGCCGGTTTAGGTTGATAACAGGTCTTAAGATTTAATAGACTTTAAAATTTAAAATAAAAGTATGACAGGGTTTTAAAGAAAGAAAATGGCTCGGGTGCTTGGTCAGGTTTTTTGGCGATGGTCTCGAGTTTCCTGAGCTTGATAGTTTAGCAAGTTTTTAAGTAATTAAAGGATTTAGTTTTAAAACAAATTAAATTTCTTTTTTTATGAAGTTCTAGAAGAAAAGTTTTAGTAAGTTTTCAAACTTCAAATTTTAAAACTTGTTTTAGTCTTGGATAATTTTATTAAGTTAATCATTTAAATTATCCTAAGTGTTTCAAATTAAATTTGATGATGTAATTAAGGGATAGTTGAGATGAGTGATTTATCTTAAATATTTAAGGTTTTATTAATAAAAATAATCAAAGTATAATTACTTAATTATCCTATGATGTTAAATTACTGAGATCAATTATTAAAGGTTGATTTAAGGATCATTTAACAATTCAAAGTTGATTGATTAATCAAGTGATTAAAGAACAACTAATTAAGGATAAATTAATTATTTTAATTAATCAATCAAGGTAATTAATTTGAGGATAATTAATTAATTTAAAAGGTTAATTAGTTAATGAAAGTGACTAAGGAATGATTATAAACTAAGGATTGATTAAATAAATTATTGTAATTAATTATGGATAATTAATCAAAGGATCAATTATAAATTAAAGGTTAATTTATGTTTTAAGGATAATTAATTAATATGGTTTGTAATTAATTAATATTAATTAACCAGGACTAGTATTTATTCATAAGTAATTGAATCTAATTTAAAATTTATCAGATGATTAGCTAATATTACTTATGATGTTTGGATTCTATTGGATGATGAATTGTTTGATATCCTCGATGTGTGATACTTTGTGATATGAATTATGCTGATTTGAGTTGTGAACTGTGAATGTAATTAGTTTATCTATGATAAATGTAATTTATTTATCTGTGATGAATTTATATCTGTGATAAATGTAATTTATTTATCTATGATGAATTTATATCTATGAATATGTAAATAGGGATAAGCGTTATTGGGTTATATCGCTTATCGATATTGCTGTGTGTTGGATTATGATGATTGATATTGTTGCACTATTGTGTAAAACCCCTGGACGATACCTTACACACAAATATGGATTGCACGAGGCAATTGGTTAAGTCATAGATATTTTGGAAAAGATTTTAAAAAGTTGAATTTTGAATTCAAATGGGTTTAGAAATGGATTTGGGTTAAATATGAAAAGCTTTGAAAGGGAGTTTTCAAAGATAAAAGTTATTTTTAATAACTTAATAAAATTTGGAAACTAAAATAGCTTGATTTGAATTTGAATTCAAGATTTGAAATTAAATTCTATGTTCGAAAATTATGGTTTAAAAAGGTTATTCAACTTATAAATGTGTTTATATGGGTTTTAAAACAATTTTAAAAGTATTATTTTGGGAATTTGAATTTAACCAAAGTTTTATTTTGAAGGTCTTTAACTCATGCAAATGTTATTAGACTTTCAGAAACGAAAACTAATTGTTTTCAAATAAGAATAGCTTTCATATAATGAAAGGATTTCCAATTTGTGTTGAAAAATTCAAGTTTGAGATGAAATTGTGAATGTTTTTGAAAGCTATGAATAAACCTTTGTGAAAGATTGTTAAACTTTGTTTTGGAATCGAAGAGGATTCTGAATGGTGTATCTTTTACATATAAAAGATTTGAAATGGGAATTGTTTTGAAAGTTATGAATGGATCTTTGGAAATAGTTTTGAAAACTATAAATTAAGTCTTTGGTTTAATAATTGGATGTGATAATCCAATTTGGAAAGGAAATTGTTTTCGAAAGTTGCGAATGAATCTTTGTGAAATCTGGGTGAACATTGTGAAGTGAATCTTTGTGAAATCTGGATGAACTTTGTGAACTGAATCGTTTTGTTTTAAGATTTGGAAATGGTAATTTGTTTAAACCATTTGAAAGGAAAGTTTGGGTTTTAAGTTGTGACTTAACTGAAATCCCATATCCATATGTTTTTAATATTGTGCTCATTATTCATTTAGCCGGGAGAGGAGCTTGTGGCATATAACCCATTCCGAATAATGATACGACGTTATGGATAACATTTGAAGATCGGTGGAGAAGACCGAATATTTTCGAAAGCGCAAGGATAACCCGTCGAATGTCTCTGCACCGAATGGCCCCCGGTATAGAGATTTGAGCACCCTTTGTGATGGGGAGTCTGGACGTGATTACGGATTATCCGGATTTGCAAGGGCTTCTTTGTGAAGTGCCTTCGGTTCTGTTCGAACCCGGAAAAGACTTGTATGGATGTGTGTCTGATGTTACACTTTGAGATGTAAAGCTGGTTTCTATCAAATACATTTCTGTTTGGTGGCGGAGATTTATTCTCTTAGCTCAACTCCCTTCTCTGAGACGTACGAGCTCATAGGTTATGCAGTTGATGGTTACTAATGATACATTCCCAATTTGGTAATGTGGCACACAAAGTGCTGCTGATTATTTGTTTATCGAAGCATGGCTTTGTGAAAAAGTGTAGATTTGTGGATGAGACTGCATCAGGACCTCACACCTCGGAAATGGTCGAAACAGGAATGTTGCAGCAAGGTTTTTAGGGGTCGCGCCCCTAGGGTATGTCCATTTCCTTCTGGATAAAAGGTGATATCATGGTATGGAGCCCAGATATTTAACCTATGTGGTTTCTACAAACTTATTGCTTTGCGGTTGGTGGTTGAGAGGCGCCTCGGATAAAGGTCGGTAACGACCGGGGGTAGCATACTTATGTGGTAGTTATCTATGTTATAGCTTGGTTAAAGCATGAGGTAGCATCGACCTTGTTAGCAGAGATCCGGTTAGGTTCTCGGGGCGTCCTTCCAAAGGCATGCCCATTTCGGTAAAGAAGTTCATTAGCCCGACCATTTGTTGGAAATCCAAAGAAACAATACATGCTTATACTGTTTTAGTTGTATAACCTGCCATTTAACGTGGTAGCTATAGTAGGCATACGACGAAATCAGGTATGCTGGCTAAGATTAATATTATATTTTCGAAAGGTTTTCTGCACTATGCACTGATAATAATATCAAATGGTTTTCACGTATCAAGCATTTTTGACTGTCATAAGGAGAAATCTCCTCCAAGTGTGTGCTTGCATTGTGTGTGTGGCAGGAGGCCTTATGGCAGTTTCATTTTCCAAAAAGCATTGCGGATTTATTTTTAAAGATAAACTGTTTTGTTTGCTCATTCCAGTCCCATGACTGACCCGGAGTTTATTGTTCTCTTCCTAAACTCTGGGTGCCCACAATTTTCTACACGGATGGTCTAGAGTTAGGTTTTTCAGATAATCAGCTAGTAGATGTGATTCGATGGTCTTCGGCTTTCTGTTCGTAAATCTTGAAGTCGTTGGTGTTTGGAGCCATTTGGATTTTAGCGATCCCATTTGTTTCTCTTCAATATTTGGTATCACCTTATTGCTTATTGCCTCGATGACAGTGGTTCTTGCTTTCTAGTTTAGAGTCTTTCTAGCTTTGGGGTTTTAAAGATGGAGTTGCAGGATGGTGTTGGCTTCTTTTGGAGATTCTATTGGAGTTACTTCTTTGGAGTTCATGTTTATGTTATCTTTTCGCTGTCGATGGTCGCAAAGTCTAGACCATCTATTTATGATATTATTCCGCTGCTGTGTCTTGTATCTTTGATAGTTATCGATATCATTTGTATCATTGTTGTATATGAGATACTGTATCATTGGAGTTATCCCTTCGAACTAACCAATGCAGAATAGATATTTAGTTTAATCTAGTGACTCATCTCTCCATCTTTCTATATTCTTTGTTGTCTCCCTGTCTTGCAAACTTCGAGGACGAAATTTCCTAAGGGCGGGAATTTGTAACGACCTGGATTTTTGAGTCAAATTTAATTTGATAATTAATATAAAATTTTGAATTAAATTGTGAATTTAATAGTAAATTAAATTGGAATTTTCAGAATAAATTAGATATGTGTTGTAAATAAAAATTTTGAGCTTGAAATTTCAAAAAATAAATATCTTGAATTTAAATTGTATTTGAAAAAGTAAGAATTTGTTTTCTAATAAATGCATAATAGTTTCAGTTTAAATAAGATTTGACAAAAATGTTTTAAAGCTAAATTGAAAGTATATAAAACTATAAATAAGAAAACATGAACATGATTTGTAAAGTAAAAATAAAGCTTTGATATGAATGAATATTTTTAAAGTTGCATTTTGAAATTGATATAAAGTAATTTTCAAAAGATGTTAAAGTTAAACTCTATATTTATAATATTTAGAATACATGAAATATATATATATATATATATATATATATATATATATATGTAAGTATAAAATAGATAAACATGTTTTATAAATTGAAATCAAACAAGGTTTAAAAGAAAAAACATAATGTATAAATTGTTTTAAAATCATTTTCTTAAGATTATGTAAAAGGGAAAGTATTCATTTACAATTGAAATTATAAATAAAATTAGGTTTAAAACACAAATTTGTTAATTAATTGAGAAGAAAGGGTATAAATATAAAAATGTTATTTTTAAGAAGTGTAAATAATTTTATATCATGTATGACCAAGTGTAAACTAAGTTGCATGAAATTTAACAAGTGGCATTTCATTATCTTTTAAATAAAAATATACAAAAATATACGTGAAGAAAGAAATAATCAGATTTCTCAATATTCATTCTTAGTTCAGAATTTCTCAAACCTGAGAAATCAAGATCAAAATAAAAACCCCGAATACAATTTACAAATAAAAGAAAGAAATGGGAAACCTGTAAACAATACTGTCTCATCATCTCAAGTACAAACTTGAAACGAGATCTGTTTGTAGGCCTGTAAACAATTCAAAGATCAAGTAGAAAACAATTCAAACAAAAGCTTCATTAGCAATCAAATTCAGATCATCAAGCAGAATTCAGAAACAAATTAAAAACCTGGTAACTCACAGCAAACCAGAAAACAAAAGCCAGATCAAAAGCGAGGCAACTAATTCAACTCAATGCAAAGATCTAAACAATTCAACTAAAGCAATCAGATTGCAGACAAAAGATCAAGTTCAAAATAAACTTTCCAGGTCCTCTGTCTTCATCCCTCAGGTGAGCAAACTCTTCAACCTGTACGAGTAAATCTGGTTTGTATATGCTTGAATCAGAAATGATGTGGTGAATGATGGCTGTATAGGTGCAAAAATGTTGTGTATACACATAATGTTGAATGTGAATAGATATATTCATATATGTTCTTAGTTTGCAGGGTTCAGAAAAAGAAAAAAAAATTAAACGCTCAACATATCAGCCTATAATTATCTATAGATTTTGGTGTCTGAATGAAACTAGTTGAATTGGTAAGATCAAAATTTTAAAACACTTTTAGGTAGTTAAAATAAAAGGGTTTGCTGGGAAATTATAAAAACACAGCAAATCCAAATTTTGTTCAAAATTAAATTGATAAAAACTCGAGTTTTGAATTAATGATCTGGTTCGTTTTGATAAAACATGATTTTTAAATATAAATTCATGATTTTTAAGTTAGAAAATCTCGAGCATGTGGAGGTTGAAAAAAATTGCTTGGATCGTCAATTCCAGATGATCAAAGTGAAATTATGCCTTGAGTTTGAATTTAAAGGAAGATGAAGTTCTGTAGATTGATGGAAAAATGGTCACATATTTTTTTTGATGATCATAGAGGTGTCGCAATGGGTTTGTAGGGTTTTAACCCAGTTTGTTCAATATGAAAGGAGTAACGATTTTGGTTGTTGCCATTGCATCGAGTTGCACTAGATGAGGGGAATAGGAGCGAGGGGTTATGGCGAATTTATGGAAGATGTGGCGATAATTATGGTGGCCGAAGGTGGTTCCACAGAGCATGTTTTAGTGACCAGAGTTTGCAGGTGGCTTCGAATGGCTCGATTACAAGTTCGACGTCATTTTGTCGATCTGGTTTGTTGAGATGCTACAATAGGTCATCTGTGACCTGAAGACAACGACGATGGTGGTCGACGATCGCTCAGGGGATCGTGTACGTGCACAGTATATCATTTGTATGTGGTTGTTTTTCGGTTGTGGAAGATGATAAAAAAACTCGGGTTCGAGTACGAGGAATTGAAGAATTGATTCGAAGATGTTCTCGCGCCTATTAGAGTTGATAACAGGTCTTAAGATTTAACAGACTTTAAAATTTAAAATAAAAGTATGACAGGGTTTTAAAAAAGAAAGAAAATGGCTCGGGTGCTTGGTCGGGTTTTTTAGTGATGGGCTCGAGTTTCCTGAGCTTGATAGTTTAGCAAGTTTTTAAGTAATTAAAGGATTTAGTTTTAAAACAAATTAAATTTCTTTTTTTATGAAGTTCTAGAAGAAAAGTACTAATACGTTCAAACTTCAAATTTTAAATTTAAATGATTTTAAAACTTGTTTTAGTCTTGGATAATTTTATTAAGTTAATCATTTAAATTATCCTAAGTGTTTCAAATTAAATTTGATGATGTAATTAAGGGATGTTGAGATGAATGATTTACCTTAAATATTTGAGGTTTTATTAATGAAAGTAATCAATGTATAATTACTTAATTATCCTAAGATAATAAATTAATGAGATTAATTATTATAGGTTGATTTAAGGATCATTTAATAATTCAAAGTTGATTGATTAATCAAGTGATTAAAGAACAATTAATTAAGGATAAATTAATTAATGTAATTAATTAAGGTAATTAATTTAAGGATAATTAATTAATTCAAAAGGTTAATTAATTAATGAAAGTGATTAAGGAATGATTATCAATTAAGGATTGATTAAATAAATTATTGTAATTAATTAAGGATAATTAATCAAAGGATTAATTATAAATTAAAGGTTAATTAATGTTTTAAGGATAATTAATTAATATGGTATGTAATTAATTAATATTAATTAAACATGATTAGTAGTTATTCATAAGTAAGTAAATCTAATTTAAAATTTATCAGATGATTAGCTAATTTTACTTATGAATGTTTGGATTCTATTGGATGATGAATTGTTTGATATCCTTGACGCGTGATACTTTGTGATATGAATTATGCTGATTTGAGTTGTGAACTATGAATGTAATTTTTTTATCTGTGATAAATGTAATTTATTTATCTGTGATGAATTTATATCTGTGAATCTGTAAATAGGGATAAGCGTTATAGGGTTATACCGCTTATCGATATTGCTGTGTGTTGGATTATAATGATTGATATTGTTGCACTATTGTGTAAAACCCCTGGGCGACACCTAACAAACAAAAATATGGACTGCACGAGGCAATTGGTTAAGTCACAGATATTTTGGAAAAGATTTTAAAAAGTTGAATTTTGAATTCAAATGGTTTTAGAAATGGATCTGGGTTAAATATGAAAAGCTTTGAAAGGGAGTTTTCAAAGATAAAAGTTATTTTGAATCACTTAATAAAATTTTGGAAATTAGAATAGTTTGATTTGAATTTGAATTCAAGATTTGAAATTGAATTCTATGTTTGGAAATCATGGTTTAAAAAGGTTATTCAACTTATAAATGTGTTTATATGGGTTTTAAAACCATTTTAAAAGTATTATTTTGGGAATTTGAATTTAACCCAAGTTTTATTTTGAAGGTCTTTAACTCATGCAAATGTAATTAGACTTTCAGAAACGAAAACTAGTTGTTTTCAAATAAGAATAGCTTTCATATAATGAAAGGATTTCCAATTTGTGTTGAAAAATTCAAGTTTGAGATGAAATTGTGAATGTTTTTAAAAGCTATGAATAAACCTTTGTGAAAGATTGGTAAGCTTTGTTTTGGAATCGAAGAGAATTCTAAATGGTGTATCATTTATATATAAAAGATTTGAAATGGGAATTGTTTTGAAAATCATGAATGGATCTTTGGAAATAGTTTTGAAAACTATAAATTGAGTCCTTGGTATAATAATTGGTTGTGATAATCCAATTTGGGAAGGAAATTGTTTTGAAAAGATGTGAATGAATCTTTATGAAATCTGGGTGAACTTTGTGAAGTGAATCTTTTGTTTAAAGATATGGAAATGGTAATTTGTTTAAACCATTTGAAAATAAGGTTTGGGTTTTAAGTTGTGACTTAACGGAAATCTCATATCCATATGTTTTAATATTGCGCTCATTATTCGGTTTAGCCGGGAGAGGACCTTTTGTCATATAACCCATTTCGAATAATGATACGACGTCATGGATATCATTTGAAGACCGGCGGAGAAGACCGGATATTTTCGAAAGCGAAAGGATAACACCGAATGGCCCCCGGTATGGAGATTTGAGCAGCCTTTGTGATGGGCAGTCTAGACGTGATTAGGGATTATCCGGATTTGCAAGGGCATCTTTGTGAAGTGCCTTCGATTCTGTTGGAAGCCGGAACAGACTTGTGTGGATGTGTGTCCGATGTTACACTTTGAGATGCAAAGCTGGTTTCTATCAAATACATTTCTGTTTGGTGGAAGAGATTTATTCTCTTAGCTTAACACCCTTCTCTGAGACGTACGAGCTCAGAGGTTATGTAGTTGATGGTTACTAGTGATACATTCCCAGTTTGTTATTGTGGCACACGAAGTGCTGCTGATAATTTGTTTATCGAAGCATGGCTTTGTGAAAAAGCATAGCTTTGTCGATAAGACTGCATCAGGACCTCACACCCCGTAAATGGTCGAAACAGGAATGTTGCAGCAAGGTTTTTAGGGGTCGCGCCCCAAGGGTATGTCCATTTCCTTCTGGATAAAAGGTGATATCATGAGATGGAGCCCAGATATTTAACCTATGTGGTTGCTACAAACTTATTGCTTTGTGGTTGTAGGTTGAGAGGCGCCTCGGTTAAAGGTCGGTAACGACTGGGAGTGGCGTACTTGTGTGGTAGTTACCTATGTTATAGCTTGGTTAAAGCGTGAGGTAGAGTCAGCCTTGTTAGCAGAGATCCGGTTAGGTTCTCGAGGGCGTCCTTCCAAAGGTGTGCCCATTTCGCTAAGGAAGTTCCTTAGCCTAACCATTTGTTGGAAATCTAAAGAAACAATACGTGCTTGTACAGTTTTAGTTGTATAACCTGCCATTTAAGGTGGTAGCTATAGGCATACGATGAAATGTGGTACGCTGGCTAAGATTAATATTATATTTTCGAAAGGTTTTCTGCACTATGCACTAAAATAATATCAAATGGTTTTCACACATCAAGCATTTTTGACTGTCATAAGGAGAAATCTCCTCCAAGTGCGCGCTTGCATTGTGTGTGTGGCGGGAGGCCTTATGGCAGTTTTATTTTCCATAAAGCATTGCGGATTTATTTTTAAAGATAAAATGTTTTGTTTGCTCATTCCAGTCCCATGACTGACCCGTAGTTTATTGTTCTCTTCCTAAACTCTGGGTGCCCACAATTTTCCACATGGGCAGTCTAGAGTTGGGTTTTTCAGATAGTTAGTTAGTAGATGTAGATTCTATAGTCTTCAGCTTTCTGTTCGGAAATCTTGAAGTCATTGGTGTTTGGAGCCCTTTGGATTTTGGCGATCGCATTTGTTTCTCTTCAATATTTGGAGTCACCTTATTGCTCATTACCTCGATGATGGTAGTTCTCGCTTTCTGGTTTGGAGTCTTTCTAGCTTTGGGCTTTTCAAGGTGGAGTTGCAGGACGGTGTTGGTTTCTTTTGGAGATTCTATTGGAGTTCCTTCTTTGGAGTTCAAGTTTATGTTATCTTTTCGCCGTCGATGGTCGCAAACTCTAGACCATCTACTTATAATATTATTCCGCCGCTGTGTCTTGTATCTCTGATAGTTATCGATATCATTTGTATCATTGTCGTATATGAGATATTGTATCTTTGAAATTATATGATGTATTCATTCATTTTTCTTCCGCTGTGTTATACCTAATGTGTTATAAGCTCCGGCGAGCCAGATTCGACGTTTGAATATACGACATTCGAGTACAAGTGAAGTACGGGTGCCGATTTTCGAAGGTCGAGTCAGGGTCGTTATGGATGAGCTAATGCAAAGTAAGGGATGAAGTGCAGATAAAATAGGGCAATGCAATAGTCTTTTATGTTTTCAACATTTTATACCTTAATGGGGGGTTTTCTAATAAGATTGCATCATCAGATTGTAACAATTGCTTTGTAAATGAACCCTATATTTTTTCTTTCGGGATCGTTATGATTAAATGGGTATCATGGATGCATCTAAGCGGATATTACTTGACAATAATACCAATATGGATCAAACTGACTGATTTTAGGCAACCATGTGTAGTTATTACACCTATAGCTTTAGATACGTTATGATGTGTGAAATTTGGTATAAGTGAAATATAATATGATAACTTACAAGTCCTGGCACATATATTCACCACTTCCCTCCAACTTTTGTAGTCAGAATCCCTTCATCTAGCCCTTTAGTCACCTACTATGTTAAAACAACAATAAATAATTTGACGACCCACTTTTTGGATGGTTTAAATCGACTATAATCCACATATGTCTAACTCAAACCATTCAAATGGGAGGATTGCGAATGGTGAAAATAAAATAATAAGAGAAAAGAAGGGAAAATAAAACACAGAGTCTCGCAGCGGAATTGTCAAAATATAATAATCAAATAAACATTTCATGAAGCCGTTTTACAGTATACATTTGATTACACCAATTTTACACACAATCAAATTACAAAAACAACATAACAATAATATTGCAGCAGAATAATACTAATAACATAATACCTAACTCTGTCTTCATCCTCCAGTAATAATGTCTTCAACACTGAAAAGCTCAGGCTGACACGATCGTAATGAAAAGACAAAACATTCGAGTCAAAACTAAAAGTTCTTATATAAGTTAACTCAACAACAAATAAATATGAGTGTAATAACTTTAGAAATGTTTATAGGATTTCACATCTCCTATCCAGTGTATAACGTGCGTGCAATAAATTAAGAGATGTTAAAAGATTTTCCATCTCCTAAGGATCCGTTAACTGTATATAATATATTATGCTACTATATAATGTTTATCGTTAAAATATAGTATTGAAAATAGCATTAACGCATTACCATTATTCCCTTTAATACATTTTTATGTAAGCATCGTAGTCAATACAGTACTGTAAACTCCACTGTAAACTGAAGGACTATCAGGGAACACTCTATAGGTACAACACAAACCAAAGTCGTAGTGGGCATGAACAGGATAAATTTGACGAGGCACGTGAGGCAATACCCAGGGTAGGATTCTACCACTTTACCCTCCCGAACTAATGGCAATGCATAGCCGCAGCTACCGCCCATCTTAAAACAACACTACCATAATCAAGGGTGTCCACTAATCAATCATAGAGTAAAAGATATGATTTCGAAGAAGCATGTTCGATAGGGGGAGCGACCCCACTTGGCCCCGTATAGCTCCTATTTTAGTCATTTTTATTATGACTCGAAAGTCAAGGCTATCGATCATCTTTCTCTTTCTTCAAATCCAGCAAACGCCTCCAATTGAACCTCTACATTCTGGATAACATCCGCCGCATACATAATTGTTAAAGTGGTTTCAATATTGGTAGAGATTATGCCAATAAGAGCCCCGGTCTCTTTAACAACCAAATGTCAATTTTCACACCGGTTGGTTCTTTTACACTTCGAAACCGATTCATATTTGCTCAAAATATCCATCACTTCAAAACCATCATACTTACTCAAAATATGTTATTTTGACTAGAAAACATCTTTTCAAATTCCAACTTAGGTTATAACATCACTTAACCATGCTTATCTTTAAATCAACTATTTAAATATAAACATTTCAAATTTGCACAGTTCGAATTTTTAGAAAATAGTTTGGATAGTTATAAA
Source organism: Allium cepa (assembly GCA_030765085.1). Taxonomy (NCBI): domain Eukaryota; kingdom Viridiplantae; phylum Streptophyta; class Magnoliopsida; order Asparagales; family Amaryllidaceae; genus Allium; species Allium cepa. Next base: position 12,673,216 of record CM060942.1, read on the forward strand.
TAGTTTAAAATAGTTTAAATAGTTTAAGCAATTTAAGATTTTAAAACAATTTAATATAAAATGGTTTGAGTATTGAAAACTATTTATGTAGTAAAATAGTTTTGGAAAAATCAAATAATTTGAGTGTTAAAATAATAGATTTTAAACAGTTTATATTAAAGTAATTTATTTTGAAAATAATATCAAATCAAACTATTTCCTTTCATTTCAACAAATCTAGATCCATGTCCGATTCCAAATAAAAAAAACTCAATCTCAATTTAGTTTTAAATCAACTTGATTTCAATTTCGGTTCGAAATAACTTCAATTTTCGAAACATTCATTTTTAACTTTAAATTTGATTCAACAATTCAATTCAATTATTTAAATTCAAGTCAATTCTTATTTTAAACCATTTCAATTCATATCAATTTCAAGTCCAATTTCAATTTTAATTTCTTATTTAAACCACATAAATCAAATTTGACTTCATTGTTTAATAAAGATCCAAATGTTTAAAATAATTCGATTTCCCGAATGAAAGACATATATCGATTATAACTTTTAATTATCGATTTGGTTATTTTAAGCAATTTCTTTAAACCAACTTCAATTTCAACTTTCAAAGCTTGAATTAGAAAATAATTAAATTCATATAAATCCATAATTTATTTCCTTTAAAACAATAACATTTAATGAAATTCCAAATTCAAGATTTTAAAACCACTTAATTTTAACCAGTTTGGTGTTTGTATATTATTTTCTACCTTATGGCTAAGTGATTAGTTATTTCAATTTTAATTATAGGGATGGATTTATCATTTCAATCCAAATCAAAATGTCATAGATATATATCACTTTAACCTATTTCTTAATTTGTTCGAAATAATTCAAATAAAAGTTTATAGCTTTGACATTTGTTTTTAGAAGAGAATTAGGTGGTTATCATTTTAGAAAATGGGCTTACTTACGTCTGCTGGAGCTTCTAGAGGTTTACTTATTGGGTGGCGAGACAATTCTTTTAAATTGCTCAAACAACACTCTTTGCATATTATTCTAGTTAACCTTAGTTATAATTCCATTTTAAATATTTCTAATGTTTTTGAGCCAAACTCAAAAATAGGCCGTCAGATGCCATGGAATGAATGTCTATAAATTAGATCTTTAGCTCCCGATTCTTGAATTTTGAGGGGTGATTTCAATGTTACGTGTTTTATAGGAGAGCATTCACCACGGGAAGGTGATTTCTCTATAATGGAGGAGTTTGGCCAATTTATTATTAATTCCAATTTGATTTAAATTTCTTTCTCTAATAGAGAATTTACTTGGAGTAATTCAAGAGAGTCCCCTTCTAAGGTTCTTCGGTTTTTCGTTAGTGATGAAATATAGAATAAATTTCCTATTTGTAGAGTTTCTATTTTTCCTTACACTTATTCCAATCATTATCCTATTATTCTTACGTGTGATCATCATAGAGTTGTTAATAGACCTTTTAAATTCGAAAAAATGTGGTTATGCAAACCCAATTTCTCGAATTTAATTAAAAATAAATGGTGTGATGCCCCACCTCTATACTCACATTAGCTAAGGACACTACAGAGTAATGCCGTCAACTAGTATGAAGAATAAGGCTGTTGATGCAACCATCTATGTAATTGTTTGTGCGAGTCCCGATATAACAGATAGTATGGTACGCATTTCATTTTAAGTGGAAATCCAACATACCAATACAAACTCAAAGCTACTACACAGTGGCTATGTGGTATTCGAAAACAAATATGAAATAAGCATAACACAAAATCAGTCACAGATATTCATATCACTATGGCAGAAACAAATATGAATATATCATATAGAAGTGTACATCAATGTAATGGCATACAAGATCCACTACATCACAAAAGAATAGGTACAAGTGCTAGACAAAAGAATATGTATACATCAAGATGTCACTATCTCGAATGTATAATAACAAAAATTACTAAGCTAAAGTAGTTAGCCAAAAAGTCAGATGATGGATCGCTGATAAGAAGTCAAGCAGAAGCATCTGAAATACCTCGGTCTGACCCGAGTATTATTTAAGAAGAAAATAATAAGCGGATCGGTGTAGCTATAAATATCATATAAAATGAGATAGGATAAGAGATATGACAAAAACGTATGATAACAATAATGCCATACCGTGACAAGTATACATTAGATAACAACAAAAATCATACAATATCTCAAATATTCTCATCAAAAAAATGTCATATTCATTATTTTATTCACCAAACCACAAATATTGATAAATCTTATCAATATAAATCAAAAAATTGGTGAAACACAAATTCTAGAAATCATAAGTTAGAAATCCAGAAATCACAAAAGGAGAGGCCTATCAAAAACTGGAGCATGAAAATTCACCAACATGTGTATCACAAATGGGTTGCTATCCCATAAAATACGGGGTACTGTCCCTCCTTGGGACAGATAAGCTGAACATCGACGCACCTGAAAAGATACGCCCCATGCACAGTCGAACATCGACGCACCTGAAAAGATATGCCCCATGCTCATACCAACTGAGTCGAACATCGACACACCTAAAAAGATACGCTCCATGCATCGAACTCATTGAGACGATTGCTCTATGAATGGTCAAAAAGATCAGGGGTCGCTAGCCCCTAAAAATGTGACGAAGCTCCATAAAACTAGGTACAGTCCCCCACGTGGACAAAAAGACATTGCATATCGCTAGTCTAAACCATAGAATGATCACCATCGATCAATAAGAAGTGTGAATTACACTAAGCTAGTAAATGAATGACTTTAGATTCATGTCCCATAACCACTGGTTTAACTTAAGTATTTACAAACAAATTGTAGATTCCCACTCGAAAATTGCCGCATGAGTTCAATCAAACATGTCCAAAATTTAACCGACGAAGTAAACGCAAGCGTTTCATACCACTTGTTTTACTAACTCGTTTAATTAGATTACACATACGGATGAGGAAAAGTTTTGTATACGCTAATAGATTGAAAACGGTTTTAAAAATGAGTTATGTATTAAAAATAACGCTGAAATCATTTTTATGATCGAATATTTACTACTAGTATAGAAGCTTTTGTATTTTAAAGTGACAAATCGCAGAAATGATTGTAAAAACAATTAATCACAAAAAATTCACATACGAAAACGTGATTCAAAACCATAGAAATCAATATCAAATCCATCAAATGGATATTCCCAACAATCCAGAAAGAAGTCAGCAAAGTCGATAATAAATGACGACGACCAAACGGATCAACCAAAAATCGATATAAATGGAAGGCCACGTGGAGATAGGAAATTTCTCTAAATTTAACAGTGTTAGACGTCTGATGGTTTCCCCATATGTCTGAGTTGAAGGTCTAGAATTTTCTTCTAGATCGCCCAGAAGTCTAGGAAAGAACCTCAAACGTCTGTGCTGAAAGATAAGAATTTTCATTCCATAGCTCCTGACGTTTGAGCATACTACCAGATGTCTGAGCTAAAGATCAGGGCAATATTTTGCCAAGGCCATTGATGGCCAAATCATAACGGAAGCGACCGGACGAGCGAAGATGGCTAGGGATTTATGCCGAGCGAGAACCTAGCCCTGTAGACTCATCAATACACTCCGAACAACATGTCCAAACATCCATATAAGGATTTTCATAGATTTTGACTTTAAAATACCAAAAATTGGAAAATTCGCCAAACCAGTTCAATTCAAAATCAAATGGACATGAATAGATTTTAGGAATTCATACCTGACAGCTATCAAAGGTATAGATATAGACGTGAGTTTAAGAACTCGCCTTTAAACCCAAAAATAACGAATGAGAAGCTTTAAAAGAAGGAAAGACTAATCGCTCCTCCGCATAACTCCAAAAAGTCTCAATTTATGATCAAATACAAATATTACTTAAGTTAGGTTATAGGAATTTATGGATATTAGAGAGAGATTGAGGTGGCGAAGAAGAAGAGGATGCTTATCTAAGCTTCTCTTTGATTTTGGAGCTTGAATCTTGAATTTCCTAGTAATATAGGGTTTAGTAATTATAATTTCCTCTTCTTTCCCCCATTTTCCTTTAGCTTGAGAGTGTTAGGAAAATAGAATGAACGAATGAAGAGGGGGTGGACTTAGGGTATTTTGTTGGGTTAGTGGGCTGAAACCAAAACCCAAAGCCTCAAATGAAAATATCAAAATTCTAATCAACTTTAAACATGTCGATGTTTATACTCAAAAAGGTCACAAATGACATTCTGGACTCAATGGAAGTAATCTCGAGTCCGGATTCGATCGTTTACAAAAAGTAGCATTTCGGACTTTAATCCGACAAACGATGCTATATTTAAATAAAAAATTTAAATACATAATCGTAAAATATGCGTGTTGTTACAGCCTCCCCTCCTTAAAGAAATTGCATCCTTATAATACTTAAGAAGAAAATAAAGAGTAACAACCATAAAAGCACATCAACATAAAAGAAAAATTTGAAGTGAGAAGTTCACATTAAGGAGCACTAGAGAGTAAGTCCGGATGTGTTCGCTCGATGAATTCTCTGGATTCTCAAGAACAATCCTTAGGATTTGAGAACCATTAAATTTTCACAAGCGGAACATCTTTATTTCGAAGACGTTTAACCTCCACAGCAATGATACAAATAGGATGTTGCTCATAAGTCAAATTAGGTGAAACTTCAATTTCTTCAATAATACCAGGTTCAAGAATAGAATCAGAACCCCTAAGGCATTTTCGTAGTTGAGAGACGTGGAAAACATCATGAATAGCAGAAAATTGAGTCGGTAATAAAAAGTGATAAGCCATGGAACCAATGCCATCAGTGATGGGAAATAGGCCAATATATCGAGATGCTAATTTTCCCAATCGACTGAAACACACAACACCCTTCATAGGTGAAACATGAATAAACACCAAATCTCCCATAGAAAATTCCAAATTCCTTCTTCGATTATCGGCATAGGATTTTTGTCTACTTTGAGCTTCTTTCATCCTATGAAGAATAAGGTCAATCTTTTTTGTGGAATCACGAATAAAATCTGGACCTAAAACCAGCTTCTCACCGGCCTCAAGCTAACAAGAAAGAGATCGGCATGACCTTCCATAGAATGCCTCGAAAGGTGCCATACCAACACTAGATTGGAAGCTATTATTATACGAAAACTCAACAAGGAAAACATGATCTTCCCAACTTCCACCAAAATCAAGAACATAAGCGTGAAGAAGATTTTCAAGAGTTTGATTCACACACTCTGTTTGTCCATTGGACTGAGGATGATAAGTGGTGCTAAAATAAAGCTTCGTTCCCAAAGCTTTTTGAAGACTCTTCCAAAATCCACTAGTAAATAATGGATCACGATCGCTAACAATAGAAGTAGGAACTCTATGCAATTTTACAATCCCTTTAACATAGAGTTTGACCAAAAGAGGTACGGTCTGATTAGACCAAATGGGAATCAAATGGGGGGATTTTGTAAGCCTATCAACAATCACCCATAAACCATCATGACCCGAACGAGAACGAAGAAGACCATCGATAAAGTCCATAGAGACTTGATCCCACTTCCAAACGGGAATGTCTAAAGGCTTTAATAACCCACCGGGTCCTTGATGCTCGGCCTTAACTAGTTGTCAAGTCATACAATGCTTAATGAAGTTAGAAATATCAGATTTCATTCCATCCCAATAATAAAGTTGCTTCATATCTGCGTACATTTTACTACTACCAGGATGAAAGGTAAATTTAGAATGATGAGAATCTTCTGAAATGTCTTTACAAAGATTACTCATATTTGGCACGATAAGTCTACCAAATTTTCGAATACCGCCACGAGCGTTGATTTCAAAGTCTTTCAAACTATTAATATCAATTTTATCCCTACAACTTTGGCTAAGAAGTGCCAATTCAGGATCTAGCTTTTGAGCTTCAAGAATACGGTCTAAAAGAGAAGGATGAGCCTCAAGGCAACATAAAACAAGAGATGAACATGAATCGGATACATGATCTCAAATCTCACAAGTGGATAAAGTCTCGAGATCATTCCATTTGGATATCATCATGGAAACAACCGCTTGTTTCTTACGGCTGAGGGCATTAGCAACACGATTTTCCTTTTCGGGAGCATAAAGAATATCAAGATCATAAGATGCAAGGAACTCGAGCCAACGTTGTTAACGCAAATTAAGTTTATTTTGATAAAATAAATACTACAAAGATTTATGATCGGTGTAGAGAAACAATTTCTCTCCCAAAAGATAATGACGCCAAATTCTAAGGGCGAAAACAATAGCCGCAAGCTCTAAACCATGAGTGGCATATCTAGTCTCGGCATGCTTTATTTTGCCTAAAAGCATAAGCTATAACACGTTCCCTTTGCATGAGAATGGCACCCAAACCAACACGACTAGCATCGGTACAAATAATGAAGTCTTGGTTTCCTTCCGGAATCATAAGAATAGGAGCATTAGAAAGGAGTTCTTTTAATTTCTGAAAAGAAGCTTCACATTTGTCGGACCAAATGTACTTAACTCCCTTCTTTGTCAAACTAGTAAGAGGCATGGAAATTTTAGAAAAATCTTTTACAAACTGACGTTAATAGCCCACCAATACAAGATGCTATGAATTTCCGTCACATTCTTCGGTCTCTTCCAATTTTGAATCGCCTTAATTTTTGAAGGATCCACGAAAATTTCGGATTCAGAAATAATATGTCCTAAAAATTTCACATGAGATTGCCAAAAGTGGCACTTAGAAAATTTTGCTTTCAATTGATTGTTCCTATGAATTTCTAACACAATTCGAAGATGTTTTTCATGCTCTTCCTTGGCTTTAGAATAAACAAGAATATCACCTATAAAGATGAGAACAAATCGATCGAGAAAGTCTTTCCAAACTCGATTCATAAGGTCAACGAAATAAGCTGGAGCATTTGTAAAATAAATGGCATAACAAGCCATTCATAAGATCCATAACGAGTACGGAACGACGTCAAAGGAATGCTATCCTCCATAATACGAAGCTGACGAAAAACGGTTGCTAAGTCTAACTACGAAAAGACTCTAGCACCACAAAGTTGACCGAATAGATCGTCAATCCATGGTAAAGGATATTTATTCTTGATGGTGAGGTCATTAAGCTTGCAGTAGTCAATGCAAAGCCTAAGTATACCATCGGATTTCTTCACAAAAATAGCTGAAGCTCCCCAAGGAGAGGAACTAGAACGAATAAATTGCTTCGCTTCCAATTCGGATATTTGTTTACGCATCTTCTCATTTTCCTTATTGGACATACGATAAGAAGGAAGAGTTATAGGTAGAGCTCCAGGGATTAGATTAATTATAAACTCTATTGCTTGCTTAGGGGTAAATCCTAAAACGAGCTGAATATGTCGGGAATTTCACGAATAAGTGAATGAGGAAAATGATATCTTCCTCGTCATCATTATCGTCATCATGTGGATTTAGAGAATATAAGGATGCTGCCGAATTAGGATCTAAATCATTAAGAACCATAGAAATCTGCTTAACAGATTGAGGATGTCGAAGATGTATGGTCCTCTTAGGATATAGGATGTGGGCTTCATAATGGTTAAGCCAATCCATTCCCAAAATCATTTTGAAGCCTAAGTAATGCATAACATGAAAATCGGCTCGGAAAGCATAATCACATAAAATAATTTCGACATCTATACGAAGCAAACTGAGTGTTGCGGATCCTTCAACCGGGTTTGCAATTCTAAGTGAAGTCATCAAAGCCATAACATTTAAAGAAAAAGTATCAGCAAGTTCTTTTGATATAAAAGATTGAGATGCACCAGTGTCAAAAAAAATCGAATAGGGTGATCACGTAACACAATAATGCCATTAAGGGTAGAAGGAGAATTACCTTGACCAAGAGAAGTGTCACTAGGGACATAAAAAACATTTAGCTTTCGCTCCTTCATGCTTTGAAGTTTGGGACATGAAGATATATGATGACCCGAACTTTTGCAATAACGTCAACGAAGAGGTTTCGGGAACCCATTTGCATAATGGTCCCTAGAACCACAATTGTAGCATTCTCCATGATTAGGAGTAAAAGTCTTTGCTACCGAAGTTTCTTGCTTTCTTTCTTGTTGGGATTAGGCTTGAACTTAATATGCCTCTTCTTATTGTTGTTGAAGTTCTGTTTGGCACCTACAACTTCAACATCACTTTCTTTATCGACCTCTTCAAGACGAAGAGCGATATCGACAAGCTGATCGAAAGAAACTTCTAGCTTCAAAAGTACAAGCTTTTTGAGGTTCTTATTCAATCCATAAATAAACCTTTGATTTTTCTTTAATAGGATATTAATATACTTGACCCTAAATTTACAGAGAGATTCAAAAGATGTGACATAATTTAACACTGAAGATTCACCTTGAACATGGTCCATAAAGCATGGGGCTAAAGTTAAATTTTTAGCCTCCGACACAAACTTTAACTCGAACCTTTTCCATAATTGTTCACAAGTAAGATCCGCTTCAATAATTTCAAAACCAAAAGCTCATACCAATCTAATGCTCCCTCTTAAAGTATGCTAGAAGCCACTTGGATTCGATGTAGATCAATAAGATTCTTGCGAGAAAAGATGCGGTCGCATGATCTAAGCCATGATTGGACTTCTATAACGCTTTCAGAACCCTTGTATGGCCTTTCACCCAAATTTGTATAATCACTGCATAAACATGCAAACACAGATTTAGGATGAGTAGGCTCAAGAATAGGTCCGACAGCTTGAGCATTTTTTCGAAGATCTAAAAGCTGTTGTTCAGACACGAATACACCTTCTTGAGGTGTAGCACTAGATTCACTGGCGCTGGGAAGGCCAGGTTTAATAATTTCTCTTCTTTAAAAAAGAAATAAAGAAGTGGAAAAAGGTTATTCTCAGAATGTATATCAAATAAACTTGATTGATAAACAAGGCATCATAAAGAATATAGGATAAAGCGGGTCCTAAGACTCGAATTAACTCCTAAGGCACGATCCTTAAGGAAGACTTACGATGATGATCCTTGCGATAATATTCTATATTTTTTCGAAGTTTGGCTCTGATATCAAGCTGTGACACCCCACCTTTATACTCACACTAGCCAAGGACACTACGGCGTGATGCCGTCGACTAGTACAAAGAATACGGCTATTGAGGAGCGACAATCTATGTAATTGCTTTGTGCGAGTATCGATATGCCAGATAGTATGGCACACATTTCATTTTAAGAGGAAATCCGACATACCAATACAAACTCAAAGCTACTACACAGTGGCTATGTGGTCTTCGGAAACAAATATAAAATAAGCATAACACAAAATCAGTCATAGATATTCATATCACTAAGGCAGAAACAAATATGAATATATCACATAGAAGTGTACAACGAAGTATTGGTGATACAAGATCCATTACATCACAAAAGAATAGGTAAAAGTGCTAGATAAAAGAATACGTATACATCAAGGAGTCTCTATCTCGAATGTATAATAACAAAAATTACTAAGCTAAAGTAGTTAGCCAAAAAGTCAGATGACGGACCCTGATAAGAAGTCAAGCAGAAGCACCTGAAATACCTCGGTCTGACCCGAGTATTATTTTAGAAGAAAATAATAAACAGATAAGTCTAGCTATAAATATCATATAAAATGAGATAGGATAAGGGATATGACAAAAACCTATGATAACAATAATGCATACCGTGACAAGTATACATTAGACAACAACAAAAATCATACAATATCTCAAATATTCTCACCAAAAAGAATGTCATATTCTTTATTTTATTCAACAAACCATAATTATTGATAAAGCTTATCAATATAAATCACAAAAGTTGGTGAAACACAAATTCTAGAAATCATCGATTAGAAATCCAAAAATCACAAAAGGGGAGGCCTATCAAAAATTGGTAGCATGAAAACTCACCAACATGTGTATCCCAAATGCGCCGCTATCCTATAAAATATGGGGTATTGTCCCCCCATTGGGACAGATAAGCTGAACATCAACGCAACTGAAAAGATATGAACCATGCACAGTCGAACATCGATGCACCTGAAAAGATACGCCCCATGCTCATACCTATTGAGCCGAACGTCGACACACCTAAAAATATACGCCCCATGTACCAAATTCATTGAGAAGATTGCTCTGCGAATGGTCAAAAAGACCAGGGGTCGCTAGCCCCTAAAAATGAGACGAAGCTCGATAAAACTTGGTACAGTCCCCCACATGTCCCATAACCACTGGCTTAACATAAATATTTTTGAACAATTTGTAGATTTCCATTCGAAAATTGTCACAAGAGTTCAATCGAACTAGTCCAAGAATTAACCGACGAAGTAAATGAAAGCGTTTCATACCCTTGTTTTGCTAAGACGTTCAATTAGATTTCTCATACGAATGGGTAAAGGTTTGCATATACTAACAGATTGAAAAATGCATGCTCATACCCATTGGGACAGATAAGCTGAACATCAACGCATCAAAAATAAAGTTAAAATCAATTTTGTGAAAGAGTTTGAATATTTGCTACTAGTATAGAAACCTTTGTATTAAAGTGACGAATCAAAGAAATGGTTGTAAAAACAATCAATCACCAAAAACTCACATACGAAAACGTGAATCAAAACCATAGAAATTGATATCAAATCCATCAAATGGATATTCCCAGAAATCCAAAAAGAAGTCATCAAAGTCCATAATAAATGATGACGACCAATCGGATCAACTAAAAATCGATATAAATGGAAAGGCACATAGAAATATGCGATTTCCCTGAATGTAACAACGTGAGATGTCTGGCGGCTTCCCCAGACGTCTGAGCTAATGGTTTGGAATTTTCTTCCGGATCACCCTAACATCTAGGAAAGAACCACAAACGTCTGAGATGATAGACTGGAATTTTTATTCTGTAGCTCCAGACGTCTGAGCTGAAGCTCCGGGTAATATTTTTCCTAGGCCATTGATGGCCAAATCATATCGAAAGTGATCGAACGAGTGAAGATGGCTAGGATTTATGCCGAGCGACAACTCGGCCCAATAGACTCATCAATACACTCCGAAAAACATGCCCAAATATCAATATAAGGATTTTCATAGATTTTGACTTTAAAATACCAAAAATTGGAAAATTCGCCTAACCAATTCAATTCAAAAGCAAATGTACATGAATAGATGTTAGGAATTCATACCTAGCTACTATCAAAGGTATAGACATAGATGCAATCTCAAGAACTCACCTTTAAACCCAAAAATAATGATGGAGAAGCTTTAAAATAAGGCAAGACCAATTGCTCCTCCGCTTAAGTTAAGTTATAGGAATTTCAGGAAATTGGAGAGCGATTGAGGTGGAGAAGAAGAAGAGGATGCTTACCTAAGCTTCTCTTTGATTTTGGAGCTTGAATCTTGAATTTCATAGTAATCTAGGGTTTAGGAAATTTAATTTCCTCTTCTTTCCCCCATTTTCCTTCAGCTTGAGAGTGTGAGGAAAAATAGAATGAATGAATGAAGAGGGGGTGGAGTTAGGGCATTTTGTTTGGTTAGTGGGCTGAAACCCAAACCAAAGCCCCAAATGTAAATATTAAAATTCTAATCAACTCCAAACATATCGATGCTTATACTTAAAAAGGTCGCAAATGCTATTTTGGACTCAATGGAAGTGGTCTAGAGTCTGAATTCGACCGTTTACAAAAAATAGCATTTCGGACTTTAATCCGACTACTGATACTATATTTAAATAAAACTATCAAATATATAATCGTCAAACATGCGTGTTGTTACAAATGGATTTCTCTGAGCTTTTATAAAATTAGAAATAGGTATAATTCTAGATAGATTTTTTTTTAAAACTTAGGGTTCTTAGGAACTTTCTTAAAATTGGAGTAAGAAATTTTTTTTGGTAGTATTAAAATTAAAAGTGAAAGCATTCTTTTTGAAATGCTTAAAATAAATAAGACAAAAGAATCTAGACAACTAAATCTAGGTGAGTGTAATGTTCTTGCTAATCTAAAAGAAGACCTTAATTCAATTTTAGAAAAATGGAGATTATGTGGAAATAGAGACCTAAATTTCAATGGATTAATAAAGGTGATATTAATTCTATTTTTGTGAATAATGAGGAGTTTGTATATCAAAGAGATCTTAATAAGGCTTTTATTGACTATTATAGAGTTGTTTTCGGTAATAAAAATAAGCATAGAATTAAAGCAAGATGGAATGATCTTTATCCTTCTGATTTAAGAATTGACCTTTCTAAGTTTGATAATCCTTTTTCGAAAGAGGAAATATTGAAATCTATTGATGACATGCCTGGTGATAAAACCCCGGGTCCTGATGGATTCCATATTTTCTTTTACAAATTTTTTGGGATATTTTAAAATTAGATTTAATTCGCATGTTTAATGAATTCTATAATGTGAAATTGAAATTAGGAAGATTTAATTTTGCAAACGTTATCTTATTGCACAAAAAAATCGGTGCTAATAATTTAAAATATTTTAAACATTACCCTAATTAATAGTTCCGTTAAAATTATTTCAAATTTTTTAGCTAATAGACTTACTGAAAGAATGAATGATCTAATTAACTACTCACAAACTTCTTTCATTAAGGGGAGAAATATCACTGATGGTGCAACTGTCGTTCAAGAATACATTAATCATAGTTGTAAGAATAATATTACTTGTGCAATTTTAAAACTGGACTTTGCTAAAGCTTTTAATGCGGTGGATTGGGAATTTCTAGTTGTTTTGTTACATGCTAGAGGTTTCAGTCATAGATGGATTAGCTGGATCATGACTTTAATTAAAACTGGCAACTCTAGTATAATGGTTAACGATATTTTGGGTAATAAAATTCAATCTAAATGAGGTTTAAAGTAAGGTGATCCTTTATCGCCTCTTATTTTTAACTTAGCTGTTGATATTATTGCTAAGATAATTAAAAAACGGTTGATAATGAATCTTTAGGGAGTGTTGGTTGTCAAATCTCATGAAATGATCTATCTGTCCTTCAATTTGCGGATGATACCTTGCTATTTACCTCTCATTTTCATAATCGTGTTATTACCCATAAATTTATTTATATTGTTTTGATCTTCTTTCAGGTGTAAAAATAAATTTTGATAAAATTTCGATTTTAGTTTTAAATGTTTTGAAAAGGTTGAAAATTTAGTTGCTAATACGATAAATTGTAAAACTATGAATTTTCTATTTAATTATCTTGGTTTTCTGATTAGACCAACTAAACTTAAACATGATGATTGGTTTATTATCATTGATAAAATTAAAAATAGGATTTGTGATTGGAATGGGTGATTTTTATCGAGAGCGGGTAGACTAGCTCTTATAAACTCTATTTTATCAGCTATCCCGATCTATTGGACGTCCATGCATCCTTTTCCATATTGGACGATCGATAAAATTGATAAGGTAAGAAGGGACTTCTTATACAGTGGGGAAAACTCTAACTGTAGTATTAAATGTTTAGTAAATTGGGAAACCGTCCGTAAATCCAAAAAGGAAGGTGGTTTAGGAGTCATTGATTTGCATAACATGAATTTGTTTTTGTTAGGTAAATGGTTATGGAAGTTTAAGGATATTAATGATAATCCTATTTGGAAGGAAGTCATTGTTATATAAATAATTAATCACAAACAATTAATGAAATTAATTAATCATACGTAATTATCCATCTTAATTAATTATCCTTAATTAATTATCCCTTAATTACTTACATTAATTAATTATCGCTTAATTAATTACATAAATTAATTAATCTTTAATTATCTAATTAATTATCCTTTAATTAATCATATTATGTGATAAATCGTTAATTAAATAATTAACTATCCTTTAATTATTTATCCTTTGATTAATCACATTAAGTAATTATCCATTAAATAATCACCTTAATTAATGAAATTAAGCAATTAACTCTTTAATTAATCCCATTGTGTAATTATCCTTTCAATTATTTCCATTAAGTAATTATCCTTAATCACTTTTTTACTAAGTAATTATATCTTTAATTACTCATAATAATTACAATAAGAAATTAACCTTTAGTTAATTAATGATGATTCTTTTATCTTAACTAATTACCTTATTTAAATCTCATTAAATAAACCTTTGAAATAAATTATCATTAACATATAATTAACTTAAAACCTTTAAGTTAATTAATAATCAAAAACATTATTTAAGCTAAACCATTTATCTTTAAAATCTTATTTAAATAACCTTTGAATTTGATTCATCATTTACATATGAATTTAACTTAAAACCCTTTAAGTTACTTAATAAACAAAATCATTTCACCAACTATTTAATTACAATTTTTAAGCTTATTTAAATAACTTAAGAGTTAATTTAAAATAATAGGTATAAAATGAAATACCTTAACTTAATAAATTTAAAATAATTTATTTCATACTTTTAACTAATTCCAAAACTAGAATAAAACATTCATTATTTTACAAGAATTAATCAAGAAAAGGTTTTAGACCTCATTTAGCTTTAAGTTTGAAAAACTTGTTTTATTTACCTTTTTAGATCTCTGGCCTGAGATGACTTCGGGTATCAACCCGAGCCATTTCAAATTTTACCCAAGCAAAACCCCGAGTCTTCCTTTTTTTTGATTTAAATTTTTAAATTTTTGAAACATGATAACACTCGCGAGCAAATACTCGGGCCAAATACCCAAATCCCCATGATCAACTTTGAGTTCAATTCTTCTTCTCAAACCTTCAAAGACCAAACCATGCTTGATACCATGTGCACATGTACGCCTGAACGAGGCGACTTCGATTAACGTTCCAATTGCCATCAAATCGCCGATACTTCCCTCCATAGTCACGAACACCTAGATCCTCGAAACATCATGAAATCACGCCGACCTAACCAGAGTAGCGCCACAGACTCGAGCTTCGATCCTACCACCCCAGAACTATTCCGATGCACCCACAACGCTGTAGTAACCTCATTTCCGACTTCGACTAAAAACAAGGTTAAAACCCTACTTTACCGTCGACCATTCACCATGTTGGCCTAAAAATCCACCTAGTATTTTTTCCGATGATCTCCACTATAACAACCCATAATTTTGTAAATATTTTAATTAAATTTTTATTTGAAAACTTTGATTTTTAAATCAATTAAAAGTGAATTTTCAGAATTTTCCAATGTAAGTTTGGATTTTGTTTATAATTTATTTTCCAAATTCAATAAAATAAACATTTTCTGAAAATCTTATCTTTTGGTCAACTAAAAGTCAAAGTTTGACCACAGTTGAAAATTTTAAATTTTAAATTTTAGATTTTAATCTTTTTTTTGAAGTAGAATATAATTCTAATATTCGTGCTGCTTTTCATTTCGTAAAATTCTGTTTTAAATTTTTTTAAATTTGATAAAATACAGCTTTTTACACGCAATTATTTTCTGTATTTTATTATGTATTTTTCCTATGTTCATTTGGCTGTTTTATTTTTCTATTTTATTTTGCTTAGAGTTTTATTTTATTTATTAGAGTTTTAACTTGTTTAAATTTGATAAATAACTTTGGAAAATTCAAAAGACTTCGGTTTCTTTTTCTTTAATTTGTGCCCCTTTATTTTCTAGCCTTTTTCTCTTCCTAGTCGTACACTTTAGTGTTCTTAGCCGTGCATCCCATTGCTAATTCACGTGCAAACATCTCAAGTTCTCATTTCCATTTGCGTTGAGGAATTTTTTTTACAAATTCTCATTTTCATGGCTTCTCTTCCTCCACTTTTTCCATTTTCTTTTTGTTTCTCCTTTGTTTTTCTCTTGTTTGCTCGGCCTTTACCCCATTAAGCTCCTAGCTGACCTCATCATCATCACACCACCACCATGACCACCTCCTTAACCATCACCATCACCCAAACCAAAGCCGTGACCACCAGGTGGCAACACATCACAAAACTCCATCACAAATTTGTTTCAAAGCCTAGCCGACCACATATTTCACCACTTCCTTCTATTTTGCTTGCCTCAGCCACTCTTGTTCCTCCACCACCAAGCCATGTCATGACCATACAACATCCCTAGCCGTGCATACTTGACCAAGACCAAACATGAACGAGCCATGAAGCCTATGGACGGACCTATGTGGACCCAAACCCTTGCCTCTTTGCCTTCCTTGCTTAGTAACTTCCATCCCTTCACCTTCCTAACCTCTAGCCGTGTATATACACTTCATGGCCGATCCTACGTTGCCTCAAACATGATGAGGCCGAGCACAACATGATGTGGTCCAGCCCATTGAGACATGGCCGAGCCACTTGCATAAGTTAAGGCCAAGTTATGTCTCCATTGTTTTTATTTTATTTCTTGTATTGAATCATACCTATGTTTATATGTATTTGTTTATGTACAAAGTTTGGATCTTGACTCTTCATCCACTCAAAAATATAGTCGTGCTTTGTAATGTTTTTTGGAGTTTCAGTTGTGTGCCTTGAATTGTCAATTCTTGCTTTAAGAAGGTGATTTTATCACTCTCGACATTCGTACTTATATAATTATGAAACAATTACATGTGAACTATCGAAACTTATATGTTATGTTCATACATACCTGTGATATGATTATATGATGTTAAATGCTACTTATATATTTGTTACATCACCTGATATGATAGTATATGCTATACTGTTATTTTATGTTCTGTATCTCACATTGCAAGTTTCCTATCACTATGGGTTGAAATGATACATACCCGAAGAGAATTAGAATAAGGGAAAATCATTATGTGCTGAAATGATAGGCTTGAGTGATTTTTACTTTATCTTATTTGACTTGGGATTACGGGTTTGAAATGATAGAACCCGAATTTTTCTTTTTAAATTACGGATTGAAGTGATACATATCCGTATCACTTGACCTAGGTTAGAAAATATTATACAGGCCCAAGGTTAATATTTTTAAAGTAATATTTCCTAAAAATTTATTAAGTATTTTGAATTTGTTGAATATATAAAATTTTAACTTAAAATTTGATTTAAAGATTTAAAATATAAAGAGATATTGGTTTTCTATAAGTTAAAATTTTATAAGTTGATTTTGGTTTTAATTGTAATTTAAAAATATTTATTTGGCTTTAAATTTGTAATTTAAATATTTTATGTATGATAAACAACTTAATAATGAAATTTGATTTAATGTGGAGTTCTAAATCTGGACTAGTGGTTGTAATGAATTTTATTTCATGAAATGGATATGTTTTGTATAAATAAGTTTACAGTGATTTTCTGTAAGTTAAATTTATAAGTAAAATGTATAAAATGTAATTTAAATATGACTTAACTTGATAATTGGAAATTGGTTTTCGAATGGAGATTTTAGTTAAGTAAACAATTTATTTTGAATTGATAAAAATGAAATACAGTTTTAATTGGACATTTTGTAATAAATTTATTTAACTTGAAATCATAGTTAATTAATGTCTAATTGAATAGATTATAAATAAAGTTTATTTTTGTCTTAACTATGACGACTTATTTTACTTCTGAAACAGGTATTTTAAAATAAAGTATTAAGTCATTGGTTAAAAATAAAAGTTTAGTAATAATGTGCTTTTGACTTAATAAATGAATTGTAGTTTAATTTGTATATCTATTGGTAAAACTTTATTAAATCATAACTTAAATGATATCCAAACGAATATTTTTTGAAGCGTGAAATATGATTTTTATAAGTTAAATGGCTAAAAAATTGAAATTTTAATGTGGCTGAAATGTTATTATAAATCTAGAATTAGTATTGGTAGGACTTTAGAAATGCTATGGTTTAAGATAGTATTTGTTAAGTGCTATCAATTCCGAGACTTTACTATATTCTGAAATAATAATAAAGTTGTTGCAGCACTTTGTGAGTGTTGTTGTTGCTGATAGTAAACTGTTTTGAAATAATAACTATATATCTACCGTAACATTTTATAAGTACTGCTATTTCTGAATTTGACAATGTTTTTGAAATATTACTATATCTACCGTAACATTTTATTAGTACTGTTGTAGCTGAAATTTACAATGTTTGAAAATTTGATAATTGAATGATGAACTTAGAAATGTTATAACTTTAAATGAATATTATTTGACATTGAATTTAAATGGTTTAAATGATGATTATTTTAAAGGTGTTATGATTTTTCTAAGTATTATGATCTTCAAAAGAATAACATTTCCAAAGTGTTATGATTTTATTTAGCGTGATAACCAAATGATATCATTTCTAAATTGGTATGATTTTAGAGTATTATGGTTTCAAAGTGTTCGGTTCCAGAGTTGTTATAACTTTGAAAGTACTATGGTTTTGGAAATGAAATTATTTAAAATTGTATTTCATTAAGCATTGTCTTTAAATATATTAATTTGAAGCTCACTGAAATTGAAGATTTAAGAATATGAATTTATAAAGTGGTTTGGTTTAAGATGGTTTTAAAGAGTATTTCAAGCTATCATATTGATTTGGTTTCTAAATAGAATTGATATCATATTTACATAGTTTTGGAAATACTATTGTATATATGGACCATATTTTCAAGTAGTACGGTTTCTAAAGGATAACATTTTAAAGTGCTATAGTAAGTGTATGTTTTGGAGAAATTATATGGATTTGGAAATATTACCATTTTGAAAATGGATATTATTTTGGAAAGTAATAGTATTTGATTTTTAATGGTTTTGTAACAGAAATGTTTTGAAATAAATATCCATGGGTAATAATAACGTTTGTTTGTTAAAGAGACCGGGATCGAAAGTTTTCATACTCTGTGCCAACTTCGAAAACCACTTTACCAACCATGTACGCGGTGGAGATTCCAAAATGAAGTAGGATGGTGGCGACGTCGTTTGAGGTGTGTACGTATACTATTACTTTATGATTGATTGGGTGCTTTGATTTTGGGGGTGTGGCTCGAGGTGGGAGGTAGTGGCTGATGCGCGTCACCACCAGTTCAGATGCATAATTGGTATATCTAGCCTAGCATTGCCTCGTTCTTCCGTGTCATCTACCCTAGAATGCCTTGTACGACTTTGATTTGTGTCGTACCTATGGAGTATCCTCTGGAAGCCTCCCGATCATGAGGTATTACGGTACTATAGACTATTGGCACTATTATGTGTTGAAGGGGATATTGGGTAACTCCTTAACGCTATTTTTAAGTAAGTTTATTTTACTAATAGACATTATTATAATAGCGTATATTACTACATAGTAAATAGTTTAACGGATCCTTAGAGGATGGGCGGTCCAAAGAATCCTTTAAGTTACTTGTGCATTTATATTACAGTTCGCTTGAGTTGGTTTACATTGTATAAGTATGTATGTCCTGACTCGAATGTTTTGTGTTTTGCTTTATGCTTGGGTCAGATTGAGTGATACAGCATTCGAAACTCACCTTCGGAGTTGGAGCTTTGCTTGAAGATCCAGCTATCTGTTTCGCTTTCAGTTATCAGTTGATTGTAGTTATTCGGATGATTCCAATGATGTATTCTGATTTATACTTGATTATCATATTAGGACTTCTGCTGCATCGTGTTAGTTGTTGTAGCTTTTTTAACTATGATGTGTATATATATAGTAGTTCCATGTACTACTGTCTCTTTGCTTCCGTTGCATTAATATATTATTCTGTGTCTGTGATTCTATGGTTTATTTATTTGCTGTACATTCTGAGATTTTCCAAATTTATATTTACAATTCGGTATTTTGAGTAATTCAAGTCATACATGTGTGGTTTTATTGTCAATTTGAATGGTCTAAAATAGTGGGTTGTTACAATTGGTATCATATCTTTGGCTCTAGGAAAATTTAGCATATATGGTAAATTTATTTACAGAATCACTTTAGTTTGAGCTTAAATCTCTTTCTCTTTGACTCTGTTTCCTTTGAATTTTGGAATGTTCCCTCGGTTCCGAAATCTATTCTTTGTCTCTCCCGATTTGTCTTCTTTTGATTTTGGAGTATCTCGTAACTCAACTTCAAATGATCTTTTAGTGAGTCGGCGGTCTCATCAACCTCAAATTGACTTGTGAAGGGGTGAAACTCCTTTACATTTGGCATTGATTCACCGAAGATTTCTGCATCCTCGGTTTATGATGCTGCTATCTCTTGTTATGCCTAAATTTTTTCTCTTGAGATCGAATGTAGATTTGCTTCAGAATACTGCATCGATCTTATTCTGAAGTCATGTTGACCCGATTAAGGTTGCCCAGATTTATATAAGCTTATCCATTTCCTTTATCTATTATTAATCATCTTATCTTTTGTTCCAACTTATCCTCAAGTAAAAAAATTCTTTGATTTGAGTTAACCAAATTTGAATCTCTATCCTTGCTTTGAAAATCTATTCCTGTATAGTATATTTATAAACCTATATTTAAAATGTTTTATATATTGTGTTGTTTGAGTTTTTGATGTTGATTTGGGTTTTGAGCGATCCGCCTGATCAACATTATTGATAGGATCTCCAAAACACTTGAATAGAGCAAACTGACACAATATAGTTTTCAAATTTAGTGGATAAAATAATTTTTGTATGATTATATTGTATATGTATATAAGTATAATTTTTTGAATTTTAATAGTTAATGATGTTGAGAAATAATATTTCACTCTGTATATATAGCTAATAACCATTAGCTTTTGTTTCATATATAAATAATTGAATTATAAAACATGGTTATAAATTGATTAGAAATTTAAAACAAGAAAGTAAGAATTTAATTTCTAATGGTTTAAAACTTTGTGTTTAAAGTTTTAAAGGGCGTATAATTTAAAGTATTTCAAGTAGAAATTATTTCGAAGAATTTTAATTTGTAAATCAGTGCTCTTTTCTTCGTCGCTGGAAAATAATTTCGGTAATGATTGCAGCATCATCGACATTCATTTTTGAGTTTCGAAGTGAAGAGACCATTCTATAGTTTTGCTACAATCTTTCTTTAGAGAATTAAATTGATTTGAAATTCTAAATATGACTTGATTTATAATATATATTGATATAGGATTTAAAATTTGATATATATATATATATATATTGTTTATGTATATATATGTTTCTTTATCTCTGAAATTGTTTGAAGCTAATTGAAAATTTATTTCTTACATTTTATCTTACACGGTGATTTCAATTATAAAATGAAGCCAAAATTTTGAATAAATATCTAAGCTTGAATAATTGAATTAGAAAATTTTATTTATATAATACTTAGTTTCATTCCAATACAACTTACCTAAATTATTCAGAAGTTGAATATGTAATTGGATAATATACCATAAAAAAGGATTTTATAAATAAAATTTGAGTGGTTATAATAAATGTTATGCACATCAATTTTAGTTATAAAAGATTAATAGAGGTAAATAGAATAAAAGGGTTAATTGAATAATACACAATATAAAATGGTGTTAAAAGAATTTTTGAATAAATTAGAGTAGTTATGATAAGTATAAATATACTTAATATATGTGATGAGATATATTAAGTGGAATGAATGTAATAATAATTTGGAATAAAGAAGAATGAAATTTATTGAACAAATTTATAAGTATAATAAATGATTTTCGAATTCATGATTTTAGAAATTGTTAATTTAAGATAATTGGATGATAAGATAATTAAATTAGAAATACTTTAGATTTATTTAACTTGGGTGAAATCAAATGGATGAAATCAATTATTAATTCAAGTTGAATATTTCATAGTTTTAAAATTTATTATCTTATTTGTTTTCCAATTTATCTTCTTTTGGGTTGTTCCTATTCTCCTGCACCCTAAGCAGTAAATTGAATCCTGAATTGATCTTATTACTGAAGTTCGACTTGTAGTTCTTCCTTCCAGAAGAACTTATCTTTACCTTTTAGTTTGGAAACTTTTCTGGAATCTTTGGTACACATTTGAATCTGAGCACCGCTTACCACCCACAGATCGACGGTCAAACAGAAAGAGTGAACCAGATTCTAGAGGATCTTCTTCGTGCTTGTGTTCTTGATTATGGAGGATCTTGGGAAGATCATCTCCATCTAGTTGGATTCAACTATAATGACAGTTATTTGGCATAATTTCAACCTTCTTTTCATCTTGTCTTAATCCTATCTCATTATATCTTGTTTTCCCCGCTTTTCGTGTCACGTTCCTTTTCAAGGACGAAAAGTTTTGAGTGGGGAAGAGTGTAACAACCCATAATTTTATAAATATTTTAGTTAAATTTTTATTCGAAAACTTTGATTTTTAAACCATTTAAAAGTGATTGTTTAGAATTTGTTTATAATTTATTTTCCAAATTCAATAAAATAAACATTTTTTCGAAAATCTTATATTTTGGTCAACTGAAAGTTAAAGTTTGGCCATATTGAAAATTTTAAATTTGAATTTACAAATTTTATTCTTTTTTTCGAAGAAGAATATAATTCTAATATCCGTTCTGCTTTTCGTTTCGTAAAATTCTATTTTAATTTTTTTAAATTTGATACAGCGTTTTACATGCAATTATTTCCTGTATTTTATTTTGTATTTCCCTATTTTATTTTCCTATTTTATTTTATTTAAACTTTTATTTTATTTATTGGAGTTTTAACTTGTTTAAATTTGATAAATAGCTTTGGAAATTTCAAGAGACTTCGGTTTATTTTTTTAATTTGTGCCTCTTCATTTTCTAACCTTTTTCTCTTCCTAGCCGTACATTTTAGTGTTCTAGCCGTGTATCCCTTTGCTAATCCATGTACAAACATCTCAAGTTCTCATTTCCATTTGCGTTGAGAATTTTTTTTTAGCAAGTTCTCATTTTCATGGCTTCTCTTCCTCATCTTTTTCCATTTTCTTTATGTTTCTCGTTTGTTTTTCTCTTGTTTGCTCGGCCTCCACCCCCATTAAGCTCCTAGCCGACCTCATCATCATCACACCACCACCATGACCACCTCCTCAACTGTCGCTATCACCCAAACCAAAGCAGTGACCACCAAGTTGCAACATACCACAAAACTCCATCACAAATTTGTTTCAAAGCCTAGCCGACCAAATATTTCACCACTTCCTTCTATTTTCTTACCTCGGCCACTCTTGTTCCTCCACCACTAAGCCATGCCATGACCATACAACATCCTTAGCCGTGCATACTTGAACAAGACCAAACATGGCCGAGCCATGAAGCCTATGGCCGAACCTATGTGGACCCAAACCCTTGCCTCTTTGCCTTCCTTGCTTAGTAACGTCCATCCCTTCAACTTCCAAATCTCTAGCCGTGTGTACACACTTCATGGTCGAGCCTATGTTGCTTCAAACATGATGGGGCCGAGCACAACGTCATATGGTCTAGCTCATTGAGACATGGCCGAGCCACTTGCAGAAGTTAAGGCTAAGTTATGTCATCTTGTCCATATTTCTTCCATTGTTTTTGTTTCTATTTCTTGTATTGAATCATACTTATGTTTGTTTGTATTTGTTTATGTACAAAGTTTGGATCTTGACTCTTCATCCAATCAAAATATTATCGTGCTTTGTCATGCTTTTAAGAGTTTCAGTTCTGTGCCTTGAATTGTCAATTCTAGCTTTAAGAAGGTGAGTTTATCACTCTCAACATTCGTACTTATATAATTGTGAAATAATGACATGTGAACTGTAGAAATTTATATTCTATGTTCGTACATGCCTGTGATATGATTATATGATGTTAAATGCTGCTTATATATTTGTTACTTCACTTGATATGATAGTATATGCTATACTGTTATTTTACGTTCTGTATCACACATTGCAAGTTTCCTATCACTATGGGTTGAAACGATACATACCCGAATGGACATAAGAATAAGGGAAAATCATTATGGGCTGAAATGATAGGCTTGAATGATTCTTACTTTATCTTATTTGACTTGGGATTGCGCGTTTGAAATGATTGAACCCGGAATTTTCTTTTTAAATTACGGATTGAAATGATACATATCTATATCACTTGACCTAGGTTAGAAATTATTATACCGGCCAATGGTTAATATTTTTAAAGTAATATTTTCCTAAAAATTTATTAAGTATTTTGAATTTTTAGAATATATGAAATTTTAACTTAAAATTTGATTTAAAGATTTGAAATATAAAGAGATATTGGTTTTCTATATATTAAAATTTTATAAGTTGATTTTGGTCTTAATTGTAATTTAAAAATCTTTATTTGGTTTTAAATTTGTAATTTATAGATTTTATGTATGAAAAACAACTTAATAATGAAATTTGACTTAATGTGGAATTCTAAATCTAGACTAGTGGTTGTAATGAATTTTATTTCACGAAATGGATATGTTTTGTGTAAATAAGTTTACAGTGATTTTCTATAAGTTAAATTGTATAATAAAATGTACAAAATGTAATTTAAATATGGCTTAACTTGATAATTGGAAATTGGTTCCCAAATGGAGAATTTAGTTAAGTAAATAATGTATTTTGAATTGATAAAAATGAGATACGGTTTTAATTGGGCATTTTGTAATAAATTTATTTAACTTGAAATCATAGTTAATTGATGTCTAAATGAATAGATTATAAAGAAAGTTTATTTTTGTATTAACTATGACAACTTATTTTCTTTCTGAATCAGATGTTTTAAAATAAAATATTAATTCATTGGTTAAAAATAAAAGTTAAGTAATAATGTACTTTTGACTTTTGGATATCTATTGATAAAATTTTATTTTATTAAATCGTAAGTTAAATGATATCCAAATGAACATTTATAAAGCGTGAAATGTAATTTTTATAAGTTAAATGGCTAAAAAATTGAAATTTTAATGTGGCTGAAATGTTATTATAAATCTGGAATTAGTACTGGTAGCACTTCAGAAATGTTATGGTTTAAGATGGCATTCGCTAGGTGCTATCAATTATGGGACTTAACTATATTCCGAAATAATAATAAAGTTACTGTAGCACATTGCAAGTGCTATTGTTGCTGATAGTAAACTGTTTTGAAATAATAACTAAATATCTACAGTAAAATTTTATATGTTGTAACGACCCGAATTTTTGAACGGTTAATTTGGGATATTTAAAATGGATTTATATTTTTGATTTGAACTATGAATTGATTTTTAATATGAAAGGTTTGGCTTGTTTACTAAAAAGGATTTAGAATTTAAATATAGCAATCTATTGAATAAATTAATTATTGAAGTAGTAGTTGGATATTGGGTAAAATATAAAATCTGGAGTTATAAGTTTGTTTAAAATATTTCAACGGCTTATAAAATTTATATTGACAATACTGAAGATAGTTGATGGGTTAAAACTGAATTTAACAATGGTTTGTTCAATTTAAAAAAAATATCGTTTAAATTGATATTAACCTTCCGAGGCACAGTCTCGGAATTCGATGAAACCAGTTCCATTGGATCCGTAATATTGAATTATTATCGAACTTCAAATTTGGTAGCTTTAAGAGTTATCGTGTGATCATACGAGATATAAATGCGTAGAAAATAATATAATATATATGGTTTGACCAGTCAAGTTTCCCTTCACTTCAAAACTTTTTCACCCCATTTTAGAGCACCATAGCTTGTTAATTTGAGCACACATAAATAATGTCCATCACTTTTTTCTAACAAGACATTTCGATATGAAATAAATAATTTAATCTTCCTTAACACACAGCCGCACTCATTTTATATCCCAAGCCTCCTTCTACCCTATCTCAAAATTGAATTCACTCCTCAGAGAATGGCTGCCTTCTTCTCCTTCTAATCGCATACCTTCATCTCCTCAAATTCTTCCGCTCTTAAAAAAAGGGGTTCGAACGTGATTTCATTTGAATTAGAGAATAAAATGAGAATGATCTTGTTCTAGCATACGAGAGAAGAGGGGATCGTGACTGTCAAGCTCGCGTGTGAGTCGTATGGGTCACTTGTTCGAGTAGCGGTTAAAGTCGAAGGGAATGGAGAGTTCGGCAACTTCGATGGTAGCAAAGGGGGAAGAGGCCACGGCTGCTATGGGGCACGATTTCGATTTATGGGTAGCCAAGGAGTTGCGGGATTGGTCTGGAATTCGTGTACGCAGGCGAGCGTCACGGGAAGTTCGTCGGTGGGAGTTTTGTGCGTGATGAATGAGGGTGGTTCAGGAAAGCGTGGAGGCGCGTGCGATGCCGGCGGCTCGGCCTAGTAGCACAGTGAGGTATATCTCTGTTTATATATGAAAATTAAATTTTTTACAGTGAGCTATATATCAGTTTTGGGATTTCAATTTAATTTAAATATATACAAACTGGAAAGTATATATGCTGGGAAAAAACTACAGTAAAGTGTATGGTTTTTAAATTTATATATAAGTATACGAATATGCAGGAAACACTTATTTACAGCAAGATGTAAAAAGAAAATTTTGTTTTTACATTTTTACAGTAAGCTAAGATTTTGGTTTTGAAAAAAAAACAAAAAGAAGAAAAGAAGGTTTTACAGTAAAGGGAATTCTATCTTATTTTTACACAAAAGGTGTAATTTAAATATATAAATTAAGTATATAAAGGAAAAACAGATATTATTTTAGATTTCGGAAAATATAGGGGTTTGTATAAAACTTAGGTTTTTAAAGATTATTTTTGTTAAGTGTATGTGTTTCGAAAAAAAATAGAGATAAGATAAATATACATATACACATTTAATTTACTAGTTTGTTTTTGTTAAACAAGATATTAAAGTGATGAATTTGTTCCATAAATTTATTTAATTAATCTTAGCTACTAAAAGATCTTTAAAAGGGAAATTAGTTTAAAATTTAATCTTTTGTTGAAGTTAAATCATTAGTTAAAATTAAATCTATCAAAAGATGATTTATTGTCGATTAATTCAAATATTAATAAATCATATAATGTTATACAAGGTCTCAAATCGTGAAGAGACCGAGGCAAGATTGAAGTGGATTGCAAATAAAAGCAAAGGTGAGATTTTCTCACTCATTTGGATGCCATAGATAAAATTTAAATGCTAAATTTAAATCATTGGATGTGCATGGATGAATTTAATAATTATCTATTGAAACTTGTTTATATATAGTAGTATATATATATTGGAGTGATTGATATTCCCGCATTATATAGCGGACGAGACCCTACGCGCCGCATAATAGCGGATGATATTATATAAACCCATATACTGCGATACTCCACCTTGAAGTGGAATTGGTATTTTATTTTATGCTAACATCTGTTGATGTAGGGAAACAGGTTGGAGAGATCCAACAGGATTCCTCAAATATTTATTGATCATATATATGTTGTTATATGACAGGATGGATGAATTGATATGGATTTGTATGTGAATTGGATTATTAAGTGTTAAATAACATGGTAGTTTAAATTTGGTATTTTTAAATACGATAAATAATTTAATTGAAGGAAGTTAAAATGGAACTTGAATAAAAAAAAATATTTATTGAGAATTTGGATCTACTTCTATTTGAGAATCAAGTAAAACAAAAGTATATTTATTACTTACGTTATACACAAATTGGTTAAAGTCGTGTTTTGGGAAAATTTAAATTTTATATATTAAAGACTCGAAGAAATATTGGAATCAATGAGTGGGTTTGAAGTAAAGCCAAATTATATTAAGAAATAAAAAAACTTTATTAAGAAATGAAATGGGATTCTATTAAGGAACAATATGGGATTTTATTGAGGAATAAAATTTATAAAGATAGGATTTTTGAACAAGTTGTTTTTATAAATAAATGGAAAACTCAAAGGGTTTATAAATTTATAAACGGGGTTTACAAATGACATAGGAAGATATCAGTAGATATGTAAAGAGATAAGTCATGACGAAAACTTATATTGAGTTATGAAAATTGGTTTTGAAAGGAAATAGTAGAATATTTCCGAAGGTGAGAAATGAGAATATGGTCGTTGAGACAGGAATCAAGAGGAATTTATGGGTGAATATTGGGTTTTCCAAAAATAAAATTTATTTTAAAGGGAATATTTTTTAATTACTATACTATATAATTTTTATAAACTATTATCTGGATTTAGAATATTTCGAATTAGTTATTTTGAGGGCTTATCAATTTATTATAATAAACTCTAGTTTTCTAAACCAGCTTTGAAAATCTATTAATAATCGGATATGAATTTTAATATTTATATTTAATGGTACTTCAAACCATAATTTGAAAATAAAACCATAATTCTTATTTTATAAGTCTTGATGTTTTCAAAAAAAACGTTTTTTTAAATCCAATTATAATCCTCTTGAGATGATAAGCGTGTTTATTAAATGGGATAAGATTTAGGAGAAAAATCTTATAAGTGGGGTTATGGAAACATAAATAAATGACCAAGTATAAGATAGGAGTTGCCTAAAGGCGAAATAAAGTTCGCAAAGCAAAGTGGGGCAATTGAGTTTGAGAATTTACAAGTAAAAGTGTATATTGATTTTTGAGAAAGAAATAAGAAAATAAACGAATTTTTTCAAGAGTTGAATATAAAATTGGAGTAAAGAAATATTACGAGTATGGGAAAAAGATTTAAATGGTTCCATGAAAATAAAAGGAGTCTGAAAACTATTTTTTTTAAAAAGGGTTGAAAATGGAAATAATTTCTTGGTGGATATTTGAGATAAATAATATGAGGAAAATTATTTAAGACTTGATGGTTGCTTGAGGATGATTATTTGATAGTTAAATAACCGACTATCAATATTGCCCAATGCGCTGATCGTTTCGAAGAGACCGGGATCGGGTTTAATTATCCGAAAACCACTACGCTCCGGTTTGAACGATAACGAATGAAGACTGTAAAGATGATATAGACAGTGATTCGGTTTGTCCAGAACCAGGGCAACTTGTATGGACGAATTCTTTCAGAACATCGTCAGGGGGACGAGGAGCATTCTAAGTGGGACTCGTTTCTGAAAGGTAATCATAGCCTTAAGCCTCATCAACCGGAAATGGATAAAATAGGGAAGGTGTAGCAAGGCTAAGTAGGTAGCACCCAATTAGGGTAAGATTTCCCTTGTCTAGATGTCCCTTTTATTTCGGCTTAGTGGGCGACTGGTCGCACCAACCGAGGGGTGATCTCATTCTAGACTATCAGTAATGGATGGTTCCGACCTTGTGTTGCAGGAGATTTAGGGTGGATCCTCGGTACTTAGATCTAGACTAGGTATTATGACGGGCGGTACCCCAGTAGACCTACCATTGTATGGAATCCAATCTCCAATAAGCGCCTATACGGTTTTGATTGTGCCCAACTATTGCTGAAACGTGAGATGCAAGTATTTCAACTAGATTCTATTTTACTTTCTATAGACACTATTATAATATCAGACGGATTTGATAAAGATGTTTTGGCTATCGTAAGGTAAAAACCCGACATGTTTATTTGTGGCGACGTCTTACGAGATGCTTTTGTTTTTCAAAGTATTTTTGAAATATAGTAATCTAATTGAGCGCTTTTTTCTCACATTGGTTTTCCAGACCGACTCGGGTGTTGTTTTATATGATGCTTAGGTCAGACCGAGTTAAACAGGGTCAGGTTATAAGCTAAGGATTTTCAAAAACGAGCTGGATGAAAGAGTGTACTTCCGTATTTGACTATTATTTCCGCTGTGTATGGACAATTATTAAGTTGTCCATGTATGGATGTTTTTTGTACTCTGTTGATGCTATGTATATATATAACAGTACATATTTCTTTGTATTTAAAAGCTGTTATTATATATTATATATTTTTCCACTGCGATTGTGAGACTCTGATGTTGTTTTTATTCTTCTTATTCTACCTCTTTCTTCTTTAAACCCGAAGAATCATACTTTTGTTTCAATTTGGGCTGAATTGTTTTGGGATTTTGCCAAATCAAAGGGGTATGGATATGCGGGCCTTTACAGTTGGTATCAGAGCTGAAAGGTTAAGCGAGAACCTTGGCTCTGGTGGGGATTACTCATTTGAGTTAGAGTCAGTAGTATTCTACAATGAGTTTGAGCGTATTAATAGATATGAGTGCGTATTTGTTAGTGAATACAATGGTTTTATATTGTGTCGGTTGATTTATTGAGTGGCATATGAACCTTCATCGGCACAGTCTGCACAACTGTATCGAAGGGGTTTCTAAACACTTGGATAGAACAATTCGACACAATATTGTTTTCGAAAGTGGGTAAATGAAATAATTTTACCCAAAAATATATTTTTGTATAAAAAGGAATAATTTTTTGCAAATTATTGTATATAATTAAAGTGTTTGGATTATAGTATTATAGACAAATAAGATTATAAAGATTAAAAATGGCTTATATAACCAAGGAAAGTATGAGATTGAATTTTGGAGTTAAAATTAAAACTGAAGTTAAAAATTAGGATTTAACTTGGATTAAGTTGAAAATTTAATTTTTGGAATTTAGCTAATGGTGATGGAAAAAAAATATAAATGTAAATAAATTGGTGAAGAAAATAAAAATTTAGAATGTAAATGAATTGGACTGGAATGTTTAATAGAAATTAAATTGGGTTGAAATTAACTTACGCTAAGTTTAATGTTTGAATTTGAATTAAGTTGAAATGAAATGAATTGAGATGTGGATGATATTAAATGAAATTAAGTTCTTATTTAATTAAATCCAAGTGAATTGGTAGATTAAAGAGAATAGTATGATGCTCGATTTAACGGAAGTTAAGTTAAACAAATTTAGTTAAAATAAAATTCAGTTGAGTTGTAGAAATATTGAGTGGAATTAAATTCTTACTTCTATAAGTAAAGGTAATTGAATAAGAATTGTACGGGGTTAGTGAATTGATAAAAGCCCATAAAGGTTAAAAGGATTGAAATAAAAATATATTTGGTTAAGTGAAAATATATAATCCCGAGTTAAAAGTAGAATGTGAATGGGTTTGATTGTAAATGGATGAAGGTGTGAATACGAATAAGTGTGTGACTTATAAATCTAAAAGAGTTAAAGAAAACCCAAAATATAATTGTTTGATATTTTGGTGAATGAAATAAAAATCCAATCTTGAATTATAAAATAGGAATTCAAGTAAAGTAATAAAGCGATAAAAAATATCAAATATTGAATTTTAAACTAGAAGTGAGCTAGTTGGATAATTAATTGTTTAATGAAAATGGGAATGGAACCTAAATTGGATAAATAGGAGTTGAAATTGGAGTTAATAATGGAATTTGGAAATGAAACCCGAGTTATAAATAGAAATTCAACTTGGAATTGTAAGTGAATTAAGCATGAATTAAAGTTGTTATGGAATGGGATTAAAATAGAGATGATTTGAGTTGCAAATAAGTCCAATTCGAGTATGAATGAACTATATATTGCCTTAGATATTTTTGAAAAGCAAAGAGCAATAAGCTCATTTTATTGACTTAATCAAATTACAACACACACCAACAAAACACAAAATTACAAGCAATTGCAATACATTTTTGACAACAGACTAAACTAAATATAATCACAATACAAATACACTTTACTGAAAAGAAAAATTGACAACTAACTGTTACTACAAATGAACCATAATACAGTCATCAACATATCATCATGCTTTCTTCTAACCAATCATCCACTCCAAGCCATGATAACAGAATTATCATACTTCACTTGCAAATTCAGGCATCATGCTATTAAAAATCCAAGCATCAAACAAGCAGTAGTTGCACTTTAGTTACAAACAGATTGCAAATCTCTAAGAATGCTACCATGAATGGAATTATAGAGTTGAGGAGAGTTTTTAACATTAATACCAAACACTCTATTGTTCCTTTCTGTCCACACAGCATACACCAATTTCTTAAGCAACTTTAGGAGTAGATTAGTCATTCTAGTCTTCCATCTCGTAGCCTTAAACACATTGAACCACTCAATAGCACTGACTTGTGATGGTTTATAGAAACCACCATTTGATAGAAGTCTAAACCAAATCTGATATACAAATGTACATTGAAAGAACAAATGAGTATTTGTTTCTTGTTCTGATCTACAAAGAACACAAATATCATCTGATATTAAACCCAATCTACATAGTTTATCCTTAGTATTCAGAGCATTTGCCATCACCTTCCATAAAAGTAGATTTTCTTTAGCACTTCCACCAGTATTCCAGATTCTTGAATGCCAAGGAAAATACAAACTGTTACCACAGAGAGATTTGTACACAAGTTTAATTGAATGTTGCTTTCCTTTATCAGACCAAATCAGAACATTTCCATTATTAATGATGGAATTATTTGAAATAATATTCCAAAGTTTCCTGAGTTGAACAGAACTAGAATAAGGAAGAACAATTGTATCACCCTGAATAAAATCATCAACTATAGCTGAATCAGGTATACCAGAGTTGCATCTGAGATTATAGTCCACAACAGAACTTAATATCAGACCTTTACTAGCCCAAGGAGAATGCCAGAAAGAAAGACCTTTAATTAAAGAATAATTACATTGCAACAGTGGTATGAATGTCTGCCTAAGCTTAAGAATGCTTCTCCAACTCCAGCTGCAGTTCTGAGGAATATGCATTGTCCAAAAATTCTTTTTACCAATTAAATTTTGATTTACCCATTGTGACCATAAATTTCCATCAGATTGAAAGATTTTATTGAAGTATACTGACATTGCTGCCTTATTCCAAAGAAATATATTTGTTATACCAAGACCACCATATTTTTTTGGATCAAACAGCTTTAAAAAAGAAATTGGGATGAGTTTCCTTGAGAAAGGATCACCATGCCAAAGAAATTTATTGAGAGCACCAGATATCATGTTGATCACCTTGACAGGAAGTATATAATGCCTTGTCCAATAATTAGTCATAGCAACAGCAATAGATTGAACAATTGTAAGCCTACCAGCTTGGGAAAGCTTATCAATAGGCCAAATTCTAAGTCTTTCAATTATCTTTTCAAAAAGAGGTAAGCAATTATGTTTAGTGATTCTGGAACTCAAGATAGGTAAACCCAGATAATAAGAATTCTTAGGCAATTCTTGTAAGCCAGAGAATTCAATGATTTCTTTCCTTTGAATTGTATTTAGACCAGCAACCAAGATATTAGATTTCTGAAAATTTATTCTCAAGCCAGTAATAGATTAGAAAAATTCCAGAGATGATGTGATACTTTGAATATTGATGGAAGTGGGCTTAGTAAAGATAATAAGGTCATCAGAAAACAAAAGATGAGTGATAATAGGATTTTTACATTTGGGATGAAGCTGCAACTTTTTTTTATCAACAAGATCCTTCAGAATGGAATTCAAAAGCTCCATAACAATAATGAACAAATAAGCAGAAATTGGGTCACCTTGTCTTACACCTTGTTTGCCCTTAAAATAACCATACAAACCACCTTCTCTAGAAATAGAAAACCTTGGTGAAGAAATACATGTGTAGATCCAGGCTAAGAAAGGTTTTGGAAAGTTCATTCTAGACATTATAGCTAAAATAGATGGCC
This sequence comes from Allium cepa, assembly GCA_030765085.1. NCBI lineage: Eukaryota > Viridiplantae > Streptophyta > Magnoliopsida > Asparagales > Amaryllidaceae > Allium > Allium cepa. Next base: position 12,706,693 of record CM060942.1, read on the forward strand.
ATGCAATAGAGTCAAATGCTTTTTTAATATCAAGTTTAAGCATACACCTTGGAGAAATATTAGCTCTCTCATAACCATACAACAATTCTCGTGTCAAGAGAACATTATCACTTATTGATCTACCAGGAATATAAGCTGCTTGATTATTTGAAATGATAGAAGGTAAAACTGTTTGCAATCTATTTGTCAAAATTTTTGAAATAATTTTGTAAATAATATTGCAACAAGAAATTGGTCTAAAATCAGCAACTGAAGATGGATTTTTAATTTTAGGAATCAAAGAGATTGCTGTTGCAGCAAGACAATCAGGGAGTTTATTATGAAGGAAAAAATATTGGATGGCCTTAACAACATCTGATCCAATTATTTTCCAACTCTTCTGAACATAATGAGCATTAAATCCATCCGGTCCACCACAACTATTACTGTCTAAACTGAAAACTGCAGATTCAATTTCATTCTCAGAAATGGCATTAATTAACTCATTTGATTGATTGGTAGTAATGGTAGGGAGGTTGATGTTAAAAAGAGACTTTATATCAGGAGTGAATAAATTGGAAGGTGCTAAAATAGATTTAAAATACTGCACAAAAGCCTCATTTATCCCATCAAAGGTATTAACCATGTTACCAAGCATATCCTTGATCTGAAAGATATATTCATGATTCCTCTTGACCTTTAGAAAATTGTGGTAGTACTTAGTATTCCTATCAGCCTCTCTTTCCATTCTCAAATGAATCTTTTGCTTGAGTGAAGAAACTTCCTTTTGAATAGTTTGTTCCAAGGAATTTTTTAATTTTAGTTCAGAAAGAATTAATGATGTATCAAAGGGCCTATCATTGAGCATAGCTTGAATAATATGAAGCTCATTTCTAATCTGAGTGGATAGCAAAGAAGCCTTACCAAAGTTGATAGCAGACCACTTCTTAAGATGAAATTTAAGTGCCTTCATTTTGAAAATAATATTGGTAAGAGGATCACTTCCATATTGCATATTCCACACCTGATACAAAATAGTAAAGTATTCATCTTGTTTAGTCCAAAAATTAAAAAATTTAAAAGAATGTGTTCTACCACGAATGTCATCTGTTCCACAATGAAATACTAAAGGGCAATGATCAGAAAGAGAGGGATGCAAAATTTGATAATAAGATTTAGGCCAGAGATGTAGAAAAGGAATGTTTAAGAAAATATGATCAAGCTTACATAATGTAGATTTACCACTTCTATTACAATTAGACCAAGTAAAATCATGACCAAAATGCTTAGCAGAGAAAAGGTTAGATTGAATTAGAGCACTATTCAAAGGAGAAATATCTTTAAGAGTTAAAGGACAGCCCCCACTTTTCTGATTACTTTCATACATGCAATTAAAGTCACCACCAATTATCCAAGGAATAGAAGTTGATTTTAGCGATGGAAGGAAATCAAGAAAGACCTGCCTAAGAGATAAGGAATTATGAGCATAGACAGTTGTAAGATGAAAAGAAGCATTAGATGGCAAATGCAAACAAAGATAGTGAATGAATTGATCAGATGCATTTAACCTAGAAAGTTCGAAAAAGTTAGGATTCCAAATAGTAAGCAATCTTCCATAATTAGCTTGAAGAAAATTATCATCATACAACCAGGTTGGAGCAATCACATTCTTAGCTTTGATAGTAGCTTGTATATCAAGTTTTGTTTCAGATATACACATTAAATGAATGTTTTCCTCAAAAATAAGATTCTTAATCTCAACTTGCTTAGCTAATAAATTAGCCCCTCTAATATTCCAAAAAGCAATATTCATCATTTAATAGGAAGTGGTGGTAACAAAGGTGATGGATTTTTCCTAGTATGTCTATGATGATTATTATTTTTTGATGATGATAAAGGTAAAACTTCATGAGGCTTAAAATTTTTACCATTATTGAGATCATCAGAATTTACAACTATTTTATTACCAGACTTTGTAGTATCTTCAGAAAGCTCATCAGAAACAGATGGAGGAGGTAATTCAATATGATTTGGTGGGGACAGATGCAAATAAGGGGAAGTAAAATTAGAAATGGGTGATTTTGTGCTAAATTGAGAGGAACAAAAAGTAGAAGTAGATGCAATTGAATTGGGAAGAGTAGAAGAAGCTACAAAAGATGTTGATGAAGATGAAAAATTTCCAGAAACTAAACATGATGTTGAGGGAACAGAAACAATATCAGATGAAGTATGATTAATATGTGAAAGTACATTAGGACCAGAATCAACAGAGTTAATGATAAGAGTGTGAACTTCATTGATACTATCATTATGGGTTGCAAGAGAGGAGTCATTTAAGACTGCAAAGGAATTTTGATTTTCAGGGATACTTGAACTATTACCATGATGTACAACAGCTCCAATTTCCTTTGCTACATCTAACTCATTGATAGAATTAACATTAGAAATAATATTCTCCTTTAACACCGATTGCTTCTGTTTCCAAACCCCTTTGCTTCTTTTATTAATAATTCTCCAATTATGATTAATTGCACTATCATCCCTATTGCCACCTTTATTAATATTTACATTCACTCCTACCACCTGATTTATTTTTCCAACAGTTTCACCAGTATCACCCCCCACACATTGCTTATTCACAAATTCACAGGAAATAGTATTATGACCAAAAATTTTACAGTGAGTACAGATGCTAGGTTTCCAGTCATAAGACAGTTGAACATCTGGACAATTACTTCCCAATTGAGGAACATGAATAGAGTCAGGTAAATCACAATCAGGAGAAATCTCAACTAATGCTTTAGCATACTTGAATCTTTGTAATTTCTCTGTACTACTATCAAAACAAATCAATCTACCAATATGACAAGCAAGCCAATTTATACCAACTAAAGTCCATAGTATGGTGGGTATCTTATGAAAATGAATCCAAATAGGAACTTTCTTAATCTGAGCTTGCGATAAACCAAATGATGGATCCCATTTTGTAATTATGAACATTCTACCTCTAATGAATAAAGGATCCGAATCAAGAACAAGATCCCTATCCTCCTGATTAGAAAACTTGAAATAGAAATTAAAACCATCCGATTTAAAATCTACTTCACCTTTGAGTTTCCAGTATCTCTTCAAGAAATTAACAACGGTTAAAAATGAGAGAGTACCATCCAAAAAGAACCCCACAAGATGATCATTCCAATACTTAATACCTTCATCCCTAACAAGATCTGGAAGCTCAGTGGGTGGCTTGTCACGAGGAATATCAAAGTGAATCGGATTATAAGATCCAGCATTCTTAGGAAGGGATTTGAAAAGTGAAGACCAATTCGATTTCAAAGAACCAGAAGCAATGGGAATAGAGGAAGTAGAAGATATGGGATTGACAGATTTGATAACAGTAGAAGAGGAAGAAACATAAGATGAGAAGGTAGAGGAGGAATCAGAGGAATGAGAAGATGAAAGAGGAGGAAAAGAGGCGGAATCAAGAGAGAATGAGGAAGAAGAACGATCCGGCGCCATTAAAATTTCAAAAGGAAACAGACTCCATATTTAGTTCCACCTATTGACTTAGATATTATTTTAATGAATTGAGAATGGAACTAAAAATTTAAATGGATTATGACAATGGCTAATTGAATTAAATGGAATTTGATTAGATGAGAATCAAATTATGGAAACTTGGCTTCGAGTAAGAATGAAGGCTCACTAAATAAAAGCTTGAATTGAATTAAATATAAATTGAGTTGGAATCAATTTTAAATACAGTTATAAAACTAAAGAGATAGTTTGTTTAAAATAAACATTGTCCAATTTGCATAAATATAATTATCGTTGGTGTAAACGAGATTAAATAAAAAATCAGTGAATTAAAAGAAGTGAATAAAGTTGATTTTGAATCAATTGGAGTGAATACGAGTTGTTTGGTTTAGAAATGAATTGAAGATAAGCAAGTGAGTTGTAAATCACTTAAATTAAATAGAATGGGTTGAGACCTGATTGAAAACAATCGAAATAAGTGTCGAAACATTACATTTGTGCTTGTGGAAGTATAAAACATGCAGTGTTTATAGAATCCATGTTTTAGTTATGTAAATATAAGTGAAATGCTATAAACTTCTTATATATAGTGCTTATAAGTTTAAATTGAGTAAGTACAGGTAACGAGACGCCGTTTAGCGGCATTGTGGTTGCGCCAATTGCTAAATAAATACGCCGCTTGCTTAAAAATGCTAAATAGAGGTACGCCTACGCAATAAAAGATAGGAAATATGAATATTGTTTTTTCGACCATGTGGTTCGATGTATATGTATTTATCTCTCTTGTAAAATTGCAAAAGCTCCTCCGTACAAAGGAGACTCTGCCAAAATTTTCTAGAAATTTTGTGAGTTAGAAAAATTTTGAAAAATTTTGAAAAATGTTTTTTACTAACGACAAAATGATTTAAAATTTGAAACTGGAATAAAGGATTTTGAATTTAGAATTAAAAACCAAATGTTTGGGTAAAGGAAAAGATTAGGATGGTGAATAAAAAGTCCGACTAAGTAATCTTTAATAAGTTAGTGGATTTGGGCGTTCTTCTGCGTTAGTAATTTCGGGGACGAAATTCTTTTAAGGGGGGAGGAATGCAACGACCCGAATTCTTAAACGGTTAATTTGGGATATTTAAAATGGATTTAAATATTTGATTTGAACTATGAATTTATTTTGAATAAGAAAGGTTCGGTTTTATTTAATAAAAAGGATTTATAATTTAAATATAGCAATCTATTGAATAAATTAATTATTAAAGTTGTAGCTGGATATTGGGTAAAATATAAAATCTGGAGTTATAAGTTTGTTAAAAATATTTCAACGGCTAATAAAATTTATATTGACAATACTGAAGATAATAGATGGGTTAAAACTGAATTTAACAGTGGTTTGTTCAATTTTAAAAAAATATCGTCTAAATTGATATTAACCTTCCGAGGCACAGTCTCAGAATTCGACGAAACCAGTTCCATTGGATCCATAATATTGAATTATTATAGGATTTCAAATTTCGTAGCTTTTAGAGTTATCGTGTGATCATACGAGATATAAACGCCTAGAAAATAATATAATATATATGGTTTGACCAGTCAAATTTCCCTTCACTTCAAAACTTTTTCACCTCATTTCAGAGCACTGTAGCTTGTTAATTTGAGCACGCATGAATCATGTCCATCACCTCTTTTTCAAACAAGACAATTCGATATGAAATAAATCAATCAATCTTCCTCAACACGCAGCCACACTCGTTTTATATCCTAAGCCTCCTTCTTCCCTATCTCAAAATTGAATTCACTCCTCAGAGAATGGTCGCCTTCATCTCCTTCTAATTGCATACATTCCTCTCCTCAAATTCTTCCTCTCTTAAAAAACAGGGGTTCGAATATGATTTCGTTCGAATTAGAGAATAAAATGAGAGCGATCTCCTTCTAGCATACGAGAGAAGAAGGGATCGTGACTGTCAAGCTCGTGTGTGAGTCGTATGGGTCGATTGTATGAGTAGCGGTTAAAGTTGAAGGGGATGGAGAGTTCGGTGACTTCAAAGGCGGCAGAGTGGGAAGAGGCTGCGGCTGTTATGCGGCGTGATTTCGATTTTTGGGCAGTCAAGGAGTTGCGGTGTAATGCCCCACCTCTATACCCACGCTAGCCAAGAACATTACGGTGATTGTTGTCGACTAGCACGGAGAATAAGGCTGTTGAGGAGCGACCATCCGTGTAATTTCTTTGCGCGAGCACCGATATGTCAAATAATGTAACATGCATTCTATTTCAAGAGGAAATCCGACATACCGACACAAACTCAAAGCTACTACACGGTGGCTATATAAATCCTTCGGAAAACAAATATAGAAATAAGCATAACACAAATCAGTCACAGACAATTCATATCACAAAGGCGGAAATAGATATGAATATTACACATGAAAGTGTACATCAGAGTAGTGGTCTAAAAGGATCCACAAAATCACAAAAGAATAGTTACACGAACTACACAAAAGAATACGTATACATTATGGAGTCTATATCTCTAATGTATACAACAAAAACTACTAATCTAAGTAGTTAACCAAAAGCAAGAGAAATCAATCCCAAGAGAGAAGTCAAGTCGAAGCACCTGCAACATCTCGGTCTGACCCGAGTATTATTTATAAGAAAATAATAAACGGATCAGTCTAACTATAAATATCAGATAACATGATATAGAATAGGAGATATGACTAAACACATAATAATCACAATGCCAAGCTGTGTTAAATACATAATTAATTGAAAATCATCAAGGGATATATCAATATCATGATAATCTACTCAAGATAAAAAGGGATGTCATACTCCTGATTTCATTCACCAAGCCACAATAAATGACATATAAGATATGGCAAAGACGTATAATATCCATAATGGCATACTACTATAAGTATGTAAATGATAATCAACAAATAGGATTAATCAATATCAAAGAATCTTCACAAAGATCCAAAAAGGGTATCATACCCAAAACTTGTATTCACAACAAGTTAATGACACACGAAATCACCTAAACACAAAAATTGATAAACCATATCAATAGAAATCACAAAGTTGGTGAAACATAAATTCCAGAAATCAACACAAGAAATCCAGTCAATGACACACGAATTCACCTATGCACAAGAATTGATAAATCATATCAATAGAAATCACAAAGTTGGTGAAACATAAATTCCAGAATTCGACACACGAAATCCAGAAATCACACAAAATAAAGGGGGGAGGCCTATCACATGAACGGGAGCATGAAAACTCACCAACAGCTGTAACACATGAACGAGAAGCTATCTCCTGGTAGCTAACCATTAATTTGACACACGAATGGTCCGAAGACCTGACACACGAATGGCCCGAAGATCGTGGGTTGCTACCCCACAAATTTGACACACGAACGGGGTTTAGTCTCCCACTCAGACAAAGAGACATCGCACATTGCTAGTCTAAATCACAAAAATGATCGTCATGATCATCGAGAAGTGTCAATTACACTAAGCTAGTAAATATAAAAGTTTAGCTTCATGTCCCATAACCACTTGCTTAACTTAAACATTTACGAACAAACTGTAAATCTCCACTATAAAATTGTCACAGGAGATTCAATCGAACAAGTCCAAGAATTAACCGACAAAGTGAACGCAAGCGTTTCATACCACTTGTTTTACTAAGTCGTTTAATTAGATTTCTCATACGAGTGAGGTAAAGGTTTGTATATACTAATAGATTGGAAAACAGTTTTATAAACGAATTTGGTATTAAAATAGTATTGAAATCGTTTGAGGAAAGAGTTTTGATATTTACTACTAGTATAGAAAACCTTTATATTTTTAAAGTGACAAATCATGAAGAAGATTGTAAGAACAATCAATCACAAAAATTCACATACGAAGACGTGAATAAAATCCAAAGAAATCGATAAAGGATCCATCGAAATGGATATTCAAAAATCCCTAAAAAGAGTCATCAAAGTCATAATAGAGGATAACAACAAATAGGATTATCACGAATCGATTTAAATTGGAATTTCAATTCAAAAAGGCAAATTGGACTCAAACAGCAGGTTCAGTCGACTGAACAGAGTTTTCAGTCGACTGACCCTGTACCTGGAAATTTTCCAGGTTCAGGAAACTTTCTGTTTCCAGTTTCAGTCGACGATGCAGAGTTTTTCAGTCGACTGAATCATGCCTGGAAACTCTCGGGTTTCAGGTTCAGTCGACTGAACAGAGTTTTCAGTCGACTGAATCATGCCCGGGCTGTTTTTCAGCCTTATTCAAATGAAGAGCAAACTCTTCCAAAATGCAACTGGACGAACATTGGCTCTAAGGGTTTATGCCAATCGGCAACCCGGCCCTATATGCTCCTCGGTGCATCACCAAAAACATGATCAAACATCCATAAAAGGATTTCACACAAATTTGACTTAAAAACCCAAAAATTGGAGTATTCACAAAACCAATCCAAATCAAGAGCAAATGCACATGAAGAAGTGTTAGGAATTCATACCCAACAACCAAAGATAATTATAGTCATAGATGTGAGATAAAAATCTCACCTTTTCACAAAATCGAACAAGAAGAAGCTTGAAAGCAAATGGAGAATCAACCTCTCTTCAACGCAACCCAATTGAGCTTGAATCTAAGCTCAAAACAAGAACATTCCCGAAATTAGGCTTAGGAATTTCTGAAATTGGTAAGAGAATAAGTTGGAGAAGAAGGAGAGAAGCTTACCAATGGGTTCTTCTTGAGTTTGGAGCTAGGAATTTGATTTGCAAGAGAAACTAGGGTTTTGGAGTTTTAATTTCCAATCTCTCCCACCATTAAAGCTAAGAAAACTGAAAAGAGAAAGAAGTGAGGGAGAATGGGGAGAGTGGTTCAGTTTTGGAGTATAAGTTAACATAGGGCTGAGCCCAAAAACCAAACCCAAAGTAAAAAGTAGCAGAAATCAACTTTCTCCAAACATATCGAAGCTTATACTCAAAAAGGTCGCAAACGGCATTTTAAACTCAATGGGAGTGGTCCCGAGTCCTAATTCGACCGTATGCAAAAAGTAGCTTTTCGGACTAAAATCCGACTAACGATAAAATATTTAAATAAAATATTTAAATATAAAATCGATAAATATGCGGGTTGTTACATGCGGGCTTGGTCTGGAGTTCGTGTGCACAGGCGAGCGTCGCGAGAAGTTCGTTGGTAGGATTTTTGTGCGCAATGAATGAGGGTGGTTCAGGGAAGCATTGAGGCGCGTGCGACGTCGACGGTTCGGCCTGGTTGCACAGTGAGGTATATCTCTGTTTATATATGAAAATTAAGATTTTTACAGTGAGGGATATATCAGTTTTGGGTTTTTAATTTAATTTAAATATATATACAAACTGGTAATTATATAAGCTGGGAAAAAACTGCAGTAAAGTATATGGTTTTTAAATTTACACATAAGTATATGAATATGGAGGAAACACTTATTTACAATAAGATGTAAAAAGAATTTTTTTTTTTTTACATTTTTACAGTAAGCTAAGATTTTGGTTTTGAAAAAAAAAACAAAAAGAAGAAAAGAAGGTTTTACAGTAAAGGGAATTCTATCTTATTTTTATAGAAAAGGTGTAATATAAATATATACATTAAGTATATATGGGAAAAACAGATATTATTTTAGATTTTGGAAAATCTAGGGGTTTGTATAAAACTTAGGTTTTTAAAGATTATTTTTGTTAAGTGTATGTGTTTCAAAAAAAAATAGAGATAAGATAAATATACATATACACATTTTAATTTACTAGTTTGTTTTTCTTAAACAAGATATTAAAGTGATGAATTTGTTGCATAAATTTATTTAATCAATCTTAGCTACTAAAAGATCTTTAAAAGGGAAATTAGTTTAAAATTTAATAATTTGTTGAAGTTAAATCATTAGTTAAAATTAAATCTATCAAACGATGATTTATTGTCGATTAATTAAAATATTAATAAATCATATAATGTTATACAAGGTCTCAAATAGTGAAGAGACCGAGGTAAGATTGAAGTAGATTGCAAATAAAAGCAAATGTGAGATTTTTTTCACTCATTTGGATGCCATAGATTAAATTTAAATGCTAAATTTAAATCATTGGATGCGCATGGATAAATTAAATAATTATCTGTTGAAAGTTGTTTATATATAGTAGTATATATATATATTAGAGTGATTGATATTCCCGCATTATATAGCGGACGAGACCCTATGCGCCGCATAATAGCGGATGATATTATATAAACCCATATACCACGATATTCCACCTTGAAGTGGAATTGGTATTTTATTTTGTGTTAACATCTGTGGATACAGGGAAACAAGTTGGAGGGATCCAATAGGATTCCTCAAAATTATTTATTGATCATATATATGTTGTTATATGACAGGATGGATGAATTGACATGGATTTGTATGTGAATTGGATTATTAAGTGTTAAATAACATGGAAGTTGAAATTTGGTATTTTTAAATACCATAAATCATTTAATTGAAAGAAGTTAAAATGGAACTTGAATAAAAAAAATATTTATTGAGAATTTGGATCTACTTCTATTTGAGAATTAAGTAAAATAAAAGTATACTTATTACTTGGGTTATACACAAATTGGTTAAAGTTGTGTTTTGGGAAAATTTAAATTTTATATATTAAAGACTGGAAGAAATATTGGAATCAATGAGTGGATTTGAAGTAAAGCGAAATTTTATTAAGAAATAAAAAAGAACTTTATTGAGAAATGAAATGGGATTTTATTAAGGAACAATATGGGATTTTATTGAGGAATAAAATTTATAAAGATAGGATTTTTGAACAAGTTGTTTTTATAAATAAATGGAAAACTCAGGGGGTTTATAAATTTATAAACGGGGTTTACAAATGACATAGGAAGATATCAGTAGGTATGTAAAGAGATAAGTCATGACGACAACTTATATTGAGTTATGAAAATTGGTTTTGAAAGGAAATAGTAGAATATTTCCAAAGGTGAGAAATGAGAATATGGTCGTTGAGACAGGAATCAAGAGGAATTTATGGGTGAATATCGGGTTTTCCAAAAATATAAATTTATTTTGAAGGGAATATTTTTAAATTACTATGCTATATAATTTTATAAACTATTATCTGGATTTCGAATATTTCGAATTAGTTATTTTGAGGGATTAGCAATTTATTATAATAAACTCTATATTTCTAAACCAGCTTTGAAAATCTATAAATAACCGGATATGAATTTTGATATTTATATTTAATGTTACTTTAAACCATAATTTGAAAATAAAACCATTATCCTTATTTTATGAGTCTAGATGTTTTAAAAAAAAATTGTTTTTTTTAAAATCCAATTATAATCCTCTTGATATTATAAGCGAGATTATTAAATGGGATAAGACTTAGGAGAATAATCTTATAAGTGGGGTTATGGAAACTAAAATAAATTACCAAGTATAAGATAGGAGTTTCCTGAAGGCGAAATAAAGTTGGCAAAGCAAAGTGGAGCAATTGAGTTTGAGAATTTACGAGTAAAAGTGTATATTGATTTTTGAGAAAGAAATAAGAAAGTAAACGAATGTTTTCAAGAGTTGAATATAAAATTGAAGTAAAGAAATATTTCGAGTATAGGAAAAAGATTTAAATGGTTCCATGAAAATAAAAGGAGTCTGAAAACTATTTTAAAAAAAGGGTTTAAAATGGAAATAATATCTGGATGGATATTTGAGATAAATAATTTGAGGAAAATTATTTAAGACTTGATGGTTGCTTGTGGATGATTATTTGATAGTTAAATAAACGACTATCAATATTGGCCAATGAGCTGATCGTTTCGAAGGGACTGGGATCGGGTTTAATTATTCGAAAACCACTTCGATCCGATTTGAACGATAACGAATGAAGACTGTGAAGATGATGAAGACGGTGATTTGGTTTGTCCAGGCCTAGGGCAAATTGTATGGACGAATGCTTTCAGAACATCGTCAGGGGGACGATGAGAATTCTAAGTGGGACTCGTTCTTGAATGGTAATCGTAGCCTCAAGCCTCATCAACCGGGAATGGCTAAAACAGGAAAGGTGCAGCAAGGCTAAGTGGGTATCACCCAATTAGGGTAAGATTTCCTCTGTCTAGATGTCCCTTTTAATTTGGCTTAGTGGGCGGTTGGTCACACCAACCGCGTGGTGATCTTATTCAGGACTATCTAGTAAGGGATGGTTCCGGCCTTGTGTTGCAGGGGATTTAGGGTGGATCCTCGATACTCTGATCTAGACCAGGTACTGTGACGGGCGGTACCCCAGTTGTTAGCACCAAAATTGGCCACTAACATCCTTAAGAGAGATTGTGTAGAGATATTAATGAAGATAGTAAATTAAAAACTAAAGACAGTATGCAAACTTAAATGCAAAGAACAAGAACACCAAATTTAGAGTGGTTCGTCGTAACCACCTACGTCCACTTTTAAGTTAATCTTTATTCCTTTACTTGATAACTGATTACAGATTCAATCCGTTTCCAATTATTTGAATACAATTGCAAAGTAAAAGATTATGTCTTGAGTGAGTGTTGAATGCGGGAGAGTTTCCCCAGTGTTCTCGAAAAAACCGATCATTTTCACTGTGCCCCCACCTCTCTATTTATAGACGAAGGTGGGTTGGAACCCCGTGGTGGGCCTGGTAGCTGTACACTTCGGCCCAAATGGAGTAGGCTCTGTATGCCGACCCTAATATGCCGAACGACCTAATGCCGAACCACCACCATCATGCTGAATGAAGCGAGGCGCTGGATGGGGAGTGTATGCCGAGCAATGGTCGAAGTTGATTGAGGTTGGACGAATGCCGAACACCTCTGGCTGCCGAACGATCTCGGGTTGCCGAACAATCTTTGGATGCTGAGCGCTCCTGGATGCCGAGCGCTTCTGGATGCCGAGGGCTTCTAGATGCCGAGCACTCCTGGATGCTGAGCGAGACTCATGCCGAACGATCTTTGCATGCCAGTCGAACTCGAATGCCGAACATACCATTTGCGTTGAACGACACTGTATGCCGAACGATGGTGAATGCGGAACGAGACTTGGACGCCGAGCGCTTCTGGATGCCGAGCGCTTCCCGATGCCGAGTACTCTCGAATGCTATTCGAACGTGAATTCCATACGAACCATTTATGCCGAGCGTTCAGAATGCGGAACGGTAAGTAAATGCCGAGCGCCTAGTTGCTTGGTCAAATCTCCAGGAAACACTTGCCCCCCCAAAGTGTATTACGCGACTGAACGTGATATGATTTGAATTACGTCCCTTTGTGCTTAGCTTTGAAACCTGGTTTACTTTCTTCGAAGGTGTTCTTGTGAATACCGGGTGAGGTGTTGTGTGCCGAACGTAATGCGAAGACTGAACAGAACGGCTGAAGCCGAACGCTCCATGTGTGTCGAACGACTTCATTTTGACCGGTTCTAACGGTCATCGCCTCTTCGACTTCCTCTTCTTTCCTATAAAGGCAGGACTTCTCCATCTTCTTCTCTTTTTCACTTTCACCTCTGCCACTTTATACTCGCGTATCACTCCTGTCAACAAACTCTAAAGACTTAACAATCCTTCCCACTCGGTCTACTAACTAGGTATCGATCCCTTTATCTAAATCCTTTCCCTGACTAAAAAGTTTCAATAAGAGACTTAAGTTCGTAAATTAGAATCGTAGCCGATAGGGGTTGCATGGATGAAAGAATCGAACTTCGATTAGGATATTTTTAGGGCTAAACAATGTGGAGGAAAGGAGAGGTGGCCAAAGATGAGCACATGAGGGAGTTGTTGGGAAATTTACTGTGGTTTGACATGGTTCTCTCGTGCCGAATGAGATTGGAGGGAAAAACAATGGAGAAGCAGGAATTGGCTAGAATGCCGAACAGCATGGTTCGGCATGACTCGCCGAACGATCCAGCCTCGTTGTTCGGTATGGATGGAGGAAGAAAAGAAAAAGAAAACCGTTGTTAAGGACGGAGTGCCTAGCGTTGGGGCTCGGCGTAACTTTGTTTTGGCATGAGTTTCCATATGGCGAGTAGTGGGATGAAAGGATAGGAAGGTTGTACAAATTAGATAGGACGCCGAACGTCATTTCGGCCGAGCAGAACTTAGGCCGGACGATATTTTGACGGAACGACACCTAGGCCGAACAATGTCTTGGTCGAACGGTGCATGGGCCGAACAATGTCTTGGCCGAACGGTACTTAGGCCGAACGGTGCCTAGGTCGAACAATTTCTTGGCTGAACGGTACCTAGGCCGAATAACTTTTTGACCAAACGATACCTAGGCCGACCAACATTCTCACCTTGCCTAATCATAAGACAAAAACAAAGACATGGACCAAAGAAAACTGGCATATCGAACTAAATTGAACTGATAACTTCCTAGTTCCTATTATTCATGAGCCTGAACTGAAGTCGATGAAAACAGATAAAAGCTTTTGACATCAATGTCAATGTCCGAGTCTAAAATTGAAAGTATTGCCTGGCCGGCTTTCGGAGACGGTCAGCGATGACAGTCTTCGAGAATGACAGTCCAAAGTTCAACTTTATACCATCAACTATGTGACCTATAATTTCTCAACCTTTATATTTGAATGATTGCACTAGTTCACACACCACACGGGGGGGGGGGGGGAATTTATGTTGTTAAGTCTAACGCCGATTATTTTTCGAGTATAGTTCAAACAGGTGCTCTGCCAAACTCAATATTTATCGGAGATGTCCAAGAAGTATAGCTCCGCCACGATCTCAGATAGACCTGGGCCGTCTTCAAAACAAAAAGTCACGGATATTTCAAATCCATCAACCTCCCGTGCCCATAACTTGGCTCCTGACACTCTGGGGGCAGCAGTTTTCTTGGATAACCTTGTTGATTCTCAAGCTTCGAAGGTCGATGAAATTGTGCTCCGACGAATATGCTCTATCCACGGAATCCCTTTCGACGACGTGCTGGTTCCATCGGGGCACGATCGTCCACACTTGCCCCCAGTTGGATACATGGCGTGTAATAAATTCATGTGCTGGGTTGGCAGTGTGCCACTGTTCAATTTATTTCTTCGGGATGTGCTGCAATACATTGACATTGCCCCGTCGCAACTACACCCGAACGACCACGCATTTATCTACGGTACCTACATCTTCTTAATGACCATCCTCTCTGGGCCCCTAACTCCGGGTGACATCAGATATATATATATATATGATCAAGAAGCGGAGAGACATCACTTCTTTTGTGTTCCTCGAGCCGCACCACAAATGCCAGATTTTAACCAAGGCGTGGAGCAAATTTGCCCTGTACAAATAGGAATAGTTCTATGTGCGTTGCCCTCCTGGTTTCGCGAGGAGATGGGTAGAAGGAAGTAAGTCTTTTCTCTGGATTGATGTTTGTGCTTGGTCGGGGCTATGCCTTTTCTAACTATTGTTACATCTTTTCAGGTATCAACCCACGTCCTGATGGTCGCGGATACTCTGAGGCCGTCGAGGCTATTCGAGCCCTTCCTGCCGAAGAAAGAGACATCCGGACTCTCATTTTGAATGAGTCGCTTACAAGGTTTGGGCTGTTGGCAGTAGGCTGTCAGATAAGCCTTCCTCGAGGCGTTACCGTACCCAGGCTTGCCTCTGGCAAAGGGAAAAAATTAGCCGAGTCATCACGTCATGCCCTTGACGCATGGGAAGAGGGGGAAAATAAAGAGAATGAAACACCCGAAGCACCGGGTGAGAACGTGGGTCCTTTTCAGGATCCGATAGTCGAAGTATATGACATTGAAACGTCATCTTCCCCTTCGAAGGGGAAGAGGAAATTGACGTACAAGATAAGGAAGAAGAGAGTTGGCGGAACTTCCAAAGTTGTGCTCATTCCGACAGAGAAGGAGGCTTCTTCACAGCACGTAGAAAGTTCTTTAAAGGGCCTATCGAACCTCTCCATTCCCGATGATCTGCTCAATTACGACTTTGATGATCCGGAGGCATTTAAACTTCACTCGCCCATCAGAGGCGATGCGGGCGCTCTAGCCCAAAGTCAGGGAGAAAAAACTGCCATTAGTAAAGCAACTGATCCGTCGGGGGGAAATACTAGGACACGCACATGCACTTGCACTTGCACTTCACTTTGCACTTAAATTCTCGTTGTCACTTTCCTTATTTCTAACTCATCGTTTCTCAAATTTCGTACAGGTGACGTGGGACCTACACACGACATTGATCGCCTACACGGGTCATCTGCTTTCTATCACACTAGACGTGACTCGGGTTTTGGGAGACGTCGGGACAGAGACGGTGATGGCTATAGGGATTATCATTGTAGGATCTAGATTAACCCTAGAGGGGGGGTGAATAGGGTTATAGCAAAAATTTTCGAATTAAGCACAAAAACAAACTACAGAAATAAATATGATGAAAAGTAAATCACACACAAAATTTACCCAGCTTCGAAAACCCCGGCCTACTGCTGCATTCCCAGATTTCTATTAGAATTAAACAGTATCCCACTTACAAACACTCTACTAGACTCGCAAACCCTTGCTCCCGCTCACAAACACTCTCATAGACTCGCACACCCTGCTCCGCCTATAGAGTTTCGCAAACTCGCAAACTCTGCTCCCGCCTATAGAGTTTTGCAAACTCGCACACCCTGCTCACTGAACTAATTCTAACTAGACAATCTGACACTACCTACAACCAAGGTGGTGATTTACAAATTCTTTGACTCGAAAAGAAAAAAAACAGACTTCAAAAATAAAAGCAGGAGCAAAAATTAAAATATAAACTTGAATCCCTAATATTTGCCTAAAATAAAACTTAAAAAACCCCCTTTTTAAAAAATTAAACCTTAATAAAAACTAAATCCCCTTTTGATAATAAAGGCCGGCCCTTTTAATTTCTTTCACCCGATCCACTTCTTTTGTTTGTGAAGAAGAATGGCGGCCCTATGTTGTTTGATCTGAATTTAGGGCTTCGGCTCTTGCGATCCAAATTGGGACTTTTTCAAATCAATTCTCTGGTTTGCTTGCTCTCGTTCTCTGATGATTTGGTTGAATTCGAGATTGCGCTCCTCTGTTGGTCGATTCTTGTTGCTTGGCTTGCTCGTTGTTTAGCAGCAGCTCTTTTGATCGAGTGCGTCGTTGATTCGGTATGTAATTTCTTTTCGTTGCTGCTTTAGTGATTTGCTTTTTAACTCGATGCCAATGATGACAATTGGGGTTTAGTACTTATATGAATTCGAATACACTTGCTTTCGTTCGTATCAATTCGAAACTTTCCCAATTTGTTAATTTCCTGATGCGCACGTCTTTCCTGATTTCTGCCTTGACGCGCACGGCTTTGATTTTGTTACGTGGTCACCACGGTGTTGAATTCATTTGACTTTTTCAAATTTACATACACTTGAATTTCTTACTGTATACATTCGCGAATCTGCATAACTTTCGGCCATCATCATTTCTTTGTGTTCATCCCGGTGAGCTTCGTCTCTGGCCATCTTCTCTGATGATGTTGATTTTGCTGTGACATTTGTTATTAATATTGATCGAACTCGATTTGATTCATCTTGATGTTCTGTAGTCTTCAAGCATCTGTGATTGCTACATCATGTGCATCACTTGTTCATTCTACTGCGCATTTCTCTGGCCATTTTTGTTGGGCATTTCTATATATGATGTTTGTCACTGTTGTATTATTGATTCTGTTTCCTGTCATGTTTGCTTTATTACAGTGGTCTGACTTGAACTTGATGACTTGAACTTGATCTTTTTTTTTTGAAAGGCAAGAAAGAATCTCATATATTGACTTAATCCAAATTACAAAAGTTCCAAACATAACACTATAACCTATTACAATCATCATAACAATAACAAACAATTAACAACAAAACAAACAACTACATTCAGCCAAATTTATAACCCAGACCTCTCTAAAAAAACTACCATGAAAACAGCAACCCCGAGCTATTAGCAAAGTTCCAAAAAAGGTGCATCAGTAACTAGTACTATCCTTCAGTAATATATCCATTTTGAAACAACTCCAAGCCATAATCAGTGTTCCTGAAATGGTTCTTCAGTAAGTAGTGCAAACCATCAGAAGATATCCATCAGCATTATGTGAATAATCCATACAAACATTAACTTTACTCATTCCTTAGATCTCTAAGAATACTACCATGAATCAAATTATACAGTTGCATTGGGTTCTTGCTGCCATTACCAAAGATTCTGCTATTCCTCTCTGTCCATACATTTTGAATCATCCTTTTAAGAAGCTTTAACAGCAACTTTGTCTTATTATTCTTCCATCTTGTTGCTTTAAACACATTGAACCATTCAATTGAACTGAGAGGTGATGGCTTATAAAAACCTCCATTTGATAGAAGTCTACACCAAATTTGATAAACATAAGAACACTCAAAAAATAAATGTGTATTAGTTTCAGTTTCACAGTTACACAAAACACATAAGTCCTCTGGAATAACTCCAATTCTACATAGCCTTTCCTTAGTGATTAGAGCATTTGCCATCACCTTCCACAGCGACAAATTTTTCTTTGCATTTCCACCAATCTTCCAAATCCTTGAGTACCAGGGGAACAGAGAACTATTTTGACTGAGAATATTATACACAAGACTTATTGAATGATTCTTTCCTTTATCTGACCAAATTAGAACATTATCACTACTCCTTAAGTGGCTACTTGTTATGAGATTCCATAAATTCCTTAAATGAAAAGAGCTAGAATAAGGTAAAACTAAACCATCATCATGTATAAACTCATCAACTATAGCATGCTCATGAATACCAGAATTTCTTCTCAAGTTATAATCAACAACAGAGCTTAAAATCAAACCCTGTTTTGCCCATGGAGAATGCCAGAAGGATAAACCCTTGATCAAGACATAGTTACATTGCAAGTGAGGAATAAAAGTCCCCCTAAGTTTGAGAATACATCTCGAACTCCAGCTGCAATTTTGTGGTATAGGCATTGTCCAAAAATTCCTCTTTCCATTAAGGTTATGATTGACCCATTGAGACCATAGATTTTTATCAACTTCAAAAATCTTATTAAAATAAACTGAAATTGCAGCTCTGTTCCAAAGAAAGATATTTGTAATACCAAGTCCACCATACTTTTTAGCATCAAACAATTTATAAAAGGAAATTGGTACGAGCTTTCTAGAAAATGGATCACCATGCCATAGAAACTTATTCAGTGCACTAGAAATCATATTGATTAACTTTATTGGGAGAATGTAATGCCTAGTCCAATAAGTAGTCATGGCCACAACAATAGATTGAATAATTGTAAGCCTACCAGCTTGAGACAATTTATCAATTGGCCAAATTTGCAGTCTTTCAATAATCTTCTCATAAAGTGGTAGACAATCATTCTTGGTAATTCTAGAACAAAATAAAGGCAGACCTAGATAATGAGAATTTTTGGGTAGTTCTTGAAGGCCTGAGAACTTTATAATGTCATTCTTCTGAGCAATATCAAGACCAGCAACCAAGATATTAGACTTTGATAGATTTATTTGCAGTCCAGTCATAGTGTAGAACAAATGCAGAGAGGATAAAATACTTTGTATTTTATGATGAGTAGGCTTTGTGAAAATTATTAAATCATCAGCAAAAAGTAGATGAGTTATAAGTGGATTCTTACATTTAGGATGGAGCTGGAGTTTCTTTTTAACAACAAAATCCAACAGAATAGTGTTAAGGAGCTCCATGACAATTATAAACAAATATGAAGAAATTGGGTCACCTTGTCTGACACCTTGCAGCCCTTTAAAATAACCATACAACCCCCCTTCTCTCGAAATAGAATACATTGGTGATGATATGCACGTATAAATCCATGCTAGAAAAGGTTTAGGAAAATTCATCTTTGACATAATGGCTAAAATAGAATTCCAAGCAATTGAGTCAAAAGCCTTTCTAATATCTAATTTCAACATGCATCTTGGTGAAATGTTCTTTCTCTCATAACCATACAGTACTCTTGTGTCAATAGAATGTTATCACTGATTGATCTACCACTTATATATGCAGCTTGATTATTGGAGATAATGGATGGCAAGACTGGTTGTAATCTATTAGTTAAAACCTTTGATATGATCTTATAAATGATATAACATGAAATAGGCCTAAAGTCAGCAACTGAAATTGGATTTTCAATCTTTGGAATCAAAGCAATGGCAGTAGATGATAAACCATCAGGAAGTTTATTAAACTGGAAGAAAAATTGTATAGCTCTAATAACATCATTTCCAATTTTATTCCAACTCTGTTGAATAAAACATGCATTAAAGCCATCTGGACCTCCACAACTTTCACTATCTAAATTGAAAACTGCATTCCTAATTTCATCAGCAGTAATTTCACAAATCAAAGCATTAGATTGAGTCATGGAAATGGTTGGAAGAGTAATATCAAAGAGAGGGTTTATATCAGGAATGAATAAATTTGTAGGGGCTAAAATAGATGTAAAATATTGAATAAAAGCATTATTAATACCATCAAAAGAATTCACCACATTACCATACATATCCTTTATCTGAGAAATGCACTCACGATTCCTTTTAACCTTTAAAAAATTATGAAAGTATTTGGTATTCCTATCTGCCTCTTTTTCCATCCTCATATGAACTTTCTGCTTGATAGATGACAGTTCCATATCAAGAGCTTGATCCAAGTGTTTCTTTAATTGCAACTCCATGTGATGTAAGACAGAATCAAATGGCCTTACATTCAATTGTTCCTGTATCTTAATAAGTTCCTTTCTAATTTGAACAGATTGATTATCCTCCTTACCAAAGAAAGCTGCTGACCAATTCTTCAGATGAAATTTGAGTACCCTCATCTTGAGTGTAACATTAGTTAAAGGATCACTGCCAAATTGCATATTCCAAGTCTTTAAAATAACATGATAATCCACCTGTTTTGTCCAAAAATTAAAAAATTTAAAAGAGTGTTTCCCTCCACAAAAATTCTTAACTCCCCAGTGAAAAATTAATGGACAATGATCATATAAAGAAGGCTGAAGAATGTTATAAAAAGAATTTGGCCAGTGATGAAGAAAAGAAAGATTGATGAAAATATGATCAAGTTTACATAAAGTTGGATTACCAGTCCGATTACAATTAGACCAAGTAAAACTGGATCCAAAATGTGTAACTGAAATAAGATTTGCTTGAATTATAGCAGAGTTTAAAGGAGTAATATCCTTTAGAGATAAAGGACAGCCACCCATTTTTTGATTGCTAGCAAACATATAATTAAAATCACCACCAATTATCCAAGGGATGGAAGATGAATTCAATGATGGTATAAGATCTAAAAAACTTGTCTCAAAGATAAGGAATTTTGAGCATAAACAGATGTTAGATGGAAATTGGTATTGGAAGGCAAATGAAAACAATTATAATGTATGAATTGATCAGAAGCACTTAATCTGGAAAGCCTGAAAATATGGGGGTTCCATAATGTTAGCAATCTGCCATAGTTAGATTCAGCAAAATTATCATCAAATGACCAGGAAGGAGAAATTAAATAGGAAGCCTTTATGGAAGAATGAATATCAAGTTTAGTTTCAGAAATACACATTAAATGAATATCATTATCCTTAATAAGATTCCTAACCTCAAGCTGTTTAGAAGGCAAATTAGCCCCCCTAATATTCCAAAAAGCAATCTTATTCATTTGGAAGGAAGAGGAGGGAGCAGAGGTGAAGGATTCTTCCTAGTATGCCTTGGATGAGATTTTTTGTTTGAAGAGGATAATGGTAAGATTTCCTGAGGTGTAAAATCTTTCCCTTTATTGAGATCCCCAGATTTCAAAGTATTAGAACCAGAGTTATTAAGAACAACTGAACAATCACCTTTTTCAGAAGGAGGTGGAAGTATGATATGACTAGGAGGAGACAAATGCAAATAAGGTGAAGGAATATTTGAACTTAACAAAATAGGAGATTTGGAAATAAAATAAGAACTACAAGAATTTGATACAGAGATAGTATTGGAAGAAACAGCTGTTGTTACAATAGAAGATTCAGAGTTTTCAACAGGTAAAGAAGGATCTCCAGAATTTTCAATAGAAGCATCAAGATTTGATAAAGCTGAAAAAGAATTCAATATGGTAGTAGAGGAAGGACCATTAAGATTATGTGATTCATACTCTTTAGCCCTAGGATGTTCCATGCTATTAGTAGAATTACTTCCTTTATCAACAGATACTTTTTTCTTCCATACCTCATTATTCTTTCTATTGATGTTTCTCCAACTTTTATTAGCTTTACTGATATCGATTTCACCTTTATTGTTATTCACATCCTCTCCAAAATCATGAACCTTACTAACATTAACCTCTTTATCTTCCTTCACAAACTCACAAGAAAAAGAATCATGTCCAAAAATCTTACAATGAGAGCAAATTCTGGGTTTCCAGTCATATGATAGAAGAACATCAGGACAATTATTACCCAATTGTGGAATGTGAATAGATTCAGGCAATTCAAATTCAGGGGAAATTTCCACTAGTGCCTTAGCATATTTGAATCTTTTAAGTTTTTCAGTATTACTATCAAAGCAAATCAGTCTTCCAACATGACAAGCAAGCCAATTAATTCCCATCAACGTCCAGAGAATAATAGGAATCCTATGAAAATGAATCCAAACTGGAACTTTTTTAATTTGAGCATGAGAATTGCCAAAAGATGGATCCCATTTTGTAATAATGAACATTCTTCCTCTTATAAAAACAGGATCTGATTTAAGTACCATATCTTTGTCTTCTTGATTAGAAAAATGAAAATAGAAATTAAAACCATCCGATTTAAAATCTACTTCACCTTTGAGTTTCCAGTATCTCTTCAAGAAATTGACTACACTCAAAAAAGATAGTGTCCCATCCAAAAAGAACCCAACAAGATGATTGTTCCAGTATTTTAAACCTTCTTCCTTCACAATATCCGGCAAAACAGATGGAGGCTTATCCCGAGGAATATCAAAGTGAACAGGTTTATAAGATCCAGCATTTCTGGGCAAAGATTTAAAGAGTGAGGACCAATTAGAATTTAAAGAAGGATTAATAGATTCAATGGATGGATTCAAAAAGGATCGAATGACAGAAGGATGATCAGTTGGCGTCGAGGAAGATGAAGAAAGTAGAGAGGAAGAAAGAGTAGAAGAAGAGGAAGAAGGCAGAGGAGGAAAAGAAGAAGAATCAAAAGAAAAAGAAGATGAAAAGGAAGAGGACGCCATTAAAATTCAAAAGACAGTTAAGAAGAGGGAACCTATTTTTCACTTGAACTTGATCTTTGTTGAACTTCTGGATGCACATGTCATCTTCACTGTGTTGTACATTTGTGGTCTATTCACCCATTACTACATTTGCATTGCTGTTTGGTCTGCACTTTGTTGTTGTACAGTTACTTACTTTGTGCGTTGAGCATTGCATTTGTGATCTGATGCAGTTTTGATTTGTCGAAGCTTTGCATTTGAGTTGAGTCATGACAACAATGGCTTGACCGTTGCATTCAGTTTATTGTTCCTTGTGTTGAGCCCAGTTTTAAAAACTCGGGTTTGACCTTGTGCTCGTGTCATGATTTTCAATGTATTGCACGTGAGTTGAACCCAGCTTTTCATTTGGGTTTGACCTGTGCTCACTTGTCCCTGTAGCATTATCAAGTGTGTACCGATGTGCACGGCCTTGTGGCATGTACAGTGATACACTGTGCATGTCACATTGTTCGTGTGTGATGAATTCAAGTGTGAATGATGACGAACAACCCAAATAACTGAGGCAAATCATATTTTCAAAAATCATATTTCATTTTATATTAAAAAAATATTTCTTTTTCAATTTTACTGCGTTAGTGAATATTTTTGCAGATTGCTCAGATGCCGGATTCTAACTGGAATGAAGTTGAAGACAAAATACGAGTGTGAGTGATATGTAGTGAGGTTATTAATGTAAAAACAATTGTGACGTAATTGTGATGTAATCAAAAATGTATATGTATAGTGAGAGCTTGAATTTGTACTATTTAAGATTGTAATAAATATTCGTTTGAATAAAATTTCTGTTTGAATTAAAATTATGTGTAACTTGTTCTGTTTGAATTCAAATTCTGTGTAATTTATTTTATTCAATAAATATTTATTTAATCTATGAAAAACAAAATAGTACATTACCAAATACATTTAAATGAATATATATTTTTATTATCATCAAACAAAAACATATAAGCGCATTTCATACAATCTCCCCCTTTTGATGATAACAAACATATATTTAAGATTTTGACCGTGTTAAATGTATTTTATCAATGATATACTCTAATTGCTCCCCCTATTTAAATGCTTCCTCTCTACATGATGATCCCCCTGCATATTTGCATACAAATAGAAATATATAAATGAGCCTAGATGCAAATGGAAAATTATTTGACCTTTGTTTGATTCTATTTGACAAAATCTTAACTTTTCTCTCCCCCTTTTGTTATCAGCAAAAGAATAATAGTGTTGGAGAAAAATAGAGATAAAGTGATCAATATTAATCAAACATTAAACTCAAATTGAACATAAATATTTAAACTTCAATAAAAATCAAACAAAAACCATAACTACCCTTGTTAGGAGCATATTCCACTTTTATAAATGATGGTAACGATGTTCTCATATAAAATCATTCAGTTGTATCTACTTGTGGTACATTTATATCAGGAATTTGAATATCTACTAATCATGCATAACCGTTAGGACTTTTAAATGAGATTAGTAGTATTCCAATTTAATTTAAAAAATGAAATCAAGTATCTTCTAACCACGCATAACCGTGAGGACTTTTAAATGGGATTAGAATCAACTTGTCTATTAAATCAATTAATTTTGATATGCGTTCCATACATGCATAACCGTGAGGACTTTTAAATGAGCATGGAAGCACATAATCAAAAATCCAAGTAATTCACCCATGCATAACCGTGAGGACTTTTAAATGAGAGTGAATACTTTGGATATTTATTTATTTTTACAAAAAAATGTGAAATGAAAAACAAATGATCCCTGATTATAGTACCACATATTGACAAACTATATTTAAGTTTTGATAAACAATGGTCGATAGAAATATGATAGATATATGAATGATCATGGAATCTTTACCCAGCAAAAAGTTTTATAACCCTTTTTTAAATTCCTAAAGAAATTTTCCAAATATATTCTCTTGAGCAATGTATGTTAATTATCAACACTTATCATCTTTTCAATCACTATTTATCTTTTCGATAATCAGCAGGGAGTCGGATTAGTCAAAATTTGTCATTTAAAATCAAGTAAGAATGACTAATCTGAAAATATGGTCAACAATAATTTTCTCGAAGGGGTTATATGAGAAAATTCTGCTATTTGAAAAATTATTTCAAGTGAAAAATATGCAGATATTTTCTTTGAGAAACAATGCAGCAAATGAATGTTTCCAAAAAATTAATCACTTTCCACTAGTAGTTTTTCTGTCAACTAGATTACCAGTATGATCTGCATCTGAGTTTCTCTTTTCAATCCAAAATATCACTAACTAAATTTGATAGACCAGACCATGAAGTGTGCATAAGAAACTCAAACTCAAATTTTTAACAGTGAACAAGTCAGAATAAAAAAAAAATCATTATCTTTACCATATCTCAATATTAGCTAATTTCATTTAGACTATGGTGCAGGTTATCACATTTAATTTATCGATAAATATACCTTCACCTGTTTTACCTTTACGATAATTTTTTGTGGTTGCCCATTGTGATTCTGTCACCTTTGTACTAGGCTAAGGAACTTTGCTTTGTTGCCCGTTGTGTTTCTGGAACAGCCAAAATCCAGAGAACACCGTTGTTGTTCCTTAGCCTGCCACCATACCTACACGATGAAAGATTTTTGTGACCTATTTTTTATAGGTCCATGATTGTTAGTGGCTGAAGCATTGCGAATAAACAAACCCTTTGGAACCCAAACTTGTTTTGTCTTTTCATTCTTGTTCCAATAGACATGAAATTTGGTTGTAGAATTCTTAGGAAGCCAAACTTGTATAAATTTTGTGTTCTTGTTCCTATGACCATAATTTTCAACCCGATATCCAATTATTTCACTTCTAGCAAAGATACTCCTACCATTTGCATTATCATCAACTTGTGTTTTCCCAAAACCTAGTCCTTTTCTGTTGTTAGCAAAGTGTTGATTTCCCAATAATATGTTAAATGATTTTTCTCCTCTTGAAAAGTTGTTCAGAGATTTCTCAAGATTTTGGACTTTGGTTTTAAGTGATGTGTTTTCAGTTACAAGTGAGGTGCAACGATTTATAAAATCCCTTTTCCTAGTGTCGATGGTTTCCTTAAGATTCAAGTTTTTTTTTCAAGATTCTCAAAATTATTCCTAAGTTTTGATAATTCTAAATCTAAAATCTTACAATTTTTACAGTCTAGGTTTTGAATGTTTTCAAGTTCAGTTTCTAACCTAAAATTTTCATGGGCGAGATTCCTCCTTTCAGATTTCATTTTTTCAATTTTTGATTCAAGACTATCAATTGTTTTAGTAAGATCTAAGCACATAAAAACAAGATCTCTATAGGAATACTCACCTGCCTCTCTAGATTCCTCGGAGCTTGCTTCTGATTCTGATTTTGCCATACAACACAAGTTAGCCTCCTCTGAGCTGCTATCCGAAACTTCCACTCCTTCTTCATCATCCCAAGTCGCTGCAAAGGCCTTTTTCTTCTTTCTCTTTCCTTGGTTGTATTGGAGAAGTGGGCATTCTTGTTTAAAGTGGCCCGGCTTGTTGCAGTTATAGCACGTCAATTCATTATCGGAATTGTTAGACTCTCTTGACCTATTACCAGATGTTTTCTTCTTGCGTGGCTTGAATCTTGACCATTTTCTAAGATTATTGACAGCCATTGCAAGCTCTTCAATCAATTTTCTTCTTCTTCTTCATCGCTCTCTTCTTTGCTCTTGTAGGCAATTGTCTTCTTCTTTGGTTCGGAGTTGTTGCGTTCCTCCTTTGCTTTTAGCTCAAGCTCATATGTCATCAAGTTACCAATCAACTCCTCCATGCTTAGTTTACTCAAATCTTTCGATTCTTGGATTGCCGTGACTTTTGCCTCAAAGTTCATTGGTAAAACTCGTAGCACCTTCCTCACAAGCTCTACCTCAGTGAATACCTTCTCGAGCGCTCTATCGTTGTATACCAAAGTTGAAAAGTGTCTAAACATGTCCTTTATGCTCTCGCCTTTGTCCATCACAAAGTTCTCGTATTCATTGCTGAATAGGGCTAGACGAGACTCCTTGACTTGAGAAGTTCCTTCGTGTGTCACCTCCAAAGTGTGCCAAATTTCCCGTGCTGTTGAACAATGAGAAATTCTATTAAATTCATTTTTATCAAGAGCACAGATCAAAGCGTTCATTGCTTTGGCATTTATAGTTTTTATTTTCTTATCGTTAGCATCCCACCTATCCTTAGGTTTAGGAATCTCAGTATCACCAATGCTTATAGTGGGAGATTTATAGCCAGTTTTAATAATAACCCAAACATCATAATCAACGGAACTAAGATAAATACTCATCCTAACTTTCCAATAACCATAATCATTCCCGTTAAACATGGGTGGCCTAACAATAGATTGCTCCTCAGAAAAAGCATTATTTGATGAATTCATGAGTCTAGAGTTAAAGAAAAATACCGTGCTCTGATACCACTTGTAGGATCTAGATTAACCCTAGAGGGGGGGTGAATAGGGTTATAGAAAATTTTCTCGAATTAAACACAGAAACAAACTACAGAAATAAATATGCTGAAAAGTAAATCACACACAAAATTTACCCAGCTTCGGCAACCCCTGCCTACTGCTGCATTCCCAGATTTCTATTAGGATTAAACAGTATCCCGCTTACAAACACTCTACTAGACTCGCAAACCCTTGCTCCCGCTCACAAACACTCTCATAGACTCGCAAGCCATGCTCCGCCTATAGTGTTTCGCAAACTCGCAAACTCTGCTCCCGCCTATAGAGTTTCGTAAACTCGCACACCCTGCTCACTGAACTAATTCTAATTAGACAATCTGACACTACCTACAACCTAGGTGGTGATTTACAAATTCTTTGATTTGAAAAGAAAAAAAATAGACTTCAAAAATAAAACCAGGAGCAAAAATTAAAATATAAACTTGAATCCCTAATTTTTGCTCAAAATAAAACTTAAAAACCCCCTTTTTAAAAAATTAAACCCTAATAAAAACTAAATCCCCTTTTGATAATAAAGGCCGTCCCTTTTAATTTCTTTCATCCAATCCACTTCTTTTGTTTGCGAAGAAGAATGGCGGCACTATGTTGTTCGATTTGAATTTAGGGCTTCGGCTCTTGCGATCCAAATTGGGACTTTTTCAAATCAATTCTCTGGTTTGCTTGCTCTCGTTCTCTGATGATTTGGTTGACTTCTAGATTGCGTTGCTCCTCTGTTGATCGATTCTCGTTGCTTGGCTTGCTCGTTGTTTAGCAGCTGCTCTTTTGATCGAGTGCGTCGTTAATTCGGTATGTAATTTCTTTTCGTTGCTGGTTTAGTGATTTGCTTTTTAACTCGATGCCGATGATGACAATTGGGGTTTAGTATTTATATGAATTCGAATACACTTGCTTTCGTTCGTATCAATTCGATACTTTTCCAATTTGTTAATTTCCTGATGCGCACGACTTTCTTGATTTCTGCCTTGACGCTCACGGCTTTGATTTTGTTACGTGGTCACCACGGTGTTGAATTCATTTGACTTTTTCAAATTTACGTACACTTGAATTTCTTACTGTATACATTCGCGAATCTGCATAACTTTCGGCCATCATCATTTCTTCGTGTTCATCCCGGTGAGCTTCGTCTCTGGCCATCTTCTCTAATGATGTTGATTTTACTGTGACATTTGTTATTGATATTGATCGAACTCGATTTGATTCATCTTGATGTTCTGCAGTGTTCAAGAATCTGTGATTTCCACGTCATGTGCATCACTAGTTCATTCTACTGTGCATTTCTCTGGCCATTTGTGTTGGGCATTTCTACATATGATGTTTGTCACTATTGTATTATTGATTCTATTTCCTGTCATGTTTGCTTTATTACAACGGTCTGACTTGAACTTGATGACTTGAACTTGATGACTTGAACTTGATCTTTGTTGAACTTCTGGATGCACTTTTCATCTTCACTGTGTTGTACATTTGTGGTCTCTTCACCCATTACTGCATTTGCATTGCTGTTTGGTCTGCACTTTGTTGTTGTACAGTTACTTACTTTGTGTGTTGGGCATTGCATTTGTGATCTGATGCAGTTTTGATTTGTCGAAGCTTTGCATTTGAGTTGAGTCATGGCAACAATGGCTTGACCGTTGCATTCAGTTTATTGTGCCTTGTGTTGAGCCCAGTTTTAAAAACTCGAGTTTGACCTTATGCTCGTGTCGTGATTTTCAATGTATTGCACGTGAGTTAAACCCGGCTTTTCATTTGGGTTTGACCTTTGCACACCTATCCCTGTAGCATTATCAAGTGTATACCGATGTGCACAGCCTTGTGGCATGTACAGTGATACACTGTGCATGTCACATTGCTCGTGTGTGATGAATTCAAGTGTGAATGATGACGAACAACCCAAATAACTAAGGCAAATCATATTTTCAAAAATCATATTTCATTTTATATTGCAAAAATATTTCTTTTTCAATCTTATTGCGTTAGTGAATATTTTTGCAGATTGCTCAGATGCTGGATTCTAACTGGAATGAAGTTGAAGACAAAATACGAGTGTGGGTGATATGTAGTGAGGTTATTAATGTAAAAACAATTGTGATGTAATTGTGATGTAATCAAAAATGTATATGTATAGTGAGAGCTTGAATTTGTACTATTCAAGATTGTAATAAATATTCGTTTGAATAAAATTTCTGTTTGAATTAAAATTCTGTGTAACTTGTTCTGTTTGAATTCAAATTCTGTGTAATTTATTTTATTCAATAAATATTTATTTAATCTATGAAAAACAAAATAGTACATTACCAAATACGTTTAAATGAATATATATGTTTATTATCATCAAACAAAAACATATAGCGCATATTCATACAATCATTCCCGGGACTCATCATCTTGGAAGAAAACATATTATCAGCCCAAGTACCACCAACATCCCTCTTCTCACTCAGAACCAAGCAAAGATAAGAACGGCTTTAAGGGATCGTAATCTGATGTCCTCTGAGGCCAACACTCCAATTCCTCTTCCACAAGGCAATCTCGGGATACTCATAGGAGAGTTGAACTTTCAAAGCTGTCCCCTCCCGTTCCCGCAATAGATCTAACAGTATTAGAGAGACTGGCCGAGCTTAAAGCTAAATTTCCAAAGATCTGCTTTGATGGTGTGAAGTTCCTCCCAGCAATCCACCACATACCTGGAGATGTTAAACAGAGTGCCATCGCCTACACCAACGACGTCTATGTTCAACATGACGCGTTTGTTCATTTGGCTGAAAAACTTTCAGAAGTCTCCATAGAGCGCCAACACGAGATCGATCGCCTGAAGCTTGAGGCTATCCACGACAAAGATATCATTAAAGCTCAGGACAAAGAGATTGCGACTTACAAGTCTGAACTTGAAGCCGCCCAGTACGGCGCCAAGGACACCGCCGAAGTCGTAACTCGTCTGGAAATGACTCACAAAAAAGATCTCGACGAGGCGGTACAACGTTGTGGGGCTTTGGCCTTGGAAAAAGATTCGGTACAAAAAGAGAGGGATGAATTATGTCTCCAGGTTAAAGAACTTGAGGAGCGGCTCCGCAAAGAACAAGAGGAGAAGGTTGCTGCCCAAGAAGAGTCGCAATGGTATTGCGACGAGATTGTTGCAACGCGACTCCTTAAGGCGAAACTTGAGGGCGAGCTTTGTAGAGTTGAGGCGCTGAAGAATGAAGCCCACGAAGAGGGAAAAAAGATAGCCTCAGCGGAGATCGACTCTCGTCATGAAGCGGCCAAGGAGGAAGGTAGAGAAGAAATCAAAACTATGTTCGACCCGCTTATTGCCAAATTCAATGCCCGTGTTCTCATGCACCGGGACTTAACTTTTCTAGAGGAGGACTATCTCGAATCTTTGGCCGAGACATCGGAAACTTTAATTGAAATCAAAAAGGCCGAACATGGTATTGAGGAGGTTGATGAGGGGGCCTTGATAAAAGAATTCCACAAGGTAACTGAGCCTTCGGACCTGTCAACGGCTAAAGCTATTTATTGCAAAGGCTCCCCTTCCACAAAAGGAAAAGAAGTTATTGCCGGTCCATCTGGGATTGAGTCTCTAACTCGTGTGCCTACCCAGCCGACCAGTCGGCCGACACTCGATCCTTTTGAACAGCATATTGGCTATGACCCGAAGGACCCCGGCCTTGGTGTTCATATTTTGTCACCTATTCCGGAGGGTGAGACCCCCTTGACGGCTGAGGGACAGCCGGAACCTAGTAGGAAACTCTTTTTCTTTAACATTCCAAGAGCTTTCGTTTCCCAACAGAAGCTATTGTATTCTAATACTTTCTTTTCGTGATTTTTTGCAGGCCGTTCTGATCTTGGGCCTACTCCGAGGAGCGATGTCGCCAAGGAGGTGGAGGAGAAAATAAGTGAGGCTACTCACGCGGGGAGGCTCCTGGTCTGGATGCTCTGGTGATCGGAGCGCTTGATGAGGACAAGTCCGAAACTTCCTCTCCCACCGACGGGGGTTATGAAGTAGAAATTACAGGCGCCTCTGAGCACACATCCGAATTGAGCATGAAGGAGCGGTTCGAGAAAAAGAAGGAGAAGGCGATCAAGATCAAAGTCGAGCCTCGAGTCGTGGACCTGGACGATCCTTTGAACAAGCCGTTGAAGGTCATCCTTCCTAGCGGGTCCAAGCCCATGGATGTTCCTCGTACTTCTTCAGTTGCTACCCCTCCATCGAAGAAGGGTACCAAGGGTAAAAGCGGAGGAGAGGAGCTGTCTGAGAAGACATCAGAGGTGAAGAAGTCGAAGAAGCACAATAAGTAATCATTACTCTCGTTCAATGAGAGTTAGTTAAAATTATGTAATTATTTTCATCTACTTCTGTAGTTCTTATAAGTAAAATTTTGACTCCGAGCTTTGGAGTAGTTGTAGTAGAAACTTATTCTTGGTGAATAAAACTCATTTTTTCTGTCTTTCAAAAGGCTCTTGTCATTCAATTTTTGTGTGATTGTGATTTAAATCCAAGCTGTTGCGAATAACATGGATTTCTCGGTTCACCTTCATGTAGCTCGGAGATTCTTTGAGAGTTGTTCATTTTTCCTTCCGTGCTTCAAGCACTTAGAATATTTTTTACTCCGTACATTGGGGACTTAGAGTACTCCAGTCCGCGCTCCGTGGACTTGGAAATTTGAGTCGTTTATACTCGAGTCCGTGCTCCGGGGACTTAGAGTACTCTAGTCCGCACTTGGGGGACTAGGAGATTTGTGTCGTTTATACTCGAGTCCGCACTCCGAGAATTAGACTACTCCAGTCCGCACTCTGGGGACTTGGAGATTTGAATTATTTATACTCGAGTCCGCACTCCGGAGACTTAGAGTACTCCAGTCCGCACTTCGGGGACTTGGAGATTTTGAGTCTTTTATACTTAAGTCCACACTCTAGGGACTTAGAGTACTCCAGTGCGCACTCCGGGGACTTGGATATTTTGATTCTTTTATACTCGAGTCCACACTCTGGGGACTTAGAGTACTCCAGTCTGCACTCCGGGGACTTGTAGATTTGGGTGTCTTGCGCGTTCGTACGTCAGCCAGAATAATATAATTTTAATTGCCTGCCACAGGACTATCATACACAGAAACATTAGTAATTCATGGAAAGGATGACATCAAGCCTTTATTAATGAAAGCAAGCTAAATTGTCTTATTACATGCCAAGAACTAGAAATAAAAGCGAACTGGAAATAAATGCAACTAACACATGAAAGAAATAGACTAAGTATAATAATGCCGCAAGTGCTCGCTGTCCATGCTCGGGGGAGTGTCGCACCATCGACAGTCACTAACTTCAAAGTTCCTTCTCCAAGCTTCCGTTCGATGACGTATGGACCTTCCCATGCGGTATTCATATGAGTCGGGACCGGAAAAACTCGTTTCAAAACGAGGTCTCCCACATCAAAAATTCTCGGTCGGACCTTTTCGTTATAATATTTAGCGACTCTATGTCTGCATGCAGCCGCTCTCAAATTGGCTTCTTTGCGTTTTTCGCCAATGAAGTCCAACGATTTTAATAAAAGATTCTGGTTCGACGCGGGGTCGTAATAAGTTACCTGATGTGATGGAACTTCAAGCTCCACGGCTATGACAGCTTCCGTGTCATATGCCAATGCGAATGGAGTGTGGCCAGTCGCAGTCTTGTATGTGGTCCTATAGGCCCAAAGCGCCGTTGGAAGTTCATCTACCCACTTGCCTCTAGCCTTTTCAGATGCTTTTTCAATATGGACTTGATTATCTTTTTTACGGCTTCCACTTATCCATTGGCTTTCGGGTGAGAAACCGCTGCAAACTTCTTCTCAATGCCATATTTCTGATAAAATTCTTTGAACTCCTTGCTTTCGAATTGAGTCCCATTGTCTGTAATGATGGTCCGTGGAAGGACAAAACGGCATACGATATTTCGTACGATGAAATTAATAACCTTCATGGTGGTTATTGTGGCCAGAGGCTCTGCTTCTGCCGATTTGGTAAAGTAGTCGACCACAACTATTGCATATTTCGCTCCACCTTTGGCTATGGGTAAGGAACCAACTAGGTCGATCCCCCACACTGCAAACGGCCAAGGACTAGCCATTTGCGTGAGTTCCGTCGGCGGAGCTCCCAGATTTTTGCATATATTTGGCATTTGTCACATCTTCTCATATAGTCTATAGCATCCCGATTCACGGTTGGCCAGTAGTATCCATAACGGAGGACTTTCTTTGCTAATGTCTGCCCCAGTATGGTCATCGCCCTCTCCCTCATGGACTTCCTTTAATATTCTTTTTATCTCATCGTAGGCCACGCACCGGAGTAAGGGGGTCGAGAATCCCTTCCGATGCATTACCCCATCTTGCATTATATATCGTGAAACCTTACGAAGGACTTTCCGTCTTTCGCTCCTTTTTTCGGGTAAGATCTCGAATAGCAAGTACTGCTTTATTGGAGTCATCCACGATTCCTTCTTGATTTTGGTTTCGAAGGCGAAATCTATCTCTATCATATCTATATTCGGAGCACGGAGGGTCTCAACAGGAAATAATCCTATTTGTTGTGCATCGCCAGTGCTTACGAATTTTGCCAATGAATCGGCTGCTCTGTTTTGCTCACGCGGAACATGTGAAATATCATAATACTCGAGATTCGCTAGCAGCTCCTGAACTCAGACCAAATATGGGGAAAGTCTCTGCCCCCTTGCTTGGTAGTCTCCTCGCACTTGGTACACCACCAACCGCGAGTCGCTAAAGATTTCAACCGATTTTACTCCTACTTCTTTGATAAGTCTCAAGCCGGCAATCAACGCTTCATATACGGCTTCATTATTCGTTGCTGTGAATTCAAGCTTCAAAGCGTAGCAAACTGATCGGTTCTCAGGAGTTACAAGAACTATGCCAACCCTCGAATAACGGTCATTAGATGCCCCATCGGTGTACATCTTCCATCGAACGGGAGGTATGACATTGTGGTCGTCTGACATAGTAAATTCAACAATGAACTCAACTAGTTCTTGTCCTTTTATGGCCCTTCACGGCAGGTAGGTAATATCGAACTGACATAACTCAATATTCCATTTTAGCATCTTTCTGGAAGTTTTCGGTCGTTGGAGTATCTGCCGTAAGGGTTGATCAGTATAAACACTAATTGAGTGTGCCTGAAAATGCAGACGAAGCTTGCGTGATGCAATCACCAAGCAATAGGCTAGTTTTTCAATCCTTGGATAATTTCTTTCTCCCCCATTAAGCGTTTACTGATATAATATACTGGCTTTTGAGCTCGGTCCTCCTCGCGAACCAGAGCCGTACTAATAGCGTGTTGGGATACTGCCAACTATACATACAGCATTTCATGGTCGATTGCTTTCGATAGCACCAGGGGGCTCTCCAAATGCTTTACCGGCGCTCGAAATGCTTCCTCACAGTCGGATGTCCACTCGAAATTCCTTTTTTCCCTTCTTAATCACATCAAAGAAGGGAATGCATTTATCCGTGGCTTTGGATATGAATCGACTCAGCGCTGCTACCTTTCCGTTCAAGCATTGTACCTGCTTTATAGTTTTGGACACTTGTATGTCTCGAATAGCTTGAATCTTTTCTGGGTTAGCTTCAATTCCACGTGCATTCACAATAAAACCCAAGAACTTTCCCGACGCCACACCAAAAGAGCACTTCAATGGGTTGATCTTCATACCATAATGTCTGAGCGTAACAAACATTTCTGCTAAGTCTTGAATGTGGTCGTTTGACTGCTATGACTTCACGAGCATGTCATCCACATAGACTTCCATCATCTTACCGATCTGGTCTTTAAACATTCGATTCACCAGACTCTGATAACTTGCTCCCACGTTTTTCAATCCAAAGGGCATTACTACATAGCAATATAGCCCTATATTCGTGACAATACTGGTGTGCTCTTGGTCTGGAATATGCATCGGGATCTGATTGTATCCTGAATACGCATCCATAAATGACAATAATTCGTGTCTGGCGGTAGAGTCGACGAGCTGGTCGATTCTAGGTAAAAGGAAACTATCCTTCGGGCATGCTTTATTCAGATTGGAGTAATCAACACAAGTTCTCCACTTTCCATTTGCTTTCTTCACTAGCACTGGGTTAGATAGCCATTCAGGATAGAGGGCGTCGCAGACGAACCCATTGGCTGAGTTTGTCCACCTCCTCTTTGAGAGCCGCAGACCTCTACGGGTCCGTACCTCTCCTTTTCTGTTTTACAGGAGCATACTTTGGGTCTATGTACAACATATGACTCGCAATTGTTAGAGAAATCCCACACATATCAGAGTATGTCCAAGGGAAAACATCAAGATTCGCTTGGAGGAAGTCAGTGAGGTTCTCGGCCACTACGGGGTCGAGTTGTGATCCAATTTTAAGAATTCATGATAGGTCATCCCGGCTGACTAGGATGTCAATTGTTAGTTTAGCCGATGCTACATTTGTTTCCTTGGGTCCCCCATCATCATCTCTTGGATCTATGTCTCTATAGATCCGAGAATGTTTCCCGAGCCAGGGCTCGGGCGCTACTTGTCAATCATCAGAATTTTGGATGTGGACGGAGCTGTCCGCAACCTTTCCTTTCTCTCTACGCCAAGCCTCTCTCAGCTCAGCCACATAGCATGCACAACCAGTCGCATGATCGCCGTGTACCACTCCAACACCTCTGTCCGTTGGAAATTTTAACGTCAGACACCAAGGGGCCAACACTGCCCTAAATTCTGCCAGGGATGGATGTCCTAGAAATACGTTATACGGAGAGTCAACATCCAACACTATGAACGGTAGGATTCGCACCCTTCTATGCTCGTCTATCCCCAGTTCAACTAGTAACTCCACATATCCCACTGCATCCGTTGCTGCGCCATTAAAGCCATGGATTCTGGCTTTAGACGGTTTCAAATCCTTGGTCTCCAGCTTCATTTGGTTGTATGCTTTCTTGAAGATGATGTTAACGGAACTTCCGCAATCAATTAGAATTCTCTTCACGAATGTCGGCCCGATTGTCGCAGATATTGCCATTGGGTCGATGATAGGAGCCCCCACCTTATCCGCATCTCTGCTCCTGAATATTATATCATCATGCGCTGCTGCTTTGCAGGGATCCCATCCTCCACATTCGAACAACACTCGTACTCCGCATGTCCTAAAGAGTTAGCATACCGCTCCATCTCTTGCCAATTCTTATCCGCAGGTTGAGGTCCGCCAGTAATCGTGTTAATAACCAATCTACCCACAGTTCGAGCAGGCTGTTCTGGTTGGTGTGGAGCTGGCCCACGTCCGGGGTTCGATGTCTCTTGCCTTCCATCTTGTGGGTCTTTGACAAACTCCTGCAGCTTCTTCTGTCTAATCAACTTTTCAATGGCGTCATGGAGGTATCTACACTCCTTTGTGTTGCGCCCGTAAGACTCGTGAAAGCGGCAATACTTCCTAGTCCACTTCTGTTCCCCTGTTGATTCCTTTGGGCGTGGTTTTCTATATTGAAAAGTGTTGCAAGTTGACAAATATATGTTCTCAAGAGATGCGTTCAGCAGGGTGTATTCACTGTACGTCGGGATCCTTGACTTCCATTTCCCCGTCTCTCTTTTCTTTTGGGGAATTCCACCTCCGGATCCTTTAGACTTCCCAGGCTTGTTTTGAATGTGAACTTGAGCTTTTCCTAAATTATCGCCGGTTTGCTTCATGGCGACGTTACATTTTGCAGTCTCCTGAGCAGGCCCTGGTGCCTTGTCTCATCTTGTCCATGGGGCTTCTTCCCTTCTTATGACCTGATGAGCTTTCGAATAAAAATGCTCGAGCGTGGTTGGGAGCTTTCCCGCCAGCCAATCTCCAAATTCAGAATCTGGATCCACTCCACGCATTACCACCATCAAAATTGCGTGGTCATTAGGATTTCTTACTTCAGTTGCAGCAACATGAAATCTCTACAAGTATGCTTTGAATGACTCTCCTAGAGCTTGGATTACACTCGATATGGACATCACATCCTTTGGCCGAGTGGTGTGTATCCTGAATTGTTCTATGAATTTCATTGTCAGTTCGTCAAAGCTGGATATAGATCGTTGGGGAAGTCGAGTAAACCACATGGTGGCAATTCCGGACAGAGTGATTGGGAAGCACCTACACTTGGTCGCATCATTGGCTCTTGCGGAATCTGTCATCCATCCGTGCCTCATCATATGTTGCCTGGGATCAGTATTCCCTTCGTAGGCTGAGATAGTTGGCATATTGAACTTCTTGGGATACTCAGCCTATAGGATATCATCTGTGAAGGTAGTATGACTCCTGGACACTCCTTAATCGTCATTGGTCAAGCCTTGGTTCTCTCTCATCAACTGCCTGACCGTAGGTGTTAAGTACGGAGTTTGTATGGAGGATGGAAGGTTTGGTTCCCTTCCACGGGACCGTGCGGGTTGATGTCCCGCTTGATTTGGGTCTTGGAGATTCGGGCGTTCGGTCTCCTCACGGGCTTGATCCCTAATCGATCAATCTGTGACAGCTGCCTGTGCACCTTCATCCTTACGGTGCCTACGCTTAGGAGGTTCATCAGCTGAGGTTGTACTATCAGATTCAAAATAAGGGGCAGGGCTACATCCAGCATTCCGACGCTGCTGCTGAGTGAGCTAAGTCATGATGTTAGTGTTGGCTTGAATCTGCTCTGCAAGTTGCCTTCTACTTTCTTTGAGTTCTTTTATCAATTCGTTGAAATCTATTCGGGAAACAACTTTCGCTTGGTTTTGGGTGGAGGGCCCTGCTCCTCGAGTTGCGTGCTGATTTTTAGGTCCAACTTGTTGCACGCTAGCAGTCTCGTGGACATATGCATTGTGAGAAGCCGATCTAGTTTGTGGTCTCCCCATGGTTGAGTTGTTGGTTATAACTTTAAATAAAATCAACAGATGCCTTGTGAATGATCTTGGATCTCCTCTGGGAGATTTATGCAATCCAGTAGCTACAAAGCAGATCCTAACAGCCTGAGAAATCGATTCTTAGTGATGGCGCCAAAAAGTTAGCACCAAAATTGGCCACTAACACCCTTAAGAGAGATTGTGTAGAGAGATTAATGAAGATAGTAAATTAAAAATTGAAGACAATATGCAAACTTAAATGCAAAGAACAAGAACACCAAATTATAGTGGTTCGGCGTAACCGCCTACATCCACTTTGAAGTTAATCTTTATTCCTTTACTTGATAACTGATTACAGATTCAATCCGTTTTCGATTATTTGAATACAATTGCAAAGTAAAAGATTATGCCTTGAGTGAGTGTTGAATGCGGCAGAGTTTCCCCAGTGTTCTCGAAAAAACCGTTCCTTTTCACTTTGCCCCCGCCTCTCTATTTATAGACGAAGGTGGGTTGGACTCCCATGGTGGGCCTGGTAGCTATATACTTTGGCCCAAATGGAGTAAGCTCTGTGTGCCGACCCTAATATGTCGAATGACCAAATGTCGAACCACCACCTTCATGCCAAACAAAGTGAGGTGTTGGATGGGGAGTGTATGCCGAGCAATGGTCGATGTTGATTGAGTTTAGACGAATGCCGAACACCTCTGGCTGCCAAACGATCTTGGGATGCCGAACATTCTTTGGATGTCGAGCGCT
Organism: Allium cepa; assembly: GCA_030765085.1. Classification (NCBI taxonomy): domain Eukaryota; kingdom Viridiplantae; phylum Streptophyta; class Magnoliopsida; order Asparagales; family Amaryllidaceae; genus Allium; species Allium cepa. Next base: position 12,745,637 of record CM060942.1, read on the forward strand.
CCTAGATGTCGAGCGCTTCTAGATCCAAGCGCTTCTAGATGCCGAGCGCTCCTAGATGCCGAGCGAGACTCATGCCGAACGATCTTTGGATGCCGATCGAACTCAAAAGCCGAACAAACCGTTTGCGCCGAACGACACTGGATGCCGAACGGTAGGCGAATGCCGAATGAGACTTGGATGCCGAGCGCTCCTGGACGACGAGCGCTTCTGGATGCCGAGCGCTTCCTAATGCCGAGTACTCTCGAATGCTATTCGAATGTGAATTCCAGACGAACCATTTATGCCGAGCGTTCAGAATGCTGAACAGTAAGTAAATGCCAAGCGCCTAGTTGCCTGGTCAAATTTCTAGGAAACACCAGTAGCTCTGCAATTGTATGAAATCCAATCTCCATTAAGCACCTGTACGGTTTTGATTGTGCCCAACTATTGCTAAAACGTGAGATGCAAGCATTTCGACTAGATTCTATTTTACTTTCTATAGACACTATTATAATATCAGACAGTTTTGATAAAAATGTTTTGGCTATCGTAAGGTAAAAACCCGACATGTTTATTTGTGGCGAGGTCTTACGAGATGCTTTTGTTATTCAAAGGATTTTTGAATATAATAATCCAATTGAGTTTGTTTTTCTCACGCTGGTTTTCCAGACTGGCTCGAGTGTTGTTTTATATGATGCTCGGGTCAGACCGAGTTAAATAGGATCAGGTTATAAGCTAAGGAGTTCCGGAAACGAGCTGGATGACAAAGCGTACTTCCGTATTTGACTATTATTTCTGCTTTGTATGGACAAGTATTAAGTTGTCCTTATATGGATGTTTGTTGTACTCTGATAATGGTATGTATATATATATAACAGTACAGATTTGTTTGTATTTAAAAGCTGTTATTATATATTGTATTTTGTTTCGCTGCGATTGTGAGACTCTGATATTGTTTTTATTCTTCTACCTCTTTCTTCTTTAAACCCGCAGACTCGTACTTTTGTTCCACTTTGGCTTGAATTGTTGTGGGATTTGCTAGCTCAAAGGGGTGCGGATTTGAGGGCCTTTACATAAGTGCTGCTATTTCTGAATTTGACAATGTTTTTGAAATATTACTATATCTACCATAACATTTTATAAGTGCTGTTGTAGCTAAAATTTACAATGTTTAGAAAGTTCATAATTGAATGAATGAACTTAGAAATGTTACAACTTTAAAATAAATAATATTTGACATTGAATTTAAATGGTTTAAATAATGATTATTTTAAAGGTGTTATGATTTTTCTAAGTATTATGATTTTCAAAAGAATAACATTTCCAAATTTAAGTAGTATGATTCCCAAATGATAACATTTCTAAATTTTTATGATTTCAAAGTATTATGGTTTAAAGTGTTTGGTTTCAGAGTTGTTATAACTATGGTTTTGGAAATGAAATTATTTGAAATTGTATTTCATTAAGAATTGTCTTTAAAGATATTAATTTGAAACTCATCGAAATTGAAGATTTAAGAATATGACTTTATAAAGTGTTTTGGTTTAAGATGATTTTAAAGAGTATTTGAAGCTATCATATTGATTTTGTTTCTAAATAGAATTGATATGGTATTGACATAGTTTTGGAAATACTATTGTATATATGGATCATATTTTCAAGTAGTACGATTTCTAAAGGATAACATTTTTAAAGTGCTATAGTAAGTGTATTTTTTGGGGAAAATATATGGATTTGGAAATATTACCATTTTGAAAATGGATGTTATTTTGGAATGTAATAGTATTTGATTTTTAATGGTTTTGGAATAGAAATGTTTTGAAATAAATATCTATGGGTAATAATAACGTTTGGTTGCTAAAGAGACCGGGATCGAAAGTTGTCATACTCTCTGCCAACTTCGAGAACCATATTAACAACCGTATACGCGGTGGAGATTCCAGAATGAAGTAGGATGGTTGCGACGTCCTTTGAGGTATGTACGTGGACCCAACTCCCGTGAGTTGGCATAAGGTGTCTAAAGCAAGAGCGATTTCGGGCCATTGAGGTAGCTCCTCTTATCGGACACACTCCTTCGATACCATTCTATTACTTTGTGATTGATTGGGGCCCTTTGATTTTGGCGGTGTGGCTCAAGGTGGGCGGTGGTGGATGCTACGCGTCACCACCTTTCCGGATGCGTTATCGGTATGTCTACCCTAGCATTGCCTCGTTGTGCCGTGTCACCTACCCTAACGCGCCTTTTACGAGTTTGATTTGTGTCGTACCTAAGGAGTATCCTCTGGCAGCCTCCCGATCAAGAGGTATTATGGTACTGTATAGACTATTGGCACTATTATGTGTTAAGGGGGATATTGGGTAACTCCTTAATGCTATTTTCAAGTAAGTTTATTTTACAAATAGACATTATTATAATAGTGTATATTACTGCATAGTAAATAGTTTAACGAATCCTTAAAGGGTGGGCGGTCCCAAGCATCCTTTAAGTTACTTGTGCATTTATATTACAGTTCACTTGAGTTGACTTACATTTTATAAGTATATATGTCCTGACTCGATGATTTGTGTTTTGCTTTACGCTCGGGTCAAACTGAGTGATACAACATTTGAAACTCACCAATGGAGTTAGAGCTTTACTTGAAGATCTAGCTATCTGTTTATCTTTTAGCTATCTAGTTGATTCCAGTCACCCGGATGATTCCAGTGACGTATTCTGATTTATACTTGATTATCATATTGGGACTTCTATTGTATCGTGTTACTTCTGCTGTAGCTTTTTAACTCTGATGTATATATATAGTAACTTCATGAACTACCATCTCTTTGCTTCCGCTGCATTATTATATTACTCTGTGTCTGTGATTCTATGATTTATTTATTTGCTATATTCTAAGATTTGCTAAGTTTATGTTTACAATTCGGCATTTTGAGCAATTCAAGACAGACATGTGTGGTTTTATTGTCGATTTGAATGGTCCAAAATAGCGGGTTGTTACATCCACTCCTCCCGCTTCGTCCAACATCAGGCCCGAAGTCCGCAATCCACTTGATCGCTAGAATTCGACACAAATTCAATTTCCGTTCAACTCCCAATATCACTCGATTTATCAACTTAAAAATCTTGATGTTTCCATTAAAAATCATCATTTTCTAGTACGAATCCGAGTCTATAATCAAAATATGAAATTAACATAATCGATTTCTTTCACTTGAAATGATTTTTTACTGTTAATTCTCGTTTTCAAAATATTTACTAAATATTTTCACTTGAATTTATTTTTAAAAATGAATTTCAGTTGATACTAACACATTTCATTCAAAGATCAAATCCTAAAAGGGATTGGAAGAAGAGGAATTGAATTTTTTTAATTGTTTAAAACCAGTAAGTTTTAAACAGAGGTATATATATATATACCCGTATACAGACATGCATACACAAAATCTCCATATACTCAGGCATGCAATCACATTTTACATTCATACAAACTATTTCCAAGTCATTGTTATCACAAGCATAATCCAGAGAATCTGGTTGAAAATGAAGTTTACTCACCTGAAAAATGAAACAGAGAAGCTTTGAACAAAAATCTAGAAAACTGGAATTTTTTTATTGACTGAAGCTTGATATTTTAAGATGATCTACTAGTTTTGATTGTTGTACTTTAATCTGAAACTTGAAACTATGAGCTTGATCTTAAAAACTGATCTTCGAATCTTCTTTGAGCTTCAGGTTTTTGAATTTGAAAAGTTTGTTTGTAAAGATTGTTTGCTTTTTGAATTAAAATGAAGTTGAACTTGCTTTGAATTTTTTTGATCTTGCTTATTTCATATTCTCTGGTTTTTCTTTGCTCAGGTTTGATTTTGAAACAAACGAAAGAAAAATGGAGAGTAGGAGAAGTAATGTATATATAACTTGTTTACATTTTATTTATTATTTTGAAAAATAAATAAACAAAAGACACTTGTTAATTTGCATGACAATTTACTTAACACTTGTTTAATTCCATGCTAAAATAGTTAAACTAGTTAATCTCATGTTTTATTTTAGCTTACACTTGTCTTTTAATGTTTAAATATATTTTTATATAATTTTATATTATATTTTCCTATTTAATTTTACATATGTATGTGTTTTATATTTTTATTAATACACTTTCTATTATATATTTATATATATAAACTATATTTATTTTATGTAAAAGTTTTAGAAGAAAGTATTTTAAACCTTTTTATTAAATCTTATTTTAACTTAAAGATATTTTACTTTTAAAATAAATAAATATTTATCTTTATTGTTTTGATAGTATATAATTTAATTTTAAATAGCTTTTGAAAAATTATGATTTTGATTTCAAAGCATAATTTCCAAATCACAATGTGTGTGCGTGTCTCTATATATATATATATATATATATATATATATATATATATATACATATATAAATCCAATTTATTCTTAAGATTTTTTTATTTGAATTTCAAATTCAAATTCTACTTACAATTTACACATATATTTATATAAACAAACAAAATTTTTATTTGTTTTGGAAAAATTCCAAATTAATTCATAAATTAATCCAAATATTATATTAATTACCAAATTAAATCTGGCCTAAAAAGGGGATCGTTACATATAGGCCATCAAATTTTAATTTCAACATTCACTTATTTGCCATAATCATATGTTGATGAAGAGGCAATTTATGTTTAGTTTGTTTAAGGATAGCCTATTTGTTATGAACAACATAGACTATCAAATTCAAAGCTAAACAACATCATTAAACCACTTCAATCATTCTCATTAAGCACAAAAAGAGAGCTTAAACATCAAATTACGTTAAATCTACATGATTAGAGAGCTTCATTACCCCTAAATTGTAGGGGTTTAGCCTCTTGTATTTGTTATCATATGAACAAATGTAGCTTGCAACATGAAATAAAAAGAAAGCAAAATGAAAAAGAGAGCTAATTAACAAGAATTAGAACTATTCTACTTAGCGTGAATGTAAATATACACTAGAACATGAAAGGAAACAAACAAGAATAGAAAAGATAAATATATTCAAGTTGTATAAAAATTACATAAAAGAAATGGCTAAGTAGACATGAAAAGAGAAAGAGGCTTTCAGTTTTATTTTGAGCCTAAACTAAACTAAACTAAAAGAGAACAAAGGAGAAGAGGTTACATGACATAATGGGTTATTTATACAAGCATGAAACCCTAATCCATAATTTGGAGAATGCTCAAAATTCCCTTGAGGTAGTATGGAGGCCAAGTAATCATTAGCTTCTATTAATCTCATTTAAGTGTACATGAAGCCGTTAATTACATAAGCATGTGCATTAGCCTCTAATTTGTACATTAAGGTAGGTGGGTAAATGGGGTCCTCTATGTTCTTCACTTTGAATTATTTCCATCTTCATTCCTTTGTATTCATTTTGTGCATGCATGTGTCTTCATGAACTCACTCCTATTTGAGATCAAATTCTTACACAAATATGTATAAATTTTCAATTAATTTTTAAAGAAATATATGCACACAAATGAACGTTTTTCCCCATATGAAGATGGATATCTAAAAATTTGAAATTAATATGGATTTTGGTTAAAATAAGTTAAAATACCCAATATTATCATTTATTTAATTTAAATAGATTAAATATGGTGGGAAAAATATGCACATTTACGTGCACAACAATTTACGAAAAAAAATCGGTAGAGTCTCCTTTGCGTGGCTAGGTCCAGAAAAGTAATAATATCAATAATTACAATATATATAATATATTTCAATAAACATCCAAAGCATGGGAAGAACAATAAAATATAATTCCAAAACTGTAATCCGAACATGTACCTATTTGTCGAGCAAACAACTTTATTTATAAAATCAAAAGCAATAGTTATTGCCTCCATAAACTTGTATCTTACTTACATAATCCAAAAGAGTATTAAACTATGTAAAAGGAGTAATATATTAGATTTTTCAATTGATAGCACAAGAAAAACAACATATGTAATAACCATATGCAAACAAAAGTAGTACAACCATTATATGCAACAAAAGAAACCATCATACATCCATAGGAATCAAAACTAATGGTTTGTCCAGGTTCAGAACTTCTCATCATTCAAGAATGATAAATAAACTACCAAGTGCACCTTACACTCAACAGCCCTCAAGTAATTTCTAAATAGATTATTCATACAACCTTAAATAATTTAACGTATCTTTCCTCAAACATCCCATAAGGCAAACACATAGGATTTTAAATATTACTTAAGTTTATTCGATTGGTTTATTTTCACATTATTGACCTTTTATCCATTTTCATTCATTCATACAAGGTCATCTTTTATTTTTTTTTCTTTCCATTCATTTACTTACATAAATTATTCTCCATTCAATATTTAATTTCACCAATGAATATCTTCTTAAGGTATTACTTAAGTTTGCTGCAGTTTAATTCACATTTATTATTTACTTATATAACTTGATCAATTATCATTAATGAATCATTATTCAAGTTCATCTAAATTTAATTCATATTTATTATTTCATATATAGTTTTATTGAATATTAAATCTATTTATGAATCATTTTTTCACTTAAGCTTTTACTTGTATAATATTCTGTTACATATTCACAACTAACATTTCAACTTTTAAACACTTCTGGTAATTTTTTATATATGTTTTTAGAATGTAACTAAATATTACATAAATTTGTCTTATTCATTTTAGTTAACAAAAATGTTCAATAGTTTACATCGTCTTAATGTTCATTATCTTTTAATTTACAAGTGACAAATCTCTTACTTCTATACAGTTTCATTAATCACTTAGCTTCTAATTTCTAATTTATCATTTTAGAAGCTTCTAACTATTAAAATAATTAAGATTTCATTCATTATAGAAATTTGAGAACTAAATACCAGGTTCTATTTCAAATCAACTTAAAATAAAATATACTTATATCTTTTGTATATAATAATACTTAGGAAATTTAAATCAAATCTTGTCTATTAAGACAAATGGGTAGTAAAGATATTTTAGTGGTCTTTTCGCTTTGAAACTCGAAAATGAACATCGATGATGCAGCGTAGTCATCACTGAAATTATTTTCTAGCAACAGAAGAGGGGAGTATAGAACTTATTTCCTTTTTAAAATTCTTTTAAAAACATTTCTTAAAATACCTTTTGAAAACATTTTCAAATATTTCTATTTTAAAATATTTTCAAATAATATTAATATTACCTTCCAAAAATATTTTGGAAACCAATTTCAACATTGGGACTTATATTCCAAAGTTTTAATTCATATTCAGTTTATTTGTAAATCCTATTTTGGAACCAATATTTATAAAATTTCATTTCCTAACAAATAAACATATCATATACAACTATAACTATTTATAAAAATTATTCTTTTATATAAAAAATGCAATACTAGGTAAAATTATTTCATATGCCTATTTTTAAACAATATTGTATTGATTTACACTATTCAAGTGTTTAGAAATCCCTATCGACGCCATAACATCCTATATACCGAGCCAGATTTATAAATACTCTATAGAACAAATTCACACAATACCAAACATTTTTATAGCACTAAAAAATGTGCTATCTCATATTTATACACTTAGACTCATTCTAGGGTATTATTAACCCTATCTCTAGTGAGTTAAAACTCGAACAGGCTAAGGTATATGTAAACCAAAGCTCTGATACCAACTGCGGTGTCTCACCATTTTGGATGGTTTGAGTCGACAATAACCCACACATGTCTAACTCAAACTATTTAGAAGAGAGGATTGTCAATGGGGTAAATAAGAAAATGAGATAAAAGAAGGGAAAACAAAATACAGAAACTTGCAGTGGAATTGTCAAAATATAATAATCAAATAAACAGTTCATGAAGCTGTTTTACAATATACATTTGATTACGTAAATTTTACATGAAATCAGAGTATAGGAAACAAGATACCAATAATGATGTAGTAGAAAAATACTAATAATATAATACTAAACTCTATCTTCATCCTTTAGTAATAATGTCTTCGACACTTAAAAGCTCAGGCTGATCCGAGCATAATGAAAAGATAAAACTCAAGTCAGAACTGAAAGTTCTTATATAAGTTAAATCAACAATAAATAAACATGAGTGTAATAGCTTCATAGATGTTTATGGGATTTCACATCTCATATCTAGTGCATAACGTGCATGCAATAACTTAAGAGATGTTACGGGATCATCCATCTCCAAGGATCCTTAACTATATATAATACATTACGCTACTATATGATGTCAATCAGTAAAATATAGTATTGAAAATAACGTTAAGGTGTTACCACTATTCCCCTTAACACATTTTAATATAAGCATTATAGTCTATACAGTATTGTAAAATCCACCATAAACTAGTGGACTATCAGGGAGAACTCCATAGGTACAACACAAACCAAAGTCATAGTGGCTCGATCAAGATAAATATGACAAGGCACGCAAGGCAATGCCCAGGGTAAGATTCTACCATTTTGCCCTCCCGGACTGATGGTAACGCAAAGTCGCAACTACCACCCACCTTGAAACAACACTGCCATAAACAAGGGTGGCCACCAATCAATCACATATGGTTCCGAAGAAGCATGTTTGATAGGGAGATCGACCCTACTTGGCTCGGTATAGCCCCTATTTTGGTCATTTTAATTATGATTCGAAAGTCAAGGCTATCCATCATCATTCTCTTTCTTCAAATACACCAAATGCCACCAACTCAACTTTTACATTCTAGATAACATCCATCGCGTACACAGTTGTAAAAGTGGTTCCAATATTGACAGAGATTATGTCAATAAGAGACCCTAATCTTTTTAACAACCAAACATAATTTTTCACACTGGTTGGTACTTTTACATTTCGAAACCTATTCATATTTGATATCAAAATATCATATTCAATTTAAAATATCCTTTATTCCAAAACTTTACTCAAAATATGACATTTTCACTAAAAAATATTACTTCAAATTCCAACGTAAGTTATAACATTAACTAACCACACTTTCCTTTAAATCAATGATTTAAATATAAACATTTCTACTTTGCATAGTTTGAATTTTTAGAAAATAGTTTGGATAGTTATAAATAGTTTAAAGTAGTTTAAATAGTTTAAGAAGTTGAAAGATTTTAAAATAGTTTAATAAAAATGGTTTGAGTATTGAAAATAGTTTATAGTAATATAGTTTTGTAAAAATCTAAATAATTTGAATGTTAAAATAATAGATTTTAAATAGTTTACATTAAAATAATTTATTTTGAAAACAGTATCAAATCAAACCGTTTCCTTACATTTCAACACATTTGGACCCATGTCCAATTTCAAATCAACAAAACCCAATTTTCAATCTTCCAATTCAATTGATTCAATCTCGATTTAGTTTCAAATAAACTTGATTCGATTTCAGTTCGAAATAACTTTAATTTTCAAAACATTGACTTTTAACTTCAAATTGGATTCAACAGTTCAATTATTTAAATCCAATTCAACTCTTATTTTAAACCATTCTAATTCAAGCCCAATTTCAATTTAATGATTTAAAGCGCTTAAAAATTTAACTTCGTTGTTCAATTTTAAGATCCAAATCTCTAATATAATTCAATTTTCCGAATTAAACTTATATATTGATTAAAACTTTACGTTTCCAATTCAGTTCTTTTAAACAATTTTTTTACCCAATTTCAATTTCAACCTTCAAAGCTTGAGTTAGAAATAATTAAATTTATATAAATCCATAATTTATTTCATTTAAAACAATAACATTTAATCAAAATCCAAATTCAAGATTTTGAAACCACCTAATTTAACCTATCCGGTGTTGATGTACAATTTTCTACCCTATGGCCAAGTGATCAATTATGTAACGACTTGCTATTTTGTACCATTCAAATCGACAATAAAACCATACATGTCAGACTTGAATAATTCAAATCAATAGATTGTTAATTTAATAAGGGTAAGTAAAATCAATCACAGAATCACAGACATAGAATATGCAGGGGAATAAATAAAATATTGTAGTTCATGATGCTACTTCAGAAACAACAGAAATCCAAATACATAGGAGTTCACTAATACATAAGAAAATGACAAATGTCTGAATAGAAATAACTAAAATAACTGAAATAGCTAAGAAGACAAACAGATAGATAGATCTCCAGTAAAGTCTCCAGCTCCAAAAGGTGAGTCCAAAATGCTGTGAAACTCGGACTGACTCTAGCATAAAGTAAAAACAAAACACTCGATTCAGAACTAACATTCTCATGTAAGTAAATCAACTCAAGTGAAATGTAACAAATGAACTGCAACAGTAACTTAAAGGATGTTTGAGATTTCCATCCTTTACGGATCCTTTAAACTATTTACTATGCAGTAATATACGTTATATATGAAATGTCTAGCGGTAAATTATAATATACTAAAAATAGCATTAAGGCCTTACCCATATCCCCCTTAACACATTTTACAAATATCGTTCTCTATATAGTGCTTCAAACTCCACCAGGGCTATCAGAGAGCACTACATAGGTACGACACAAACCATAATCTTAGTGTGCTCGAATGAGGCATATGACAAGGCACGCTAGGTAATGCCCAAGGTAGGATTCCACCGTTTTGCACGCTCGGACTGCACGCATAGCAGCTATTACCGCCCCCCTCGAGACACACTTCCATAATCAAAGGTGTGCACCAAATCAAATCATAAAGTAATAGAGATGGTTTCGAAGAAGCTTGCTCGATTGGAGCAGCGACCTCACTTGGTCAGGGATAGTTTCTGTTTTAGTCATATCAAGCTGACCAGGGGGTCAAGGCTCCGTTTCTTACCTCATACCAGTAGCGTACACCAAACCATCCTACTTCGTTCTGGATTCTACACCATGTGCACCGTTGTTGAAGGGGTTTCGAAATTGGCAGCGAGTATGACAATATCCGACCCCCGTCTCTTTAACAACCAAATGCTTACATTTTTCACACCTAGGTCATTTTATAAAACTTTAAATGCTAAATCCCAAATTATAAATTAAATCAATACTTAAATATTTAACCTCAATTATATTTTAGATTTAAAACATTTATTTTAAAATTAATATTAAATTAAATTATTACATTCCAAAATCACATCTTTAAAGCTTAAATAAAATCTTGTTTAAAATTTAAATCCTTTAAATAAAATTAATTATAATCCACTTAACTACTTAAATTTTATTTATTAAAATTATTGTATAAAATTCTACGTTTATTAAATTAAAATAAAGTGAAAAGTAGCCACAAGGGCCTCTTTACCAAGTGCAATTAGTTTCTAGGACACACAACTGAGATAATTACTTTTATGGACAAAATAAAAAATAATTAGTTTCTAAGGCCCAAAAACCTATGAAATTATGTCCTTGGAAGTAATTGGACTGCTAACTTTGTCCTTAAAAGTAATTATTCTGCTGACTTTGGCCTTGAAATTAATTTCTATGGATTTGTGTCCTAGAAACTAATTGGACTGCAAAGTTTGTCCTTCTAGTGAAATGTCCCTAGAATAAAACTATATTTATTATATTAAATTAAATTTAAAATTAAATTTATTAAAAACTTTATTTAAATATTTTATTAAATTAAATTTTAAATTAAATTTAAACCAATTACAAATTATAAGTTAAAAGTTTTAAAATTAGAATATAATTTAAATCTGATTAAATTAAATTTAAAAAATCAACTTTATTAAATCAAAATATACTTTATAATTTAGAATATCATTTAAATAATTTAGAATAAGTGTAAAACCGAACAATGGTGTCTATATAAAATTATCTACCCTATAGTCAAATGACTATGCATATATCCTTTCAACCCAAAATTTTAATTAAATTTCCAGATATGTATCATTTCAATTCGTAACTCAAATTCAAACCAATAAATTCGCTCGGGTCTATCATTTTAACCCATAACGATTTTCCCTAATCTATAAGATCATTCGAGTATGTATCATTTCAACCCATAGTTAAGGAACTTGCAATATGATATAAATAAATAACATAACATATCAGAGTGTATCATATAACATATCATATCGTGTCACAGGTGAGCATCATATCATATCATATAATATTGACTAAGCAAATCTAACCATAACAATATTTCAATTTACATTTCAATTGGTGTCCATTCAATTAATCATAAGAAATTAGTCATGGGTGATTGCTCACCTTTCGTGCTTAACGACAATGACAACTACGCTAACGGGCACGAAGCAGATACAGAGATGGTGACCAAAATCAAGCACAACAATCCAAAAGGCACGAACACAATCCAAAATGATCTAAGATCCGAGATTCAATAACTTTGAAAAAAAATTCTTATAAAATAAAGAGGGGATGCAAAAGGCGGGTTCGGCCTAGGCTATGTGGGCACGGCCAAGTGGGTGCAAGGGTGGCCGAATTGTGTGGGTGGGTGATGTGGCTTATAGTGATGGGTAGGTGCACGTGCTCGACAAGGGTATGAAGGAGGTGTGGCCATCAGTATGTGGGTGTGGCGTGTGGGTAGGTGGGGTGTGTAGGCCGAGTAGGAGGGTAGGTGCAGTTATTGGTAGTTCAGACATGGGGTATGGTTGCATGGCCGAGAGTGGTAGGTGGGTAGGAGGAGGGTGGTAATCGGCGGCAAGGCTACGGGGGGAGAGAGAGAGAGAGAGGGAGAGGCTAAGGAAAAGGAGGCTGGACTTGTCTTGGTTATGCTTTAGGAAATTGGGAGATGGAGATTGTAACGACCCGGAATTTTGGTCGCTAGATTTGAACATTTAACTCATTTTAAATGTTGAATGTGAATTATAATTTGGTTTTGGAACAAAAAGATTTTGGTTAAATTAATGAAATTAGTTAAATTTCAAATATGGTAATTCAATTGAATTTGAATAATAATAATTTAATATTTGGGATTGGGATAATTTGTGAATCTAGGTGTAAATAGATATAAAAATACTTTCTAAACTTTATTTTAAGTTTATTTGGATATAAATAATGATGTTGGACTTTTGGATAGAATCAAAAGTCGATAAGTTTAAAATTTGAATTTTGTATTAATTTGATAATAGAATTTAAAATTATAATAATGTAAATAATCAGATTTTGATTTGAAACGAATTAGAATAATTTATAATGTGATTATAAATTCTATATGATTTATAATAGAGTTCGTAAAATTTTAAAAGTGAAATTTTAAGTGATTACGACGATTTTGAAAATCGCTCGAATTAATCAACGAGTTAAAATAGCCTTCTGGGGCATAGTCTCGAAATTCGACGAAACCAGTTTCAGTAGATCTGTAATAGTTAGTTATTATCGGTCTTCAATTTTAGTAGCGTTTGGATTTAACGTTTGCGCGTACGGGTAAGAAACACGTTGAAATTTAAATCGATAATATAATATTTTAAATCGATTGGAAAAGCTATCTTTCATATATGATCAAATTAGCCTCCGAAATACGTTCCTTTTTATTCGGAATGTGGGTATAACATTATGATTACCTGTCGGCATGCGTCGTTTGGAGATCATGTAAAAACGTTGTTTTAAAATGGATTTAACATTAAAATAATATTTATAAACGTATACATATACACGTTTAAGGCCGAACCCTAACCCTATTTTCTTCGGCTGCCACTCAACATAAACAATGGCCGATATTCAATTTCCTTTTCCCCATTTTATCTCGACATCTTGGCAGTATTTTTGAAATCTTTCTAAATGAAAGTTGGAAAGCTCTTCGAGGCAAGCACATCCAACGGTGGATCTCAGTCATCGTCAACGTTTAAAGCCAGAAAATGGCCAAGAGGAGCCATCGTTCGTTCGCGTAATTCGTTGGGAGGAAGGCATCGAACTTCGCCATTTTTTGGCCGATGGTGGAGGTGGGGTTGGCGCACGATCTAACGTGGATGAATCGGCTTCATGTCGCGTAAAAAATGCAGCGAACGTTGGTTAGGGCAACGACAGAGGGTTTTTTTGTTCGATTGCATCTGGAGACAATGGGGGAGAGGGAAACAGGGGTGTTAGATTCAGAATCTTCGGCCGAGATTTTTTTCTGTAGGGTTCGTAAATTGAATAAATAGAAAAAAAGAATTTATTTCAAAATTATATTTAAAATCCTTAAAACTGAATATCTTTTGCTTGCGTAGTCGGATTTCGACGAAATTGGCGGCCGTGGACCCGCAGCGAGGAGCTCTATGCTGCAGTTCAGATCTGAGACCGATTGGAGTTCGTGAAGATTTTAGGTCAAATCGAAGGCGTTCAATTTGATTTAAAATTTAAATGCTCGACGAAACTCAAGGTGAGTTTATCTCACTCACATCTGAAATGCTAGTTTGTTTAAATAGTTAATATTTAAATGATTGCTTGATTGGTTTAATGTGATAATTATTATCGGATTGTATCGATATTTATTGGTTGTGCTAACATCTGTAGATGCAGGGAAACAAGTTGGAGGGATCCAACTGGTTTCCTCAACAATATAGAAATTATATTCATAATTGATGATGTATTTCATTTGTATACTGTGATAGATTAATTTTGAAATGAAGTTGTGCTGTTTTATGACTGAATAAGTATAATCTAGTATTTTAAAATATAAATGAAAATGGAATAAATTGGGATTAAATGAATATTGAAAAGGAATTTTTAAGTAATTAATTTAAGGAAATTAAATTCGGGAAATTGATTTGGAATTTGAAGTGTTTTTGAAATTGTGATTTAAAAGGGAACGAGGAATGAAAATTTTTAAACTGGGTTTATAAATGAAATGGAATATTTATCGAGGGAAAATTTTTGAAAGCATAGATTTTCGTTAGGACCTTCTATAAGAAGGTGCAAATTGTTGTAAAGGTAATAGTGGGATTATTTTTAAAAGATGGAAAGTGTATTTTCCTGGAAAACCAAGTATGTTTTCAAAGAAAGCTTTCGAAATATAAACTAGAAGTTTAAAATGTGTTTTTAGAATGTTTTAGAAGGAAATACTATTTTTAATTATTTCAAGTGGAAAGTAAATATTTATTAAAGTAATTATGGTATTTAATTATTTTAAAGGTAAATTGGTATTATGTTTTCTAAAGGAAATTTTATTATAAGTATTTGAGATAATAACTTTATATTAAAAGGAAATTTTTGATTTATGTTACCCAAGAAACTTTTATAGATTTTCAAAAGTATATTTTGAATAAAAAATTTAGCAACTTATTTTAAACAAATTAAGAATATATTGTGGAAGTGATATCCAGGAAATGGGAAGTGTGTTTAAAAATAAAAGAGAGTTTTATTTTAAAGTGTGGGAAGAAATTTACGAGATTTAAACGTAAATTTGAATTGAAGTAAATCGTGAAGGATTTATAAAATTTAAATTTGAATTGAGGTAAATCGTAAAGGATTTATAAAATGATTCTTTGGTTTATTTTGAAAATGGAAGTATAGTTTCTTGAAAAGCCAAGTACGCTTCAAAACAGGTTTTTTTTAAGTAAAAATCAAAAGTTTAAATTTTTTTTTGACAAAATGTTTTAAGAAATTACTGTTTAAGTTGTAAATTTTTTAAGAGTAAATATTTAATAAATTAGTTATAGTAGTAATTATTTTAAAGGGGTTAATTGGTATATGCTTTAAAAGAATATCATTAATATTTATATTTTATAAACTAGTTTTATTGTAAAGATAGTTTGATTAAAGTTTTGTTTGAAAACTTGTATAGGATTTCATAACTTTATTTTAAAATTTAGTATGACTTAACTTTTATTTTGAAGAAAGATAGTTTATATTTTATAAAGCAGTTTTATTTGAAACATTTAAAATGTATGTATATATTTCAAATAAAGTATGTAAATAGCTTTAATTTGAATTATTATAAATCTAAATTATTTGGCTTGGATATTTTCAGTGGAAATCAATATTTGAAAATATATTCCATAAGGGGATGATTCCAAATGGATCTAGTAGGAGTAGTGCCTTCGGTTCCATTCGAACCCCAGACGGACTTGTATGGATGAATGCTTTCGGAACAGCGTCAGGTGGACGATAGGCATTCAAAGTGAAACGTTCTAAAAGGTAACGCTTAGCCTCAAGCTTCATCAACCAGGAATGACTGAAAATCAGGGATATGCAGCAAGGCTATGTGGGTAGCACCCATTAGGGTGAGGTCATCCCTGTTTAGATGTCCCTATTTATTCAGCTTAGTGGTGCGGTTGTTGATCCCAACCGTGGGGTGATCTTACTCGGGATTATCCAGTATGGGGTAGTCCTGGTCTTGTGTTGTAGGGGATTGGGAGTAATCCTCGGTATGGTGATCTAGGCCACGTACTGTGATAGGTGGTACCCCAGTGCCTAGTCATTAGATGGAAATCCGTTCTCCCTACGAGCCTTTTACGAGTTTTGTTTGTATAACCCACTTTGTGGCTAGTAGCTGGAATTTAATAAATGTAACAATTTCGGCTATTTAAATAAATATTTGTATAGAGACCCTATTATAATATCAGAGGATTTTGATAAGAAATGTTTTAGCCATCGTAAGGTAAAAACCCGACATGTTTATTTGTGGCGTGGTCTTACGAGATGCTTTTGATTTCAAAGGATTTTGAAACTTTAATAATCAATTTGGGTGTATTTCTCTCACGCTGGAATTCCAGACTGACTCGGGTGTTATTTTATTATAATGCTCGGGTCAGACCGAGTATTTTATATATACAGGATAAGATGCTTGGAAGTTCAGGAGAGGAGCTGGAGTCCGAGACGTATTACCGTATTTCTTTATATCCGCTGCTATGATTGTTTGAAATTGTCAGGTTGGTAATTGTTGTTTGTTTGTGATACTCTGATGATGTAATATATAAAATAGATATAGTTTTTATTTTGTATAAAAATATGATATTATGTATTATATTTTGTTCCGCTGCGATTGTGAGATTCTGTTATTGTTTAGTTCCTTCTTCTTCTATCTTCTTTCTTCTTTCTTTTCCCTCAACAATCTGCCTTTTTCGGCATTCGAGCATCGGCATATTATTCTATGGTGTATTTTGTACCTCTTTTCGAGGGTCGAGAAGGGCGGGTCATGACAGAGATGGAGGAAGGAGATGGAGTTGGAGTTATGCCAATTTCAAGTTTCTAGAGCAAGAGGAAGATCGATCAGAAAGAAGTACGTACTTTTCAAAATAGAAACATCTGTTGGGAAAAATTACATGGCCTTTTGGGAGTCTCTTAGTATTCAAGCCCACTAGACTAAGCCCAACAAAATGACATGATCCAAAATCGAATAAAAGAAATAAGAAAAAACACAAAAAAACGCGCGTTTTTATGCAGAAAATAGTAGATTTAAAAATGTAAGAATTGGATTTTAACGAAATGAAAATTGGAAAGGAGATTATAATTCTGTAAAGGCCCGCAAATCTGTACCTCATTAAAGCTGGCAAAATCCCATAATAATTCAGCCAAAGAGGAACAAACATACGAATCTTTAGGGTTTAAAGAAGAAGAGGTAGAAGAATAAGAAAGAAGAAACAGAAACAATAACAGAATCTCACATTTCGCAGCGGAACAACATATAATAGATAACTAAATATCTTTAAACAGAATCACTATATCAGCTATTACATTACATCACCTTACATTATCAGAGTTTACCACAACAACGGCGGAAAGAAATATTACATATATAAGTGATACGTCTCGCCATCCAGCTTCAATTCCTGATTCCACAGCAACTTCTTGAATATGCTCTCGAATAATGATAACCTAACTTTAGGCTGTCCGTGTGGAAAATTGTAGGCACCCAGAGTTTAAAAAGGGAACAATAAACTCCAGGTCGGTCGTGGGACCGGTGTGAGATCTTAAAAACAGTTTTTTCAGAAAGAAAATAAAAAAAAGAAATCCGCTATGCTTTTGGAGAATGAAACTGCCATAAGGCCTCCCGGCGCACACACAATGAAATCGCAAACTTGGGGGAGTTTTCTCCTTATGATAGTCAAATATGCTTACTACGCAAAATTCTTTTTAATATTATTATTAGTGCATAGTGTAGAAAAAATTTCGAAAGTATAATATTAATCGTAGACAGCATAGGTACCATTATATTATGCCTGCTATAGCTACCTCCTGAGGAGGCAGGTTATACAATTGCAATCGCAAAGGGCTCGTATTGTTTCTTTGGATTTCCAACAAATGGTCAAGCTAAGGAACTTCCTATTGCCACATGGGTACGCCTCTAGAGGGACGTCCCGAGATCTTAACCAGCTCTCTACCAACACAAAGCCGGGTTACCTCTGTAACTAGGTAACTGCTACACGAGTATGCCATCCCCCGGTCCTTTGGGATCTTTATCCGAGGATCCTCTACACCAACAACCACAAAGAAAAGTATTTTCAGTAACCACAAAGGTTAAACATCAGTGCTCCATACCTGACACCACCCTTTTCCAGAAGGAAATAACATACCCTAATGGACGCGACCCTCATAACCTTGCCCATCTTTCCTGTCTTAACCATTTCCGGGGTGTAAGGTCCGATGAGGCCTCGTCCACAAAGCTACACTTTTCACAAAGTCATGCTTTGATCAACAAATGATCAGCATCACTTTGTGTGCCACACTACCAAATTGGGAATGTATCACTAGTAACCATCAACTACAAAGCCTCTGAGCTCGTACGTCTCAGAGAAGGGTGTTAAGCTAAGAGAATAAATTCTCCGCCACCAACAGAAATGTATTCGATAGAAACCAGCTTTACATCTCAAAGTGTAACATCAGACACACATCCATACAAGTCCGTTTTGGGATGGAACGGAACCGAAGGCACTTCAAAGAAGCCCTTGCAATCCGGAATCCCTATCACAAAGGGTGATAGAATCTCTATACCGGAGCAACCCGATGCAGAGACAATCGACAGGTAATCCTTTCGCTTTCGAAAATACCTGGTCATCAACACCGTCTTCAAATACAATCCCATTTCATCGATTCGTTATTCGGAATGAGTTTTATGACACAAGGTCCTCTTGCGGCTAATCCAAATAACGAGCGCTTATTTTAAAAAAAATAAGTGTTCATTCAGATTTCAAACAAACCACAACAATTTTAACTTTGATCTTTGAAATAAAAGATCTATCACAATCATAATGGTTCGTTGTGGGTTTCGAATATCCACTTGGAATCCTACCTCCGGTCGCATCGAAATTCAAATGCCATTTGAAAAGGCTAATATTGATAGTCGGTTATTTAACTATCAATAAATATTCACAACAAACACCAAGATTTAAATAATTTTCCCAATTATTTATTTTCATAATATCTTTGCAAGATATATTTCACACTTTAACCATTTGAAAGAAAATTTCAAATTATTTTCCACATTTCAATACTTTGAAAACAAATTTCAAATCACTTTTCCTTACGCGGAATACGTTTCCAAATATTTATTGATTTCCACTGAAAATCAGCCGTGATCAAATGTTTTAAAATAATTTAAATTACTTATCCAAACATATATACTTTGAATATTCATAATAAAAACTATTTTAAAACACTTTATCTAAACATTAGTTGTGAGAATATTATATTAAAATCACATATAAAATTCAAGTCCAAACTAACTTTACAATAAAATTAGTAGATAGGGTATAATTATTTTGAATACCCATTTTCTAAATCAAATATCAATTAAATCTTTAAGTGATTACTTCTATAATTAATTGAATAAATTTTCTACTTTAAAGATTTTCAAATAACTTAAGAAAATCATTTTTCTTTGAAATATTCTTACAAACCAATTTCTAGAACTTTTAATTTATACTTCAGAAGTTGCTCTAAAAATATGCCTGGCTTTCCAGGAAAGAATTCTCTTTCCATTTATATCAATTAATAAATCTTCTCGATTTATTTTAATTTACATTCCAAATCTGTGAATTCCTTTCACACTTTTAAAAATAACCAAATGTTTGTTTTTAAAAAAAAAAATTCCCTTTACCTTTATAAATTCGCATTGTGAATTTAAACTTCTAAATATCCATTGATATACGAATTTTCAAATCGATTCCTAAATATTCACTTTCAACACCAAATCAATTTCTAATTCATTTCAAAAATCATTTCAAACACCAAATCAAATTTCCATATTGATTTCACAAATTTGTTTCAAACACCCACATAAATTTCCAAATGGATTTCCCAAATTTATCATCTTTTAAAATAAATCCCTTTATTTTTTTCCAAACTATTTAAAATCCATATTTTAAATAAATCCTACAACTATCAACAATATTACTCAAAACCCATTTATAAAATCTTTCCCCATATGTTGGAATTTATTCAATAGGATTTCACTATATATTTTTTTCTACTTCAATTCAAAAATCCTATTTTCTTTATTTCTGGTATCTTACAATACCAAAAATATATTCGGCTAAATTTTAGCCTACAATGATTCCAATTACAATATAATCACATAGAGATTATAAAAAATTTAACACACAACAAATGAAGCAAATTCAATTGTTTGAGTAATCCAGTTGGATCCCTCCAATATGTTTCCCTGCATCCACAAACGTTAGCACAACAATTAAATACCAATTCCACTTTGAGGTGGAATATCGCGGTATATGGGATTTATAAAATATCATCCACTATTATGTGGCGCAATAGGGTCTCATCTGCCATATAATGCGGGAAATCAATCACCCAATATATAAATAAATACTATACGCTACTGTATATACAATATCATCCAGTGAATAATTATAAATCAATCATCCAAGCACACAGTAAATCGATTTTAAATCTAACTATTTAAAATTAATTGGAGATTAACTAAGTGAGAAGATCTCACCTTTTATTTGAAATCCGATTACATCTTGACTTGATTTCTCGATTTAAGACCTTGCATAACAATTATATGATTTTATAAATATTCGAACAAATCAAACTATTAAATTCCATTTGATAATTTAATTGACCCGTGATTTTATTTTAAACTAACAAATCCCTTTTAACAATTTATTTAATAAAAAAATTAAATTTAAAAAACTAAGTTTCCTTTAATAAATCATTTCACCTAATAAATTAAATTTCTAACAAATTTTCTTTTACAATTTTTTTTAGAGATTAAAATAAATTTCAAATAAGCTAATAAACAAAATAAATCACCCTAAAATTTTATTTTGGAATTAAATGATGCATGTGCATATATATTTTTTCACTGTTTTAAAAACATGTAAATTTTATTTAAATTTAGATTTAAATAAACGTGAATTTATACCTTTCTCTGCCCAAGTCGAGCTCGAGATTTTCATCTTCGACAAAACCCTAGCCCGAGACGTCACTGCACCCTCAGAACTCGAATAATCAAATCACCGTCGCCCAATCGTAGCTTCCAGCATTTTCTTCACTGACCAGGTCTACTCCCCCACGGCACCACCCCATCGCGATTGAGCTCGCGACCATCACCTTTGAACGACGACGGAGCTCCCACCACGATGTCGCTGAGCTCTCGAATCAACACCGCCCCTTGCTTAGGGTCTCACGCTGACGCTCGACACCGGCGTTGATCCCAATTGACCGTGACATGCCATGCCTCCCAATCAAGTTCGCAAACTCAACTCCATCGCCGCCTTCGACGACCCCAGAATAAACCCTCCGTGCCACGTTAGTGCTTCGCCATCCCCTCGTCTTGTCCATCTCGCCCAGGAGCCTGCCACACCTTTCAATTCGCGAAGGGTTTTGTTGTTTTTTTATAAAGTAAGACGGAAGTTTGGGTTGTCGTTCATTCGATTTGGGAAAAAAGAAGTGGGGACTCGGCTGTAATTATTCAAGAAGAGAAGCGTGTAGAGGAAGGTAGGGTTTGAATTTTTTTATATAATTTTTTATATTCAAAATATATCATTTTTTCTAACTTGAAATTCTGAACTCCTATCGAGGTGTGCCGTCATGCGTTTATAATATTGTACCCCTATTTTGAATGCAACGGAAAAGTTTTCGAGTCCTAATTTGATCGTATGCGCGAGTTACGGAAATAAACGATCAATTTTAAATTAAATCGATTAAAACAGTTTCTATGCGTTTTGAGCTGCCTGGATCAAAAGACAACTCCGATTTCTACGAAAATTGAAATCCGACAATAAAACAATATTATGGATCCAATGAAACTGATTTCGTCGAATTTCGAGACTGTGCCTCGGAATGCTGTTTTCTAAATATCGATTTAAACAACAAAATTTCAAAACTGAATAAATTATTTCCAAATTCAATTCTGAAGCTTCCATTAACCTCAGTATTATCATTATAAATTTTCAAAGCCTTAAAAATATTTTAATCGGCTTAAAACTGAAGATTCAAATTTTTATCCAACTTCAATAAATTAAATTCAATAATTAAATTGCTAAACCCATAGTTAATTTTGAAATTCAAGTAAAACTAACTTCTAAATATTTAAAATCAATTAAATATTTCATTTTAAATGTTAAAAATTCCTGGGTTGTCACATCCTACCCCCTTAAAAGAATTTCGTCCTGAAATTTCTAGTTAGGAAAAATGATCCTCAACCCGTTTGATATTTTCCTAACCAAACAGTTTTATCAATTTATAAACCCAAATCATTTTATTAAAGACTCATTTCAACTAACTTTCCAAGTTCAATTATAAGTTCCAAACAACATTGCTTTCTCAACAATTCAAATTTAAATTTAAATACAAATTTCAAAATTTCAAAATTTCTTAAAATTTTTCTAACACCCTAAATTTTTGAAAATTTTTGTCAGCGTCTCCTTTGCGCGGCTAGCTCGGTACAACTACAAAATAGCACCACAGTCCCTCGGATTCAAAAAGAAAACAAAAGGCCAAGTGGCTAAACAGTAAAATCACCAAATTTCATATAGAAATTTAAATATGTACCTTTTTGTCGAACAATTAAATTTTATATTTGAAATCAAAATCCCAATTCCATTTCCCTGTACATATTTGTATATTCTGATATCCATAATATCCAATTACAACATTCAAATTTATTTTGCACATTCCTTTACAAAATCTTCAATATATACTTCTCATATCATTTTCTACTTCACCATTGAAGTTATATATTCATTTTCATTCAACTTTACATTTTCAATTTCATTGAATTCGATTTACACTTTCAATTCTGTTTGGATTCAATTTACCTTCTTAATATTGAATTTTATCTTTCAATTACAACTAATTTGTATTATTATTTTAAATTAGTTTCATTCACTAATTTACTTCCAATTTGAAATCTTTTATCGCTAACAAAAAAATTTCCCAATTTTTTTCTATCTCCCAAAATTTTCGAAAATTTTGGTAGAGTCCCCTTTGTACGGAGGAGCTTCTGCAATTTGACAAAAGATATAAATATATATACATCGACCCACCCGGTCGGAAAACAAAAACAGTTCATATTTCCTATTTTTTATTACGTAGGCGTACCTTATTTAGCCTTTTTAAGCAAAGCGATTTATTATTAGCATTTTGGCACGACCAAATCCAGCCAAACGGTCCTCCTGTACCTATATTTACTCAATTTAAACACGTAAGTGACATATATAGGAAATTCATTTACATTTCACTTATTTTCAATAGTGAGCACATAGTTTTCACAAGCAAAATATTCAAAATTATTTCCATGAGCAATATATATGGTTTCGATACAATTTTAGTTGCTTACAACTAAATCACACATCATTTCCATTCGATTTCAATGGTTTACAACACACTTTCTTTTATTCAATTCATTTTTAAACGAAACGAACTCATATCCATTTCAATTGATTCAAAAATCAATTTTATTGGCTTTCATTAACTCATAGAATTTTTTGCAATCACGTTTGCATCAAATGACAACCATTTCTATGCAAATTCGACGATATTCACTAAATAGAATATCCAATCTAGTTTATAACTAATTTAAATTGATACAAACTCGATTTTCTCTTTATTCCATTTCATTTCCAATTGATTCTGTTCAATTCATTTTGCATTTCATTAATCAAACAAGTTTCATTCACAACGATTCCATAAAACTTAACAACAACCATTTCACAATTCTACTTAAGTCAAGCTTTAATCCAATATTTACTTAAGTTATTTATTTTTCTTCAAGTTATTTCAATTCTAAACTCAAATGTATTTTTCCTTGTAACACTTCCAAACTTAAATCCTTGATTTGATTTTTTTTCATTTATCAAATCCATTCCATCTACTAATTTAATTAAATCAATTTTATTCACTTATCCATTTTAAATTTCAAATTTCCATTCTCAATTCATCTCGAATTTATTTTATCAATAACAAGGAAATTTTCAATTTATTTCTACTTACTTGAATTTATCTGCAAATTTAAACCATTTTTATTTAATTCACAATTCAAGTTTTAACTTAACTAATTCAACTTTCCTATTTCATGAATTAATTAATCATCATATTTGTTTACTTGGATTCAATCCATTTTATTTTTATTTTTCCAAAGTTTGGATTTTTATTCAACTTGATCCAAGTCAAATCTCATTTGTATATGAATTCATTCCATTATCCTTTCAATTCACATTTATAAATTTCATTTGTCAAATGAATTTATTTCCAAATCTTTGGTTATACCATTATTTCTTATTAAATTTCAATACATTAATGATGATAATTCAATATCATCACTTCCTAACAACTAAGCAACCATATGTTATAATAATTCACAGAAAATCATTTCTTTTATATACAAAAATAGTTTTAGGTAAAATTATTTCATTTACCTGATTTTTTAAAAACAATACTGTGTCGGTTTATCTTATTTAAGAGTTTAGAAACCCCTATCGATACATGGCCAAACTGCACCGACCAGAATCTATAAACAATCAACCGATAAGTCAACACAATACAAAACAATTTTATTTCACTAACAAATACGCGCTCATATCTATTATTACACTCATACTTATTCTAGAGTACTACTGACTCTATCTCTAATCAGTAACACCCAACAAAGCCTAGGTTATCGCTTAACCAAATGCTCTGGTACCAAATGTAAAGGCCCGCAAATCCGTACCACTTTAAAGCTGGCAAAATCCCACAACAATTCAGCCAAAGAGGAACAAACTTACGAATCTTTAGGGTTCAAAGAAGAAGAGGTAGAAGAAGAAGAAAGAAGAAACAGAAACAATAACAGAATCTCATATTTCGCAGCGGAACAACATATAATAGATAACTAAATATCATTAAACAGAATCACTATATCAGCCATTACATTACATCACCTTATATTATCAGAGTTTACAACAACAACAGCGGAAAGAAATATTACATATATTAGTGATACGCCTCGCCATCCAGCTTCAATTCCTGATTCCATAGCAACTTCTTGACTTTGCTCCCGAATAATGATAACCTGACTTTAGGCTGCCCATGTGGAAAATTATGGGCACCTAGAGTTTAGAAAGGGAACAATAAACTCCAGGTTAGTCGTGGGACTGGTGTGAGATCTTAAAAACAACTTTTTTCACAAAGAAAATAAAAATAAGAAATCCGCTATGCTTTTGGAAAACAAAATTGCCATAAGGCCTCCCTGCACACACACAATGAAATCACACACTTGGGGGAGATTTCTCCTTATGATAGTCAAATATGCTTACTACGCAAAATTCTTTTTAATATTCTTCTTAGTGCATAGTGTAGAACACATTTCGAAAGTATAATATTAATCTTAGCCAGCATAGGTACCATTATATTATGTCTGCTATAGCTACCTCCTGAGGAGGCAGGTTATACAATTAAAATCGTAAAAGGCTCGTATTGTTCCTTTGGATTTCCAACAAATGGTCAGGCTAAGGAACTTCCTACTGCCACATGGGCACGCCTCAGGAGGGACGTCCCGAGAACTTAACCAGCTCTTTGCCAAACAAGGCCGGGCTACCTCTGTAACTAGGTAACTACTACACGAGTATGCCATCCCCCGGTCCTTTAGGACCTTTATCCGAGGATCCTCTACACCAACAACCACAAAGAAAAGTATTTGCAGTAACCGCATATGTTAAACATCAAGGCTCCATACCAGACATCTCCCTTTTCCAGTAGCAATGACATACCCTAAAGGGCGCAACCCTCATAACCTTGCCGCATCTTTCTTGTTTTGACCATTTCCGGGGTGTGCGGTCCGATGAGGTCTCGTCCACAAAGCTACACTTTTCACAAAGTCATGCTTTGATCAACAAATGATCAGCAGCACTTCGTGCGCCACATTACCAAATTGGAAATGTATCACTAGTAACCATCAACTACATAGTCTCTGACCTCGTATGTCTCAGAGAAGGGTGTCAAGCTAAGAGAATAAATTCTCCGCCACCAACACAAATGTATTCGATAGAAACCAGCTTTACATCTAAAAGTATAACGTCAGACACACATCCATACAAGTCCGTTCTAGGATCGAACGGAAACGAAGGCACTTCAAAGAAGCCCTTGGAAATCCGGATATTCACTAATCACGTCCGGAATTCCCATCACAAAGGGTGATAGAATCTCTATACCGCAGCAACCCGGTGCAAAGACAATCAACAGGTAATCCTTTTGCTTTCAAAAATACCCGGTCGTCAACACCGTCTTCAAATACAATCCCATTTTGTCGAATCGTTATTCGGAATGGGTTTTATGAGGCAATGTCCTCTTTCGGCTAATTCGAATAACGAGTGCTTATTTTTAAAAAAATAAGTGTTCATTCAGATTTCAAACAAATTACAACAATTTTAATTTTGATCTTTCAAATAAAAGATTTATCACAATCACAAAGGTTCGATGTGGTTTTCGGATATCCACTTGGAATCCGACCTCCGGTCGCATCGAAATTCAAATGCCATTTAAAAAGGCCAATATTGATAGTCGATTATTTAACTATCAATAAATATTCACAGAAAACACCAAGATTTAAATAATTTTCTCAATTCTTTATTTTCAAAATATCTTTGCAAGGTATATTTCATACTTCAACCATTTGAAAGCGAATTTCAAATTATTTTCCACATTTCAATACTTTGAAAACAAATTTCAAATCACTTTTCCTTACGCGGAATATGTTTCCAAATATTTATTGATTTCCACTGAAAATCTGCCAAGATCAAATGTTTTAAAATAATTTAACTTACTTATCCAAACTTATATACTTGGAATGTTTAGAATAAAGACTATTTTAAAACACTTTATCTAAACATTAATTGTGAGGATATTATATTAAAATCTCATATAAAATTCAAGTCCAAACTAACTTTACAATAAAATTAGTAGATAGGGTATAATTATTTTGAATACCCATTTTCTAAATCAAATATCAATTAAATCTTTAAGTGATTACTTCTAAAATTAATTGAATAAATTTTCTATTTTAAAGATTTTCAAATAACTTAAGTAAATAATTTTTCTTCGAAATATTCTTCCAAACCAATTTCTAGAACTTTTAATTTATACTTCAAAATTTGCTCTAAAAATATACTCGGCTTTCCAGGAAAGAATTCTCTTTCCATTTATATCAATTAATAAATCTTTTCGATTTATTTTAATTTACATTCCAAATCTGTGAATTCCTTTCACACTTTTAAAAACAACCAAATGTTTGTTTCAAAACAAATTTCCCTTTACCTTTATGAATTCCCATTGTGAATTTAAACTTCTAAATATCCATTGATATATGATTTTTCAAATCGATTCCCAAATATTCATTTTCAACACCAAATCAATTTCTAATTGATTACAAAAATCATTTCTAACACCAAAACAAATTTCCATATTGATTTCACAAATTTGTTTCAAACACCCACATTTTCCAAATGGATTTTCCAAATTTATCATCTTTTAAAATAAATCCTTTTATTTTTTTACAAACTATTTAAAATCCATATTTTAAATAAATCCTTCAACTATCAAGTCAAAACCCATTTATAAAAATATTTCCCCATATGTTGGAATTTATTCAATAGGATTTCACGATATATATTTGTTCTACTTAAATTCAAAAATACTATTTTATTTATTTCTGGTATCTTACAACACCAAAAATATATTCGGCTAAATTTTAGCCTACAATGATTCCAATTACCATATAATCACAAAGAGATTATATATAATTTAACACACAACAAATGAAACAAATTCAATTGTTTGAGGAATCCTGTTGGATCCCTCCAACCCGTTTCCCTACATCCACAGACGTTAGCACAACAATTAAATACCAATTCCACTTCAAGGTGGAATATCGAGGTATATGGGATTTATAAAATATCATCCGCTATTATGTGGCGCAATAGGGTCATATAATGCGGGAAATCAATCACCCAATATATACTATATGCTACTATATATATAATAATCCAGTGAATAATTACAAATCAATCATCCAAGCACACAGTAAATAAATTTTAAATCTAACTATTTAAAATTAACTGGAGATTTAATTGAGTGAGAAGATCTCACCTTTTATTTGCAATCCAATTACATCTTGACTTAATTTCTCGATTTAAGACCTTGCATAACAATTATATGATTTTATAAATATTCAAACAAATCGAACTATTAAATTCTATTTGACAATTTAATTAACTCGTGATTTTATTTTAAACTAACAAATCCCTTTTAATAATTTATTTAATAAAAAAATTAAATTTAAAAATTAAATTTCGTTTAATAAATAATTTCACTAATAAATTAAATTTCTAACAAATTTTCTTTTAAATTTTTTTTTAAAGATTATAATAAACTTTAAATAAGCTAATAAACAAAATAAATCACCCTAAAATTTTATTTTAGAATTAAATGATGCATGTGAATATATATTTTTTCACTGTTTTAAAAACATGTAAATTTTATTTAAATTTAAATTTAAATGTAAATAAACTGGAATTTATACCTTTCTCTGCCCAGGTCGAGCTCGAGATTTTCATCTTGGATGAAACCCTAGCCCGAGACGTCACTGTACCCTCAGAATTTGAACAATCGAATCACCACCGACCAATCTTAGCATCTAGCATTTTCGTCACTGACCAGGTTGACTCCCCCACGGCGCCGCCCCATCGTGATTGAGCTCGCGACCATCACCGTTGAACGACGAGGGAGCTTCCACCACGATGTCACCTAGCTCTCGAATCAACACAGCCCCTTACCTAGGGTCTCGCGTTGACGCTCGACATTGGCGTTGATCCCAATTGACCGCGACATGCCATGCCTCCCAATCGAGTTCGCGAACTCAACTCCATCGCCGCCTTCGACGACCCCAGAATAAACATTCCGTGCCACTCTAGTGCTTCGCCATCCCCTCGTCTTGTCCATCTCGCCCAGGCGCCCGCCCCACCTTTCAATTCACGAAGGGTTTTGTTTTTTCTACAAAGTAAGAGGGAAGTTTGGGTTGTCGTTCGTTCGATTTGGGGAAAAAAGAAGTGGGGACTCGGCTGTCATTATTCAAGAAGAGAAGCGTGTAGAGGAAGGTAGGGTTTGAATTTTTTTTATAATTTTTTATATTCAAAATATCTCGTATTATCTAACTCAAAATTCCGAACTCCTATCGAGGCGTGTCGCCAGGCGTTTATAATGTTGTACCCCTATTTCGAATGCAACGGAAAAGGTTTCGAGTCCTAAATTGATCGTATGCGCGAGTTACGGAAATAAACGATCAATTTTAAATTAAATCGATTAAAATAGTTTATATGTGATTTGAGCTGCCAGGATCAAACGACAACTCCGGTTGCTATGAAAATTGAAATCCGATAATAAAATAATATTACTGATCCAATGGAACTGATTTCGTCGAATTCCGAGACTGTGTCTCGGACGGCTATTTTCTAAATATTGATTTAAACAACAAAATTTCAAAACTGAATAAATTATTTTCAAATTCAATTCTGAAGCTTCCATTAACCTCAGTATTATCAATATAAATTTTCCAATCCTTAAAAATATTTTAATCAGCTTAAAACTGAAGATTCAAATTTTTATCCAACTTCAATAAATTAAATTCAATAATTAAATTGCTAAACCCATAGTTAATTTTGAAATTCAAGTTAAACTAACTTCCAAATAATTAAAATCAATTAAATATTCCATTTCAAATGTTAAAAATTTCCGGGTCATCTCAAATCAGTCTAGTATCATAAAAAAGATATCGAATTTTGAATTTTCAACTTTCAACCAAAAATCAAACTTCGACGAAATTTGAACAAAATTTGAACTTTCAGAAAATTTTCTATTTTATTGAATTTGTAATATATTACCCAATATCCAAAAAAATTATTTTATATTCAAATTTATTTAAATTTTAAAAATATCTAATTCGAGTAATTCAAATAAATTTTCTTTTGAAATTTGATTGAATTTACGGGTCGTTACAGTCTCCCCTGCTTAAAACTTTTCATCCTCGAAAAGGAACGAAAAAGAAGAACAGAATGAAGCAGAAAAAATAAGATAGATTCGAAATGAATAGTACTTCATACAAACAGTTCAGGATTCGAAGCATGCATGCTCTCTTCTGTTTCCCAGGTACAATCCTGATCGTCTGTACTCCATTGTACTTTGACCATGTAGACAGATTTCCTCCTCATCTTCTTCGTACCTCTGTCGACAATACGAAGTGGCTTCCTCTCGACAGTGAGGTTTGGCTTAACGACCAAACATTCAAGTAAAGCAGGCTGAACATTCGAAAATGGATCATGTAGATACTTGCGAAGATGCAAAACATGGAACACATTATGCACTCTAGATAGCTTCTTAGGAAAATCCACTCGATAAGCTAAAGGACCAACTCTCTAAGATGCAGAAATGACCGACGAACCTAGGAGCTAGCTTTCCTTTCCTACCAAAGCGAATCGCATTCTTTAGTGGCAAGATCTTAAAAAAAACTTGATCGCCCACTAAAAATTCCAAATTGCTTCTCCGCCTATCAACATACTTCTTCTACCTATCCTGAGAAATCCTCATCTTCCTCCTAATCTCCTCAACCTTTTCGGATGCTTCTGGAATCATATCGGGTCAAAGAACCAAATAGTCATCGGATTCAATTCAGTAAGACGTAGATTTGCAAGGTCGTCTGTAAAGAGCGGCAAACAGAGACATTACGATACTAGCCTGAATCCAAAGGCATAGGATTAAATAGATTGATGCTTACAGTAACCTTTGTATAAAAATTAAGATTGTACTGATAGCTGTTATTATAAGTGAATTCAACAAGATGGAGATGATCTTTCCAAGATCCTCCATAAATAAGAACACGGGCATGAAGAAGATTTTCCAGAATCTGATTCACTCTTTCTGTCTGACCATCGGTCTGCAGATGATATCTCTTTCCACCAGAGTCAAGAACATAGGCATGGAGATGATTCACTCTTTCAATTCTAATTATATGGATGGATATATATCATTTCAATCCAAATTAAAGTGCCATAGGTATATATCATTTCAAACTATTTCTTAATTTATTCAAAATAATTCAAATAACAGTTTATATGCTTTTAATTAATATGCATGGTAATAGCAAGGATATATATAAATAAATAAACACCCAATTGTCCAAAATGTTAGCAAATGGGCATCGATTATAGTCAACATCCAAATCAACCAATCAATCACAATAATTAATTGGTTATCAATATCAGGTATTTAACCAGCAATTCAATTGCAGTATTAATTAAAATGGAAATTTAATTCAATAAAATTCAATTTCAATTAAAATGTCAACTTAAACTATCAAACAACAATAAATTACACTCTCATCACTTCAAAATTTTAATTCAACTAACATAAGAAAGTATAGTATTGCATGAGTGGGTTAAATCACTTATCTTTGATTTATAGCCGATTTAAAATCCCATGAAAGCCCAAAAATCCAATAGTCTCCAAAACCAACCAAACATGTTCTACGTTGTGTGGAACTTCGATATAAACCTGATAGAAGAAACCATGCATCAATCGGAGTTCGTATGCAAAAATTATGAGGATTAGAAGTTTGAAAATTTAAATTTAAAATTAAAATAATACAAGGCCAAATATGTAAATTACTCATCTCTCTCATCGTCAACAGAAACGTGCTCGAACCCTAGCAAATGGACAACCACCACCCTCATCATGCTACCGCGCCACCTATGACAGCTTCCACCTCGGTCAAACCTTGCCCCTGAATTGCTATATCCGACCGCCCTTCTTGGCCGTGCACGGCCAACTCCCGCGCCTCTAGGTGTATAGTGCCGCCGCCACCGTTCCTAGCGATCTCGAGTATGTTGGAGGTGAACGGAGACCATAAATGCACTCCACTCGACCTCCTCTACACGCTGCACCCGATCGACAAATTGTTGCAAATCCACCGTTGATCGGGAAACTCTAAAAACGGATGGCTGAGAAAGATTGCCAATTTTTGGCCAAATGGAGCCTCCAATCAAAAAATGAATTAAATACTTCAAATTACATTTTTCGAGAGCTTTACGATGATATACTATATGATAGGGTTTGAGAAGTTTGAATTTTAGAGTTTGATTGAATTGAAATTAGGGTATTTGGATGTCTGTCGTTGAGAAGCAACAAATGAGATAGAAATTGTACGTACAGAAAATAAAAATAGAAAGCTGCTAGGGTATATAACACCCTATATATAGACAAAGCTGAAAAAAGAATAGATGGAACAGATTCAATGGGTTGAAGCGATAACAAAGCCTCGAAAAACCCGTTTCGTTCTCAAAATGAAAGCAGGTCATCTCATATATCAAAATATAGGTTTTCGATATTTTTTAATTCAATGAAACTAGTTTCAAAATGTAGTTCTAATGTATGAAGAAGTTAGCTTTTAAAATGAAATTATATTAATTTAAATTCCATTAATTGGTTTTTTTCCGTTTTGAGCTCGCATGATCAAACCATAAGTCCAATCCACATGAAACTTGAAATCCTATAATGATTCACTATTGCGGATCCGATGAAACTGGTTTCGTCGAAATGCGAGATAGTCACCAAAAAACTAATTTTACACCTTAATTAAAATAATCTATTTTAAAAATCAGTTTAATCACTTTCAAAATTTTAAATTTTAAAATTGAACAATTTTTATCATTCCTTATTACACACAAGTTAATAATATTTTCAAAATTAAATTTTCCATGTTAAATCAAAGATTTAAATATTACATTAATTTCAGCGTTCAATTATACCTGTAATAAATCCATTCATTATAGTTTAAATCCCAAACAAATTCTTTTATTTTGATTTAAATTCTTATATTAAATCAATTGTTACCCTATGAATTAGTTAAACAAAGTTTTCATTTTATTATTCTCATACTCTAGAATTAACATCTTTTACCATGTTAATTGCAATATTTCAATTACATTAATTCATAATGATGTCTAAATTGATTCCAACTGATTAAATAATAAGGTAATAAATAAAAAAATTGTTATATATTAGTAACCCAACACATTACTAAATCTATTGTTTACAAACAAAAGCTAATAAATTTACGTACTAATTAATTTATTTCATATTCTATAATAAATATATATCAGTTAATAACATTTAATTTCTGCATTAAATCCAACATTAAATTTGCCCCTTATTTACAACTATAACCAAATTAACTTTATAATTATTTCAATTGATTGAAATTACATTACAATAGCTATCAATAACATATAAACAACATTATTAAATCATATTGTAACGATTTTTTCCCTTTATAAATCATAAATTTTAACTTCTCACACAATATTAAATTCCAAAAATATTATTTAATTCAATATTTTTAATTATCAAAAATACGGGTCGTTAAAAAAAAATATAAGAAAATGGAAAGAAGAAAAAAGGTCGACAATTCTATATTTCAGGTTTACTTGGTCAAAACCAACTTTAAAGATGTAGGGCTACCTTTTCTCCAAGGAACTGTAGTCCTATATACATGAATGATAAACACAAATGGGAATAAATGTCACATAAATATGCATCATTTTACTCTTTACAGGTTACTATCTACATTGTCTAGTTGGATTTCAACCATGCTGAAAAGAAGTTTACCTGTCAAATATTTGACCTGATGGTAACATGGCAACATAACTTGCTGCAACCTACAACATGTAAAGGAAAAGCTTATTATTTGCACAAACTTGGACATAGTATATTGGATTAAAATGAATTAGAATGAAATAATTAAAAACCAACAGGTGGATTTAGACCTTTTCCAATCTTTATATCTTTATACTGCAAATCTGATTCTGTAGTTACCGTAGGAATCTAACAATGAAAAAGAAAAGAGAACAATCTTACATTGGCCCATTAACAATACTACACTTTAAACTTTGCAATCCTAAATGTGTAAGAATATCTAATTGTAATGTAATTACCTACGTATAACATGAAATTTGATGTAATTTTGTGAGAAAGAATGAAATGTGAATCCAAGCACATTACATTAGTCATGTCCCCACAGTCTAAATTAGCTCCTTAGGTGTTTACTCAGTCCCTCCAACTATGACCAGCGGACTTACGCCAACTATTCATTGTTTTGTTTTCTTTTGGAAGCTTTTGTTATTTCAAAATTTCTTCTAATTTCCTTTCAAATTTATCGAATATACCCATAATTGGTGATGAAAGATGTTTGGCTTCCAAAAGCTCCAAGGACTTGAAGGAAGTTGGCAATACAATGGGTATCGTGTTCTCGTGTTGTTATGTTGAAGTCCATACAGTCCCTATACATATTTCAAGTAGGATGATTGTTTTCTTATTTAGGTCAAAATTAAAAGATTCTTTGCCAAAATTATATTCATCATTCTCCAAAATACACAATTTTGAGTCACCGAAGTGGAAAAGTGAAATTTCCTAATATGCTCTATACCAGTGATAGTAAAAATAAATGTTAAAGCATTAAACAATCCTTGTCTTCCATGAATGGACATGCATTGTACGACGAAGCTAAAGGAATTTTTGCATCGTCGTGGATCATGCACCGTGAAGAAATACGTTATAAAGTTGGAATATTTATTAAATTCAAAGTTCAGCATTTGCTAGTTTCTAAATTTACTTTTATTTTGTACGCAAATCGGATTCCAAACCCTCAAATTCATTTAACATGCTTAGAATTCTGTTAAAAATTACCAGTTAAGTTCAAACTCTTTATATATTTGATCATTACTTGAATAAGTACTTCGATGTATGCGTGTACTTGCAGTTATAAATCGCGATTTTTGATAATGCGTATGCCATGCGTAGAAGAACTTAAGTATAGTTACAATTAGATCTAAATGGACTTAGCATTCGCTAAATGAAGAAGGCCCAACTGTCGCTGGTATCACAACGGCGTCAACTCCACAAGGTGAAATAAGATCACAATTCCCTAAATGAATGTCACTAAACAAGACATCTCCCCCGCCCACCCAAACAAATGCAAGCTCTACCCCCATTGAATTCATTCACCTCATCATTGATGTCGGTCTCTGTCGGATGCCCATCCACAGCCTTAACTACCCTCATCTGACTATTTAGAATAAACTTCCCATGGCCACCCACCTGCAAATTCCCCACATAGACAACTAAAGCCCTGCGTATACATCCCTTATGTGCATATTCTGGCATGTCCGCTCAAGCCTAATCTACACAATATCTCCTTCGTGTCCAACCCCTATCTCCACAAAATCTTCTACCTACAAACCCCCCTCTTAAAAATTCTCTCTGTGTATACCTCTATCCTGAGAAAACAAAAATTGTCTATCACTTCCCCCTGCAGTTTCCGAGTTTATACACACTTCCCTTTCTTGAGCGGCCAAAGATTGTATATTACTTCCACTTGCAAATACAAATTGTGTATGATCTTATCTCTCTTGAACATCCTGTAATCCATATCTTACGAATAACATAAACCCTAAGATCTAGAATTACATGATTATCACATATGTAATTTATTAATAAAACATACCTCCAGACATCTTGTATACGAATCAGCAATGGTTGTTGTCGAAAGCTGTTTCAATGGAGAAAGGAAATGGTTTCTCTCTCTTTTCCTATATCTTTCTTTATGTGTTTTCTATATCCTTTGTGATGGGCAAAGGTTAATATTGATAGGTCGAGAGAGGACCAACTTTCCAGATTTGTAGACTTAATCTTGATCGTCCATCAAGATCAAGATGAGAGAAATTAATGCTATAGATTATAACCGTTTTATTTATTTGCATATTAGTAGGAAAACCCTTTAGATTCTATTGACCACATAATGAGGGAGGAAATGTTTGAGGAAGGAAATGGTCCATTAATGTACCACATAATGAGGAAGGAAACGGTCCATTAATGTACCACATAATGAGGAAGGAAACAACCCATTAATGTTTTCGCATTAATTTCCTTACAAAACGGTCAAATTTCCTTACAGCCTCCCACTTAGTCAATAGTAAAATCCATTAATGTTTTCGTATTAAGTTCATAAGAAGCGCATGATATGCTAAACTTTTCTTTATTCTGTTATCATAAGTGTCTTGGCTAATCTAGTGGTCAATGGAAGTCATGACGTGTACATGTTATTTTACAACATGCTTACTTCCATGTACTATGACATCGACAACTTTCATAACTAGACCGTAGATGAACATAACTTAATGGTCACATAATGTCTTGAAGCAAAAGACTGTTTCTGTTATCATTTATCTAAATATAAATCTGTACACATTATAAAACAGAAATAAAAGATGTCCAAATTATTAAGAGCTCAATAATTGTCATGTCTAGATAAGTACAAAATAAAT
The DNA here is from genome assembly GCA_030765085.1 of Allium cepa. Taxonomy (NCBI): domain Eukaryota; kingdom Viridiplantae; phylum Streptophyta; class Magnoliopsida; order Asparagales; family Amaryllidaceae; genus Allium; species Allium cepa. The sequence continues at coordinate 12,782,408 of CM060942.1, forward strand.
GGCATAATAAGAAGATAATTAGGAACTATCTGCAAGACTCATGCTATCAGTATGTCTCTAAAAGGTCTTTGGAGGTAGTCCTTTAGTGAATATGTCTGCCACTTTTAAGTCTGTCCTTATCGATTCAACAATAATTTTCTTTAGTTTAACATTTTTCTTCAGTAGTAGGTATTTAAGGTCCATGTGTTTGGAACCTTTGGTTATCCTATCATGCTTGGAGAAAAAGGTTGTAGCTTCATTGTCGCAGTAGACAGTTAGTGGCATAGAGATAAAACTCAAAGTGCCAAATTGTCAGACAAAATTACGCAGCCATGTTCCCTGAATTGAAGCCTCATAATATGCTACGTATTCAGCCATCATGGTGGATCCGAAAAGCATCTCATATTTCTGGCTTCTCCATGATATTGCACCTCCATATAAGAGGTACACATAGCCATGAGTGCAGATCCTAGCGTCAGGACATCCAGCAAGGTCTGAATCTGAATAACCAGTTACATGTAGGTAACTTGATTTTCTATAAGTGAGCATGTAATTATTTGTTCCCTTTAGGTATCTCAGTACCTTCTTTGCAGCTTTCCAATGAGCGATTCCTGTGTTCCTTTGAAATCTACCCAGCATACCAACTGCATGATGATATCAGGTCTTGTACAGACCTGTGAATACATCAAACTCCATACAAGAGATGCATAAGGATATTTGGTCATTTCTTCTCGTTCCATTGGAGTCTTTGGGTACTGCTCAAGAACAAGTTTGTCTCCTTTCTGTAGTGGGACAGGACTAGAGGAACAATTCGTCATGCCAAATCTCTCAAGAATTTAGTCAATATATGCTTTTTGAGACAATCCTAGAATTCCTTGTGATCTATCACAGAATATTTCTATTCCTATCACATAGGAAGCCTCACCCATATCTTTCATTTCAAAGTTCAATGAGAGATAATCCTTAGTTTCACGTAATAAACCAAGGTCGCTGCTAGTTAATAATATGTCATCAACATACAGAATCAAATATATAAACTTGCTTCCACTGAACTTGAGGTATATACAATGGTCAACTATGTTTTCTGTGAAATCGAAAGTGGTAATGATTTCATGATACTTTAGATACCATTGTCTAGAAGCTTGTTTCAGTCCATATATTGATTTCTTAAGTTTGCAGACCATGTCTTCACGTCCTTCAATTATGAAGCCTTCAGGTTGACGCATGTAGACTTCTTCTTCCAAGTCTCCATTTAGAAAGGCTGTTTTCACATCCATTTGATGTTACTTGAGATCATAATGAGCTACTAATGCCATGATAATTCTAAGAGAATCTTTCCTGGAAACAGGAGCAAAAGTTTCATTATAGTCAATGCCTTCTTTCTGATTTAAACCTTTGAAAACAAGTCTAGCTTTATATCATTCAATTTTACCACTGCAGTCACGTTTGGTCTTGAAGACCCACTTAGAACCGACTGCTTTATGTCCTTGCGGCAATTGACCGATTTCCCAAACTTGATTATTTTCCATAGATTTCGGTTCATCTTTCATGGCATCAATCCATTTAATAGAATTAACATCCTTAATGGCTTGTGAATAAGAAACTGGGTCCGTAGTTCCTTCAGATTCTATTAGATAAAGCATATAATCATCAGGAATTGTTGATCTTCTTTGTCTTTGAGATCTTCTTAATGCTAGTTCTTGTGGTACTTCATCAACATTATGATTGGTGATAATTTCATTATGGAGTTGTTGATCATTTATTGGGTTTTCCTCATTGTGAACAGGTTCAACAATGGGATGATTCCCAATATCTTTCGAAATAGAGGGTAAGATAATGGGTACCTTTATTTCATGAATGACCACTTCAATTGTTGTTTTGTACTCCCACTGATTTCACCATTCTCATAGAATTTGACATTGCCGGTTTCAACAATTCTTGTACTATGGTTAGGACAATAAAATCTATATCCTTTAGATTTTCTGGGTAACCTATAAAGTAACCACTGACTGTCTTAAAATCCAATTTCTTTTCATTTGGATTGTACAGTCTAGCTTCAACTGGGCAACCCCAAATTTGAAGATGTTTTAAACTAGGTTTCCATCCTTTCCAAAGTTCAAAAGGAGTATTTGGAACGGCCTTACTTGGAACTTTATTTAAGATGTAGACAGCTGTTCGTAATGCATCCATCCATAATGATATAGGTAAATTTGCATGACTCATCATGGATCTAACCATTTCCATGCATGTACGATTTCACCTTTCAACTACACCATTCTGCATGGAGATCCAAGCGTTGTGTATTGTGCAAAAATTCCAAGTTTTTGAAGAAGTCTAGCAAAAGGTCCAGGATGTTGTCCCATTTCATCATACCTTCCATAGAATTCACCACCCCTATCTGACTTAATGATTTTCACTTTTCTTTCTAATTGCCTTTAGACTTCGGTAATGAACACTTGTACAGCATCCGCTGACTGGGATTTGTCATGCAACAGATAAAAATAGCAATAACGTGAAAAATCATCGATAAAAGTGATGTAATATTTCTCTCCTCCAAAAGTTGGAACATCAAAAGGTCCACAAATATTTGTATGTATTATTTCAAGAAGTTGTGTACTTCTTGTGGCTCCTTTCTTTATGTTTTTTGTTGTTTTTCCTTTAATACAATCAACACATGCTGTAATGTTAGCGAAGTCCAGGTCTGGTAGGACAGCATCTTTCACTAACCTCTAGATTCTTTCACTGGATATATGACCCAGTTTTTTATGCCACAAGAAGTAAGAATCATTCTTGGATGACTTTCATTTAGTTTCTTTTCCATGCAGGGTGTGTTGGATTTCAGCATTTTTTAAGATGAAGTTTATAAAGTCCATCAATTAATATTCCAGAACCAATAAGACTAGAATTTTTAAATAAACTAAAATTTCTATTTCTAACTTCAAAAGAATATCCAAATTTATCAAGTACACTTACAAAAATCAAATTATGGGAAATAGACGGAACATAAAGAGTTTGACATAAATCTAACTGAAAACCGCTATCTAAAATAAGACGAAAAGTTCCAATAGCTTCAACTGGAGCTTTATCTTTATTCCCCATGAAAATGAAATTCTCGCTTGGGTTTGTGGTTTGGATCGTAATGAATCCCTACATAGAATTCGAAATATGAACGTTAGCAGCAGTATCAATCCACCAAGTAGAAGAAGGTACATTAGTAAGATTTGATTCGAAATGACTTACGAAACCCATTGTGTTACCTTTCTTTTCGAACCATGTTTTGTGCTTAATGCAATCTGCCTGGAAGTGTCCAGGTTTCTTGCCGAATTTGAAGACATCATCCTTCTTTTTCTTCTTGGATGGTTGAGTGGCTTCATCAGATTTGGGTGGTGCTCTTTTATGCTGTGAGTTATTCTTTTTGCCAGCTTGTTTTCCAACCCCTTGAGTGAAATAAGCAACTTTAATGCCTTGCAAGCCTTGCCTAGACTCCTCTTGAACCAGTTTGTTAGTCAGTTAATTTAGACTCCACTTTTCCGTAATAGTGTTGTAATGAATTTTGAATGCTTCATACTGAGGAGGTAAGCTAGTGAGAATGAATTGGACGAGAAAAGCATCGTCCATAACCAATCCCAAGTTTTTAAGTTTGGCAGCAAGGTTAATCATTTCAATGACATGAGCGCTCATTGAGCGAGAACCATCAAACTTCATGGTTACAAGATCTGCCATAAGTTTCCCAGCAAGGGATTTTGTATGCAGTCTTGAACCGATTTTCAATGGATTATAAATATTCTTTTGCGTTTTTAGTTTTGGGCAGGGAGGTTTTGATGTTGGCATCAATCACCATTCGCATAAACATCACGCTGAGCCTATTAGATCGTTCCCAATCATCATGGAGTTTGTTTTCCTCAGGCGTGCTTGTGTCAGTAAGTGAGGCTGGCTTTTCCTTTAGGAGAGCCATGTCCAGTTCAAGTACGCCTAAAGAAAACTCAACTTGCTCTTTCCATTCTGAGTAGTTGGTTCCATTTAGTATGACGACAGACGTAGCGTACGAATTAAGGTTTGAGGGCATTGCAACTGCAAATATAAAAGAAATGTAGGCTTTTTTATTAGAATAAAACACATGTCAAAATAAGTGGTTAGGTTTAGCGCCTCCTATGGGTAGGCAGTAGAACCATACTAATGAAAGAATGATAAACATTAATGTTTCATTCGTTATTGTGCAAGCAGCAGCCGCCTGTGGACGGGACTAGAGGAAACAAAGAAATTAAGCGCGGAAGCAAAAACTAAAACAAGAGAGAAAAGAGATAAACATTAGTGTTTTTTTTGGCATAAACATTTATCATTCTTTCAAGTAATCCACGACAATGATAATAAATGTTTAGTAACTCCATGTAAATTCCATACATGAATTTAACATATAAATAATTATTTTGCAAATCATGTATAGACAATTATCTTGCAAGTTCCAGGTCATGAATTTAATGTCAAACTAGGAAACAATTGTTTTCAATATGTATACTTTCTGAAAAGTATTCGCATACAATAAGTTGTTCCATATTATACAGTAGGTCAAACATTAAAGTAGAAAAAATCAACTTTTGCGGAAATATAAATTTTCCAGATCCAGATCTAAGCATACAGTAAATAGAACAATATTGGTAATCATGATTACTATAGCAACTTAAATAATATGAATATTAAACTTGAATCATACTAACACTAATAATCATTATCATCATCATAGTAAAATTACAAACATCGTATCATATATCTATGCTAGTTTTTTTATATATTGATGGATAATCATGAATTTTAAAACCTTGCTTTGATACCACATGTAATCTATATCTTGCGAATAACATAAACCCTAAGATCTAGAATTACATGATTATCACATATGTAATGAATTAATAAAACATACATCCAAACATCTTGTATACGAATCAGCAATGGTTGTTGTCAAAAGCTGTTTCAATGGAGAAAAGAAATGGTTTCTATCTCTTTTCCAATATCTTTCTTTATGTGTTTTCTATATCATTTGTGATGGACAAAGGTTAATATTTATAGGTAGAGAGAGGACCAAATTTCCAAATTTGTAGACTTAATCTTGATCGTCCATCAAGATCAAGATGAGAGAAATTAATGCTATAGATTATAATCGTTTTATTTATTAGCATATTAATAGGAAAACCCTTTAGATTCTATTGACCACATAATGAGAAAGGAAACGTTTGAGGAAGAAAACGGTCAATTAATGTACCACATAATGAGGAAGGAAACGGTCCATTAATGTACCACATAATGAGGAAGGAAACGGTCCATTAATGTTTTCGCATTAATTTCCTTACAAAACGGTCAAATTTCCTTGCACATCCAATATTGCAACTCTCTTCCAGCTGTATATTAAGATTGTAAACACAATTCCCTTTCCTTAGCAACCAAAGATTGAATTTTACTCATTGTGCGCATATCCCCTATCTTTGCAACTTCTGATTCCGGAATAACTCCATTTCATATCTGCACATCTACAAAATATCATACTACATCATGTTTGACCACTGTATGCTTGAATCCACTATTAATTCTCACATCTCCATCACTACAACAAAAACTACCCATATGTCCACCAATTGCTAACACCTCGTTACATTCCTCAAACCTAATTCATACACCTTTAGGTCCACATCCCACTTTCTTCGACACCACGGAAATATCTTCATCAAGCTCAAGTCATGGATCAAAACTACTATATAGTACCAAATCTAAACAACGAACCTCATCGAGCATCATGTTTTGTGGCTTAAATAATTCCAGAATAGTTGAAGAGTATTTCACGATATCTGGATCCGTTAGCATACAGTCTGAATCTATTAGACGTTATTTCTCTCGCCATGTATGACAAAACCACAAATTTCAATGCACAACCATCATTACTAACTTCCCACATAAAACCAAACCTTCCATAAAACACACCACACTTAAATCAAACCATACATCAGCCAACCATGCCATAAATTTAACACATCTGCCTTAAAATGCATAGCAACCAACCATCTCCACTAACTTGCCACAACAACCTCAACCGTGACCCTCCGAACTGTCCAATATACCAATATTTTTTTCAATAACAACCTTAAGATGGAATTTCATAGTTATAATGGTGATGGCAATGTTTAAGAATGGTTCAATCAAGTTGAAAAAGTATATCTTATCATGAAGTCATACAAAAAGACTGGGATTACATATGCACATTTCATTTGCGGGATGAAGCAATTCTATGGTATAATTGGTATTTAACTAACGTAGACCATGCATTCATATGGGTAATGTTTAATTAGTTAGATCAATTTATCCATTAGCTAGTTTTAAACAAACAACATCTGCATGTTAGTACTAAAGAATTTGAACATCAAGCTGACATGTTAGATAGATTGCAGCATGTTCGTATCATGGACAACTTTATTAGTGGATTAATAGAGGAAATAAAATATGAAGTTATGGCAGCAAGACCTATGTTTTTTAGGGAAACTACTACCTTAGCAAAAAATATGAAGGCATGTGAATCAGAATGCACTCATGTTTTAAAGCATTGGATGCCTTCTTTTGCAGGACCAGCAACTCATAATTGTATGCTACTTATTCATACATCTTATAAAAAATAAATCATAAGAATGCAAAAGTGATATTGTTGTAGAATAATTTTGCATAAAAGGTGGTATTCACACATCCTATAAAAAAGTTAGATGATTATTGTAGGGAAAACTTAGCTTTCAGTTTAAGAAGAATGGGTTATCAATAGCAAAGTATTATTACATAAAATATGGAATAAAGAAGCCACTCTTTCTTTCATATACACTTTCTTTCATATATTCTTTCATAGATATCTATATTTATAATTGATTTTGAAAAATGCAGTATCTCCAAAATAAAATGCTAAAATGTCAAGAACATGAAGGTGTGTAGAAAACGAAAAATCAATATACAACCACTTAAAATAGTTTATAAATAGGAGTAAGAAGGAGATAAGTGTTTTGATTCTTACACCTCAAAACCATCTCTAAATATTTCACGCTCTCTACAATTATCTCATTACATGTCCACAATAATTAAAGATACTTGTACTTGAGTGGTGTGGATGTAAGATTATCGTAATGGTTTTATTCACATAATATGGTTTGATATAAAGAGTACGATTCAGGGAAGCGAGTTGAAACATTATTAATGATATACTTCCTGCATCAGATTATAGAAGATAATAAAAGAAATAAAGATAAAAAATACAAAAACTTAGATTCAGAGTCCAATAGTAATCTTACCTTTGCTGCTGCTGAAGGATTAACATTACCAAGTGCAAGGAAAGCTCCATCGGTTCCTACTATTTTTTCACTTTTTTTGCAAAATAAGAGTCTCTTTTAATTTTCTAGAAACATCAATCAAAGTAAGAGTACCATGAGATAATATTATCAAGTTAAAGCTCATGCCCTTGAAATTGTTGTACTCACCAATGCCAAATTTGTTAGAGGTCCCAATGCAACTATAGAAACTTCATTGGGGTATTATGACATTTTGTCAACCAAAAACCCACGTGCACTTTTTTCAAATTTTTGCCCCAAAGGGGGTGACAAAAACAAATTCCCAAGATCATCAGTCCTATGTACAAATTCACAAACACGAGTTTTTTCCTCACTGACACTTTTAACATAATTAGAGCTATAATTTGAACATAAACTGATAATAAAGTCCAATAGTTGATTTAAACCATGTATCAAACAAAAGTGAGAGCTTCATTTCTCGAAAGACATTTTCCATTATAAGTTAAATGAAGGGGATACCGTTAATATCTCAGTTTCTAATGTTCATTTCACCACATGGGTTTTTTGTTCAAGGGTTTTCCAGAATGACCAGAAAAAAGCAAAAGATAGAGAAAATTAATTAAACACTCGGCTGTAGTGAATTACCTTCAATGGCTCATGGCTGCCCTTTGCTACTAGTATATCAGGACGTCATGTAATCTCACACTATCTTTTTTCAAATGACAAAAAAATTATAAATGTGGATTTATGCTAGAATGATAAGAAGTTCAATAATGTGGAAACATTCGATACGTGATTACCTAAAAAAATTTGATATGAAATCTGTAATTATAGAAAGTTTTCAGCACGCTAATGTAGAAACATGTGATATGACAATACCAAACAAAATTTTAGGGCAAACATGAGTGCGTTCTAAACTATCTTGAATATAAATGATGCGTAGCCATGACACATAAAATTTTAGGAGAAAAACTTGGTACTCAACAAAATTTATTGACGGTACAATAAAGATAATTTGACAGATTTAACTTGTATGGATTATCTCAACTGTTAACGCTAAAAATTGAACGCTAACACCCCGGTGGATGTAGAGGTTAAGTGAAAGCACCACCTTTGAACACGGGAATTAGAAACAAGTAAGAAAGTCCAGAGAAAGCAGTAAAAAACAACAATTTTAAAGTGGTTCTGCTTTAGATTAAGCCTACGTCCACTTTAATCCTCTTTATTACTGAAATCAATTACAACTTTACAACAATCCTCAATTACAATACTGATGAGACAAACAACTAGGACTTCGATGTAGAAGAATTCTTTGAATCCATTTTGATTGTGTTAGATTTCCTCTCGAAGTTAGTTGAGATGCCTTTCGTGTTTGAAGTGTCGAGTGAGTCGAGAATTCAGCAGAGTATCGGTGTTTCAGGAATGAGCCAAAGATCCCCCGAATGTTGGAGCTAGCGCCGTATTTATAGGAGAGTTCGGCTTTAGGTCGTAGGTCGCGAGCGACCTTGGATAAGTCGTAGGTCGCCAGCGAACAAGGGGATGTGGTTTACGACTTAATAAGGTCGTACTAGGTCATCTGAGCGAGTTAGTAGGTAGTAGCGACCTATGGGAGATCGGTCCTGAAGTAGCTTAAGTCGTCCATGACCTAATGAAGCTCCTTTTCAACCAGGTGCTGGCTGTCAGCGACTAAGCACTTAAAGCATAAATGTTATATCGGCTTACTTAGGTTGCAAGCGACCTAATGAGAGAGTATACATGCGGCTTTGTTCTGGAGCTCGCTAGGTCGCTTCCTTTTTGGCTCACTAGGTCGTTGGATACTTAAGTCGCTAAGTCGTACATTCTTCAGATAGTTAAACTCATTAGCTCGCTGAGTCTTAACTCGTTTAGTACTATAGGTCGCTGGCTCCCTGTTGGTCTTGCATCCATGTTAGGTCGCTTGGGTTGTTAGGTCGTGGTCTTCTGTAAGTCGATAAGTCAAGGTACACCTTAGGTCATTAACCCGCTTCAGCAGTTAGGTCGCTGTTAACTCGTTGATTCACTAGGTCACTGGACCATCTGCTCCTTTAGGTCGCTGAGCGCTTTCAATCCTCTAGGTCGTTGATTCGTGAAAAAGAGGAGTTAACACTTACCCCTCGAAGCATATGCCTAGGTTATAGGTCGTATACTTCGATATAACTCTGATAGGTCGTAAGTGACTCAAGAAGATTGCTAACTCGTGCACCCATTCACCTTCTTCCTTTGTTTCCTTTATACACTGTAAGTCGCTTTGTTCCCCTCACTTTATCACTTCTCCCTTTACCGCCATTGTTTTCATTCACGATCAAAGGTTAATCACAAAATCTCCTCTTTTTCATCCACAATTGTTGATTCCAGCAGCAAACAAAGGTAATTCCAATCACTTTCGCCATGCTATAAGATTATGTCCTGATTCGCCTTCCGATTATTGTTGAATCATTGGCGATTGCTTTAAAAAGTGAATCGGTCTAGGGTTTCGTAGAGTTATCTTGGTGAATGTGAAGTTTTTAGAATCGATTAGGGGTTTTTGAGAATGTTTTGGGAGTTTGGAGGAGACAAGGAGATGGTTATCGGGTTAGTAGGTTTTAGGCCTTGCTGTGATACTCCGGTGAGGTGAGGGAGATGAATACGTGGCAGCATGCGAGTGGAGGATAAGACTTAGGATTTCTTGATGGAAGAAAGCTAGGCGTATTCCTGAAATACTCTTAAAGCGACCTAGTGAGTCAGACGAACTAAGATCCTTGCGACCTATGATGTATGACCCATTACTCTAGACGAATCATCCTCTTTAACGACCTACCTCTAGGTCGCGTCATGACTTGAGCGAGCTAACCTTTGCATCACAACTTTTAAGTCACGGACGAGCTAGCCTCTGCATCACACCTTTTAAGTCGCGGACGAGTTAACACTTGGACACTTGATGTGGCTTAACTTCCTACGACTTAGGCTTTTAGGTCGTGAGAGTGTCTGAACGACCTAATACTTAACCAAATTTACATTGCCTTGCCCTGAAGTTCTATGCCATGAACTCTTTAACTTGAACTATGCGACCTAAGAAAGTTTGCCTTGGACATTTGCAAAGCTTTGACAGAACTTGACTGAATTTCCAACTTGAACAGCTAGAATGAACTGCCTGAAATCGTCGTACTTTTTTATAGATTATTTTAACTTTAATGCTATTAACCTGTTAAATACAAAATTTGCAGAGAATGGGACGAATATACTGCCTTGACAGCCCACATCAAATGACAGATTAGTCGATAAAAGATAATCAACTTAAAGAAATTATATGAAATGCGATGAATCAACAAACTCAAGTGAAGTATTGAAGCAATACTGAATTAATCAACCAAAGCTAATCTGTTTGCTTCAACACTATACTTGAACTTAAAACAACAAGTCCTGAAGCTTTTTAACTGACAACTATTAATTAGTTTAATTTCAGTTATATTTTCTCGTTATTTTATTTGTTCTGCACAACACTTTACACATTTAGGAAACGTGCACCTTCATATTTGAATATCCAGTTCCTTGTGTAGAATGTATTCTCAAGAAGAGATAATCGAGCAATCCGAAGGAGTCTTCCCGATAGCCGACCCATTGGTCGATCCTCCGGAGAGAACTCCAACTACCCTGAGTCAGTGGACATTCAATCAATTACGTATTCAATTTGGGATTGCCGAAGCGGATGCTAGATTTCCTGGCCCAAATGATACTGCCGACAGGCCACCTCTTGGTTTTGTCGCCGTCAACCGTCAGATGTGCCTTTGTGGTGCCATTCCTCCTTTCAATGAATTTCTTCATCAACTCCTTTTCCGGCTAACCATCTCTCCTTTTCAACTACATCCCAATGGCTACGCCATCCTGATGGGATTGTGTGTTTTATTCAGGAGGACACTTAACCGTCTTCCGAGCTTCGAAGAAATTTGCTACTTATGCTCATTTGCAAAGAATAAAGACCACCCCTCCTTTATACTCATGAGAAGTGCCAGAAATCGTAAACTTATCACTGATCTTTCCGAAAGTGCTCACGGTTTTTTGAATCAATTCTTCTTTGTCCGCTGTCTCCTAGGGTTTTATGCCATCTGGAGAAAAGGAAGTAAGATTGCTCATCCCCGTTCTTTCGGTTTCAGCTTTTCAAGATCCGAATTGTTAAGTGCTAACTTCATTCTTTTCTTTTACAGCACTTCCTGCTCCCTCTAGAAATCACAGTCACAAAACGACTTTTGATAGACAAAGTGCCGTGTCGGTTGAAGAAAGAAGTATTAAGTTTTTGCTGAAAGATGAACTTCTGCACCAGTACAGGCTTTTGCACCCATCTCGTTCTACCCAACCTAATGAAGTCCCCGACTCTCCAGTAAAAACATCGGATGCCCCAGTCCCCGTTGGAGAACTTGCACCGAAAGAACATGCCGTTGAGGCTTCCTTGGTAAAGTGTTCTACTTCGATTGATGTTGCGGGGTCATCCGTCAAACATGCACTTTCCCCGGTCATCGAAGAAGAGGAGCCTCCTCAACAATCCGGGAGAACTGGTGACGAAGGAGCTGAGAGAACAAGCCCCGCTAGGCACAGCGGTGATGATACTTTTGAGGGGTTGAGCAACCTGATGATTACTTCGCAGGAGCTTTTTAAGGAAGATCCTATCACTGCTAAAGTTACTTCTTCAGCAGTCGAAGCGACATCCACTCTGCAACAAACTCCATCAGCTCAAGAATTGACAATAGCTGTTAAATCCATCGTCACCTCTCAACCCAGGAGTGGTTCGTGATTTGACGTACGTAGTTTGCACGTTACACACACTTAGGACTTTTCAGCACTTATATGCATTCAAATCTCTTGCTTTCAAGATTTTTTAGTTTATCTTTTCTTCATTTTCAGATTCTCCAATGGGAAGAAGTGGCTCTTACTACGACGATTTCCAGTGTTATGGGAAGCGTGGTGCTTATGACCCCAGGAGGTATCTTCCTGCCTCTTGGGAAATTGACGAAGAAAGAGCTATGAGGAAAGCTCGTGAAAGGCGCGCCAATAAAGAATGCCACGAAAGGCGATATGAGCGACATGACTCTTCCCAGAGGGAAGATGATTCTCATAAACGGAAATCCCGTGACGATAAAGGGAAAAGCCACATCCCTGAAGATGCTAGTAAAAGGGCCAAACATGGCGAAAAGCCAGCGTCCGAACTTCCTGAAAGGCCCGCTGCTCCTGTACCTTCTCAATCTCCTGCCCTTGCTCGTACTGATCTTCAAACAATTATTGGCAGGCCCTCATATCAGGTTGGACAAGGCCCGGCAACTCTTCAAAGTCGTTTCCGCATTGGTGCCTGAAAGGAGTGCGCTTTGACCTCGATTTGGTCCCGATTGACAAGCAGGCTATGTTGTGCAATCTTGGCGCTGTGAAACTTGACATCGAGAGAATGTCTAGCTGGCAGAAACTTGTCGACGAGCTTCAGAGAGTAAACCGCGCGAATCTTGAGGCCATGCTAACAATGGAAAACGAAAAAACTGAATGGCAGAAAACTCTTGAACAGCATGACGCGGAAATGAGGAGCATAGCCACTTATAATGAGAAGCTTGAAGCAGAAGTGGAAAAACTTGAGGAAGAGCTCACCTTTTCTTCCACTTCCTACTCTCAGAGAGAAGAAATGCTTCAAAAACAAGTAAGAGACGCTCATGCGGCGCAGAGAGATGCTGAAGCCAAATTTGAAGTGCAGCAGCAAACTGTAGAAAACTACCGGGCTGACGTCGCTCAACTTCGATAGAAAGCCAACGCCTAGAACTTAGAGATTGAATTGCTGAAAGCTCGACTTTCCGAAGTTGAGAAGGAGCATGACGAAGCTGTTGTCGGCAAAGCTGCAGCCGAAGAGTCTCATATGGCAACTAAAGCTGAAGTCATCTCCACTCTATTCGAGTTTAACATCCATAGCATTCTGGGGCATGGTAGCCTTAAGTTTTTGGGACCGGCATATGAAATCACTTTGGCCAAAATGTAGGAGGTCATACTTGATATGTTTGGAGGAGCCGGATATGCCAAAGTAGATTTAATGGCGCATTATCTAGATGATGATGCATGTGCCGCTGTTGCAAGGGGGAAGGAGCAGCTAGCCAAAGAAAGAGCCGAAACGATAGAAGGAGAACATTTAGGAAAGACAATCTCAACTGACCCAGTTCTACCTTCAGTTTCGGCCGATATCGATATTGCTGGCTCCAGTTCCCACTCTCCTCCTCCTACTAAAGCCGTTATTGAAAGCGCCACTGCCCATACTGGAGATGAGACTCAAGAATGTGCTGAAGCGCAGGACTTAGAAGTTGATATAGTAAAGTCTGCTTCTCCAGCTAACCTCAATGTTGATCTTGCTCAAGTGGACTGCTTGGTTTCTTCACATGAGCTTGATGAACTTTTTGATTATTACTTAAATCTTGACGCGCCACTTTCTCCTCTATTCAAGAGAGATACTGACTTTAACTTCTCTTCTCATGTAGTTAAAGCGCCCAGTGTTGCTCAGCTTTCCCCTCTTCCATTTGTTTCCTCTCCGCCCCTTCAGATTACTCCCCCTTCTATCTCCCAACCGGGATCGCAAGAAGAGCAGATAGAAGCTCTTCGTGACTTGGACGATACTGTTGCTTCTCAGGAACAAAAGGTCGAAGAACCTGAAGAAGGGGAGAGAACTCCGGAGCAGACTGCTTCTGATGACATAACATTATCCACTCTTTTCACTCCGGGTAATGAGTCTTCTTCTAAGAAGAGGGGGAAACGCGGAGTCTCAAAGAAAAGGAAAGAAGTTTCTGCTAGCGAGGAAAAAATAGAAGAACGTCTAATTGCGCCTCTTCCTCTTTCTTCCCCTACTCTCACAAGCCAGCCTCAAAAACTGACCATTCGGCCAGGCGTAGGCTCGAAAGGTGGTAGGAAGAAGAAGTGATCGGTTTAGGACTTATGCTTTTCACCTTGCTTTTTGCTTTTTTGCTTGTATATACAAAGACTTATGTTGACCGGCGATTGTGCGGGTACCAGTCCCCGCCTTCTTTTGTTTTGAAACCTGCGCATGTATAAATTTTTCTATAGTACAGAATAAAATAATTCTTTTACTTGTACAAACTTCTGCCTGTATTTGAGAATGCATTTATTCCTCTTTTTTTATACAAGTGTCTTTATTTTCCCTGTGTGATGTTGCAGTAAACCTATGGTATGTTGCTTGAGCATTGTTTTTATTTTTGCGACTATATTATATTGCCCCCATACCATGGTTTATTGCAATCTTTTTCACATTAGTAGAATTTTGGAGAACAACTCTTCTATTTCGAGAAGACTTGTGCTCTTTCTTTAGAGAACAACTTTTCCACTTGAAAGAGGTTTGCAACTGTACTTTATAGGATAATATTTCCATTTTAAGGAAATATTTTTCTGATTTAGTAGAATGCAACTCGCATTGGAAAAGTTTCCTCTTTTTCAATCGTGAAGTTTTTACACTTCACTTTTGGAGAAAGTCACTTTTATTTTGGCAAGTGAATTTTCCTTCGTGGAGCAGTGGGCGTCCGAAAAAGGGCTTTGACCTGCTTGTGCCTCCAAAGAGGGCTTTTGTTTGATTGTGCCTCTGGGAAGAGGGTTTTTGTTTGATTGTGCCTCTGGGAAGAAGGCTTTTTGTTTGTGCCTCTGGGGAGAGGGCGTTTTGTTTCTGCCTCTGGGGAGAGGCTTTTATTTTTTCCCTGTCCGCTGGGAAGCGGGCCTCCGAAGAGGGCTTTTCACATTTCGACTCGCGTGAAGTTTTATTTCAGATCACGGTGAAATGTGCGCCTCTGAGTAGGGCTTTTGCCTGGAAGTTTGGAGTTTCCTTCTCTAGGTTGGATGGATTCACGGGGCGGACACAAGTTATTTGAATTGTTTGTTTGCACAAACGTTCTCAGCTAGTTAACGAGTGTCCTGTGCCACCGATCAGTCCACAACTTTCTGTCGAGAAAGAGAACTCTCTTTTTCTGGGTAGTCCCATTAAAGGTCTTTTAGCATTTCAACTATGGTTAAATGAGCCTCCGAAGAGGGCTTCTCACATTCCAGCACTTGTGAAGTTTTATTTCAAATCTCGGTGGAATGTGTGCCTCCTAGTAAGGCTGTTGCCTGGAAGTTTGGAGTTTCCTTCTCTCGGTTGGATGGATTCACGGGGCGGACACAAGTTACTTGGATTGTTTGTTTGCACAAACGTTCTCATCTAGTTAACGATGTCCTGTGCCATCGATCAGTCCACAACTTTCTATCGAGAAGGAGGACTCTCTTTTTCTGGCACGTCTCGTTGAAGGTCTTTGTCCTCCGAAGAGTTGTGCCTCCGAAGAGTGCTTGTGCCTCCGAGGAGGTCTTTTACTGTTTGCTGCCTGCTCACCCACGTATTTTCGTCATTTTCTCATATCAGCGGTTTCCTGTTATCATTTCCAAGCGCATATTCCTTTCTTTTGCAAGTAGCATATTCTATCCAAAGAAGTGTACTTCAATGTTAAATGAGTTCGCAGGGATAGACACAGGATAATTAATCGAATGTTTGTTTGCACAAACGATCACAATTAATTAGGAAGGGTCTACTTCTGGCGGAACCACTAACTGTTTGCTTGAAGCACTTCTTATATAGGATTTGAATCTGGAATTTTTGTGGCTTGATATTCATTTGTTGAGTGATGTTAGGGATCGCTTGGTCTTATGATGGGTAAGCTTTGTTTTAATAGCCTGCAATATTAAATTGGCATTTTAGCAATACAATTGAAGTACTTTATATATCAAAATAAACAAGCAGTAGAGAACACAAGATTTATAGTGGTTGTCCAAGAATTGGGCCTACATCCACTTTATAGTTTTTATTATTCACTTGCACTGGCTTTACAACGGCTTTCAATGCAAGAATCATACATTCATAATTCTTTTTACAGACTTAAGAAAAGCTTTTAAGTAAAATATGGACGCAAATGATTGCTGATCCAAGCTCTTGGAATTGGATCTCCTTCGACAGTTGTCAGTTTGAAAGTGCCATCAAGAAGTTTTTGGCCTATGACATATGACCCTTCCCAGTTTGGCGCAAACACTCCTGTTGCTGTCATGATCCTTTTCAAGACTAGATCCCCAATCTCGAAGCTGCGTTGGCGAACTTTGGAATCGAAATGCCTGGCAATTCTTTGCTGATGAGCTGCAATTCTGAGCTAAGCCTCTTCCATTTTTTTCATCAAAGAAGTCAAGTGCTTCAAGTTGCAACTCTTCGTTTTCAGCTTGTTGAAATGAATTCTTCTATTTCCACCGGAATCATTGCTTCCGATCCATATGCTAATGAAAATGGAGTGAGCCCGGTCGTAGTTTTGTGGGTAGTTCTATATGCCCATAGTACTAGTGGAAGCTTATCGACCCTACCACCTTTCGCTTTTTCCAGCTTTTTTTTGATGGTTGATTTGATAATTTTGTTTACTCCTACCACTTGCCCGTTTGCCTATGGATGAGCCAGTGCTGAGAAGCTTTTCTAGAACTTGAATCCCTTGCAAAAATCTTGGAACTCTTCACTTTCGAATTGGGTTACATTGTCTGTGATTATCTTTTGAGGCACACCATACCTACAAATGATATTCTTAGTTACAAAGTTTATCATCTTTTTAGAGGTAATAGTAGCTAATGGTTCAGATTCAGCCTATTTAGTAAAATAATCAACAGCAACAGTAGCATATCTGATTCCGGATTTGGCGGTTGGCAAAGGCCCGATGAGATTTATTCCCCAAATAGCAAATGGCCACGGACTGAATTTGTGTTATCTCAGTGGAAGGTGCTCTTGGGATCTTTGCGAATCTCTGGCATCGGTCACATTTTCGGGCATAGCTTGTAGCATCACGATTAATATCTGGCCAAAAATACCCATAACGGAGGATTTTCTTTGTTAGAGTTTGACCACCTGAATGGTCTCCACACTCTCCTCCGTGTACTTCAGCTAGAATCATTTTAGCTTCTTCCTTGGTCACACATCAGAGTAACGGCATTGAGAATCCCCGCATGTACAATCGGCCACCTTGAATTATGTATCTAGAGGCTTTTCTTAGCAACTTCTGTCGTTCTTTTGAACTTTCTGGTAGAGAACCGTTGAGCAGATATTCCATTATCAGAGTCATCCATGATTCTTGCTCATGAGATATAGTCATGATCCAGTCAATATCCATCTCATCAATGCTTGGGGATGACAAGACTTCTACAGGAACTAATCCCAATAATTGAGCTTCATCAGTGCTTGCGTACTTTGCGAGAGAATCTGCCTTCATGTTCTCTTCTCGGGGTATATGATTTATCGTATAATGGTCAAGATCATCGAGAAGTTCCTAAGCTCTTGACAAATAAGCAGGCAGATTTCCTCCTTTAGTCTGAAACTCTTTCTTGACTTGACATACAATAAGTTGTGAATTACTGAAGATCTGCAACACTTTGACATTCAACTCTTTAGCAATTCTCAAACCGGCAATAAGGGCTTCATATTCTGCTTCATTGTTTGTCGAAGGGAATTCCAATCTCAATGCATAGCACAACGACCGCCCTTCAGGGGTTTCAAGCACAACCTCAGCTCCGAAACAGTAATCGTTTCTTGCACCATCAACATATAATTTCCATTGATCTGGGGGATTATCAGTCAGTTCTTCCTCACTATCACCTTTATCTGTACATTTTGCGATAAAAATTGCCAAGGCTTGTCCATTGATTGCTCTCCGGGGATGATAAGTGATGTCGTATTGGCTGAGTTCAATATTCCACTTCAGAAGACGACCCGAAGTCTCAGGACGAAACAGGACTTGCTTCAGAGGCTGATCAGTGAGGACTTTGATAGGATGTGCTTGGAAATACGGCCTCAACTTCCTTGATGCAATGAGTAGACAATAGCCGAGCTTTTCCAATTTTGAATAATTCATCTCTGCCCCGGTGAATCTCTTGCTGATATAATAGACTGGGCGCTGAATTCTTGCGTCTTCCCGTACCAATGCTGCACTGAGAGCATGAGATGAGATCGCCAAATATACAAAAAGATATTCACCATTGTCTAGCTTAGAAAGTATTGGAGGCGTTTCCATATGACGAATAAACTCATCGAAATCTTTTTGGCATTCAGGAGTCCAGTCAAAAAATTTCCTTCCTTTCTTTAGTGCATCGAAGAATGGAATGCATTTATCAGTAGCTTTGGAAATGAACCGACTCAAAGCAGCGACTTTTCCATTAATACTTTGCAATTCCTTCTTCGTTCTAGGAGCTTTGACTTCTTTAAGGCAACAATCTATGTAGGATTAGCTTCAATGCCCCTAGCACTCACAATGAAACCCAGAAACTTTCCGGACTCCACCCCAAACGAACATTTCAAAGGATTAAGTTTCATTCCATACTTTCGAAGGATTGCAAACATTTCCGCCAAGTGGTCCACATGGTCTACCGCTTTCTTTGACTTTACCAACATATCGTCAACATAAACTTCCATAGTTTTGCCAATCTGCGGTTTAAACATAGCATTGACGAGTCTTTGGTAAGTTGCCCCTGCATTCTTAAGTCCGAAAGGTATGACTCTATAGCAGTAGAGACCAACATCGGTGATGAAGCTCATATCCTTCTGATACGACTCATGCATCATAATCTGGTTGTATCCGGAGTAAGCATCCATGAAAGATAACAATTCATGCCCCTCTATTCCATCTACCAACCGATCTATCCTGGGTAACGGGAAGCAGTCTCTGGGCAGGCTTTGTTTAAATCTGAAAAGTCAATGCAAACTCTCCATTTCCCATTAGCTTTCTTAACCAGTACTGGATTTGAAACCCAATTCGGATAAGTAGACTCGCTGATGAAGCCATTCTCCATAAGCCGGTCAACCTCTTCTTTCAACACTGCTGACCTTTCAGGACCCTGGGTTCTTCTTTTCTGTTTTACTTGTGTAAACTTCGGATCAATATTCAGAGTATGTACTGCAATTTCTGGGGATATTCCGCACATATCAGCATGAGTCCAAGCGAATACGTCCAGATTTGAAACGACCCGTAAATTTTCGATAATTAAAATTGCTAATTTAAAGGATTTCATGATTTAGTGTTAGAAAAAAAATTGTAAGTCGTTTGGAATAGTAATAACTAGAATGAAATGCAACAAATTTTATCTAAGTTAATTATTTATGAATTGAATGAAATCCCAAATCAATTGAAATAATATGTAGTCAAAGGTAATTGAATGAATTTGTATTGTATAGGTAATTGTGACGCTTGTTTGTAAATAATAAACTTATGTGTAATTAAAAGTTAATGGTGATAATTATTTAAGTTACCTATTCATTTAGTTAGTCGAATTGAATTTGTAAACCAATTGCCATTGAACTGAAAGTTTCTATATTAGTTGAGTGCATTATCTCTAACTGTAGTTAAATAATAATGTGGAATACATTTGATGTAATATAGTAAATCGACTGATAATGAAATTTTTTATTTAAAAATCCAATATTGAAATCCGTCAAATATTGAACAATTAAATTGTTTAAATTTAATATTTGGAATTTATTGAATAATTGAATAACGGGAATTGAATAACTGTTTTAATGAAAATGGTTGTTCTATAATTTGAATTTGTTAAATTTTATAAGTTCGTTTTGAATATTTCAAAAGATAGTGATTTAAGAATAATCAAATTTGTTTAAGTTTAATATTACAAATGTTTGAATAATTAAATTTCGAATTTGATATGATTAATTTGATATTGAAATTCAATATATGGAAATAGAGTGAGTAATTGAAATTTGATTTAATATGATTCAAATTGGTTTCCAAAGTGAATGTAAGTTATATTGGGATTATAATAGAGTTAATAAGATTTTAAAATTGGAAATTGTTGGATAATTGAATAACGGGTTTAATATGATTAAAGATGATTTGTAAAATTTTATTTTATCATATTAAAGTTAGAATGAGGTTATAGAACTTTTAAAATCGAATTAAAAGTAAATCTGTAAAAATTGAATATTTTAATATTTAATTATCGACTGAAAAATAGCCTACTTTCGAACAGTCTCAGAATTGGACGAAACTAGTTCCATTGGATCCGTAATAGTTTGTTATTATCGGAATTCAATTTTCGTAGCAATCAGAGTTTTCGTTTGACCGTGGCAGCTCGAAACGCATCGAAACTGTTTTAATATTAATTTGACGAGTTAAAATAGTCATTTTTTAAACAGTCTCGGATTTCGACGAAACCAGTTTCATCGGATCCGTAATATGATATTATTGTAAGATTTCAAATTTCGTGTCAATTGGATTTACCATTTGTCCGGGGCAAGCCAAAACGCCTAGAAAATCGTTTAATCGGTTTAATTTAAAATTGATCGTTTATTGCCGTAACTCGCACAGACGTTCAAATTAGCTTCCGAAACCTGTTCCATTGTGTCCGGAACGCGGGGTAAACCCTAGAAACACTGGTTAACGCGCGCAAATCGGAGTTCGAAAAAGCCGGATAAAAAGTGTTCGTCCAATTTCCTATAAAAGCACCTCAATTTTCATTGGCAAAATAAAACAAATTAGGGTTTTAAAAACCCTAGCCGCCATCTCCAGGTTCGAAGGCCAGAAAAGCACCCAATTCATCCCCTTTGATCCCCCAATCCGTCGACATTCACGCGAAACCTTCAACATGAAAGTTGTAGAGGGCATCGATATCTCTTTATCCAACGGTTATGATCGTGTTTCGATGCACGAATCAACGGCAATTGCTCCTCAAAGTCGTGCGTTTGTTCACGTCGTTCGAGAGCACGGGGAGGCCGTGCGTGGCCGGTCTCTGGCCGAGGGTTGGTGGCGCGATATGCTTCGAGATGATGTCGCTTGATCGTCCTCAAGTGGACCGAGGTGATGGCGAAAATTGCTTGATGTTAGGCGGTATGGGTTCATGTTATTCACGCGAATACTGGAAGAGAACGTGATGGAGGAAGGTGGAAATCAAAGGCCCTGATCTGCAAATTTGAAATGTGCGGCCTGATGGTATTAGGGTTAGAGATTGTAAATTTAATTATTTTATAATTCGTGTAAACTTCTAAAATGCATAACTCTTTCATACGAGGTCGAAAACGCACGAAACGAATTGCGTTGGCTTCGCTTTGTCGAACACTACGCTATGGAACTGGATTGGAGTCATTTAGAGCTAGTGAAAATTTCGGGTAAAATTAAACGCTCGTTTAATTTTATTCGAAATAAAACGCTGGAACTACATTGAAATCAAGGTGAGTGTTTTATAACGCTCACAACGTCCTGAATATCTTTATGCTAGTTAAATTTAATATTATGAAGTGATATGAATTTTATTTGTCGTTGTTTGATAAAATTTAATTTTCATATAGATTTTCATTTGAATTAACCGTTAAAAATTTAATTGACAGTTAAATTGAAACTAATTTTGAATTGCGATTAAATTACCTGACATTCATAACTATGAAATTGTCATGAATTGTATTGTCTATTGGATGATGTATTTCGATGGATGCTATTGGTTGATATTTAAATGTTTGGATGTTTATTTGCTTATATATATCATGTTATGCATACATATGACACAGTGATTTGATTTAAGTGATATATATTCATCCCTGACATTTAATTTAAATAAATAATTACTTGGCCATAGGATAGAAAATTAAATACGGACACCGGATTAGCTAAATTAATTTTTAAAATCGTGGATTTGAAATTTATTTAAATGTTTTGATTTAAAAGTTATAAATAGAAATCAATTTATAGAAATCGAATTTATCGGAAAATTGAGTTTGGAATGTTGAAATAAATTTTGGTTAAAGGAAATTGTTAAATAATTTAAGTTGAGACTTTGATATTAAAAATCGGGATATGATTGAATTTCGAAAATTTATTTGTTTTAAAGATTGAACATTATTTCGAGCTTTGAGTATTACTAAGTAAAAGTGACATAAAAATGATATTTTGAAACTGAGCTTGAAATTGAATCATATTTGGAATTTGGATTCAAATTTGAATATTGAAGGATTATTTTGTTAAGTGTTATAAATTGATATTTTGAAAATCAAGCTCCAAATCGATATAAATTGAATTAAATTGAAAGTGAATATAAATTGAATAAATTTGAAGTCAAAGTTGACATTGATTTGAATTGAAATCGAAATTGAATCGGTAGAATGGAAATTGAAATTGATTTGAATTGGGTGGTTATAATCGAAATGGTTTGGTTTTGAAGCTGTTTTATTTTGTTTTCCAAATTACTCAGTTATATAAACCATTGTTAAATATGTGACAGCCCGCAAATCCGTACCCCTTGAATCAACATTATTCTACCCTAATTGACTCAAGTGGAACAGAAATACGAACCATTGAGGTTAAAGAAAAAGAGATAGAAGAAGAAGAAACTAAACAATATCAGAATCTCACAGTCGCAACGGAATAAAATATAATAGTAACTATATATCTTTACTCAAAAATGAAATCTAATCTGTCTATATACATCATATCATCAGAGTGTCTCATACATCAATCATCACATAACAGACATATCATATAATCATAGCATAGCAGCGGATATATATATATATATATATAGAATAGTACGTCTCGGACTCCACCTCCTCTCCTGCTCCATAGCATCCTGACCTGAACAATAATACTCGGTCTGACCCGAGCATTATAATGAAATAACACCCGAGTCAGTCTGGAATACCAGCTGATAATAATGCACACAATTGATTATTAAAGTTTCAAAAATCCTTTTTAAAAGCAAAAGCATCTCGTAAGACCACGCCACAAATAAACATGTCGGGTTTTTACCTTACGATAGCTAAAACACTTTTTATTAAAATCCTCTTATATTATAATAGGGTCTATTTACAAATACTTATAAAATAGCCGAAATTGTTACATTATTAAATTCCAGCTACTAGCCACCGAAGTGGGTAATACAAACAAAACTCGTAAAGGGCTCGTAGGGAAAATGGATTTCCAACAATGACTAGGCACTGGGGTACCACCTGTCACAGTACGTGGTCTAGATCACAGTACCGAGGACTACTCCCTTCGTCCCCTGCAACACAAGACCGGAATCACCTATGGGCAATTCCGAATAAGATCACCCCGCGGTTGGGATCAGCAACCGCACCACTAAGCCGAAATAAAAAGGAACCTCTAGACAGGGATGACCTTACTCTCCAGTGGGGGCTACCCACGAAGCCTTGCTGCATATCCCCTGATTTTCAGTCATTCCCGGTTGATGAGGCTTGAGGCTTAACGTTACCTTTAGAACGTTTCACTTAGAATGCCCATCGTCCGCTGACGATGTCACGAAGCATTCGTCCATACAAGTCCGTCCCGGGTTCGAACGGAACCGAAGGCACTATTCCTACTACATCCATTTTGGAAATATCCTCAGGATTAGTAGCGACTAGCCCTTGCACTTCACTGCTCCATCTTCGACTCCGAAAAACGTTTATCGCACGAAAACGTACAAACCGGATCGAAGTGGTTTTCGAGAAATAAATCTCGATCCCGGTCTCTTCGAAACGATCAACGCATTTGTCCAATATTGATAGTCGGTGATTTAACTATCAATAAATATGCATAAACATCCATAGCATCCATCACACAATAAATAATTCCCAAATTATTTATTTACCTCAAATATCTTTAAAATATATATTACCAAATTTCCAAATCTCATTTGAAAACATTCCCCAAAATTCCTCCTTTATAAGGTAAATCATTTACCATATATTCCCATTGGAAATATCCAAGTTCAAAACAGTTTAGATTTAAAACTGTTAAAAACATTTTAATTTAAAGTATACTTTAAATAGAAAAATTAACTACTAATTATTTACTCAAAATATAATTTCAAAATATTTAAAGCAAAACCTATTTATAAGATATAACTTAATTTAAAATAGGTTTGGTCATACTATATATTAAAAATAGAGTTGTAAAACGATTAACTCTTATTTCAATATACTTAGGTCAAAACTAGCTTTTAAAACAAATCCATTTGTAAACATAATTATTAAGATATTTATAAAATTTTACTATTGCTAATTTATAAATAATCACTTTAAAATAATAATTTTCAAAACATTCTTTAAAACCAGTTTAAGATTTTAAAACTTTCTTTTTATAAAATCAATTTAAAACTCGAACTTGGTTTTTCCCAAGGAAATCTCATTTCTACTAAATCATCACGGAAATCCTTCTCACGATTTCTGTCCATTTATTTACTTTAGTTTTATGGTTTTATAACATAAATTTATTTCCCAAATCTTCAACTAATAACATTTATCTTTAATTATCATTCCAGATTTACAACTTCCAATTTCCATTCTAAATAGATTTCAAAATTTAATCCTTTAAAATTCATTATTAACCATATCTTTTATTTCTCTAAATTCAATTCATCCATTTATAATTAACTTCGGATTTATAAATTTATCCAACAATATTTCTATACAAATTCATTTCAGTTTTCCATCCAAATCAGGTTTCAAACATTTATATTCTCTAAATTTCTTATTTAACAATTTCTCAATTTCTTTGAAACCCAATTTAATTTCTTCATAATTTAAACTGCAATTTCTTTTATAATTAATATTCTGGGTTTATAGTTTAAACCACAATATCACAATGCAATTCAACTCCAAATTTATCCATCTCAATATATAAACAGGTATCATAATCAAATAAGTACTATATTGTGAGGAATCCCGTTGGATCCCTCCAACCTGTTTTCCCTGCATCCACAAATATTAGCACAACAGTATATATATCAATTCAATTTGATAATAACTAACATATTCAGCTAAACATCCAAACAACCAATCAATACTAACTGTCTACTTTACTAGTATCCAGATGTGAGTGAGAATAACTCACCTTGAGTTTCGGTGAGCGTTCGAAATTCAAATTAAACCGAACGGTGTCCGATTTAACCTAAATTTCTACTTGCCTGGAATGGATCTGGATCTGCACCACTGCGTAGTGCTCGACTCTGCGATCCCGGCGCTACCAAGTTTGTTGGTTTCTGATTACATATGAACAAGTTATTTAACTTCAAAGATCTGAATTAAATTTAAACTAATCTCTATTTATTTATTTATTTTTATTTTATTTTTAAAACAAATACCAAAATAAATCACGGCCGTGCAACGTGGAGACCCAGATCTGTCGTTCGTCCCCCCTCCTCTCCCTCTTCACGCGGCTACCATACAAAAACGAACCCAACAGCCCAAACTAGGTTTTACGAGCGCAACCTCCAACCACCACCAGAGGCCGATCAACCAAGTCCATATCGAAGCCCCTTCCTTTCTTTACCATCGGCCCAAAGGTTGTTGAGCTCGGTCGTTCCTAGCAGCCGCGCCACCCACTCGAACGCCATGCGTTCACTTACGCCTTGCCGACAAACCAAAGCTCCAACTCCGATCTTAACCATTGATATTGAAGAGCTTCTCGAGTGCTTCCATTTCCATGAAGAAAATTTTTACTATAGATGAACGGATTGCTCGATAATTAGGGGAAAAGCACGATAATTTTCAGCCATTGGAATAATAAAGAGACGGCGGCTCAAATAACTGGCTAGGGTTTAGAAAGAAATAGATATATATATATATATTAGTTTTAATATTATTTTAATTAATATAATCTCTCAATTTAACAGTTATGCAAACGACCTTCAATCTCTGCGTTCCGACAGGCGATCCTAGGGTTTTTCCGCGTTCCGGACACAATGGAATAGGTTTCGTAAGATAATTCAATCGTATGCACGAGATACGGAATTAAACGTTAAATTTGAAATTAAATCGATTAAAACGATTTCGACACGTTTCGAGCTGCCGGGGTCAAACGACAACTCCGATTGCTACGAAAATTGAAATCCGATAATAACTAACTATTACGGATCCAATGAAACTGGTTTCGTCAAATTCCGAGACTGTGCCCCGGAAGGCTATTTTAACTCGTCTATTTAATTAAGCGATTTTCGAAATTATCGAAATCACTCAAAATTTCCACTTTTAAAATTTTATTAACTTGAAAATAATTCATATTGAATTTATAATCACAATAGAAATCATTCTGGCTCATTCTGGACTTAAATTGGATTAATTGCATTTTAAAAATATTAAATTCATTCTAAATTAATATAAATTCCCAAATATTAATTTATCAACTTTAAAATTCTTCCAAAAATCCAATAATATAAATTATGTCCCATTGAACTTAAAAACACATTTAAACATCATTTTACAACCATTCACATTTAATTTCCCAAATTATCTAAATCCAATATTCAATTATTATTATCCAATTTCCAATTTAATTTCCCGTATTTGAAATTTTGACTAATTTTATTAACTTAACCAAAGTCATCTATCTCTAAATTCAAATTATAATTCATATTCAACATTTAAAATGAATTAAATGTTCAATTTGAATAGCTTAAAAATATGGGATGTTACATTCCTCCCCCCTTATAAAAATTTCGTCCCCGAAATTTGTATAAGGTAGAACATACACTTAAACCCATTTACTTATCCCATTAGCTTAGTTAAAAGCTTATATACACTTCACAAAATCCTTTTTGTTCAATTCCCAAACCTATTTGCTTTATTAATTCTAAAGCTTTAATTTTAACTTATAACTTCATAAGTTATTTAACTTTTTCCAAAAACCCCAAAAAATTTCTAACTCCCAAAATTTACGGAAAATTTTGGCAGAGTCTCCCCTGTACGGAGGAGCTTCTGCGGTATCGCAGGATACACAAATATATATACATCGGCCCACACGGCCGGAAACCAAAATATAACACAAGATATATATCATTTTCCAATTTTATTAGCGTAGGCGTACCTTTTAGCAATTTTAATAGCAAGTAGCTAATATATAATGCATATACGCGCTTCAAACCCTCTCGAATGCCTCGCATTCCTGTACTTACTCAACATACTCATTAGTTACAAGATATGTGCATTTTAAATCAACATTTTCCAATATAAAAGCAATCCAACATATCTATGGCATAATCCAAACCAAGCAAATTTCAAAATTTACTAATATTAACCATCTTTTACCAACAATTCAAGATTTCAAATCATCCTTCCAATTATCTATTCAAGTCCAACAATATTTACTTTCACTTGAATGATTTATACTCAAATCAACCATATACAATTCATATTTATTTCAATATGATTAACGTATGCTTCACTAATAGAATTATATTCCAATTCAATTCTAAATGGATTTACAAACCAATTTCATTTTCAAATTTGAAGCATTTACATTTCTATAATAAAATTTCGCACATTTTAGTTTCCTCCAACTAACCTCATTTTACTTCACTTGAATGATTTACATTCAAGCTTTCTATACACCATTCATACTTCTTATAACCAATTTATTTCTATTTCAAAATAATTAAC
This sequence comes from Allium cepa, assembly GCA_030765085.1. Taxonomy (NCBI): domain Eukaryota; kingdom Viridiplantae; phylum Streptophyta; class Magnoliopsida; order Asparagales; family Amaryllidaceae; genus Allium; species Allium cepa. Next base: position 12,810,134 of record CM060942.1, read on the forward strand.
ATATGCCTTGTTCACACTTTTCTTTTTTTTTTTTTTTTTTTTTTTTTAACTTACCCTTCCAATTTGATTTGTAATCAAATTTTATTTTAACTTACATTCCCAAATTTGATTTTAAATCAAATTTTATTTAAACTTGAAACATTTGCAATTCTTTCATGATTTATTTCCATATATATGCAAACATTGCTTATTAAAATGTTAATTCATCCCAATTGATTCCAACTCAATTCCATTTGCAACTTGAAACCAATTTACTTGCATTCATTTACCAACTCTTTGAATTGGATCCTAATCCATATCAATTTATTCAAACATCAATTCAATTGCATAATATCTCAATTCTTTCTTGCATACCAAATTTAGTTTCATTTTAATTTGACTTCACTTAATCAAATTCTAATTTATCCAAAACCAATTTAGTTGTTTAAACAACTTAATTCTAAATACATTCAAATATTCAAGTCATTCAAGCAAAACAATTGCCACTTAAGCTTATAACCATTTAAAATTAATTTCAACTTAGATTTATATAAATCTTACTCCATTACCAGGTTCGCAACCCAAACATTTTTCCTCATTCCAATGTAATTGTTAAATTACATTTCCTTACATCTTTATTTCTTTAACCAATCCCAGTTTATATTAATATCATTTCTTCCTGGATTATTTACATCTCTTATATCCATATCTCAATATTAATTAAAACCATTTCCACTCGCACTTCAACTTTATTACCCAAACAAAATTTATACAAGACAACATTATAAAGCTTAATCACATTTATTTAATTTACTTAAGCTTTCTTCTCAATATTACCATTATCTTCTTATAAATCAAATTTTATTTCCATTTGATTCCCATTCCAATCAAATTTCAATTTATTTACAAATTTAATGCTCTTTGTTTAGTTATCCAATCCAAGTTAAGTTTATTTTATTAACAAAGAGACCATTTAAATTATTTCCCTCATTTGAATTTTATTTACAATTCAAATCATCATAAATATATTCATATTCCATTATTCATTCATACTTCTTTAAATAGAACCTATATTGCTTCCAATATTATTTATTTCTCAACTGAAATTTAATTTTCAATTCCATTATCAAAATAAATTTCAGTTCACATTCATATTTTCAAGACTTATTTGCTAACTTAAGAACATCCACCTTTTATATTCTCACTTTACTTCATTACTCTTTACATTTCATTTATGGACAAATTTTGAATTTGTCACTCCATTCAACCTTTTCCATTAACAAATTATAATTTCACTTCTATTCAAGAGTTTAAATTTAATTCGAATTTCAAAATTCACAAATTTTAATTCTCCAAATACAAGTTCAAAACTTGTTTACTAACTGAAGTTCATTCGCTTCTTTATATCCCACTTTACCTTATCTCCATTCACATTTCATTTGAGATTAGATTTTTAAATTCACCATTCCATTTCATTATTTCTCATTGTGATTATAATTTCTATTTCTATTTTATAAGTTCACCAACTTATTTATTTTAAAGCTCATATTGCTCATTTTAATTCTTTTACAACTTATAATCACAATTCCAAATTCCATATGCAAATGTATATACATCTGAATTCTTAAGGATACAAATTTCCTTAATTTAATTTTTTTGCAAACTTCAAATCCACAACCTCAAACTATAAGTATAATACTTAATAGCTTATGGGTATAATCCAATACTCAATGACCCACAATCTCAAAATCAACTTACCTTTCAATTTAATCCAAATCAATTTTATTTTAAGTCCAACTTATTTACTTATCCAAGTAAAATTCAAATTTCAATTTACTTCAATATATTTTATTCACCTTTAATTACTCAAATTAAATTTTAATTCCAAGATTTAAGATTTTCATTTCTTCCTTCTTATTAATATTACTTTACATAATAAGTTTAATTAGAACTTTCCCAGAATTCAATTTTCCCGGTTTCATTTCAAAACAATTTTGAAATATATCAAATATATATATATACCCATTTGGTATATCAAATCAAATCTCCATGTTTTTCAAACCAATTTGGTTGTACCCAAAACAATTTGTTCATATCCCAAACAAATTTCCATTTTTGAAATATCCAAAACAACTGTTATCCCCAACAAATCCAAACAATACCATAACCAATTACTAGGGAAGCAATCCATCACTTTAGAGACTCGAAAATGAATTCTAATGATGTGGCCAGCATCATCAGGATTATTTTCCAGCGACTGCAGTGAGTTCAATGCTTCTTAACTTTCCCAAATTCATTTCAAAACAGTTGCCATTCAAAAATATTTCCCAAAACAACATTCCATTATTGCCTTCAATACATTGGAAAACATTTCAAACTTCCCAGGATTTTAAATTTCCAAACTTTTATTTTCAATACTTTTAAAAATCCTTTCCAAAACTTCCGGGTTAAAATTCTGGTTTAAATTCAAATCTAGTTATTTTATTTTGTATAATTTATACCCTCAGAATTTATTTGGTTGCAACCAATTCAAGTTTAAGATTAAACGTTGGATTCTTATTTGCACCATATTTAATTAATTCTATCTGGTTATAAACCATTTTAATATTTAATAATCTTATTCACTTATCATTTCAAATTTGGTCAAATTCAAGATTCTTATTTGATTTTCAATATTTGGCAACCAAACAGTCAAATATATATATAATTTCCAGAAATTTATTTTCTTTATATCAAAATATAATTTTGGGTAAAATTATTTCATTTATCCACTTTAAAACAATACTATGTCGGTTTATCTTGTTTAAGAGTTTAGAAACCCCTATCGATACGGTTGTACTTCCCGCACCGACCAGAATTCATAAACACTCAACCGATAAGTCAACACAGTATAAAAACAATTTTATAAACACTAACAAGTACGCTCTCATATCTATAAATACGCTCAGCTCATTATAGAGTACTATTGACTCTATTAAATGAGTAATTACCCCACCAAAGCCTAGGTTGTCGCCAACCTAAGCTCTGATACCAAGTGTGACAGCCCGCAAATCCGTACCCCTTGAATCAACATTATTCTACCCTAATTGACTCAAGTGGAACATAAATACGAACCATTGAGGTTAAAGAAAAAGAGATAGAAGAAGAAGAAACTAAACAATATCAGAATCTCACAGTCGCAGCGGAATAAAATATAATAGTAACTATATATCTTTACTCAAAAATGAAATCTAATCTGTCTATATACATCATATCATCAGAGTGTCTCATACATCAATCATCACATAACAGACATATCATATAATCATAGCATAGCAGCGGATATATATATATATATATATATATAGAATAGTACGTCTCGGACTCCACCTCCTCTCCTGCTCCATAGCATCCTGACCTGAACAATAATACTCGGTCTGACCCGAGCATTATAATGAAATAACACCCGAGTCAGTCTGGAATACCAGCTGATAATAATGCACACAATTGATTATTAAAGTTTCAAAAATCCTTTTTAAAAGCAAAAGCATCTCGTAAGACCACGCCACAAATAAACATGTCGGGTTTTTACCTTACGATAGCTAAAACACTTTTTATTAAAATCCTCTTATATTATAATAGGGTCTATTTACAAATACTTATAAAATAGCCGAAATTGTTACATTATTAAATTCCAGCTACTAGCCACCGAAGTGGGTAATACAAACAAAACTCGTAAAGGGCTCGTAGGGAAAATGGATTTCCAACAATGACTAGGCACTGGGGTACCACCTGTCACAGTACGTGGTCTAGATCACAGTACCGAGGACTACTCCCTTCGTCCCCTGCAACACAAGACCGGAATCACCTATGGGCAATTCCGAATAAGATCACCCCGCGGTTGGGATCAGCAACCGCACCACTAAGCCGAAATAAAAAGGAACCTCTAGACAGGGATGACCTTACTCTCCAGTGGGGGCTACCCACGAAGCCTTGCTGCATATCCCCTGATTTTCAGTCATTCCCGGTTGATGAGGCTTGAGGCTTAACGTTACCTTTAGAACGTTTCACTTAGAATGCCCATCGTCCGCTGACGATGTCACGAAGCATTCGTCCATACAAGTCCGTCCCGGGTTCGAACGGAACCGAAGGCACTATTCCTACTACATCCATTTTGGAAATATCCTCAGGATTAGTAGCGAGTAGCCCTTGCACTTCACTGCTCCATCTTCGACTCCGAAAAACGTTTATCGCACGAAAACGTACAAACCGGATCGAAGTGGTTTTCGAGAAATAAATCTCGATCCCGGTCTCTTCGAAACGATCAACGCATTTGTCCAATATTGATAGTCGGTGATTTAACTATCAATAAATATGCATAAACATCCATAGCATCCATCACACAATAAATAATTCCCAAATTATTTATTTACCTCAAATATCTTTAAAAGATATATTACCAAATTTCCAAATCTCATTTGAAAACATTCCCCAAAATTCCTCCTTTATAAGGTAAATCATTTACCATATATTCCCATTGGAAATATCCAAGTTCAAAACAGTTTAGATTTAAAACTGTTAAAAACATTTTAATTTAAAGTATACTTTAAATAGAAAAATTAACTACTAATTATTTACTCAAAATATAATTTCAAAATATTTAAAGCAAAACCTATTTATAAGATATAACTTAATTTAAAATAGGTTTGGTCATACTATATATTAAAAATAGAGTTGTAAAACGATTAACTCTTATTTCAATATACTTAGGTCAAAACTAGCTTTTAAAACAAATCCATTTGTAAACATAATTATTAAGATATTTATAAAATTTTACTATTGCTAATTTATAAATAATCACTTTAAAATAATAATTTTCAAAACATTCTTTAAAACCAGTTTAAGATTTTAAAACTTTCTTTTTATAAAATCAATTTAAAACTCGAACTTGGTTTTTCCCAAGGAAATCTCATTTCTACTAAATCATCACGGAAATCCTTCTCACGATTTCTGTCCATTTATTTACTTTAGTTTTATGGTTTTATAACATAAATTTATTTCCCAAATCTTCAACTAATAACATTTATCTTTAATTATCATTCCAGATTTACAACTTCCAATTTCCATTCTAAATAGATTTCAAAATTTAATCCTTTAAAATTCATTATTAACCATATCTTTTATTTCTCTAAATTCAATTCATCCATTTATAATTAACTTCGGATTTATAAATTTATCCAACAATATTTCTATACAAATTCATTTCAGTTTTCCATCCAAATCAGGTTTCAAACATTTATATTCTCTAAATTTCTTATTTAACAATTTCTCAATTTCTTTGAAACCCAATTTAATTTCTTCATAATTTAAACTGCAATTTCTTTTATAATTAATATTCTGGGTTTATAGTTTAAACCACAATATCACAATGCAATTCAACTCCAAATTTATCCATCTCAATATATAAACAGGTATCATAATCAAATAAGTACTATATTGTGAGGAATCCCGTTGGATCCCTCCAACCTGTTTTCCCTGCATCCACAAATATTAGCACAACAGTATATATATCAATTCAATTTGATAATAACTAACATATTCAGCTAAACATCCAAACAACCAATCAATACTAACTGTCTACTTTACTAGTATCCAGATGTGAGTGAGAATAACTCACCTTGAGTTTCGGTGAGCGTTCGAAATTCAAATTAAACCGAACGGTGTCCGATTTAACCTAAATTTCTACTTGCCTGGAATGGATCTGGATCTGCACCACTGCGTAGTGCTCGACTCTGCGATCCCGGCGCTACCAAGTTTGTTGGTTTCTGATTACATATGAACAAGTTATTTAACTTCAAAGATCTGAATTAAATTTAAACTAATCTCTATTTATTTATTTATTTTTATTTTATTTTTAAAACAAATACCAAAATAAATCACGGCCGTGCAACGTGGAGACCCAGATCTGTCGTTCGTCCCCCCTCCTCTCCCTCTTCACGCGGCTACCATACAAAAACGAACCCAACAGCCCAAACTAGGTTTTACGAGCGCAACCTCCAACCACCACCAGAGGCCGATCAACCAAGTCCATATCGAAGCCCCTTCCTTTCTTTACCATCGGCCCAAAGGTTGTTGAGCTCGGTCGTTCCTAGCAGCCGCGCCACCCACTCGAACGCCATGCGTTCACTTACGCCTTGCCGACAAACCAAAGCTCCAACTCCGATCTTAACCATTGATATTGAAGAGCTTCTCGAGTGCTTCCATTTCCATGAAGAAAATTTTTACTATAGATGAACGGATTGCTCGATAATTAGGGGAAAAGCACGATAATTTTCGGCCATTGGAATAATAAAGAGACGGCGGCTCAAATAACTGGCTAGGGTTTAGAAAGAAATAGATATATATATATTAGTTTTAATATTATTTTAATTAATATAATCTCTCAATTTAACAGTTATGCAAACGACCTTCAATCTCTGCGTTCCGACAGGCGATCCTAGGGTTTTTCCGCGTTCCGGACACAATGGAATAGGTTTCGTAAGATAATTCAATCGTATGCACGAGATACGGAATTAAACGTTCAATTTGAAATTAAATCGATTAAAACGATTTCGACACGTTTCGAGCTGCCGGGGTCAAACGACAACTCCGATTGCTACGAAAATTGAAATCCGATAATAACTAACTATTACGGATCCAATGAAACTGGTTTCGTCAAATTCCGAGACTGTGCCCCAGAAGGCTATTTTAACTCGTCTATTTAATTAAGCGATTTTCGAAATTATCGAAATCACTCAAAATTTCCACTTTTAAAATTTTATTAACTTGAAAATAATTCATATTGAATTTATAATCACAATAGAAATCATTCTGGCTCATTCTGGACTTAAATTGGATTAATTGCATTTTAAAAATATTAAATTCATTCTAAATTAATATAAATTCCCAAATATTAATTTATCAACTTTAAAATTCTTCCAAAAATCCAATAATATAAATTATGTCCCATTGAACTTAAAAACACATTTAAACATCATTTTACAACCATTCACATTTAATTTCCCAAATTATCTAAATCCAATATTCAATTATTATTATCCAATTTCCAATTTAATTTCCCGTATTTGAAATTTTGACTAATTTTATTAACTTAACCAAAGTCATCTATCTCTAAATTCAAATTATAATTCATATTCAACATTTAAAATGAATTAAATGTTCAATTTGAATAGCTTAAAAATATGGGATGTTACAAAATACTTAAACTATTTTAATATATTTTAAATCTACTTAACCCAATTTAAATTATGTCAAACTAATTTATCTATTTCAAATCCATTTTAAGATTTTAAGTATTTTTAACTATTTTAATTATTTAAAACTACTTTTAAACTACTTAAAACTATTTTCTAAAATTCCAAACTGGTCAATAAGGTGAAATGTTTATGTTTAAATCTTGAATTTAAATACGAATTGGGTTAAATGAAGTTGCAACCTAAATTGAAATTCAAAATGATTTTGAAATCGAAATGAGATATTGATGCGAAAAATGATTTCGAAACGGAATCTTACATTTTGAATAACTATGGTGATATTTGAAATGGATTTGATTTTTGAAGAGAATACGATATTTTGATATCAATTATGAATCGATTTGAAATGTAAAAGAGCCAACGGTGTAATAATACGTAGTTATTAAAGAGACCGGGATCGGATATGGACATACTCTCTATCGATACCGAACACCACTTTAATAACTGTTATACGCGGAGTGTTGATCCAGAAAGAAGTAGATGGTTTGGTGAACGCGTTGACTGAAGAAAGAGAACGATATTGGATGACCCCTGATATGACTAAAACAGGAGCCGCGCCGAGCCATTGAGGTTCGCCATCTCTAGCGAACACACTTCTTCGATACCATATCTATTACATTTGTGATTCGATTTGGGGGCACCCCTTGATTTGGGAGTGTTGTTTCGCGGTGTTGGGGTAGCTGCTGGCTGTGCTCAACATCAGTCTGGATCACGCAACTACTAGTATCTTGGTTGGTATCGCCTCATGTACCTTTTCATACTGATTATCCTATTCGCGACCACTACGTTATGTTTTGTGTTATACTTATGGGGTACCCTCTGATAACCACCAGTTTACGGTGGGGCTTACGGTGATGTATAGGCTATGGCATTATAAAAATGTGTTAAGGGGGATTATGGTAACGCCTTAACGCTATTTCGATACTTTATATTACTGATAGGCATTATGTACTTAGCGTACATTACTACATAGTAGATAGTTTAACGGATCCTTAAGAGATGGAAAATCCCGTAACATCTCTTGAGTTATTGCACACACGTTGACATTGGATATCAGATGTCAAACCCCATAAACTTCTCTAACGCCGTTACACTCATATTTATTTACGATTGATTTAACTTTCATAAGGATATTTTAGTCCCGACTCGAGTGTTTTGTCTTTTCATTACGCTCGGATCAGTCCTGAGTTTTTCAGATTTTTGAAGATCTATTCTGGAGGATGAAGACAAAGATTTGGTATACTATTACTATTATTACCCTTGCATCATGCTATCTGCTGCATTATTTTAATTGTTCTGTTGTATATGTATAACTCTGATAAATGTTGTACAAATAATTGTCAAAGTATAGTAAATAGCTTCATGAACTTTTTATTTGACTATTATATTTTATCGTTCCGCTGCGAGATTCTGTGTTGTTTCATTTCCTTTATTTATCTTTCTTTTCTTTTCTTATTTACCCCAATAACCATCTGCCCTTTCGAATGGTTTGGAATCGGCATGTGTATTTGATCGTCGGTTTAAACTGTCCAAAAAGGCGGGTCGTTACAGTTGGTATCGGAGCCAGGTTTAGCGATAACCTTAGCTTTGTGGGGTCTGACTCTTTATAAATAGGGTAGTAATACCCTATGATGAGTCGCTGAGTGTATACATATGAGAGAGCATATTTATTAGTGATATAAAATGTTTTATATTGTGTCGGTTGATTTGTTGAGTAGCTTATGGATTCTGGTCAATACGAGTAATTAACATCATTGATAGGGATCTCTAAACACTTAAACAGAACAATTCAACATAGTATTGTTTTGAAATTGGGTAAATGAAATAATTTTCCTCTAATTATATTTTATATATAAAGAAAATTTCATAAATTATTGTGACTTATCTAGCTTACCTGTTGTTAGGAATGATAATATTGGTTATTATCATTAATTGGATATTGCAATTTAATAAATAAGATGAATTACAAAATGAACTGTGATAAAACAACTTATGGAATATTTTAAGAAAGTAAAATCCTATAAGAATATTTTATAAAGGTGACTTATAAATTAAAACAGATTTAAATTGGAAAATATTGAATTCAAGACCCGGGGACTTTTAAAATGGTTTTCAAAGCTTTGAAGAAAATATATTGTGATGTTAGTTGGAAAATATTTATAGGAAATATTTTGAAAGGATTTTTAAGAAGGAATGAATTAAGTACTCCACTCTTATGTCGCTGGAAAATAATTTCGGTGATGACTGCGCAGCATCGTCGACGTTCATTTTCGAGTCTCAAAGTGGGGGAGATTTCTAAGAAGCTTTGCTTTTCTTCGAAATTATTTTGGGTAAATGGGTTTTGGTTTAAGCTCCAAAGGTATGATTTGATATCACTACAACAAAAACACCCTTTAATAGCGTTTAAAAAACGCTATTAGAAGCTATTATAGCGTTTTGTCTTACGCTGTATATTAACATGTTGTAATAGGTCAGTGACCTATAACAGCAACATACAAAACGCTATAAGAGACGCTATGGACAAGGACATTTCATAGCGTTTTATGAGTGCTGTAAACATGACTTTTAATAGCCTTGGAAAGTCGCTATGAAGTGAAACTATAGCGTTTTCATGACTGTTATGTAAAAACAGGCTGGCACACATATGAAATATATAACAGCGTCTATAGACGCTATAGAACACAATATTTTGCACCGTTATCTGCTGCAATAGTACATTGTATGTATAAGTACAGCTACTTTCTATAGCGGTTTGCTGTCTTTTATTGCGTTGTTTTTTTGTTATGAAAATTGTTTGAACGCGCTATGGAATCATCGTGTCAACCTTTTATGACACATTGAAATGCTATAGAAAATTCATTACTATCTATTATAGCACCGTCTTATTGCTATGGAAACTATTTACTCTTTGCAAAATATTTTGTATAGCACTAACATGATGCTATAGTATAACAAAGCTGAACAAATTTTCTTTTTATTGCATAGTTAGAACGCTATAAAAAAATTCTATTGCATATTTTTTGCTGCCGTAACATTCAAAGCTTACAATTTTCAATTCTATTTATATATTATAACTCAAAAAACCACATTCATCACATTAACATAAGTACACAAATTGAGTCATAAGCCAAATCACAATATATATATATATATATATATATCCATAATATTTCATACATGAAGAATTAAATAAAATATTTGTGATAAAAATTAAACATAAGTACATAAATTGAGTGTAGCATACCAAAACGATACATACTAAAAATATTTTAATGACCGTCGATAAGCATGACTGATTTAAAGGAGAAAGAGTGCGACATCATGTATCAACCTCAAAAGCATCATACAACAGCTATGAAGAAGAAACACAAACATACATATGTTAGTCAATATACACAAGTATGTATAAGTACAAAAGATGCATCGCCAAAGACTAAGTTACTGAAACTAGCATAACCCCTAATGAACCTGTTATTGTGATCAACCTATACCCTAATATGCAAACAGAAATCCTAGTTATGTCATGGAACAAAATCTAATGACCCTATGCAGATGCAAATGTGAAACATGAAGATCTAACTTACAATTAGTTCTGACCCTAGGGATACATGTACTGCATAAGCCTTCTTCACAAACCACTATCAAAAATGCTTCTAACAGGAGATTGCCCCATCTGAACTTGCAAATTTGGCCTTAGATGTTATGACATCATAGGTGCTCTTTGCATGTGTGACATCCGAATTCTGGCAAAATGAGTGAACAAAGTTTGATTTTAGGCGAAGTACCTAAATTAGGATGAGAGTTGAGATCAGTGAATCAATAAACATGAAATCGAATGAATCTAATAAACATAATATAAATGAGTAATCAGGCAACTAACAAAACCAAAGTACAGGCGAATGATAGGGAATTAGTGTAGCCCAACTCCGTTGAAAAAAATCGAAGTTCTAAGAAGATTAAAGTTTTGCTTTGAGCGATAAAGGGACAGAATGTAATTTTTAGGAATACAGAGAGACAAAAATTAAAAGAGCGAAAATGAATTTTAATTGTTAAAATATAATGAGACAGGGCACCAACCAAATCCTATCTCAACATTCGAGCGTAAAATTTCCTTTTAAAACAACGTTTACCGCATTTAATGTTCAAACGTTGATAATGATTGCAATAAAAGGTAAGTTTTGTTGTAGTGACTTTTAGTTATAAAGGTAATTTTTGTGTTTTGTCAAATGTGAAAGATGAGAAACGTTTTGTGATTTACTTGAAAATGAAGAATATTTTGTGCTTTAACAAGTGGTTGTGACAACTTTTAACTTATAAATGTTTAAACCTATAATATTGGTATTGTGTGATCATTTTTGGTTGATGTCTATGTGTCGTGCAATCATTTTCATTTCTTGTTTGTGCTAAATAATTATACATGATGGTAGTTCTTTGTGTTACATACAAAAAATGTCATTTCTACCTAATATATTGAATTTTTTTGTTTGTCATTTTCCTAAATGTCATTTTCTTTGTTTGTCAATGTATGTCTTTTCTACCAACATATTGAATTTTTTTAACAATTTTATAATAAAGAAATTTATAAAAATACATTCTTGATTAAATATACTAACCATATATTCATAAATACAATCTTATAATGAAATACTATATTCAAAGAATGTGCCAAAATCAAATTTTCTCTTCATACAAATATAGACAAATAAAAATAGTAGGAAAGATAAAAATCGTTCAAGTACCAGACCTCAGCACACCGAAAACTATTGATTTCACAGGAATAAGTACTGCATGCCATAGGGTATGTATTTTCAAAATCAATATGTACGATGTCCATACATATAAATTTCCATGACCCTCTTTAACTGCATAATAAGAAAATATTATTAAGAAAGAGTTAATAAATGACAACACTTTTATCGAAAGTCAGGAACAAACTTAAAAAATAATAATTTGACTACAATCACCAAAATTAACAATACCGTCATACTACTGAAGCTAGCCAACACGAACAAGTTATAGTAGTGTTTACACATCCATAATACTTGCTTTGTTGATTGATTTTGTGATCATAAATTTTTAACCAAGAATACTATTGAGAATTTCTTCACACATATACACATTTTGCTCCTCAAATATCAAGTATATATGATTAGGACATACCTCTACTTGAAGGTCATATACCAATCTGAATATAAGCCCAGTAGGAACTCCAATTAAGTAATAACTTCCAAGAGTAATATAAGCAACTAGGCTCTGTTATCCAGAACCAACAGCACGCCTACATTGAAAGTCTGAAATAAAGTTTATCTGAGTGTTAAAGAAATGCATAAACATAAAGAATGTAAGAGATTCAGTACTTTTCAAGTATAAGGAAATGAAAACTATCAATGCAATGCATAACACAAATTTAAAAGTCGAATAATTATCCAAACAAACATGGTAAGGCTGCACTTGTCAGACATAGCAAGGCTGATACCCAAATGTGACAATAAAATAATCAATATATTTTATGATTTTGCAATTCTGTTTTAAAACTATATTAGAACAAATGTGACAATAAAATAACCAATATACAATTAATAAAGACTTATTATAATGAATGTTTCTTAAACTAACATATAGGAACAATAGAAACAGCCAGCCATGTTTAGTCGGTTTCATAGTCTGATACCCAAGTTCTAGTATAAAAATGTGCATTTGATATCTTGTAAGGAAAGTCTGATACCCAACTTCTTGTTTTATCGGGATAAAAAATAAATTATGAACTAAAGATCATTTATATATTTTAAAATAAAACATAAATACTTTTGGAGACAATAAAGTGGCAAATGGTTCCAAATGCAACCTGACCATCCACCCAGACCTCCATCCACCCAGACCTCGCCCAGGCAGCCTTCATAAACCCAACAGAAACCAAGTCTCCAAATCTCTTAATCATTAAATTAGTCTCCAAATCTGGTTGCTCCACTTTTGCCCAATAATATTTGACGCAGCTCCAAATCTCTTAATCATTAAATTAGTTAATCGTAGGGGTTTTTCGTGGTCCAACCAGATTTGATGTTATGTAACAGGAAGTGGAGTATAATATTGTCCACAACATTTTTTCGAGAAACGGACAACCCAACATCCTACACAAGAATTTTGATAGGTCTGCTTTCAAAACTTATTGGATTGACTCCATTTAAGCAATCCTACGAAAATAAAATTCATGCTACACATGTTTAATATTGCTGCTCTGAAAGAACATAAATTTCTACCATACCAAATATAAGATTTGATTAAAGTCTACCATATCCTAATGACATAAGAAATTGAGATTACCAAATCCTATAGGTAATATCATATGGTAGATTTGATTATATCTTATAGGATATATCAATACACGATTTGATTAAAGTCTACCATATCTTACAGATAATATTATATGGTAGATTTAATTACAGTAGGATATATATCTAAATTAACAAATATAAAACCAAGATTTGGTTAAATCTAGGGAATATAAATTACCTTCTATAATATACCGGTAGAAATTTGATATGGAAATATAAATTTAGGCAATCCTACTGAATATAAATTGTTTTATACTTAACGTTATTGATTATATTAAATCTAAAACAACATTTAAGACTGAAACATCAATTTAAGACTGTTGTTTTTTGTTAGCAATACAAAAGTAAGCTGTGATATCCCAAGCAGGCACTAGGCCTAGGAGTACAGTCTTCACTTCCCACACTATAGGAATTACTTAAGCTACCATTCCCAGTTGTTGAATTATTCAAAGATTGGTAGCCTCCTCTGTTATTTTCCAAAACATCGTAGTTCAAAGGCTATCAACATTCTGGTGAAGTAGTGTTCCATGTTCGAGACCTGATAGTGTATAGATGTAAGACAAGTCTGATGTTGCTGACACCCGGTTTTCAACTTAAGAAATGAATCAACAAACATAGGTTGTGATGGACTGCTATTGCTAAAGCTATTGATATTACCTGTTGCATTGTTGGATTGAACCTGAGAGTTGCACAATAGTCCTTGGATTAGTATGGCATCACAATATTAGGCGGTAAGAGTAAAGAAAATAACCGTAAACAACAATTTTGGATACCTCTGGATTTGAAGTCACAATATTCCCCTGATTTTATCTAAATAACAAAAAATGAAGGAAGAACAATAATTGAGTAAACGACATAACATATGAAAAAGTCAGTTGTTATTCAATTCCATAATGGTTTGAACATAGTTAATATGATCAACTTAAAACCTAAAGCAGAATTCTAATTTACACTTTAGAGTAAAATACTAAATTTAGAGTTTTTAATTAGTGAAACATTAAAAATAAACTAAAATATAATGTTATAACATAACGCTATGCTATAAGTATTTAAAATGAACTAAAATCAGTTTCCACACATTTATTTATATAGGCAATCAAAACAAATTAAAAGCTATAACAGTGAAATAATTGAACAACCTTTCCGTGAAGTAAACGTTGAAAAGAGTGAAACATACAACTAAAATAGAATTCAAGATGAAAATGATTTGAGGAAGGGAAACAAACATAAACAACTATATACTAGTTTTTTCTTCAAAACACTACTAGCATTCAAGACAATGATATTATTCTTCAAAAGTTTGCATCAATTGGCAAGAAAAAACATATTAAAATATTTAGACTAGTAATACATTCCATGCTGCATAATTTATTATTGAAAACCATCTTTCTTGTTTCAAATTTGGAATAGATGAAATTTCATTACAAATAAATACTCAAATCATACATAAGGGGAGTTAAGAAACTTCTTTTATTGACTACATAAATCTTTTATGTGACGTTTCATAGTTTTCACCTTGAGAAAATTTAAGTTATGATTAAATAAAAAATAGTTATAAATCAACATAAAATGCCTATTTTATAAATTGCACAAGAAGAAGCCATTAATTTTGCACAAGATGAAGAATATTAGGTAAATTCTTTTATTTAGTTTCTAACATAAACCATGAATAAGGTATGGTAAGTTCATGAATATTGGACAAGCATAATTAACAAGCATACTAATTAACAAGCATAATTAACCCAAACTTAATTAACAAGCATAATTAACAAGCATACTAATTAACAAGCATACTAATTAACAAACATGAGGAGCTAATAAAAAAAGTGACACGAAAATACAACATACTAATTAACAAGCATAATTAACCCAAATTTATTTTTTAGTACAAAAACAAAATAAAATCATTTATACGATTACTTTCCCACACATAACTAAACTTAAAAGAGAAAAGGCAATTTTGTAAACATTTTCTTTCTGTTTAATGAAAACCGTTTACTATCTAAACGATTTAATGAAAATTATTAGATTAGATGCTAAATGGATCTTAGAAGACGGATTATCTCTATCACTTCAGAAAACGTATAGAAATAGTTCAAACCTTTTGCTTTATTACTCGAATTCTGATTGCTACAGCATGGAAAAATAAAAAAGGTAAACGGATCAGATCTTTTGCACAAAATGCTGCTAAGGGTGGTCTAATACATTGAAAATTTCAATATGTTGGAGGTTTCTGTATAAATTTCAAGCCTAAATGAATTGAAGAATAAATAATCAATTAGCTAGCTTCCTCAACTTATTATTCCATGGATCATTGTTTGCTTGAGGATGTCTTCCTGATTATTTTCCCCATGACCTTCACATGCCTTTTTGCATATATTACAAGGAGAGTAAACTTTCGGAATAGGTGAAATAATATCAAATGGATAAAAAAAAGAGTGCACAGTAATAAACCCGACAATTAGAACACTCATTGCATGGTTGGTTTCAAAACATGGTAGTTGACTGCATATTATGATCTTACTCCTTAATCTTTTAAATGTTCTAACTGACACAATATTTGGCACACCATGTGTCATGTTTACCCTTTTTCACATTAATTCAAAAATGAATCCAGACCAATATAATTGAATAATTTGACATTTACAGGATAAAAGAATGAAGTATATTGTGACGACCCGGAATTTTGAGCAATATCAATTTAATATTCTTTGATAATAATTAAATTGATTTGATAATTTTATATTATAAAGTGAAAAGTTAAAATTATTTCAAAGGCTGAAATATAATAATTTGTTAATATCTATAAACATTTTTCTTAACAATATATATAGGCAAGATTAATTCTTTTGAAAATTTATAACATTTTAATTTGGAATATTTGTTTTGGTAAATAAGAAGTTTTTAATGTAATAAAACTTTATATTCAAATTGTAATATATATAAATGTATACATTGTGATTTGAGATTTGTTTTAAAATTTAATATGGAAATTAACAAATTAATGTTAGAATGTTTCTATTTGAAATGTGTATATATATATTTGTATATATATTTGAAATAGGAAAATTATTAATTTAAATTTATCAAGAGTTTTTCAAACTTTAATATATATAGTTTTGAAATTTGAATTGTAAATTTGATTTAATATTTTTGAAATGATATTTGAAGTTTAAATTT
Organism: Allium cepa; assembly: GCA_030765085.1. NCBI lineage: Eukaryota > Viridiplantae > Streptophyta > Magnoliopsida > Asparagales > Amaryllidaceae > Allium > Allium cepa. The sequence goes on from CM060942.1 coordinate 12,826,917, forward strand.
TTATAACAAAGTTAATTGCTTATTATTATAAACATATAGTTTAACTTGAGTTAGATAAGATTTAAATTTTATATTTCATTTGCTTAATATCTTTTCATTTTAATTTTAACACAAGATAAATTTGTTTTAAAATTTTAAGAGTTGAATTAGAATAGATGTTTCAAAACATATAAACATTAAATTGAATTAAAATGTAAGTTACTTGATTTCATATGAATATTTATTAAAATATAAGTATGTACATTTTATAATTCATATGAATATTACATAAATATATGTATACAAAGCTTAAAATAAATTATTAAAGATAAAATAACATTTAAAAGAAAACATTAATAAAACAAGAAAACACTTGTAAACTTTTTAATGTATATTAGAGACATGTGTAAGCTAATTAGAACATATAGGGAACAAATGTCAATCCTCTTGATATTTTAATATAAAATTTAAATTTGTAAAACAAGAAGAAGAGTTTATTTTCAGGTAAAATATGTTTTTCTTCATCTTCATCCCAAAAACAAAATGAATGAAAATCAAAGATCAAATTAAATAAAACTGAGATTCATCTCAGATCTCTGTTTTCTAGTTCTTCGTCTTCTCAATAAAAGTTTATATAAATCAAAAGAAGGATAATGGTATCTGAGAACCAGATCTGGGAATGAAAATGAAACTTGAAACAAGAAATTTAAAAGCAAGTTCAACATCAATACATGGTCTTCAAATGCAAAACAAAGTTGAAAAAGAAAAGAAAAGAAAAGAAGAATCTGTAAAATCTGGAATTGAAACTCTTCAAAAGGGCTGGGAAGTAAACATTCATCAATGCAAAGAATTCTGTTTTCAACATGCAAATAATATTTCAAGCCTGGAAAGCTATTCTGTCTTCTGAGAAATTCCTGGTGAGTAAATAAAATTTTAAAAAACAGTTTTAAATCTTAAATTTCATCTTGTTCTTGTGTATGAAATCTTGTTGAATTGACTGGATTCTTGGATTTAAACTGTTGCATGATTGAGTATGAGGGATTGATGATATTGAGATGCATGTAATCATAAATATGCTCTGTAACTATAACAGGTTTTCAAATAAATTCAATAACTTGGATTTGAATTCGAATTAGACTTTGAATTGTAAATAGATGTTGATTGTAATCAAGAAAGCTATCATCTAAAAATAATTAAAAGATTTTAAATTGAATAAATTGTTATAAATATTTGAAATTACAGTACATTTTCAATTTGGGTCTGAAATTTATGAATTAAATTTTAATTTTTGATTTCATAATTGTATTACAAATAGGAAATTTTGATTTTTAAGGCTTGTACCATGACTCTTAGATCAGTAATTTAAGAGAATTTTCGAATTCTTTGTTTTGGGGTTTTTGGTCAATTCACGGTGATCAGCATTTTGTTTTGGGGTTTTGGGGCTTTTAAGGCTTCAGCGGCGAACGTGTTGCCGTGGTTGAACACGAAGGTGGAAGGGGTGTCAGAGATCGTAGGAAAATTGCTTAGGGATTTTATTATCGATCACGTTGGCCTGTATTGATCAGAGTAGGGTTTTATACCCTGTATTGTGTCGACGTGTTCATCTTGATTTCGCGGCATCGTGAGGTTACTTGAGGCGATCGCATATAGTTCTAGAGTTACGGGGGAGTGAGGTGGAGTTAGGGTAGTGGCGGTGTGGTTTCTAGTGAAGGGAATGGACGGCGGTGGTCGAGTATAGTGGTGATAAAGTTTCGACTGTTGGGTTCAGGCAGTGGGGTTGGAATCGAAATTTTGATTTTGATCGAGGCTTGGTTTTCTAGGTTGTGAGAATGGATGTCGGGGTCTAGTGCGACGTAATGATGACCGGAGAAGGGTTCGTCGTTGGCGAGGTTGGTTGTGCACGTTGACGTGCACTGCTGCGTGCATCAGGGGGGTAATGGACTCTGGAAGGAGAAGGTGGAAACTCGAAGCCTTCATCGTGTTTTTGTTGGGTGGGACTCGAAGCAAAACGAAAGGTGGAAAGCTCGGGGTGTTTGCTTGTTTTACTCGCGGAAGACTCGGGTTTGGGTAGGGATATGCTCGGGTTTGTCGCGTGTAATTCTGTGTTTACTCGAGTATGTTGGGTAGGATTATGTTTGGGTGCAAACAATTATAAGGGTTTTAAGAAAATTTAACGGCAAGGTTTATAAAGTTTAAAAATAAAATAATATGATTTTGTTAATAATTCTAGATTAGGAAACAAGAGTTAAATAAGTTTGTTTATAAAACCAAATTGTTTTAAAGTTGGTCAAACAAGTTTTATATATAAATATGAAAGTTTTAATAAGTTTTATATTCTGAAACATAAAAGTTTTAAAAATGAAATAAGTGGATTTTAATAATAAGTTGAATTATATTAAATCACTTTGGAAAGTCCAAACATTTTAATTTGAATGTTTCAATGGTCTTAATTAAAATTGATTTCTAAAGTAATTTATTTTAATTAAGTTAAATAATTAAGATTTAGAGATCAATTAAAAATAAGAATTATCCTTAGTAATCTAGAATTTTAATTAATTAAAGATAAATACATTTGCAAAGATAATTGAGATAATTAAATTATTTTTAATTATCAAGTTTATTGGCTAATAAATGATTTAATTAAGATAATGGTTTCTTAATCAAGAATCTTTTAATATAGTAGATCAAGAATCATTTAATTAATTTAAATGATTAAGTTAAATAAATTAATTAAATAAATAATTAATTAGTGATTAATTAAGATAATCGCTTATGAGTTAATTTAATATAATTCCTTGGTGAAGTAATTAAGTGATTAATTACAGAAGGTAATTAAGTAAAAGATAATTACTTTATGAAAAGTAATTAAGTAATATGATTAAGAGTTAATCATTTGAGTTATTAATTAAAGAATTAATTAATAATTGGTTAAAGGTTTAAATTATTTAATTAATGGTTAAATTAATAAAAGGATTAAGAGTAATTAATTAAGTGATTGATTACTTGTAAAAGTAATTAATTTAGAAAGAATTTAATTAATGAAGTAATCATCAATTAATGAAAATAATTAATTAATTATTAATTAATAATTTAAGAATAATTAATTTATAATTTAGTTTTAATTACTAAATGTAATTAAAGTAATTAATCAAAGGTGATTAATTAAAAGTAATTAATCAATGTGATTAATTAAAAGTAATTAATCAATGTGATTAATTAAAAGTAATTAATCAGGTATAATTAATTAAGGGATAATTAAGAGATAATTATCAGGATAATTAAAGAATAATTGATCAAGGTTGATTAATTTAGAAGGTAATTAAGAGGAAATTACTTAGTATAATTTGGAAGTAATTAATCAGGATGATTAGTTAATATGGTAATTAAGTAATAATTACTTAAAAGTAATTAAGTGATAATTAATCATGGATGATTAATTTAATGGATAATTAAGTGATGTTTAATTAAATAATTTGTAATTAATTAATGAATAAGAAGTTGGATTGAAGATAATCCAAGTGTTTAAGTAAGAATTTGTAACAACCTTAGATTTTACATATATTTTAATTTTGACTTTATTTTTTTATTTTGCAATTATTTTAAACTTTTTTTTTCAAACATTCCAATTTTTTTTATATAAATGTTGATTATTAAGTGAATTATAGTTTTAAACTGGTATAAATTAGATATTTTACTAAAAAGTGAAATTCTGGTCAAGCTTTGACTTTTTACTTAAAATTTAAAAGTTTGAAATTATAAATTTGATCTTTTATTATGAAAACAGATTTAATAACATGAACACTGCTTTTTGTTTCGTTGAAAACGGAGTTAAACTGTAAAAGTTATGTACATTTCAATTTTGGGTGTAATTTGATTTATTTAACAATTTTGTCTATTTTAAATTATATAAATTATATTTTTCTTTGTCATATTTTATTTTAATATGTGTTAATCTGTTATTTTATGTATATTTTTGTCTTTTAATATTTTTGAAGTGATAGTATAATTTTTCTAAAGCTTATTGAATTTATTTTCTATTTTTAAAGCCTAGTTTCTATTTTTTTTTTTTGCTATTTTCTTCATTTAAATTATATTTAAATTAAAATTTATATATTTATTTGTGAATGCATTTTAGTTTTTGTTATTATCTTTGTTATAAATATTTTTACAAGTACATAAAGATTTTCCAAAGTTCATTTCATTTATTTTTCATATTTTCAAGACTAGTTTGCAATTTTTGCTGTTTTATTAATTGAATTATATATATAATTAATATTTATTTATTTTTATTTTATTTAATAAATTTTCGTACTTTTATCTGAATTTATATATATATTTCAGTTATTTAAAAATTAAAATAAATTGATGGAAATTTTAAAGGTTTTAAACACTTTAACTTCCAAAGCCTTTTACATTCCGACCTTTCATTTTCTCAACTCCACTCTTTAATGATTTTTTGCCGTGCTTTCATTTCTCATTCTAGCTGCATCTCCCTCATTTGTCACGTATTCTAACCTTCTCAAACTCATAAAAAAATTGCACGGCCATTGCTTCAAAGGTTTGGATAAAATTCATCTCCTTCTTCCTTGTTTTTCTAGTTTTCTATTGAATTTTGTATATGTTCTCTACCTTCATAGCTTTGTTCCTCCACCTCCAGCTGCTAGGCCGACCCCATCACCACCACAACCAGCCACCACCACCTCCAGATCACCACCCCATCAGGCCGACCTGCCCTAGGCAAGAGATCCACCCTCCATTTACACAAACCATCACCATATAGTTTAGGCCGAGCATACCCTTCCTCTATCACCACTTCCACCACCTGATCTTCCACCACCTCTAGCTGCCACATCATACCCCACCTGACCTTCACATTGCATGGCTAGAACCACAACGGCAAGGGTCGAACCCTATGGTGCAACAAAAGCCACCATTTGCCTTAGAACCCTTTGTATTCCATTGTCTTCTCTACTTGTAACTCCCACTCACCTTATCACCTTGTAGCCGAGCGTATACTGGACCCAAACCAGACCTTAATCCATGCCTTGGCTATGCTATTTCAGTTCATAACTGAAGTATGTGAAGTTGAGAACAAGTGCAAACCATTTAACTTGTTTTGGACATTGATTTCTAGTGTTGTTCAAGTGTTACATTGTTTTGTAACTTATATGTTGCATTGTTTTGTGTAAATGTGAACAAGGCAATTATCTTTGGCTCTCTCAATATCAAATCTTTGTCGTGCCATCGTGCTTTTGAAGATCTCAGTTTGTGTCAGTTGTATTACAATCTCCAGCTCAAACAAGTGAGTTATCCTCACCAGACAATATGTACGTATATAACTAGTAAATTGACCCCTTTTGAATCTGTAAAATGCATTAACATGTTACATATGCTATATTATGATTATATGATGTTCACCCATGCTTAAACACCTATTATAACATCTGTTACTGTTATATTATGTTGTTCTGTTATTTTTATCAGTTTATCACACTGCAAGTTCCCTTTAGATTAGAATCACTATGGGTTGAAATGATACATACCCGAACGGACTTTAGAATAGGGGAAAATCGTTATGGGCTGAAATGATAGGCCTGAGCGATTTTCATTTTGGTTCTTACTTGGGACTGCGGGTTTGAAATGATAAAACCCGGATTTTCTTTCTAAATTACGGGTTGAAATGATACGTTACCCGTATCACTTTACCTAGGCTAGAAAATTATATACAGACCCGTAGTTAAAATATATTTTTCTAAAATTTTTAAAAATATGTTTGAAATGTAAATATTATAATATTTTGATTTAAAACATAATTAAAAATGATTTTTGTAAAGTATTATTGATTTTTTTGGAAATTTATAGGTTAAATAAATTATGGAAAAGTTAGAAAATTTAAATGTAAGTTATTTTGGAAATTTTGATTTAATTATAATTGGAAATTAAATTAAATATGAAATTATGATAAATTTATGATAATTTGAATTTAAAATGAATTTAAAATGATTTTATAATATATTAATGATTTTTGAGTAAAGTTAAAAAATGAAAGGGATGATTATTTAAGTTGAAATTTTGAAATATAACCAAATGGGAATTTGTGAATTTGGCTTAAAAGTGAATTTTAAGTTAAGTGAATAAAATTGAAATTAAGTTATATTTTGAAATTTAAACTTAAGTGTTAAGTTGAAATTTAATTTAATGAATTTAAATTTGAATGTTGAAATTTAATAAGTGAATTACTATTAAATCTTGATTTTTGAATGGAAATTTAACTTTCTAAAATCATGAACTTAAGGAAAATTAAATGTTGTTTATAAATGTGAAAATGTATGATTTTATAAGTTAAAAATGTTTTAAATAAAAATATAATTGGTTGTGAAATTATATTGAATATTTGAAGTTAATTAACTGCATTTTTGAAATGCTATTAATTGCAATTTAAATGATATTACAACATTAGTAAATGATGTAGTTGATGATAATGAACTAAAAAGCTAAATTGAATTAAAGGCTATTATAGCAATCTTTTTAAGTGCTATAATTGTTGAATTTAACTAAGTTTATTTGAAATATTAAGTAAACCCTATTACAACATTTTTAAAAATGCTGTCTTTTGTTAAATTGAACTGTTTTGAATGTAACTTTCCGTAGCGTTTTCTAAATGCTGCGAAAAGTGAATTTTCACTGTTTTGATAAACTTAAGTGAATAAATGAACTTTGGAAGTTGAAATTTTTGGAAATTTAATAATTTAATTATTAAATATAATAACTTCATTTTAATGATTTAAAATGATTTTTGAAATATAAACTGATTGGAAATGTAAATTGAAATGGTATTTTAAATTGAATAAAATGAATAATGATTTGAAATGAATGTGGTTTTGAAAAGATATGATATTTTGGTTTATTAAAATGATTTGAAATGAAGTTTTGGAAAGATATGATAGTTTTGATATATTAAAATGATTGAAATGACTTGAAATGGATATGATATTTTTGATATATTAAAATGATTGAAATGACTTGAAATGGATATGATATTTTTGATATATTAAAATGATTGATATGAGGTTTTGAAATGATATGATATTTTGATATATTAAAATGATTTGAAATGTGGTTTTGAAATGATATGATATTTTGATATATTAAAATGATTTGAAATGTGGTTTTGAAATTATATGATATTTTGATATATTAAAATGATTTGACAAGAATTTCTAGAAAGATATGATGTTTTAAAATGGTTTGGAATTAATTTAATCATTATTTTGATAAAGATTTGGATTTGAAATGATATCCTATTTCAAATCAATTAAATTCTCAAAGCAACACTGCAGCAAGACAATAGAACGGTCTCTTCACTTCGAAACTCGAAAATGAAAGTCGATGATGCCGCGGTCATCACCGAAGTTATTTTCCAGCGATAAAGAGAAGTGCCCTAATTTCTTTAAAATTTAAAATTCTTTGGAAACAAATTTCTTATTCGAAAATACTTTAAATGATATATCCTTTTAAAACTAGAAAACACAAGGTTTGAAACCATCGGAAATTAAATTCTCAAATTCTTGATTTAAATTCATTTCAGTTCCCAAATCAATTTATAAACAACTATTTATAAATTCATTTATAGAACTATAAATGATAAATCAAGTATTATCATTTCAAATGATTAGTTTAAATCAATTTATTAGGTTCCATAAATTTACTTATATCCAAATTTATTTCATTAACCAAAATTTTAAAATAATATTGTGTCAGTTTGTTCTGTCAAAGTGTTTTAGAAATCCTATCGATAGCGTTGATCAGACGAAACGATTGGAAACCCAAATCAACATCATCAACTCAAACAACACAATATATAAAACATAGATTTACAAGTATAGTTAAAAATGTTTGGAGATGGTTTAGAAACAAAAGACAAGATGGTTAAACAGAGTAGGGAGATGGATAAGCTTAAATAAACCGTGGGTAATCTTAACCGGTTCAACCGTGACTTACAGAATAAGATCGATGTGGATTTTCTGGGTAAATCTACATTCAATCTCAAGATGTAGAGTTCGAAATTATAAGAGATACTAGCATCTAAACCGAGGATATAGAATCTCTGGTGAATCGATGTTGTTGTAAAGGGGTTTTCCCCTTTTACAAATATATATATATATATATATATATATATATATATATATATATATATTGATATATGATTTAAATTGATTTGACATATTATGTACATATATTTATTTATCTCTAAATGGTTTGAAGGGAGTCGAAAATTTTATTCTTAAATTTTACCTTAAAGAATAATTTCAATTATAAAAAGAAATTCAAATTTTTTGAATAAATGATTCAAGCTTGAGATGATTGAATTGGAAAGTTTTATTTGTATAATACTCAATTGCATTCAAATATAACCTACCTTAAATTTTCAGAAGTTAACAATGTAATTGGATAATATATAATATAAAAAGTTTTTATAAATAAAATTTGAGTGGTTATAATAAATGTTATACACTTGAATTTTAGTTATAAAAAGATTAACTGAGGTAAGTAGAATAAAAAGGTAATTGAATAATTTACAATATAAATGATGTTGAAGGAATTAAGAATAAATTAAAACCGTTATAATAAGTGTAAGCATATTTAACATAGGTGATAAAATATACTGAGAGGAATAATTTTAATTTTAATTAGTAGTGAAGAAGAATTAAATTTTATTTGGTACATTTTGAGTATAATAAAAGATTTTTCAAATACATGATTTTAGGGATTTGTTAATTTAAGATAATTGGATGATAAGATAATGTAATTAGAGATGCTTAAGATTTATTTGACTTATGTAAAATTAATTTTCAGTTTAAGTTGAAATTTTATGGTTTCAAATTTATTATTTTATTTTGTTTTTCAAACTATCTTTTGGTTGTCCTAATTTCCCTTATCTTGCTACAGAATGGGAGGCTATTGCATATACCAGTCTGTTTAGAAATCTTTCTATAATCTTTAATAATCTTTCGTACTCATTTTGAATTTGAGCACTGCTTTCCATCCACAGACCGTCGGTCAAGCAGGAAGAGTGAATCAGATTCTAAAGGATCTTTTCGTGCTTGTGTTCCTGATTCTAGAGAATCTTGGGAAGATCATCTCTACCTTGTGAAACTTACCTATAACAATAGTTATTAGGTATAATTTCAATCTCCTTGTCATCTTGTCTTAATCTTATTTCACTCTATTTTTTCTGTGCTTTCCCGTGCCTCATTCCTTTTCGGGGACGAAAAGTTTTGAGTGGGGGAGAGTGTAACAACCTTAGATTTTACATATATTTTAATTTTGACTTTATTTTTTTATTTTGCAATTATTTTAAACTTTTTTTTTCAAACATTTCATTTTTTTATATAAATGTTGATTATTAAGTGAATTATAGTTTTAAACTGGTATAAATTAGATATTTTACTAAAAAGTGAAATTCTGGTCAAACTGGTCAAGCTTTGACTTTTTACTTAAAAATTTAAAAGTTTGAAATTATAAATTTTATCTTTTATTATCAAAATAGATTTAATAACATGAACACTGCTTTTTGTTTCGTTGAAAACGGAGTTAAACTGTAAAAGTTATGTACATTTCAATTTTGGGTGTAATTTGATTTATTTAACAATTTTGTCTATCTTAAATTATATAAATTATATTTTTCTTTGTCATATTTTATTTTAATATGTGTTAATCTGTTATTTTATGTATATTTTTGTCTTTTAATATTTTTGAAGTGATAGTATAATTTTTCTAAAGCTTATTGAATTTATTTTCTATTTTTAAAGCCTAGCTTCTATTTTTTTTGCTATTTTCTTCATTTAAATTATATTTAAATTAAAATTTATATATTTATTTGTGAATGAATTTTAGTTTATGTTATTATCTTTGTTATAAATATTTTTACAAGTACATAAAGATTTTCCAAAGTTCATTGCATTTATTTTTCATATTTTCAAGACTAGTTTGCAATTTTTGCTGTTTTATTAATTAAATTATATATATAATTAATATTTATTTATTTATTTTTGTTTATTTAATAAATTTTCGTACTTTTATCTGAATTTATATATATATTTTAGTTATTTAAAAATTAAAACAAATTGATGGAAATTTTAAAGGTTTTAAACACTTTAACTTCCAAAGCCTTTTTACATTCCGACCTTTCATTTTCTCAACTCCACTCTTTAATGATTTTTTGCCGTGCTTTCATTTCTCATTCTAGCTGCATCTCCCTCATTTTTCACGTATTCTAACCTTCTCAAACTCATAAAAAAATTGCACGGCCATTGCTTCAAAGGTTTGGGTAAAATTCATCTCCTTCTTCCTTGTTTTTCTAGTTTTCTATTGAATTTTGTATATGTTCTCTACCTTCATAGCTTTGTTCCTCCACCTCCAGCTGCTAGGCCGACCCCATCACCACCACAACCAGCCACCACCACCTCCAGATCACCACCCCATCAGGCCGACCTGCCCTAGGCAAGAGATCCACCCTCCATTTACACAAACCATCACCATATAGTTTAGGCCGAGCATACCCTTCCTCTATCACCACTTCCACCACCTGATCTTCCACCACCTCTAGCTGCCACATCATACCCCACCTAACCTTCACACTTCATGGCTAGACCCACAACAGCAAGGGTCGAACCCTATGGTGCAACAAAAGCCACCATTTGTCTTAGAACCCTTTGTATTCCATTGTCTTCTCTACTTGTAACTCCCACTCACCTTATCACCTTGTAGCCGAGCCTATACTGGACCCAAACCAGACCTTAATCCATGCCTTGGCTATGCTATTTCAGTTCATAACTGAAGTATGTGAAGTTGAGAACAAGTGCAAACCATTTAACTTGTTTTGGACATTGATTTCTAGTGTTGTTCAAGTGTTACATTGTTTTGTAACTTATATGTTGCATTGTTTTGTGTAAATGTGAACAAGGCAATTATCTTTGGCTCTCTCAATATCAAATCTTTGTCGTGCCATCGTGCTTTTGAAGATCTCAGTTTGTGTCAGTTGTATTGCAATCTCCAGCTCAAACAAGTGAGTTATCCTCACCAGACAATATGTACGTATATAACTAGTAAATTGACCCCTTTTGAATCTGTAAAATGCATTAACATGTTACATATGCTATATTATGATTATATGATGTTCACCCATGCTTAAACACCTATTATAACATCTGTTACTGTTATATTTGTTGTTCTATTATTTTTATCAGTTTATCACACTGCAACTTCTCTTTAGATTAGAATCACTATGGGTTGAAATGATACATACCCGAACGGACTTTAGAATAAAGGAAAATCGTTATGGGCTGAAATGATAGTCCTGAGCGATTTTCATTTTATTTCATTTACTTGGGACTGCGGGTTTGAAATGATAAAACCCGGATTTTCTTTCTAAATTACGGGTTGAAATGATACGTTACCCGTATCACTTTACCTAGGCTAGAAAATTATATACAGACCCGTAGTTAAAATATATTTTTCTAAAATTTTTAAAAATATGTTTGAAATATAAATATTATAATATTTTGATTTAAAACATAATTAAAAATGATTTTTGTAAAGTATTATTGATTTTTTTTGGAAATTTATAGGTTAAATAAATTATGGAAAAGTTAGAAAATTTAAATGTAAGTTATTTTGGAAATTTTGATTTAATTATAATTGAAAATTAAATTAAATATGAAATTATGATAAATTTATGATAATTTGAATTTAAAATGAATTTAAAATGATTTTATAATATATTAATGATTTTTGAGTAAAGTTAAAAAATGAAAGGGATGATTATTTAAGTTGAAATTTTGAAATATAACCAAATGGGAATTTGTGAATTTGGCTTAAAAGTGAATTTTAAGTTAAGTGAATAAAATTGAAATTAATTTATATTTTGAAATTTAAACTCAAGTGTTAAGTTGAAATTTAATTTAATGAATTTAAATTTGAATGTTGAAATTTAATAAGTGAATTACTATTAAATCTTGATTTTTGAATGGGAATTTAACTTTCTAAAATCATGAACTTAAGGAAAATTAAATGTTGTTTATAAATGTGAAAATGTATGATTTTATAAGTTAAAAATGTTTTAAATAAAAATATAATTGGTTGTGAAATTATATTGAATATTTGAAGTTAATTAACTGCATTTTTGAAATGCTATTAATTGCAATTTAAATGATATTACAGCATTTGTAAATGATGTAGTTGATGATAATGAACTAAAAAGATAAATTGAATTAAAGGCTATTTTAGCAATCTTTTTAAGTGCTATAATTGTTGAATTTAACTAAGTTTATTTGAAATATTAAGTAAACCCTATTACAACATTTTTAAAAATGTTGTCTTTTGTTAAATTGAACTGTTTTGAATGTAACTTTCCGTAGCGTTTTCTAAATGCTGCGAAAAGTGAATTTTCACTGTTTTGATAAACTTAAGTGAATAAATGAACTTTGGAAGTTGAAATTTTTGGAAATTTAATAATTTAATTATTAAATATAATAACTTCATTTTAATGATTTAAAATGATTTTTGAAATATAAACTGATTGGAAATGTAAATTGAAATGGTATTTTAAATTGAATAAAATGAATAATGATTTGAAATGAATGTGGTTTTGAAAAGATATGATATTTTGGTTTATTAAAATGATTTGAAATGAAGTTTTGGAAAGATATGATATTTTTGATATATTAAAATGATTGAAATGACTTGAAATGGATATGATATTTTTGATATATTAAAATGATTGAAATGAGGTTTTGAAATGATACGATATTTTGATATATTAAAATGATTTGAAATGTGGTTTTGAAATGATATGATATTTTGATATATTAAAATGATTTGAAATGTGGTTTTGAAAAGATATGATATTTTGATATATTAAAATGATTTGACAAGAATTTCTGGAAAGATACGATGTTTTAAAATGGTTTGGAATTAATTTAATCATTATTTTGATAAAGATTTGGATTTGAAATGATATCCTATTTTGAAGTATAAACATTATTTTAAAAGTTATAACTACGGGTTATAATAACGATTGGTTGGCAAAGAGACCGGGATCGGATATCTGGCATACTCTCTGTCGATACCGAAAACCACTTTGACAACCGTGTACGCGGTGGAGATTCCAGAATGAAGTAGGGTGGTGGCGACGTTCTTGAGGTATATTACGTGGACCCAACTCCCGTGAGTTGGCATAAGGTGGCTAAAACAGGCGTGATCTCGGGCCAAGTGAGGTCATTCTTCCTATCGGACACATTCCTTCGATACTATACTCTTACTGGTGATTGATTAGATGGTCGTCCTCCGATTTTGATATGGGAGTGTGTTCCGAGGTGGGCGTATGTGGCTGATGCGTTACCACCAGCCCGTGTGCGTAATTGGTATATCTACCCTGGCATTGCCTTGTGTGCCGTGTCACCTACCATACCGAGCCTTTACTACGAGTTTGTTTTTCTCCCGTAGCCCGTGTGGTATCCTCTGACAGTCACCCGGAGTGGAGATGGCATGATATTGGATGGACTACTGGGACTATTATGTGTGAAGGGTGATATGGGTAGCCCGGAACGCTATTTAAAAGTAAGTTTATTTTACTGTAGACGTTATTATAATAGCGAAATATTACTACATAGTAAATAGTTTAACGGATCCTTAAAGGATGGGCGGTCTCAGGCATCCTTTAAGTTACTTGTACCTTATTACAGTTCATTTGAGTTAGTTTACATTATATAAGTATATATTGTCCTGACTCGAGTGTTTGCATTTTTATTTACGCTCGGGTCAGCCTGAGTTATTCACAGATTTGGATTCCACTTTCTGGAGATTGGAATCGCTGGAGATTATTTGCTTATCTAGTTTTATCTATTCCAGTTCTGTTGTTCTATTCAGCTTGTACTTGGTTATCATCTTAAGAGTTCTGTTGTACTTTATTTAGTCTGTTGTATTTTATTTAACTCTGATATATTTATATAGTGGCTTCATGAACTACTATTTCTTTTACTTTCGCTGCATTATTAAATACTCTGTGTCTGTGATCTGTGATTTTATTTACTGTATATTCTGAGATTTGCCAAATTTTATTTACAATGCGGTATTTTGAGCAATTCAAGTCCGACATGTGCGAATGCGAATGGTTGAAAATATCGGGTTGTTACAGAATTAATTTAATTTAAGGATCAATTAAATTAATTAAGTTTGGATCAAACTTGTTTATGAATGATTAATGATTGGATGAAAGTATCATTGAATGAGTTAATGATATTGGATGTTATTGGATGACATTGGTTGATATGTGATGATGTGAATATGTTATATCTGAGATGTGATTTATATGCTGCTTTGTGATATGTATAGATGCATGTGATAATAGATGCTTATCTATCTGTGTAATATGATACATCCATTTATGTTAAGTGATATTTTCTGAAATATCTATTGTTTAAATCCCTTAAGTACAACTTGGACATTAAAATGGCATTTGGTTTCGATGAGACCGGGATCAGGTTTCCATATTTGGATATCCGAAAACCACATCGATTCCAATTAAACGTAGGTCGTTAATCCAAGTGGAGCAAGTGAAGACTCGAGGTGTAAGGGCTATACGTCAGTATAACTCTGTGGGTGATTCCGTAATGAGTTTGACGGAATAGTGCTTATAGGTTCGAGATGGAGATTTAGAGTGCAAGGGCTATGGTCATTGACTCTGAGGGTGATTCCAAAATGAGTGCAACGAGATAGTGCCTTCGGTTTCGTTCGAACCCGGAACGAACTTGTACGGATTGAATGCTTTCATAACATCGTCAGGTGGACGATGAGCATTCTAAGATAATTGGTCCTATAAAGGTAATCGCAGCCTCAAGCCTCATCAACCGGGAATGGCTAAAACAGGGGAGGTGCAGCAAGGCTTCGTGGGTCGCTTCCACTGGAGAGCAAGATACATCCCTGTCTAGAAGTCCCTTTATATTTCGGCTGTGTGGGCAGTTGGTCTGCAGCCAACTGCGGGTGGTCTTGTTCGGGACTGTTCAGTACGGAATGGTCCCGACCTTGTGTTGCAGGGGAGTGGGAGTACTCCTCGGTACGGTGATCTAGGCCACGTACTGTGACGGGCGGTACCCCAGTAACCCTGCCATTGTTGGAAACCCAGTTTCCCTACGAGACCCTACGGTTTTGTTTGTATTACCCACTTTTGTGGCTAGTAGCTGGAATTTAATGAATGTAACAATTTCGGCTATTTCTTATTTACTTGAAAACCCTAGACACTATTATAATATCACTGCATTTCCTATCAAATGTTTTGGTTAGCGTAAGGTAAAAACTTTTCCATGTTTATGTGTGGGAAGTCTTACGTGATACCCTTTCTTTTCAAAGGATTTTCTAATGTTAAGCAATCCTAAACCGTTTACTCACACCAGACCCCTGTCTGACACGAGTGTTTATTTTCTGTTTTATTAAACTCTTGGGTACTCATATTATATATGAGTAGTCAAGTGTATGAGTACCCAAGTGATTCAGGTTATCTCTTGACGAATTCTGGAGGAGCTTTGGAGCAGGAGGCTTCAGCGTGTAGATATAGTTAGAGTTTCCGCTGTGTTGTTATTCTGTGTTGATGTTCTTGTATTATATTAGACAGAAATATTATAACTGTCTAAATTTGAGTTGTTTAGTTGTGTACTCTGATGTATATGATACTATGTATATGTTCTATATTATATTTATATCGTTCCGCTGTGAGATTCTGATGTGTTGTTTTCTCTTTCTTCTCTTTCTTTTCTTCTTCTATCCCTTTCTTTCTTAATTAGTGATGCGATTTTCTGGTGATAGAAAGTCGGGTCGCTACAGTTGGTATCAGAGCATTAGGTTGAGTGAATACCTAGGCTCTGGAGTGGTGTCTATCTTGAGAGAGCGTACTTGTAATTTATATACATATACATATATATACATACATACATATATATATATATATATATATACCTAATCTGTTGGGTTGTCTGTTCGGATTTTCTAACATAGGCTATAAAGGTGGATAAGGTAGGAGTGTGTGGAACACGATTACCACTAATGGAAGAGGTTTATATGTTGTGGTTGAAGATGTGTTTGTCGAGATTGTAGACCTATTACCGTCTCGAGTAAGTTGTGTAGATTGGTGAAAGGATCTCTTTGAGTCCAGAGGAAGTCTTTTTCAAGGATTAGAGTATATTCTTGAAGTGTGAGGTTAATTTGTTCTCGAGTAAGCAGGGATTTGCTAGAGTTTAGTTGTCAGCTGAGCAGAAGCAGGTGATGGTATCTTGATAACTTCAAGAATGAATAGCTATATGGTGGCATGCAGTATCCACAAATGGTTCTGAAGATGTTTCTTTTGGAGCCAGATTTAGAGGATGTTGGAAGAGCAATTGATGTCTACTGCAATGAAGATTCGGATGTTTAGGAATTTTATGGATCTCTAGTAAGGGTGTCTCATCTTTATTGAAGTAGGAGACTAAGGTCGATGAGTTACCTCATTTCAGACATGGTCTCATTTGTTATCTTAAGAAGATAAGTGGTTGTTGTTTGGATTGGAGCTGAGTTTCTTGGGGAGATATCTACCCGTTTCAGGGATTTTTTTTTAGTGGAATTGGGTGATAGTTTTGTGTTTCAAGAAGCTTTTGGTTAAGAAAGATCTTGTGGCTTAGCAGTATCATTGAAGAGAAGTTTGGAAGCAGCAGCGTGACCTATTTCTTCGATGATTCAGTAATCTTTGGGATTCTACTATCGGCAGACCAGGCAGATAGTGAAGGCTTATTCTTTTCTTCGGGAGGCTCGGTAGAGTAGGATATCTATTGGAAGTGATCTATCAGTTTTTCTGGTAGATAAGCCATTCTGGAAAGATTGATCTTGATTAGGAAAGTTGTTCTAGTTGGTGAAGGCAGTTCTTTGGAATCAGAACTGAGTGGGATCGCAAAAGTGACTTGCGATTAGTTTGGGAATCTTTGAATATTCTTGGTTTGGGAATTAAGGCATCTCGAGTAGAGGTAAAGGCTACTTATATAGTCAGAGATTTTCCAGATGTTTAGAGGAAATTTGAAGTTGACCCGAATCGGAGATCGAGTTTTCTTATCGACTTGAATTTTAAGAGTAATTTTGATGATTCAACCATATAGTGGGATGACTCTTAGAGCGAGAAGAGTTTGGTGAGGCAGCTCAGGATTCTTTGGATTGATCATCTTACTCTAAGTTGAGATTCTGCTGAGATGTTTTGACCAAGTGGAATGGTCACTAAGATTTTTATGAGTCGGATGAACTGTGTATGGTGAAAGATTGTGCTTGAGTTCTTCAATGGCATTCTTATCTGCTCTAGATCAGAGTTATGCAGCGGAAGCAAGTTGGGAATTATTCTAGAATGGGAGCAACCAGGGGTTGCAGTAAAGAAATTTCTACCGGAAATTCAAGTATGAAGAAATTTTCTGGATTTGGTAGGTAAGGTTGTCAGGAACAAATGTTTGACCATTCCAGATAAGAGAGGTAAGTTTGAAGTCCATTGATGTTTGTGGTATAGAGTCGTATTTTGGATTTCAGCAAATTATTTTTGGAAAAGCCACTTTGTTGAGTAGGACCTGGAGATTTGATTTGAGTTGGTCCAGTTTGTTTCTTGAAGCAATCAGCAAGGGTTAGGCTGATCATGACTATTGGAGGTGACTCAAAGCATCTGAAGAGTTTTGTAGTTAAGAATTGAGAAATTTTGGAATGTGCAGTTAGAGTTTGGATATTGACTTGGTTTTATCCGATCAAAAGAGATATAAGACTGGGTAAAACTGGAGAGCTAGCTCCAGAGGTATTTTGAGTTTTTCTGTGTTCTCTAGGGATTAGATTTTGATCTAAAGGATTGAATTGCCACTTTGGATAACTGGAATTCATTGTATTTCATATACCTCTTAGGAATATGTGTATGATTCTTTGGGTAATAGAATCATCAGTTCAGAAGGAATCTGGTAGTTGAGTTGGTTTTGAGTTTAGTCTGATATCTTGTTCAGATTTGTAGAATCAAATGAGTGAGTTCTTGGTTTTAATAATATAGTTACTTAAGGTTCTGTAGAGCGAGTATTCCAGTATAGTTATCTGGAAACTCTGGATAATATTAGGAAGTTCTATTCAGAATTTTTCTAGATAGATAAAATTGTTTGTTTGAATTGGTAGTGTATGATTGATTGTGTGATTGCTGTTTGAAAATTTAAAATTCCTTAGCTAGGTTATTAAATTATATTTTCTTTTAAATTTCGAGGGCGAAATTCTTTTAAGAGGGAAGGAATGTGACGACCCGGAATTTTGAGCAATATCAATTTAATAATCTTTGATAATAATTAAATTTATTTGATCATTTTATATTATAAATTGACAAGTTAAAATTATTTCAAAGGCTGAAATATAATAATTTGTTAATATCTATAAACATTTTTCTTAACAGTACATATATGCAAGATTAATTCTTTTGAAAATTTATAACATTTTATTTGGAATATTTATTTTGGTAAATAAGAAGTTTTTAATGTAATAAAACTTTATATTCAAATTGTAATATATATAAATGTATATATTGTGATTTGAGATTTGTTTTAAAATTTAAATGGAAATTAACAATTAATGTTAGAATGTTTCTATTTGAAATGTGTATATATATTTGTATATATATTTGAAATAGGAAAATTATTAATTTAAATTTAACAAGAGTTTTTCAAACTTTAATATATATAGTTTTGAAATTTGAAATGTTAATTTGATGTAATATTTTTGAAATGATATTTGAAGTTTAAATTTTTATAACAAAGTTAATTGCTTATTATTATAAACGTATAGTTTAACTTGAGTTAGATAAGATTTAAATTTTATATTTCATTTGCTTAATATCTTTTCATTTTAATTTTAACACAAGATAAATTTGTTTTAAAATTTTAAGAGTTGAATTAGAATAGATGTTTCAAAACATATAAACATTAAATTGAATTAAAATGTAAGTTACTTGATTTCATATGAATATTTATTAAAATATAAGTATGTACATTTTATAATTCATATGAATATTACATAAATATATGTATACAAGGCTTAAAATAAATTATTAAAGATAAAATAACATTTAAAAGAAAACATTAATAAAACAAGAAAAAACTTGTAAACTTTTTAATGTATATTAGAGACATGTGTAAGCTAATTAGAACATATAGGGAACAAATGTCAATCCTCTTGATATTTTAATTTAAAAATTTAAATTTGTAAAACAAGAAGAAGAGTTTATTTTCAGCTAAAATATGTCTTTCTTCATCTTCATCCCAAAAACAAAATGAATGCAAATCAAAGATCAAATGAAATAAAAATGAGATTCCTCTCAGATCTCTGTTTTCTAGTTCTTCATCTTCTCAATAAAAGTTTATATAAATCAAAAGAAGGATAATGGTATTTGAGAACTAGATCTTGGAATGAAAATGAAACTTGCAACAAGAAATTTAAAAGCCAGTTCAACATCAATACAAGGTCTTCAAATGCAAAACAAAGTTAAAAAAAAAAGAAAAAAAAGAAGAATCTGTAAAATCTAGAATTGAAAATCTTCAAAAGGGCTGGGAAGTAAACATTCATCAACGCAAAGAATTCTGTTTTCAACATGCAAAGAATATTTCAAGCCGGGAAAGCTATTCTGTCTTCTGAGAAATTCCAGGTGAGTAAATAAAATTTTAAAAACAGTTTTAAATATTAAATTTCATCTTGTTCTTGTGTATGAAATCTTGTTGAATTGACTGGATTCTTGATTTAAACTGTTGCATGACTGAGTATGAGGGATTGATGATATTGAGATGCCTGTAATCATAAATATGCTCTGTAACTATAACAGGTTTTCAAATAAATTCAATAACTTGGATTCGAATTCGAATTAGACTTTGAATTGTAAATAGATGTTGATTGTAATCAAGAAAGCTATCATGTAAAAATAATTACAAGATTTTAAATTGAATAAATTGTTATAAATATTTGAATTTACAGTACATTTTCAATTTGGGTCTGAAATTTATGAATTAAATTTTAATTTTTGATTTCATAATTGTATTACAAATAGGAAATTTTGATTTTTAAGGCTTGTACCATGACTCTTAGATCAGTAATTTAAGAGAATTTTCGAATTCTTTATTTTAGGGTTTTTGGTCAATTCACGGTGATCAGCGGCGAACGTGTTGCCGTGGTTGAACACGAAGGTGGAAGGGGTGTCAGAGATCGTAGGAAAATTGCTTAGGGATTTTATTATCGATCGCGTTGGCCTGTATTGATCAGAGTAGGGTTTTATACCCTGTATTGTGTCGACGTATTCTTCATGATTTCGCGGCATCGTGAGGTTACTTGAGGCGATCGCATATAGTTCTGGAGTTGCGGGGGAGTGAGGTGGAGCTAGGGTAGTGGCGGTGTGGTTTCTAGTGAAGGGAATGGACGGCGGTGGTCGAGTATAGTGGTGATAAAGTTTCGATTGTTGGGTTCAGGCAGTGGGGTTGGAATAGAAATTTTGATTTTGATCGAGGCTTGTTTTTCTGGGTTGTGAGAATGGATGTCGGGGTCTAGTGCGACGTAATGATGACCGGAGAAGGGTTCATCGTTGGCGAAGTTGGTTGTGCACGTTGACGTGCACTGCTGCGTGCATTAGGGGGGTAATGGACTCTGGAAGAAGAAAGTGGAAACTCGAAGCCTTCATCGTGATTTTGTTGGGTGGGACTCGAAGCAAAAAGAAAGGTTGAAAGCTCGGGGTGTTTGCTTGTTTTACTTGGGGAAGACTAGGGTTTGGGTAGGGATTTGCTCGGGTTTGTCGCGTGTAATTCTGTGTTTACTCGAGTATGTTGGGTAGGATTATGTTTGGGTGCAAACAGTTATAAGGGTTTTAAGAAAATTTAACAGCAAGGTTTATAAAGTTTAAAAATAAAATAATATGATTTTGTAAATAATTCTAGATTAGGAAACAAGAGTTAAATAAGTTTGTTTATAAAACTAAATTGTTTTAAAGTTGGTTAAACAAGTTTTATATATAAATATGAAAGTTTTAATAAGTTTTATATTCTGAAACATAGAAGTTTTAAAAATGAAATAAGTGGATTTTAATAATAAGTTGAATTATATTAAATCACTTTGGAAAGTCCAAACATTTTAATTTGAATGTTTCAATGGTTTTATTAAAATTGATTTCTAAAGTAATTTATTTTAATTAAGTTAAATAATTAAGATTTAGAGATCAATTAAAAATAAGAATTATCCTTAGTAATCTAGAATTTGAATTAATTAAAGATAAATACATTTGCAAAGATAATTGAGATAATTAAATTATTTTTAATTATCAAGTTTATTGGCTAATAAATGATTTAATTAAGATAATGGTTTCTTAATCAAGAATCTTTTAATATAGTAGATCAAGAATCATTTAATTAATTTAAATGATTAAGTTAAATAAATTAATTAAATAAATAATTAATTAGTGATTAATTAAGATAATCACTTATGAGTTAATTTAATATAATTCCTTGGTGAAGTAATTAAGTGATTAATTACAGAAGGTAATTAAGTAAAAGATAATTACTTTATGAAAAGTAATTAAGTAATATGATTAAGAGTTAATCATTTGAGTTATTAATTAAAGAATTAATTAATAATTAGTTAAAGGTTTAAATTATTTAATTAATGGTTAAATTAATAAAAGGATTAAGAGTAATTAATTAAGTGATTAATTACTTGTAAAAGTAATTAATTTAGAAAGAATTTAATTAATGAAGTAATCATTAAGTAATGAAAATAATTAATTAATTAATAATTGATAATTTAAGAATAATTAATTTATAATTTAGTTTTAATTACTAAATGTAATTAAAGTAATTAATCAAAGGTGATTAATTAAAAGTAATTAATTAAATGTGATTAATTAAAAGTAATTAATCAGGTATAATTAATTAAGGGATAATTATCAGGATAATTAAAGAATAATTGATCAAGGTTGATTAATTTAGAAGGTAATTAAGAGGAAATTACTTAGTATAATTTGGATGTAATTAATCAGGATGATTAATTAATGTGGTAATTAAGTAATAATTACTTAAAAGTAATTAAGTGATAATTAATCATGGATGATTAATTTAATGGATAATTAAGTGATGTTTAATTAATTAATTTGTAATTAATTAATGAATAAAAAGTTGGATTGAAGATAATCCAAGTGTTTAAGTAAGAATTAATTTAATTTAAGGATCAATTAAATTAATTAAGTTTGGATCAAACTTGTTTATGAATGATTAATGATTGGATGAAAGTATCATTGAATGAGTTAATGATATTGGATGTTACTGGATGACATTGGTTCATATGTGATGATGTGAATATGTTATATCTGAGATGTGATTTATATGCTGCTTTGTGATATGTATAGATGCATGTGATAATAGATGCTTATCTATCTGTGTAATATGATACATCCATTTATGTTAAGTGATATTTTCTGAAATATCTATTGTTTAAATCCCTTAAGTACAACTTGGACATTAAAATGGCGTTTGGTTTCGATGAGACCGGAATCGGGTTTCCATATTTGGATATCCGAAAACCACATCGATTCCAATTAAACGTAGGTCGTTAATCCAAGTGGAGCAAGTGAAGACTCGAGGTGTAAGGGCTATCCGTCAGTATAACTCTGTGGGTGATTCCGTAATGAGTTTGACGGAATAGTGCTTATAGGTTCGAGATGGAAATTTAGAGTGCAAGGGCTATGGTCGTTGACTCTGAGGGTGATTCCAAAATGAGTGCAACGAGATAGTGCCTTCGGTTTCGTTCGAACCCGGAACGAACTTGTATGGATTGAATGCTTTCAGAACATCGTCAGGTGGACGATGAGCATTCTAAGATAATTGGTCCTATAAAGGTAATCGCAGCCTCAAGCCTCATCAACCGGGAATGGCTAAAACAGGGGAGGTGCAGCAATGCTTCGTCGGTTGCTCCCACTGGAGAGAAAGATACATCCCTGTCTAGAAGTCCCTTTATATTTCGGCTGTGTGGGCAGTTGGTCTGCACCCAACTGCGGGGTGGCCTTGTTCGGGACTGTTTATTAAGGAAAGGTCCCGACCTTGTGTTGTAGGGGAGTGGGAGCACTCCTCGGTACGGTGATCTAGGCCACGTACTGTGACGGGCGGTACCCCAGTAGTCCTGCCATTGTTGGAAACCCAGTTTCCCTACGAGACCCTACGATTTTGTTTGTATTACCCACTTTTGTGGCTAGTTGCTGGAAATTAATGAATGTAACAATTTCGGCTATTTCTTATTTACTTGAAAACCCTAGACACTATTATAATATCACTGGATTTCCTATCAAATGTTTTGGTTAGCGTAAGTTAAAAACTTTTTCATGTTTATGTGTGGGAAGTCTTACGTGATACCCTTTCTTTTCAAAGGATTTTCTAAAGTTAAGCAATCCTAAACCGTTTACTCACACCAGACCCCTGTCTGACCCGAGTGTTTATTTTCTGTTTTATTAAACTCTTAGGTACTCATATTATATATGAGTAGTCAAGTGATTCAGGTTATCTCTTGACGAATTCTGGAGGAGCTTTGGAGCAGGAGGCTTCAACGTGTAGATATAGTTAGAGTTTCCGCTGTGTTGTTATTCTGTGTTGATGTTCTTGTATTATATTAGACAGAAATGTTATAACTGTCTAAATTTGAGTTGTTTAGTTGTGTACTCTGATGTATATGATACTATGTATATGTTCTATATTATATTTAAATCGTTCCGCTGTGAGATTCTGATGTGTTGTTTTCTCTTTCTTCTCTTTCTTTTCTTCTTCTATCCCTTTCTTTCTTAGTTAGTGATGCAATTTTCTGGTGATAGAAAGTCGGGTCGCTACATATATGTAGCATACGATAGCAAACAAAAAATAGCTTGATCAGTATATGATGCTAGCTGCATATATCATCTAGGGGACAATGTGTCAACGTCCTTCTTCCTGATCAAATATTTTGTGCAATATACTTATGAAATATGTATTATTGAGTCTGAACATGTAATCTATTGGAATGTTATCATTTCAGGAAAGTGTATATGGTTAAAATAACTAAATAAAACCGACTGATATTATCTGCAATGTTTGTTCCATTCGTTTTTTTGTGTATCCCTTGGTATAATGTATGTTGTGAATCTAACGTAGTGATTTATCTCAAACTCATAGTTAGGCGATTCTAATTTTTAACAAATATTATAAAATCAAATGTTTGATTGCTAATTTTACAAAATCAAATGCTATGTTGTTAAAGAGCTTATAAGGCTCATGTGTTCAGTACTGTCTGCAATTCAGGACAATAGATTCATTACTACTGTCCATTCACACTTTTTTACAATCTAAAGTTGGGTAAAAAAATTGGGTTTCTGTTTTCGCGTATGATTAGGATAGTTGATCCTCCTTTGTACATATGAACATAAAATTTGCTTCCCAACACATCATTTCAATTTACTCTCCAAACATATTTAGAGCATTGATTATTAAGAAAATACATAGATTGTTTGTTGTGCACTGTTTTACTTGAACATGCTTATTTAGCATCAATTTTTTTTACATATATTTAACTTTTGCAAAGTTGATTGGAAATGTTATTTTTTTTATTTTTTTTACTGTGGCTTCTTTTAAAACTTCAAATAGTACAAAGATTTTAACAGACATGTGAACATGCTGATGTTGTTCCCTATTACTTTGTATGGATGCAAACTTAGTTCCGTTTGAAGCAATGCGCTATTTTGAAGTATTGGTTCGTCTTGGTTTACTTTGAACACAATAAAATATTTTAGTTGGTTACAAATAAACAATATATTCACTGATGGTTACCAAATTAGTGCTTCTTTAGTATTTGTGTTTTCTCCCTATTTCTTACTAAATTGATGCATCTGCATTCATGAAGCATAAGTACCATTTCTGTCATCGAAAAAATAAATACAACAAAGAGGCTGACGTACAAAATAAATAGATATTTACAGTAATTGCAACATAAATAAATTACAACGTGTAACACAAACGATCTTTATATATAGTTTTATAGCTAAATACATAGGAAAACATAAGTGCATAGTTTTATACTTGCAGACATTTTTCTTAAGGAAGCAGAAGATTAAGTAGGGTAAATGGCTCTTTTGGGAGAGGAATGAATAATGTAAAAATAGTCGTATATGGGCTAAACTATGTACACCTAAATCTAAACAAAGAAGTAAATTCAATAGAGATGGTATTAGTAGGAAGAACAAATATAATCACACCAAAGTGTTTGTAACATGGTTCGCGCTCCGGGAACTTGGGAATGGTGTTCACATTCCAACTTGCACTCTACTAACTCCGAGTTAGTATTAACGCTTTAGTTCGCACTACGGGAACTTTGACTTGGTGTTGGTGCTCCAATTCACACGCCGGTAACGAATTGTTAAATGTTTATACTCCAATTCACGCTGTGGGAAGTTGGAGTCCGTTCGCACTCTGGGAACGAATTGTTAAATGTTTATACTCCAATTCACGTTGTGGGAAGTTGGAGTCCGTTCGCACTCCGGGAACGAATTGTTAAGTGTTTATACTCCAATTCGCGCTCTGGGAATTTGGAGTCCGTTCGCACTCCGGGAACGAATTGTTAAATGAACGGACTCCAACTTCCCACAGCGTGAATTGGAGTATAAACATTTAACAATTCGTTCCCGGAGTGCGAACGGACTCCAACTTCCCACATTCTAAAGCTATGAAGCGCCTAAAAAAGAAACAAAAAAAAAGTTAAAGATTAAAAATATCGGTTAATTACAGCATGTATAACACTCATCTGAGAGTAGAGCTAGCCATTCCGTCCCTATAGCAAAGGGAGGCTAAGTGCAGCATGTAGGAGTTGAAAGCACCCGTCCATCGAGCATTGGTTTTGCAATATAGCTGTTGTTGCTGCAGTGACTGCTGCTAAGAGATAGCTTCGCTACTGAGTGGAGACGGATGAACATGCATAGTGGAATTGAGGCAGAACATATACAGTCTTCAACTAGTTGTACTCAAGTATTCAACTGAGAGTGATAGAGTGCGACAGCCAAATCTATAGCTGATTAGACAGGAGAGCCACAAAAAGACTGAGAGCAAATCTTATACGGTGAAAAGACAAGATGATATGATGAGCACTTGAATTTAACTTAGTGTAAAAGTTTAAATTTAACTTAAATTTTTATTTAACCATCCCCTTCAAAATATAAGCTACCACTGAAGAACCCAGTCAAATAAGAGTTTCTTCCCCTCTATTAAAATATAAGCTACAAAGGCTATTTTCTTTATTATTAAACACATAAAACATATATAATAAAATATATGTTCATGCATCTTGTAAAATAAGGGCCGAAGCTAAATGATGACAACATGAGATGAAAAACAGAGATTCAGTTCATGAACACTAAGCAAAATAATGGTGTGCAGCTTCGCCAATAATAGAAAAGGATTTACTGAACAAATAAAATCACCAAAATTATCCAATCATTTTGTAAATTATTTTGTAAATTACCGAAATTACTGAAAAAGATTTGAACACTTAAAACGCTCAATCATTTTATAAATCATCCAATTCAAAAATTAAGAGATTACAAATTACCAAAATCACCGAAATGTAAATTACTTACCTGCCTTGTTTCTTTAATATCTAAAAGTCTATTCATTGACTTCCCTCCTTTACTGCTTAAGCATTTGAAATATATGAAATAAATATAATATGCTTTAAATGAAAGGCGAAATGCAACAATTGGGAACTTACGTTGAAAATAGTTGGCTAACTATCAAAATTATGCATCAAGAATTACCTGTAAGAAATCCAAGGATAGGGAAGTCCTGATGATATGGCAATTGGTTGGTGAAGAAAGGAAGCTGCAGGACGTCACTGTGAACTGAAATAGGTATGAACGGTGAAGAAATGAGCAAAGTTGCGTTTTTTCTTAGGGATTCGATGCTAAGAGGTTATGTTGTAAAATGGTAGAGAAAGATGAATGAGAGGGAAGATAAAATGTTTTGCCGCTTAAGTTTTTCGGCGTGGGCGCAATGTGACAGACAGCGTGGCTTACGCTGTTTATTAAAACCCTAAAACAGATTAACAGCAAATATAATTCGAATGCTGTTAGCTCTTGCAATTAAATATGATTTTTGTTGTAGTGTATATTAAAGATATAAGTGTATATGTTTATTTCAAACAATTTGAAAAGAACCGGGCATTTAAATTTCTAAGTTCTGTTAATTAATAATGCTTAAATTATTTGAATGAAATGTGAGTAACTAGAATTTATAAAATAAGAGGATTAAGATATCTAAGCTATTGTTTGGGAAAACTTTAAAGTTGAAAGGTAAAGAGGATTTAAACAAATTAAATTTGTGAACATTCTAATTAAGAAAAATGAAATTCTATAAATTTGTATAATACCAAAATTACGTTCTGATAACATATAACAAGACTTACCAAATGTAAAAAGTCAAAATGATGTTTTGGATATGTAATGAGATATTGTATAGATAAACAGAACCTGAAAGTAATTGAAGTATGCAAGTAAGGAAAACTCAAAAGGAATTAAAATGTATATAAATGAAAATTTTGGTTGTGATAAAAATGTTATATACTTAAATATAGAATGAAATGATGAATGGATAAATGAAACAAGTAAGTGAACTTAAGAAAGAAGATAAATGAATCGTATTATATCTTTGTAAATTGGTTACAGGAAATAAATATAAATTGCAAAGTGATTGTAAAGAATTTTTTTTTTTGAATTTGTAACCTTTAAGATAAATGTACACTAAGAAAAGTCATTTATGAGAGGTTAGACTTTTATAGGATGATTAATATACTAAAGTGCTGGTTAATGAAATGTTCCACAAATAAATTTGTTATTAACTAAAATTATGAAATTTAAGTAAATATAAACAAAAGAATACGGTAAAGCTAAGAATCAATTGGAACATGAAATTGAATTTAATTAAATTATATAGAATGTTTCAAATGAACTTGAGTAAGCAAATTTTTTGATATGATGTTTAAGAAAAGATAATGTTAAAGAATATGCTATATAAAGAAATGACTATACGATCTGAATAATGGATTGTGAGTAATTAATTGGAAAAAAAATAGAAGTCAATAGAATAATTTAGTATAGATAAATTGGATAGAAATCCATTGGAAGGTATTACGTGAGATTGTACGTATATTATTTTATTCGCATAACAACTTGATCCAAATTCGAGCACAAAAATTTCGAGATGATTTATATCGATCCAAGTTAGGATTTTCCACTCGATTCTCGACGGCGAACCCTGTATATGGATTTTTGGTTTGATTCTGGAATTCTCTATCATAGTATATGGCTATGCAAGGAGAGTAACAGTTTCCAATCAAGGAACCAAATCTGAGTCCGCACTAGAGAGTCGGGTGAACGATACTAGTTGGAAGTGAAATTGTGTGATCGAATAAGTGATTAGATTGATATTTCTCACGGATGATATACGTACGGCTTACGGACTTAATTAAAGTTAATATTGGAAATTTAAGATGCCGAATATAAAATTATTCTTTTAAAAATATATAAAAGGATGTATATATAAAAGAGATAAACCAAATTGAATGTAAAATTAATAATTTGGTTATGTTGGGTATGATTTGGTTGTTATATGATTGTTAGTAGATTTTATATAATTCATTAAGTGTTAATGAAATTGAAAGCTATAAATCATTGAAATCAAATTGGAAGTTAAATGAATTTAAATAGAATTTAATTTGATTCAAATTGGAAGTAAACCAATGTAAATATAAATTAGTTAATGTTAACTAATTGAATTGAGAATGAATGTTAATAAATCCAACGTTAATGAATCAACTGTGATTAAAATTGAAACCCAAGTCAATAAATATTAATGAGAAGTGAATAAATATTAATGAGAAGTGAATTTATATTGATTTGTTATTGATTCGTTGGATGATAGTTGGATGATAATTGATTTATTGGATGCAGTTGTTGTTAGTTGCATTTGCTATGTTGGCACATGTAGTTGTTATGTTTCTATATGATGTATATTGATATTATTTTCATATATGCATGTTTCTCATGGTTTGTTGAATGTTTAGTAGGTGCGGATTGCACTTGCTTCGCATTTGGAGCTCGCTTTCGCGCTATATTAGCCGTATATGCTCGCTAATAATATATAAGGTGTAGGATCTAGATTAACCCTAGAAAGGGGGGTGAATAGGGTTATAGCAAATTTTCTCGATTTAAACACAGAAATAAATATGCAGTAAAGTAAATCACACACAAAATTTACCCAGCTTCGGCAACCCCTGCCTACTGCCGCATTCACAGATTTCTATTAGAATTAAACAGTATCACGCTTACAAACACTCTACTAGACTTGCAGACATTTGCTTCCGCTCACAAACACTCTACTAGAATCGCACACCCTGCTCGCAAGCATTTGCTCCCGCTCACAAACACTCTACTAGACTCGCACACCCTGCTCCGCCTATAGAGTTTCGCTTACTTGCAAACTTTGCTTCCCGCCTATAGAGCTTCGCTTACTCACAAACTCTGCTCTCGCCTACAATAGAACTTTGCAAACTCGCACACCCTGCTCACTGAACTAATTCTAACTAGACAATCTGACACTACCTAAACCCTAGGTGGTGATTTACAAATTCTTTGATTCGTAAATAAAAACAACAATTAAAAACAATAGAAAATAACCCTTAAACCCTAGTTAACAAAATAATAAAGCCCTTTTATAAAATTAAAAACACTAAACCCCCTTTTAATATTAAGGCCAGCCCACTCCCTTATTTCACCCGATCCTTTTTGTCTCGTTCCTTTGCTTGAGAGTAATGGCGGCTTCGTCCTGTTTGTGAAATTAGGGCTTCGTTCCCTTTGTTCCAATTAGGGCTTCGGCTCTTGTGTAAATCAGGGCTTCAATTTCTTCGTTCGATCTGAGATATGTTGCCCTAGCTCGCTGCTTCTTTGATGGTCGACTATCACTCGTTTGCAGCTGCTTGATCGAGTTCGTTGTTTATGATTTCGGTATGTACTGTTTCCTTTTTCTTTGCTGGTTTATGCTTGAACTCGATGATTATTTTGCCAATGATGATTGGGCTTATATAGGATTCGAAATCCTATTATTGCGTTCGTATACGTTCATTTGAATTTGTCAATGGTCGTTCGATCTTGTATTGATGCTTGGGATTGATCTGACTTTGTCAATTTCGTATTTTTGGTAGCTTGATTTACACGGTATTGATTTGATTTCGTGGTCAATTTTCTTGGCTATCACGGTGAACACTTGTTTGACTTTGACAATACTGATTTCGTGAATTTTCACTTTGTTGACTTGTTCAACATACTGACTTGGTTCAATCTTGACTTCGGCTTTGATTGATTACATGAATTGTTGGCTTGATCAACCTTGATGTTGAACTCTGTCTTCACTGATTGTGTTTACTACAGCCAATTGATTTCTTAAACTTTGTAGCCTTGGTTACTGGTCGAGTTGTATCTGCTTGTAGTTGATGCATATGCTCTCTGTTTGCTTTTGATGCATTCTGGTGCGGTGTTGTTACTGCATTCACGACCACTGTAATGTATTCTCTGGTTTGATGTTGCATTTGTATCACTGCAAAACTCCATTGCTGTGTTGCTCACTGATGCATTCATTGATATAATTCATGATGTATTCATTTTGTTTAAATGAAATCTTGTTCATTGTTGTTGTTTAAGTTAGTCTGCACTTTTACTTGAACTTGTAGTCTGCCTTGATCATCTTGTAACCTGGTCTGGTGCACCTTGTTTCATTATCTGTTGCATACATGAGATTGACACTGTACTTTATTCATGCTTGTTGCGTTCGGTTTGCACTTGTTCATCATGTAGCTTGTTGGTCTTCATGTGTCTGGTTTTGTTGCTCTGACTTGTATCACTTGATGTCTTGAGCTTCAACTGTGCTCGAGCTCGTATCACAGCAAACTGCATGTTATGTTTGTTTGGTAGTTGCATTATAGTTGCATTCACTTGGCATTCACTTGGGTCTGTTGTGCCACTTGTGCATTGTTGTCATTTGGTCGTTTCTGCTATGTCATCTTGAGTCTGTACAATGTTGTACTTGTTGCCTTGTATCACTGTGTACTGGTGGCATTTCTTTGGTCTGCACTGCTTGTTGATGTTTGGTCTGTGTAGTTGCAGTATTCATTATGTTGGTCGAGCTTGCATTCTTTGTTGGTACTTTTGAATGTTTGCAGCTTTGAGTTGTTTAATGAAGAGGTTGAACTTGCATACTTCATGTAGCCTTCATGTTTGGTCTGACCTTTGCACATATGACTCTCTTCATGTTTGTTGCAGTCCATATTCTTTTGATCACTTGATTATTGTTTGATTTTCCTGTTGAGACCTCTGCACTGTGCCTTGTTTGTTGAAGTTGTGCTTGCACACTTGCTATTGTTGGCTGCGCACACGAGTTGGCGAGGCAGTGCACACGTGTATGAATGTACACGTGTGTATTGCAGCCACTTATGGTTACATGTCCTTGTAATATCTATATGCACGACTTTGTGATGAAAAAAAGTGTGAATTATGACGAACAACCCAAATAACCGAGGCAAACCATATTTTCAAAAATCGTATTTTATTTTATATTGCAAAAATATTTCTTTTTCAATTTTACTGCGTTAGTGAATATTTTTGCAGATTGCTCAGATGCTGGATTCAAACTGGAATGCAGTTGAAGACAAAATATGAGTGTGAGTGATATGTAGTGAGGTTAACTGTAAATGTGAAATATGATGTGATTGTAATCAAAGTTGTATAGTTATAGTGAGAGATTGAAATTGTACTATTCAAAATTGTAATAAATATTTTTTTGAATAAAATTTCTGTTTGAATTCAAATTCTGTGTAATTTATTTTATTCAACAAATATTTATTTAAACTGTGAAAAATAGAATAGTATATTAACAAATACATTTAAACGAATGTATATATGTTTATTATCATCAAACAAAAATCATATAAGCGCATATTCAACAATCTCCCCCTTTTGATGATAACAAACATATATTTAAGATTTTGAATGCATTAAATGTATTTGATCGTTCAATTTGCTCCCCCTATTTGAATGCTCCCTCTCTACACAATACTCCCCCTACATATATATAAATGAGCGTATATGCAAAGTGAAAATTATTTGACCTTTGCTTGATTCTATTTGACAAAATCTTAACTTTTCTCTCCCCCTTTTGTTATCAGCAAAAGAATAACAGTGTTATAAAAATAGGGATGAAGTGATAGACATGAATCAAATATTTAACTCAATTGAATATAAATATTAAATTTCAATAAAACTCAAACAAAAATCATAATTACCCTTATCAAGCGCATATTCCACTTTCAGAAGTGATGGGGATAAAATCATCAAAAAATCATACAATTCTGTCTATTTATGGTATATTTATTTCAGGAAATTTGAATATCTACTAACCATGCATAACCGTTAGGACTTTTAAATGAGATTAGTAGTATTCACAATTTTTATAAAAAATGAAATCAAGTATCTTCTAACCACGCATGACCGTGAGGACTTTTAAATGGGATTAGAATCAACTTGTCTATTTGAATCAATTAATTTTGATATGCGTTCCATACATGCATAACCGTGAGGACTTTTAAATGAGCATGGAAGCACATAATCAAAAATCCAAGTAATTCACCCATGCATAACCGTGAGGACTTTTAAATGAGAGTGAATACTTTGGATATTTATTTTTATTGCTAAATATAATAAGTTGAAGCACAAATAATTTCCTTCACGGATTTAAAGATATTGAAGAACAAATGATTTCTTTTGTAAACTACCACAAATTTACATACTAAATATGATCTTGATGAGTGATGGTCGATAGAAAGATGATAGAAATAGAAATGGTCATGGAATTTTTACCCAACAAAAAGTTTTTATAACTCTTGTTATGAAATTCTAAAGAAATTTTCTAATTATACTTTCTCGAGTTATAATATATGATAAATATCAACACTCATCTCTTTTTCAATCACTATTCATCTTTTCGATAATCAAAGGGAGTCAGATTAGTCAAAATTTGTCATTTAAAATCAAATTCAAAAATTATAAAATCAAATTCAAAAATTATAAAATCAATTTTTCAAAAATGATTAATCTGTAAATATGGTCAAACATGATTTTCTCGAGGGGGTTTTATAAGAAAATTTTCTGCTATTTGAAAATAATTTCAAATGAAAAATATGCAGATATTTTCTTTGAAAACAAAAACGATGCAGCAAATGAATGTTTCAAAAAAAAATTAATCACGTTCCACTAGTAATTTTTCTATCAACTATATTACCAGTTTAATCTGCATCTGAATTTAAATTTCACTCAATATTCACTCGTTGAACCATGAAGTGTGCACCAAGAATTTCAAACTTAACATCATTCTTTTGAATTTGAATTGAAGTCGTGTTAACACTCAAACAAATATCATGGTGTTAATTTCAGAAACCATAGGTTAAACAATTATATTCATGAGTAATCAACAGTCAATCAACATCATAATTATTTCAAAAACAATTTCTTAAGGTTTCAACAATTTTTTAAAATCCTTTTTCACATGAATTTGAAATCGTGCAAATTTACAAGCAGTGACCAAAATATCAAAACAAATATATCTACGTGTAGCATGAGTAACCATCATTTGACCGAACAAATTTATATGGATTAGTTCAAAGTTGAAAATCTGATTGGTCATCATTTAAGCACAAAACAATGTCATAAATAAGAATAAGTCAAAAAAAAAAATCATATCAATTAAGTCCGAATCAGTCAACCTCCACGTAAATCTATTTAAAGATGGTTGGTCAATATTTTGAAAAAGAATCATAGCATCAAAATCATCATCTTTTGTTTATCTCAATATTGGCTGATTTTAATTTAGAGTATGGTGCAGATAATCACATTTAAAAAAAATTACCTGTTTTACCTTTACGATAATTTTTCGTGATTGCCCATTGTGATTCTGTCACCTTTGAACTAGGCTAAGGAACTTTGCTTTGTCGCCCGTTGTGTTTCTGGAACAGCCAAAATCCAGAGAACACTGTTGTTGTTCCTTAGCCTACCACCACACCTACACGATGAAAGATTTATGTGACCAATTTGTTTTTATAGGTCCATGATTGTTAGTGGCAGAATATGAAACATATGTTTGTGGAGACCTAAAACTATTTATATATGTTCCTTTTGGCACCCAAATTTGTTTGACTTTCAAAGATTTTATATTTGTGCCTTTTGGAACCCAAATTGGTATAGTTTTCACGTGTTTGGGTCTATACCAACAATTATTTCGATTATGTCCAAATTTTCTACAAAACGTGCACATTAAATTGACTTGATTAAATTTTGTGTTCCTATGACTATGATTTTTAACATGATTTCCAATTATTTCAGATCGAGCAAAAACACTTTTACTTTTTGCATTATCATCATTTTGTGATTTCCCAAAACCTAGTCCTTTTCTATTGTTAGCAAAAAATTGATTTCCCAATAACATTTTGAAAGATTTTTCTCCTTTTGAAAAGTTATTCAGGGATTTCTCAACATTTTGGACTCTGGTTTTTAATGTTGAGTTTTCAGTGACAAGTGAGGTGCATCGATTTATAAAATCCTTTTTCCTAGTGTCGATGGCTTCCTTAAGATTCAAGTTTTCTTTTTCAAGGCTCTCAAAATTATTCCTAATTTTTGATAGTTCTGAATCTGAAATTTTACATTGGTTACATTCTAGGTTTTGAATATTTTCAAGTTCAGTTTTTAACCTAGAATTTTCATGGGCGAGTTTCCTCATTTCAGATTTCAGTTTTTCAATTTTAGATTCAAGCATATCAACTACTTTAGTAAGATCAGAACACATAAAAACAAGTTCTTTATAAGAAAACTCACCTGCCTCACTAGATTCGTCGGAGCTTGCTTCTGAATTTGATTTTCCCATAAGACACAAATTAGCCTCCTCTGAGCTGCTATCTGAAACTTCTTCTCCTTCTTCATCATCCCAAGTTGCTGCAAAGGCCTTCGTTTTCTTTTTCTTTCCTTTGTTGTTTTTGAGAAGTGGGCATTTTGGTTTGATATGGCCAGGCTTGTTGCAGTTATAACACGTCAGTTCATCATCGGAATTTTCAGAATCTTTTGGCCTATTACAACTTGTTTTCTTCTTGCGTGACTTGAATCTCGACCATTTTCTAAGATTATTGACAGCCATTGCAAGCTCTTCAATTGGATCTTCTTCATCTTTATCGCTTTCTTCTTTGCTCTTTAAGGCAATCGTCTTCTTCTTTGGTTCGGAGTTGTTGTGTTCTTCCTTTGCTTTTAACTCAAGCTCATATGTCATCAAGTTACCAATCAACTCCTCCATGCTTAGCTTACTTAGATCTTTCGATTCTTGAATTGCTGTGACTTTTGCCTCAAAGTTCATTGGTAAAACTCGTAGTATCTTCCTCACAAGCTCTACCTCAGTGAATACCTTCCCAAGCGCTCTAGCATTGTATACCAAGGTTGAAAAGCGTCCAAACATGTCTTTTATGCTCTCGCCTTTGTCCATCACAAAGTTTTCGTATTCGTTGCTGAATAGGGCTAGACGAGACTCCTTGACTTGAGAAGTTCCTTCGTGTGTCACCTCCAAAGTGTGCCAAATTTCCTGTGCTGTTGTAGAATGAGAAATTCTATTAAATTCATTTTTATCAAGAGCACATATCAAAGCATTCATGGCTTTAGCATTTGTCGTTTTCAATTTCTTATCGTTAGCATCCCACCTATCCTTAGGTTTAGGAATCTCAGTACCACCAACGATTATAGTGGGAGGTTTATAGCCAGTTTCAATAATATCCCAAACATCATAATCAACAGAACTAAGATATATACCCATCCTAACTTTCCAGTAAGCATAATCGTTTCCGTTAAACATAGGTGGCCTAGTAATAGATTGCCCCTCAGAAAAAGCATTATTTTGTAGACTCATGACTCTAGAGTTAAATAAAAAAATATACCGGGCTCTGATACCACTTGTAGGATCTAGATTAACCCTAGAGGGGGGGTGAATAGGGTTATAGCAAATTTTCTCGATTTAAACACAGAAATAAACTACAGAAATAAATATGCAGTAAAGTAAATCACACACAAAATTTACCCAGCTTCGGCAACCCCTGCCTACTGCTGCATTCACAGATTTCTATTAGAATTAAACAGTATCACGCTTACAAACACTCTACTAGACTCGCAGACATTTGCTTCCGCTCACAAACACTCTACTAGACTCGCACACCCTGCTCTCAAACATTTGCTCCCGCTCACAAACACTCTACTAGACTCGCACACCCTGCTCCGCCTATAGAGTTTCGCTTACTTGCAAACTTTGCTTCCCGCCAATAGAGCTTCGCTTACTCGCAAACTCTGCTCCCGCCTA
This sequence comes from Allium cepa, assembly GCA_030765085.1. Lineage (NCBI taxonomy): Eukaryota > Viridiplantae > Streptophyta > Magnoliopsida > Asparagales > Amaryllidaceae > Allium > Allium cepa. Next base: position 12,863,438 of record CM060942.1, read on the forward strand.
CAATAGAACTTTGCAAACTCGCACACCCTGCTCACTGAACTAGTTCTAACTAGACAATCTGACACTACCTAAACCCTAGGTGGTGATTTACAAATTCTTTGATTCGTAAAATAAAAACAACAATTAAAAACAATAGAAAATAACCCTTAACCCTAGTTAACAAAATAATAAAGCCCTTTTATAAAATTAAAAACACTAAACCCCCTTTTAATATTAAGGCCAGCCCACTCCCTTATTTCACCCGATCCTTTTTGTCTCGTTCCTTTGCTTGAGAGTAATGGCGGCTTCGTCCTGTTTCTGAAATTAGGGCTTCGTTCCCTTTGTTCCAATTAGGGCTTCGGCTCTTGTGTAAATCAGGGCTTCAATTTCTTTGTTCGATCTGAGATATGTTGCCCTAGCTCGCTGCTTCTCTGATGGTCGACTATCGCACGTTTGCAGTTGCTTGATCGAGTTCGTTGTTGGTGATTTCGGTATGTACTGTTTCGTTTTTCTTTGCTGGTTTATGCTTGAACTCGATGATTATTTTGCCAATGATGATTGGGCTTATATAGGATTCGAAATCCTATTTTTGCGTTCGTATACGTTCATTTGAATTTGTCAATGGTCGTTCGATCTTGTATTGATGCTTGGGATTGATCTGACTTTGTCAATTTCGTATTTTTGGTAGCTTGATTTACACGATATTGATTTGATTTCGTGGTCAATTTTCTTGGCTATCACGGTGAACACTTGTTTGACTTTGACAATACTGATTTCGTGAATTTTCACTTTTTTGACTTGTTCAACATACTGACTTGGTTCAATCTTGACTTCGGCTTTGATTGATTACATGAATTTTTGGCTTGATCAACCTTGATGTTGAACTCTGTCTTCACTGATTGTGTTTACTGCAGCCAATTGATTTCTTAAACTTTGTAGCCTTGGTTACTGGTCGAGTTGTATCTGCTTGTAGTTGATGCATATGCTCTCTGTTTGCTTTTGATGCATTCTGGTGCGGTGTTGTTACTGCATTCACGACCACTGTAATGTATTCTCTGGTTTGATGTTGCATTTGTATCACTGCAAAACTCCATTGCTGTGTTGCTCACTGATGCATTCATTGATATAATTCATGATGTATTCATTTTGTTTAAATGAAATCTTGTTCATTGTTGTTGTTTAAGTTAGTCTGCACTTTTACTTGAACTTGTAGTCTGCCTTGATCATCTTGTAACCTGGTCTGGTGCACCTTGTTTCATTATCTGTTGCATACATGAGATTGACACTGTACTTTATTCATGCTTGTTGCGTTCGGTTTGCACTTGTTCATCATGTAGCTTGTTGGTCTTCATGTGTCTGGTTTTGTTGCTCTGACTTGTATCACTTGATGTCTTGAGCTTCAACTGTGCTCGAGCTCGTATCACAGCAAACTGCATGTTATGTTTGTTTGGTAGTTGCATTATAGTTGCATTCACTTGGCATTCACTTGGGTCTGTTGTGCCACTTGTGCATTGTTGTCATTTGGTCGTTTCTGCTATGTCATCTTGAGTCTGTACAATGTTGTACTTGTTGCCTTGTATCACTGTGTACTGGTGGCATTTCTTTGGTCTGCACTGCTTGTTGATGTTTGGTCTGTGTAGTTGCAGTATTCATTATGTTGGTCGAGCTTGCATTCTTTGTTGGTACTTTTGAATGTTTGCAGCTTTGAGTTGTTTAATGAAGAGGTTGAACTTGCATACTTCATGTAGCCTTCATGTTTGGTCTGACCATTGCACATATGACTCTCTTCATGTTTGTTGCAGTCCATATTCTTTTGATCACTTGATTATTGTTTGATTTTCCTGTTGAGACCTCTGCACTGTGCCTTGTTTGTTGAAGTTGTGCTTGCACACTTGCTATTGTTGGCTGCGCACACGAGTTGGCGAGGCAGTGCACACGTGTATGAATGTACACGTGTGTATTGCAGCCACTTATGGTTACATGTCCCTGTAATATCTATATGCACGACTTTGTGATGAAAACAAGTGTGAATTATGACGAACAACCCAAATAACCGAGGCAAACCATATTTTCAAAAATCGTATTTTATTTTATATTGCAAAAATATTTCTTTTTCAATTTTACTGCGTTAGTGAATATTTTTGCAGATTGCTCAGATGCTGGATTCAAACTGGAATGCAGTTGAAGACAAAATACGAGTGTGAGTGATATGCAGCGAGGTTAACTGTAAATGTGAAATATGATGTGATTGTAATCAAAGTTGTATAGTTATAGTGAGAGATTGAAATTGTACTATTCAAAATTGTAATAAATATTTGTTTGAATAAAATTTCTGTTTGAATTCAAATTCTGTGTAATTTATTTTATTCAACAAATATTTATTTAAACTGTGAAAAATAGAATAGTATATTAACAAATACATTTAAACGAATGTATATATGTTTATTATCATCAAACAAAAATCATATAAGCGCATATTCAACATAAGGTACATATCTGGGATTACATACCGTACTTTTACACTTTTTCCCTGCGGGATGCATCATCACTTGATGAGATGTATATTTGTGATATTTATACTGTCATTTTTTTTTGGATCGAGCCGCGCAAAGGAGACTCTGCCGAAATTTTCCGTAAATCTGGATGTTAGAATAATTTTCAAGTTTTAAAATTTTATAACTTGTTTTGATAACTAACTTTTAAAGTTAGAATGCCGTTCAGAGTAACTTAGTGAAAGCGTAGTTATGACTTTATAAATGGAATTTCATCGTTTATAAGTTGGTAACGTTGAATAAAATATATCTAATGTTGAATTCTATACTTAGTTCCTTTTCCTTTCTCTTTCCTTTTCGGGGATGAAAAGTTTTGAGTGGGGGAGAGTGTAACGACCCGTAAATTTTCGATAATTAAAATAGCTAATTTAAAAGATTTCGTGATTTAGTGTTAGAAAAAAAAATTGTAAGTCGTTTGGAATAGTAATAACTAGAATGAAATACAACAAATTTTATCTAAGTTAATTATTTATGAATTGATTGAAATCCCAAATCAATTGAAATAATATGTAGTCAAAGGTAATTAAATGAATTTGTATTGTAAAGGTAATTGTGACGCTTATTTGTAAATAATAAACTTATAAGTAATTAAAAGTTAACGGTGATAATTATTTAAGTTGCCTATTCATTTAGTTAGTCGAATTGAATTTGTGAACCAATTGCCATTGAACTGAAAGTTTATATATTAGTTGAGTGCATTATCTCTAAGTGTAGTTAAATAATAATGTGGAATACATTTGATGTTATATAGTAAATCGACTGATAATGAAATTTTTTATTTAAAAATCCAATATTGAAATCCGTCAAATATTGAACAATTAAATTGTTTAAATTTAATATTTGGAATTTATTGAATAATTGAATAATGGGAATTAAATAACTGTTTTAATGAAAATGGTTGTTCTATAATTTGAATTTGTTAAATTTTATAAGTTAGTTTTGAATATTTCAAAAGATAATGATTTAAGAATAATCAAATTTGTTTAAGTTTAATATTACAAATGTTTGAATAATTAAATTCCGAATTTGATATGATTAATTTGATATTGAAATTCAATATATGAAAATAGAGTGAATAATTGAAATTTGATCTAATATGATTCAAATTGGTTTCCAAAGTGAATGTAAGTTATATTGGGATTATAATAGAGTTAATAAGATTTTAAAATTGGAAATTATTGGATAATTGAATAACGGGTTTAATATGACTAAAGATGATTTGTAAAATTTTATTTTATCATATTAAAGTTAGAATGAGTTTATAGAACTTTTAAAATTGAATTAAAAGTAAATCTGTAAAAATTGAATATTTTAATATTTAATTATCGACTGAAAAATAGCCAATTTTCGAACAGTCTCAGAATTGGACGAAACTAGTTCCATTGGATCCGCAATAGTTTGTTATTATCGGATTTCAATTTTCGTAGCAATCGGAGTTTTCGTTTCACCATGGCAGCTCGAAACGCATCGAAATTGTTTTAATATTAATTTGACGAGTTAAAATAGTCATTTTTCAAACAGTCTCGGATTTCGACGAATCTAGTTTCATCGGATCCGTAATATGATATTATTGTAAGATTTAAATTTTGTGTCAATCGGATTTACCGTTTGTCCGGGGCAAGCCAAAACGCCTAAGAAATTCATTTAATCGGTTTAATTTAAAATTGATCGTTTATTGCCGTAACTCGCACAGACGATCGAATTAGCTTTCGAAACCTGTTCAATTGTGTCCAGAACGCGGGGTGAACCCTAGAAACGCCGGTCACCACGCGTAAATCGGAGTTCGGAAAAGCCGGATAAATAGTGTTCGTCGAATTTCCTATAAAAGCACCTCAATTATTCATTTTGGCAAAATAAAACAAATTAGGGTTTTAAAAACCCTGGCCGCCATCTCCAGGTTCGAAGGCCAGAAACGCACCCAATTCATCCCCTCCGATCTCCAAATTCGTCGACATTCACGCGAAATCTTCAACATGAAAGTTGTAGAGGGCATCGATATCTCTCTATCCAACTGTTATGATCGTGTTTCGATGCACGAATCAACGGCAATTGCTCGTCAAAGTCGCGCGTTTGTTCATGTCGTTCGAGAGCACGGGGAGGCCGTGCGTGGCAGGTCTCTGGCCGAGGGTTGGTGGCGCGATATGCTTCGAGATGATGTCGCTTGATCGTCCTCAAGTGGACCGAGATGATGACGAAAATTGCTTGATGTTGGGCGGCTATGGTTTCATGTTGTTCACGCGAATACTGGAAGTGAACGTGATGGAGAAAGGTGGAAATCAACGGCCCTGATCTGCAAATTTGAAATGTGTGGCCTGATGGTATTAGGGTTAGAGATGGTAAATTTAATTATTTTATAATTCGTGTAAACTTCTAAAATGCATAACTCTTTCATACGAGGTCGAAAACGCACGAAACGAATTGCGTTGGCTTCGCTTTATCGAACATTACGCTATGGAACTGGATTGGAGTCGTTTGGAGCTAGTGAAAATTTCGGGTAAAATTAAACGCTCGTTTAATTTTATTCGAAATAAAATGCTGGAACTACATTGAAATCAAGGTGAGTGTTTTATAATGCTCACAACGTCCTAAATATCTTTATGCTAGTTAAATTTAATATTATGAAGTGATATGAATTTTATTTGTCGTTGTTTGATAAAATTTAATTGTCATATAGATTGTCATTTGAATTAACCGTTAAAAGTTTAATTGACAATTAAATTGAAACTAATTTTGAATTGCGATTAAATTACCTGACATTGATAACTATGAAATTGTCATGAATTGTATTGTCTATTGGACGATGTATTTCGATGGATGCTATTGGTTGATATATAAATGTTTGGATGTTTATTTGCTTATATATATCCTGTTATGCATACATATGACACTGTGATTTGATTTAAGTGATATATATTCATCCCTGACATTTAATTGAAATAAATAATTACTTGGTCATAGGATAGAAAATTAAATACGAACACCGGATTGGCTAAATTAATAATTTTTAAAATCGTCGATTTGAAATTTATTTAAATGTTTTGATTTAAAAGTTATAAATAGAAATCAATTTATAGATATCGAATTTATCGGAAAATTGAATTTGGAATGTTGAAATAAATTTTGGTTAAAGGAAATTGTTAAATAATTTAAGTTGAGACTTTGAGATTAAAAATGGGGATATGATTGAATTTCGAAAATTTATTTGTTTTAAAGATTGAACATTATTTCGAGCTTTGAGTATTACTAAGTAAAAGTGACATAAAAATGATATTTTGAAATTGAGCTTGTAATTGAATCATATTTGGAATTTGGATTCAAATTGGAATATTGAAGGATAGTTTTGTTAAGTGTTATAAATTGATATTTTGAAAATCAAGCTCCAAATCGATATAAATTGAAATTGAATTAAATTGAAAGTGAATATAAATTGAATAAATTTGAAGTCAAAGTTGACATTGATTTGAATTGAAATCGAAATTGAATCGTTAGAATGGAAACTGAAATTGATTTTAATTGGGAAGTTATAATTGAAATGGTTTGGTTTTGAAGCTGTTTTATTTTGTTTTCCAAATTACTCGGTTATATAACCATTGTTAAATACTTCAACTATTTTAATCTATTTTAAATCTACTTAACCCAATTTAAATTATTTCAAACTAATTTATCTATTTCAAATCCATTTTAAGATTTTAAGTATTTTTAACTATTTTAATTATTTAAAACTACTTTTAAACTACTTAAAACTATTTTCTAAAGTTCCAAACTGGTCAATAAGGTGAAATGTTCATGTATAAATCTTGAATTTAAATACGAATTGGGTTAAATGAAGTTGCAACCTAAATTGAAATTCGAAATGATTTTGAAATCGAAATGAGATATTGATGCGAAAAATGATTTTGAAACAGAATCTTACATTTTGAATAACTATGGTGATATTTGAAATGGATTTGATTTTTGAAGAGAATATGATATTTTGATATCAATTATGAATCGATTTGAAATGTAAAAGACCCAACGGTGTAATGATACGTAGTTATTAAAGAGACCGGGATCAGATATGGACATACTCTCTGTCGATACCGAACACCACTTTAATAACTGTTATACGCGGAGTGTTGATCCAGAATGAAGTGGATGGTTTGGTGTACGCGTTGACTGAAGAAAGAGAACGATATTGGATGACCCCTGACATGACTAAAACAGGAGCCGCGCCGGGCCATTGAGGTTCGTCATCTCTAGCGGACACACTTCTTCAATACCATATCTATTACATTTGTGATTCGATTTCGGTGCCTCCCTTTATTTGGGAGTGTTGTTTCGCGGTGTTGGGGTAGCTGCTGGCTATGCTCAACATCAGTCCGGATCACGCAACTAGTAGTATCCTGGTTGTTATCGCCTCATGTACCTTGTCATACTGATTATCCTATTCGCGACCACTACATTATGTTTTGTGTTATACCTATGGGGTACCCTCTGATAACCACCAGTTTACGGTGGGGCTTATGGTGCTGTATAGACTATGGCATTATAAAAATGTGTTAAGGGGGATTATGGTAACGCCTTAATGCTATTATGATACTTTATATTACTGATAGGCATTATCTACTTAGCGTAAATTACTACATAGTAGATAGTTTAACGGATCCTTAAGAGATGGAAAATCCCGCAACATCTCTTGAGTTATTGCACGCACGTTGACACTGGATATGATATGTCAAACCCCGTAAACATCTCTGACGCCGTTACACTCATATTTATTTACGATTGATTTAACTTTCATAAGGATATTTTAGTCCTGACTCGAGTGTTTTGTCTTTTCATTACGCTCGGGTCAGTCCTGAGTTTTTCAGATTTTTGAAAATCTATTCTGGAGGATGAAGACGAAGATTTGGTATACTATTACTATTATTACCCTTGCATCATGCTATCTGCTGCATTATTTTAATTGTTCTGTTGTATATGTATAACTCTGATAAATGTTGCATAGATAATTGTTAAAGTATAGAAAACAGCTTCATGAACTGTTTATTTGACTATTATATTTTATCGTTCCGCTGCGAGATTCTGTGTTATTTCATTTCCTTTATTTCTCTTTCTTTTCTTTTGTTATTTTACCCCAATAACCATCTGCCCTTTCGAATTGTTTGGAATCGGCATGTGTATTTGATCGTCGGTTTAAACTTTCCAAAAAGGCGGGTCGTTACAAGATTTGTCCTCAAGAATGATATTAAGGAATTTTGAACCGCCACATTAAGTTGCGAACCCACATTCACTACATTGTTCAGATCTTTCGGGTCAACAGTTACTGGCACCGTTACTTCAACTGGCACCACTCTATTCTCCCCTACACTAGCTTTTCTGGGATCCATTTCTCTTCGTGCCCCGCTATGCTCGCCAGTGCAGGGTCCACCCTGTAATTGCTATAAGGTTTGTTCTTTGATGCGGACTGGTGCTGCCGCATCTTTTCCCATCTCTCTCTTCCCTGCTTCATGCAACTCTATTAGATAACATTCTCCCCCAGCATTCTGATCCCCTTTAATAACTCCAACACCATTATCTGTGGGAAATTTCATAGTAAGGCACCACGGGGCGAGAATTGCCTTAAAAGCCGCAAGAGTTGGTCGGCCTAGGAAGGCGTTGTAGGCAGAAAATTCATCAACAATTACAAAAGTCTGTTTCCGAACTACGTTTTTTTGTCCCTCTCCAAGCTCGACGAACAAGTCGATAGTTCCAATGGGCTGTTTCGGTTCCCCAGTGAACCGAACAATCTTCTGAGATGAGGCTTGAACATCAGCCATTGGAATCTTCATTTGGTCGAACGTCCTTTTAAAGAGAATATTGCAAGAAGAGCGGCAATCTACGAGCACTCTTCTCACAATAGCTGGCCCAATGCCTGTAGAGATGACCAAGGGATCCATGGTCGGAGCTTCAGTGCCCATAGAGTCCCTGGCTCTGAAAACAATATCATCATTAAAAAAATTTGCTGCTTCGAAGGTGCAGCGTCTTCTAGCATAAAAACACTCTCTTCTGTTGGTGCATACTTCAAGGCACGGGCATATCTTTCCATCTCGCCCCAGCTTCTGCCTGCTGGGTGAGGACCTCCTGTAATCACATTAATAACAAGTCTTTCTGATTCATGTACAGTGTTCCTCTCACCCGAGCCAGATGGATGAGCAGGAAATTGCTGACCCTTAGTAGACGAAATTCGGTCATTTCTACTTCTCTTAACATATTGCTGCAACTTGTTCTCTCTCAATAGTTCTTCAATTAAAATTTTCAGATGGCGACATTCGTTGGTATCATGACCGGGTTGGTTATGAAACCGACAGAATCTCCCACTTTGAGCAGCTTTTTTGCTAACTCTCATCTCAGGCGGTTTAGCTTATTCTACCGCATCTTTGGTAGCAAAGAAGATATTCTCTGGAGTGTCAATCAAAGGAGTGAAATCTGATGATTTTAAGAAGCGAGGTTTCTTCGTATCTTTCTGTTTCCTTCCACCATTGTTTTCCCTTTTCTGACTCCTGGATTCTCTTTTGGTAGGAGCAACAGCATTATCCTTAACCTCTGTCAATGCCACTTTAACTGGTGCCCGAAGGCTTTCCAAGCGCATGAATTCATCAGCTTTCTTATAGAATTTCTCAAGTGAATTCGGTTCTTTCATCTTCAGCCAATTCCCAAATTCGCTTGATTTGTCAATTGCCCTCATCAGGTATGTCAAGACCATTCGTGGCTCTACATTGTCCACTTTAGCCAAAGCTATGTTGAAGCGGTTCAAGAAAGACCTGATAGATTCCCTAGGATTCTGTTCCAAGCTTGACAGCGACATAATATCCTTTTCCTTTGAAGCATACAGCCCGAATTGCTCTTTAAACTTCCGAGTCAAATCGGCGAACTGGTCTATGGATCGGACCGGAAGTTTTGTGAACGAGAGCAGAGCCACACCTTCCAAATATACCGTAAAGTTCCGGCATTTGATCTCATCAGACGCTCTAGCACCCGTCATGTGCCAATCATATTTATACAGAAATTGGTTGAGGTCACTTGTTCCCTTATAAGCCGGGATGGTCGGAGGAACGAACTTCCTTGGGAATTCTTTCCTTAGAATCTTCTCAGTGAATGGAGTTTTGCTCGGAGCGAATCCCCATTCCTTCTCATCTTCATCTCTCTGCATACTTTCTTTCATGATCTGTCCACCATGCCCGAAAGATATTCCTTATCATTTATAGGATCTGCAGGACAGACTTCGGCCATTTTCTCGAAAGTTTGTCGGGACAAACGTTCGCAGAGAGTTGGCTTTGGTCTCGATCCTCCAGGTTGAGGAGGTGTTTCTTTGGCGGGGCTAGCTGGTCTTTGAGGAATATTCCTTTCCTCGGGATCACGAATATCATATGCAAGGTTTTCTTTGTTATTCACCGGTTGACGGTTTGCTCCGAGCAACGCATTTATCCTTTCAAGCATTAAACCATTCTGAGTTTCCATCTGCTGGTATAATCCAGATACTGCAGCATCTAACTCTGCCCTTGTAATTCCGGCACTGGGTGCTGCTTGACTTGACGAAGGAGAAGTGGTAGTATTTTCATGGACATTACTAGGTCTTGTATATCCACGCTTTCTTCCAGGAGCCATTATTTCTGATAGACTTCTGGTTTTAAGAGAGACATTTTCCATAAACTTTTGCGAAGCAATGATGAAGATAGCCTGAGTTCAACTCTCAATGAAAGCACCAAAAATGTTAACGCTAAAAATTGAACGCTAACACCACGGTGGATGTAGAGGTTAAGTGAAAGCACCACCAGTGAACATGGGAATTAGAAAGAAGTAAAAAAGTCCAGAGAAAGCAGTAAAAGAAAACAATTTTATAGTGGTTCGACTTTAGATTAAGCCTATGTCCACTTTAATCCTCTTTATTACTGAAATCAATTACAACTTTACAACAATCCTCAATTACAATACTGATGAGACAAACAACTAGGACTTCGATGTAGAAGAATTCTTTGAATCCATGTTGATTGTGTTAGATTTCCTCTCGAAGTTAGTTGAGATGCCTTTCGTGTTTGAAGTGTCGAGTGAGTTGAGAATTCAGCAGAGTATCGGTGTTCCAGGAATGAGCCAAAGATCCCCCGAATGTTGGAGCTAGCGCCGTATTTATAGGAGAGTTCGGCTTTAGATCGCAGGTCGCGAGCGACCTTGGATAGGTCGTAGGTCGCCAGCGACCTAGGGAATGTGGTTTACGACTTAGTAAGGTCGTACTGGGTCATCTGAGCGAGTTAGTAGGTAGTAGCGACCTATGGGAGATCGGTCCTGAAGTAGCTTAAGTCGTCCACGACCTAATGAAGCTCCTTTTCAACCAGGTGCTGGTTGTCAGCGACTTAGCACTTAAAGCATAAATGTTATATCGGCTTGCTTAGGTCGCAAGCGACCTAATGAGAGAGTATACATGCGGCTTTGTTCTAGAGCTCGCTAGGTCGCTTCCTTTTTTGGCTCACTAGGTCATTGGATACTTAAGTCGCTAAGTCGTACATTCTTCAGAGAGTTAAACTCATTAGCTCGCTGAGTGGCTTAACTCGTTTAGTATTATAGGTCGCTAGCTCGCTGTTGGTCTTGCATCCATGTTAGGTCGCTTGGGTTGTTAGGTTGTGGTCTTCTGTAAGTCGATAAGTCGTGTACCCCTTAGGTCATTAACCTGCTTCAGCAGTTAGGTCGCTGTTAACTCGTTGATTCACTAGGTCACTGGACAGTCTGCTCCTTTAGGTCGCTGAGCCCTTTCAATCCTCTAGGTCGTTGATTTGTGAAAAAGATGAGTTAAAATCAACATAGATTTCTTTCTTTTTGTTTACAGAGAAACATGCACAAACTGGATATACGATGTGATTTATGACACTTTCACATATGTTAATCTACATTTAGTTGATATATTTCTTGTTCTCGTGAACGAAGTTCAAAAGTGCAAAGTGTTTCCAATATATAATTAAGGTTTTCTGGATTTAGAAACCACAAATATGAAGTTTTCCATGAATTTAAATATAAACTATGATATCTTCTATGAATTTGTACGAAGTCAAAATTGATAATCACATAATACCTTTTATCTTGATATACTTTGTGTTTGCTTGCTGACTTTTTATGAGTAGATAATTTATCTACTTTTCAAGTCTTAGATATGAGCTCACATGATAGTAAAGAAAATGAAATAATGAAAACGATGTCTACTACAAGTTATACTTAGTCAATGCTGCTGAATAAATAATATACCGAATGCACCATAGTAAAAAAATTGATTTTGACATTTCCTTAAAATAGAAAATGAAAAATATTATTTCCTTAAAAAATAATATACTGAAAATGATGTCCGGAATCTATGTTTATATGCACTGTATATATCCATGGGTCATTGTAAAGAAAAGAATAAAGGAAAAAGTGTACCCTCATGCATGGAGTGGATAAAAAGTAGTTAGTGGGATGATCAATAGGAGCTCTCATGTAGTTGTACCAGAGCTCGTTTGATATTTTGTAAAATGTGTCAATATGCAAATAATTTTTTAAATAATAGCAATGATATAAACGTATGGGCCCCTGTATCAAACTTTCATGTTCCCTCTGTCCCCAAACCAATCGATGACATCGATTTTCAGCCATTTTGCAATTAAACCCACAACAGCAGGTGAGAGAAGATGGGTTTAAATAAAAAATGCCTGAAAATCGGTGTCCCCGATTGGTTGGGGATAGAGGGAATATGAGAGTTTGGTACAGGGGATTTGCTTTCAAATTTGAAAGTAGATAGCGGACAGAAGCTAGAATACCTGCATAATCCAATTAGCGCGTCTCCTTCCACAATACCTGCATAGTGCACCAGAAGTTCCAACCACATAAGGACCATGCAATGGAAAATCAACAAATTTATAATACTCGATAACTCAATTTTTTTATATTCTTAGTTCACCACAAGGTCCAGCCATAAGTTCATAAAAGAAACAGAGTGCACCAAGTATATCTTTTAACCAGATTTTTGTGCAGTTTCTACAATTTTCTACAAATAAATAAGTTTAAGTGATAAAATACCAGCTTGATACTTCAAGTCTCTAACATATATTGTCGATTGGCTACAACATGTAATCTATAAGCTTAGTCATGTGATGAACCAGACATACTACTTCAGCTAATGGGAAGTTGTGAAATATCCCCTGTCAACTCGACACTTGCAAGTTCTCCAAGTTTAGTTTAGGACTATTGCTGCAATCAACTTCAACAGTTCACATGCAAATTGTTTTAATCAGCATGCGAATTGTTTTAATAAGCCGGTAAATTATTTTTTTGATATGCTAAGTCTGTTGATATTAGATATACCTATCGATTGTTCATGGCACGATTTCCCCTAGGAAATAAAGTCATGCTGTAAGAAAAATACAAATTTTAAACCTATAGATTGTTCCTAGTGTCACCATCGATTGTTAACAAATTCTCATCTCAAATATAAAACATGTATTCATCAACTATTATGCTTCTATATCATAAGATAAAAAGTATATGGAAATGAAATTTTTATATAATTCTAATATGTAATTCATCATCTATTATTCTTCTTTGCCATCTAGTTAGGAGTATTGCAAATGTTTCAGCCACTTCAGAGTACAATCCCCCCCAATATACAAATGCTGTAAATCCTCAAGCATAGAAACCAAAACGGAGGAATGCTCAAAGGTTTGTGTTTCGGAATAATAAAGATTTAGTTTCTAGTGTAGAACTTAAAGACATGGCCACAGATTAACTAGAAGCAATAATATCGACTATGTCTTTGGTTGCTAAATAATTTACTGTAATATTTATAAAAAATAGAGAAATGCTCGTACTTTGATGCAAGGTAGATTTCTATCACTTTTTCAATGAATGTATCCGCTCTTATATTTTTTTTTTCCATATATCTTGAGTAGAATCTACTCCATAGTTTGGTATGCAATTAAACTGGAACATTTTTCATACACTTGAAATTTATATGCGTACCCATAGTCTAGTTGCCACCTTTGACATCATTTGTGTTTTAGCTCGTCTAGACTCATTCACCGCAAAAGGCAAGCAAGTTCACCCAGTTTAGATCAGAGCCCTTAATTATAATAAAATCCCAAAAGTTAAGCTATAATACTTAATTAATGAATTAATTAAATAATAAAATAAGTTTGTGAGATTGTCAGAATCAAGCTACGGGAGTTTCACCATTGAGTCCATGACGATTTTCCGATCAATTTTCATATATAACTTATCGAAATCCGAGTCCGTACGGCAAAGATACGAGAGAAATACGAAATCGAAATTAAAATGACAAAAATACAATGGGCTTGGTCGAGCCAAGCCTGGGTAGGTTGCAATGATGCTAGTTCGACCCGCCTATGCATTAGGATGAAGATTTGTCCAGGTCGAAGGGTATACATCATATTTTGATTTCTAAGCGATCCTATGCGTCCGTGCTTCCATCCGTCGGTTCCTAGTGAGCCTATAATGTAGTTGCACCAGATGTGATCTTCAAATCCAACGGTTTGAGATTCCTAAGTTACATTATAAATAATACCCTAGGCCTAGCTATTTTTCTCATTCAGATTTTCTCCTAATTGGGTTCATTGCCTGAGGCTAGACACTAAATAAAAAAAATTCTAAGGAGAAGATCTTTTTGGTAAAAAAATATTTTACGCCCTAAAAGTGGATCCGGGAAGGCCAAGGACTAGAGCTAAGGACCATAATGAGTGTTTTGTAATTATTCTAGATTTTTAAGTAATTTAAAATAATAGGGTTCTCAATAGTTGTAGTTTTTCTGCAGTTTTGCGAAAATTTTTATGTACGTTATTTATAGTTAGTTTTTAAGTAAATTTCAGAAGTTCTTTTCAGTCTATTCTATTTAGTTATTTTTAGTCAGCTATTTTATTCAGTTATTCACATTTATTTGTTTACATACATTACATCTGTTTTAAAGTTCGAATTTAGCATGTAAGTGTTAGTTTCCTTCTATTCCTTTTTACATGAATAAAATATAAGAAAATTAAAAAGGCAAGAATTCGCTAATATGGATTAAAATAGAAAAACGCCAAATTTACAGCAATCAGATGTAAAATGAGATAAACTGTAATAAAACAGAGATAGAATGAAAAAGGCAAATCTAAGATTGCAAGCATGATTATAACAAGTAGTTATAACTAAAAAGAGAGAAATAAAAGAGTAGCAATTGTAACATAGGTTGTAATTTGAAAGAAAGAGATAACAAAAAAGAATTACTTTTAAAACTTAGATTTGGATTAAGTTAACAAGAAAATATAACAGAAATAACAGAAGAGCCTTATTTTAAAATTTGCAGTAAGTTAATAAGAAAATATAAAAGTAGGGCCTGTATCGGCAGCATTCCCTTTCAGTCGGAAACTGATAGCCTCACAATAGATACGTGAGGCTAGGACACACTTATGATGATTATGGTAAATAAGTGGCCAATAGATAAAAGCTCAAATTTGGGGATTTGGGCAAGGGTCGGAAATTAGAAATTGTGTGTTAGAGCCAGTATCGGTAGCACACCCTTTCAGGACTAGGTCTAATGGCCTCACAATAGTTAGGTAAGGCAAGACAGCATTCCCTTTCAGGTCTAGGACTGATGGTCTCACAACAGTTAGGTGAGACTGGGCACTCTTTTGTTGATTAGGGTAAATAATTGGTCAAAATATGGAGCAACAGCTAGTGTGTACCGGCGATGACTGAGCATGCGGCATCGATTAGGGTAAATAATTCGCTAATGCGTTCCAAGCGCTAAATAAGTGTCTTTACTGTGGCCAACAGGATGTGGTAAAACAGAGATAGAAGGCCGATCAACGGGTAGAATTAGGATTTCAGCTTAATCATAGCAATCTAAGACAATCAAACAATCAAAGAAAAGAGTTAAACAGTATTTTTTCCTACCATTATCTTTTCTTTTCGTCCAAACTAGATCTGTTGTTTAGTCTATTATCTTTATCTTGCTTAGAAATGTTAGTAATTATTTTCACTCACCAGACTTATAGTCTGACCCACTCCTCTATTTCTCCTTTTCTCCCCATAGGCCAGTAGAGTCAAGAACATTAGATTCGGATTTCTTGGAGCTTCGTGCATGGAGCTTTTCTTGTATTCTTCTTCTTTTCATTTTTCTTTTCATTTGGCTTTTCATGTAGTTGTACTTATGAGAGGGATGATTATTATTATGTACTCTGATGATGTGACTGAGATATATTTTTCATAAGACATGAGTATTTGGTTTTTGAGACGTATTCTATTTTTATGACTTATTTTATGAAGTTTAATGATATGTATTTTAAATATTTCCTCTATTTTTATTTATTTGTCTTATGAATCTTAGTTCTGTGATGCTTTAGTTATACCTATAATGCACCATATCTTTTAGTGCGTCCTTTTGGGTATACTAAAGGGTAAGGGGTTGTTTCATTAACCCACACCTTACAGCTTGATCTAGATCACTTCGCTTTCACCAACACCCTGTTGCTTCATTGATTTCTTACAGTTCAAATTCGCCAATCCAACACTTCATCTCTATTAGGCTAGCCATTCATCATCCATAATTGAGCATCCTCTGTGCGTTACATACTTTCCGTTACACCTCAACATGCATCTACAGTGCACAATCAGTTGCTTGAGCCTTGCTATCCCCTAACACATCCAACCTATCTTTTCATGCATCTTCAGTGTTTAGCCCTGACTTACAACAGCAGCTTCAACATGTATCAGCAGCAATAGTCTCACCCTAGCCTTGCAGTAATAACTTTAGGCCAGACTTGCAGTCGTAGAGACATCTCTTAATTCTCTACCTGACCTCACGCGGTAGCAACGACACTCATTATCACTAATACAATTAACCACTCTACACGATATAGTCTCTTTTACAATGAACTTGTAGCTTCAGATCTCATGCAACAGCATCCCTCGATTACAGTGAACTTCAAATGCAATACCATATGCAATAGCAACTTGCAGCTTCAGATCTCACGCAACAACTCCTCTGGTTTCTATTCCGGTGAACAACATCGACCTCACATAATAGCACCCCTCGATCATTGCATGTCCCCTCATGGCTCCGGCACACGCTCTGTTTTAAGAATCATGAGCATAAACAATGAAAAATATATAATAAAGGTTGTAGTACCTCTCATGCCCGTTCAAAGTGGAGAGATGCAGGATCAACTATTGATGGCGGGGGAAATCCACAAATTTGCGGTTTGGGGATTTTATGATTTAATGTTGCAGTTTAGGGATTTTGTGATTTAGGATTTTGGTTGTTTTCTTGAAGTGGTGAAGTAAAAGAAGGGTTGTCATCTGAAGGAGTTGACAAGGAAACAAGCGCTTATTTTTAGTTCTCATACAAAATAATTTTGTTTGCCGCCTTTTTCCTTCTATAGCGTTGAGTACATGATATTTACTTCTGCGATATCATTGGAAACCCTACTTTTCATCATGGTTAAAAAGGATAGGAAGAAGCGCTATGCATTATTGCTATCAAATGTCCATAGTTTTGTAGTGATACCATCCCCACATAGATTCACGAGGAAGTTTGGTCTTCGCCAACACTTACCGTATCTTGCTCCATATTATACTATTGCAAATGTTGAAGATGAGTTCGAAATGATGACAGAGTTATGGAATAACCGCTTCTACCTGTGGAAGATGAGCATGAGATCATGCTGACTGATGAGGAGTATAATAGTTGGTATTGGAATATCACTTGGCATTATGTGCTACGAAGACGAATGGAAGTGCCTGAGCAAGAGGTTGCTCCTTACACTCCAAGAGCTCCGCTTGAATGGAATGTGGTGCATATTTAAATTGACAATTTTTAAAGTAGCTATAAAATCAATAATGGTGTATGTTATATGCAGGCGGACGGTATGTATCGTATGTTGGACATAGTTGATGAGCTTGTGGAGGAGGTTCCTTAAAAAAACAAGGAGAAATGCTTCTCCCTCAAATAAATTTTATGATCTTGTTTGTCGAAGATCAAGATGTCAAGACCAAACCCGCTTTCGTCTCCCCCTCCTCCTGCAGTGCTAGCACTTCTTAAGGACATTGCACCTCCCGCACCATTTAAGGACGTTGCATCTGCCCCAGCAGCCCTCGATCCGGAGAGAAAGTATCAAAGACGGAAGAAGGGTGTGGGCGAAAGCTCCGGGACAATAACTTCCCAAAATACACAACCCGTTGGGCCATCTCAACCCCCTATGTAAGGAACACCAGAGAAGGGCAGTGAAGAAGTTTCGCTTGTAGAGGAGGAATTCAAGCTCAAGCCAAGAAAATCGAAAAGAAAATTCTTCATGAACTAAGATATTTGAGAGTATAGTGTACTTTGGATTGTCTTTAGTAGTGATTGTAGTGTTTTTATGTTTTATTGGAGATTGGGTTGAAAACTACTTTTGATTGTACTATTGTTTTTCATTGTGAATATAGTTCTTATTGAATATAGTTTGATTCTTATGTAAGTGTGTACCTTGTAATTGTGTGGCATGTTTAATGAGGCTGCTGATGTTGTGCACTGGGCAAATAGCAGAGTGGCATTTGAAATGTCACCCCTTGTATGGAATTTAAAATTCTGCTCCTTGTTTAATTAACAAGGCGGCATTTGAAATGCCACCCTCTTTCTTCATTTGAAATAGCGCATATATGCGACATTTCAAATGTGCACCATTTCAAATGCCACCCTGTTGTTTTTTAACAATAAATACTCCTACTTAACCCATCCATACTTTAACAAAACTCCTTCGTCAAAACCCATACTTTCTGATTTCTCTCAATTTTCAATTTATCGCAAATTGTAAATTATTTCAAAAAGGCATCTTTAAGGCAAGTATGACATTAATCTTTGTTAATTTCCTTCAAATTCTAATTTCTCCTACTTTGTAATCCCAAAACTCCTTTATCAAAGTCCAAATTTCTATTTTTTGTTGTACATTTTGTTTCTATTCATAGATTGGTAGTGGATAATTGGAAGATTGACGATGAAACAATGATGAAGATTTACAACAAATTTGAACAAAAGAAAGGTAATGGGATCTCAATTGGCACCAACCTTGATGTTGATTTTGTGCCAGAGACATAAGTTAAAGTATTGCCTTTGGCTGTGGATAATGGAACATCAACAAGAGATGTCGCGAATGAAAGGCTGGAGCAACAAGCACTACATGCACGTCTATTAGGTACCCTTGGTCATCAAAATCAATCGTGTCAAATCTATGTTTACTTTATTACCATGGAAAGGAATGTTGGACGCTGTTGCTACCACTGTGCTGGGTACACCGATCATAAGATCCGGCCTCAACAAGTCGATTGTTGCAATTTTTTTAAGTGGCTAGATCCTATAATGTGTACTAGGGTGGTTGAATACACTTTAGAGATGCAGGCAAAAAATAGTCGTTTTGAGAAGTTGAATTTTGAATATGCAAACGAATTGTTGGTCTATGGATACAAGTATTCGACATTATGGCCATGCAGATTGAAGGATAGGTGAATTGTAATATAATGTTATTCGAATCTTTTGGTATTTTGATATTCAAAGTTATTCTATTGTAATGTAATGATATTCGAATTAATTTATGTACATTCGAACTATGTACATTCGAATTTACGCTATTATAATATAATGTGTTTGTATATACCTGTCGAATTAGGCTGCTGCTGTTGGTATGTAGCAGTGAAACAACAGGGCGACATTTGAAATGCCACTCAATGTGCGACATTTCAAATGCCACCCACTATAACACAGTTGGCGGCATTTGAAATGATATAACAAAGCGGCATTTCCAATGTCACTCTATTATTACCTTAATGCATATCCTGCAACTTTATTTTATTGTAATAAACAACGATTTTGGCAAAATAAAACTAATAATACAACTTTTCAAATACAACCAAACTCAGATGTCAAAATTAGATAACATAAACAGTTGTCTTCAAATATACTCAATTGCAGACGATCTAAAAATACGACCAAACTCAAATGAAAACATTATGTTGCCTTAGCGCAATGATTTTTCTTATGACCCATAACAACACATTTGTTGTACATATTTCTTTTAGGAATCTACATCTCATTCGTCGTACCTTTATTTATAGTAGAACATGGACATTCTTATTGTCTTTTAGCTACAGGAGGTAGGACCAACTAACTGTCACTTAAACTCCAATAGCATCTATCGTGGATAGAATCAAACTCGATGGTGTAAGCTGTTAACGTAAAAATCAGACGCTAGCACCTCAGTGTAAGTGTAGTGGATGTGAAAGCACCACCCGTTAATACGGGAATTAGAGAGAAACAGTAATTCACAAAAAATGCAGTAAAGAACACAGAGTTTATAGTGGTTCGGCCTATAATCAAGCCTACTTCCACTTCAATCCTTTCTTATTGCTGATTTGATTACAACTTGTTAAAATCTCTTTCAAGTACAATTTACTTCAAAGGACAAGTAGCTAGAAAAACTTTGACGTGAGAAAGTTCTTCGAATTCATGATTGAATGTCTTGAATTTCTGTTTGAAGTTGATCTAAGCGTCTTGTGTGTGCTTGGAATGTTGGAGTGTAGATTGGCTTGAAGATAGCAGAGTCTCGATGCCTTGAAGAAAATGATCCAAAAGTCCTTTCCATGTTGGAGTTAATGCTCTATTTATAGAGGAGCTTTCATGGGTCTTAAGTCATTTACGACTTAAAGTGAGTCGTAAGCCGTGAGTTACGTTATAGGATAAGTCGTGGGTCGTTGGCGGGTTAAGGCATCAGGAGTTATGACTTAGCTGGCTCGCTTATGTCCTTTAGTACTAACTGATAGGTACTAGCGACTTAAGGAAAGCGTCACGGTCAAAACCTCTAAGTACAAGGTCGTTACCGACTTAAGCCAGGTTATAGGCCGGCAGTGACTTAGGGATAGGTTATAAGTCGTGTTTCCGAGATAAGGCTTAACTAGGTTGCTGTGTCTACTGAGAACAAGTCCTGAGTCGCGAACGAGTTAGCAGGCACCGGTTTATGTAACACAACAGTGGATTTGCCTTTGTGCTTAGGTCGTGAGCGACCTAACATAAGTTGTAAGTCGGCCATGGCTTAAGTGAAGTTGCTTTAGGTCGTTCGTGTCTTGAGTCGTTAGGTCGGCCATCTCTTGAGTCGTTTACTCCCCCTTAAACTGTTAAGTCGTCCAACCTCTTGACTCGTTGAGTTGCGTCATTGCTTAAGTTGCTAAGTTGATAACTCGATGAGTCGCTTACCCTTTGAGTCGCTGTCTCCCTTGAGTTGTTGAGTCGGTAACTACCTTAAGGTATTGAGTCGGTAACCCTTCAAGGCAGTTGAGTCGGTCTATTCTCTTAGGGCAGTTAAGTCGGCAAGCTGTTAGGTCGGCATCCTTTTAAGTCGTCAGGTCGTCCAACCCTTAAGTCATCCAATACTTAAGTCGCCCAATCCTTACGTCGTCAAACCGCTTCTTCTGTTAACTTGATAACTCGGTTGAGCCGCTTTATGCCTTAAGTCGCTGATAGGTTAACTCGTTAGGTCGCTGATCTTTGGTCCAGCTTAGGTCGCGAGGTCTTCTTAGGTCGTAAGGTCTTCTAACCCGTTAACTTGTTGACGATTTAGGTCGTATACCGTTTTGGACGGGGCGCTGCCCCACACCCCGCCGGGGGCGCTGCCCCCTGGACCGCTGCGACCTGACCGGGCAGGTCGATCACCATAGCGGTGGCGTTGCCCCCGCACCCCCACCTTGGGGGGTTGGCACCCCCCGGACGCCCCTCCATAGGGGATCTTATCTGAAGAACCATTCAACAGAATTGAGACGAATTATCATTGGCTTTTCGGTCGATTTTTGATATCACGGCCTTGCTGAAAAAGTGGAGTTAACATAAGCCGCCAAGTATTTCTCAGCTGAATACCATGTTGAAGCGAAGTTATGATGATCTCTATTAGCTCCATTGGAAACTGTTGAGCAAGCGGCCATAATATGCGTACAAGGTAAGTGCTCTAATAAAGGTATGTTTCACGTACATGAGCAATTGTTATCGATGAGCGGTACTTTGAATTCATCGTCGAAATAGTGCACAACTTTCCATTCAACTTAACTAATGTGAATTATTGTTGTACGCCTTGCTTTGTTAGCTCTATCAGCAATCTTGGCTTTCCACTTCGGAGTAAAACGAGTTGTAATTTTTCCTGCTGCTTCTCTTCCTTGAAAAAAATAATCAACCGACCAAAAAAAGATGCGTGCAACAAAAGCTTTAACAGGTAAAGAACGGGCTCCTTTAAGCACTTAGTTAAAACTTTCTGCGCAGTTAGTGGTCATGACATGAAATCGACCACCATCATCTTTACACAATGCCTAATTTTCCTCTTTCCCTCCCAAACTCATTTCTATCCAATTATGAGCCCTAATGCTTGTAAGTTTGATTTCTTCTCGAATTTTGTTGTTCTCGACTTCCTCTGCAGCATATGCTGCAACATAAAAAGGCCCGTCAATTGCTTTTCTTTAAATCCTACAGCTTGAAAATTCGCATTGAGATGTCTAGTGCAGAAGCGGTGTTTATGAGGCAAACCCCATTTCGTTTACAATGTTGTAGGTATTCCTTTCATTCGATCCGAAGTGAAGGTAATTCGTCGACTGTTAACATTATGAATGACCCTCCGCATGCAAGCAAAAAACTGCCACCAACTATCACTAGATTCTTACTCTACATTTCATAGGCTAAAGGGTATACATGGTCATCTGCATCAACAAAAATGACTACGAGTAATGTCCCTTTGTATTTCGCATACAAGACGAAAATAAACAAAACCTTCAATACAAGGGCCAAAGACCAAAAAAGCTCGATCAAACACTCCATATTCATTCGTAATAACGTGTCCAATGCTGCTAAGGTTCGTGCTAGCAATTTCAGCAAAATATTGTCTTAGAGTGGTACATGATTCTACCCAATCACCATAAATCGTTTTCACCACCTTACTAAAAGCTCTCCAAGACTTCATATAACTAACTTTCATGAACAATTTTTCTTCCATCAATACTTGCACCGTCCCAGCTGTTATATTCAGATCGACTTTCACGAAAGGTAAGTTCTTTGATACTAGAAAATTAAGAGTAACTTTCTTGTGAGTGGAGTTCAACATTGGGTTAATATACTTGTGATCGCTCGGATATTTCCTTATAATCCACCAGTTTTTGTCAGATTTTTTAGGCACGGTATCATGAATTCTCCAATGGACAGTTGACATCTATGTTACAAAAGGTAGTGTATTTGATTTTATTTGATTTTATAGTTTTAAAAGAAAGGGCATGTAAAATTGGCCATTAGCTCAACTATTGTAACAATTTAGCTTTCTTCTCGAAAATCATACCAACTTTAAATCCACTCTGAATACGTATGGTTGAAAATATCTCATTGTTGAACTCAAGATTTGCAACTACAGACCTAGCCATATTTTTACATTGCATAGATCATCATCTAAAGGTACTTCCATTTCCACCTCATCACTATCTTTGGGAATATTGTCTTCGACCGTAAAATCATGGGTCAATGCAAAATTGTTCACTTGCATACTAACGATCCACGACATGTCATTCTCCGCCATATTCACTACGTCCATACTATTTACAGGGGGATCATCATGTGCATCTTCACCTATAAGCATGTGTATTTCAATATCAACATCTGCTTCGTTTTCAGTTATGTCCACGTTCTCCACTTCGACATTAAATTGTGTAGCAATATCATAAATGGGAAATCTATAATTCACAAACAAGTATTAATTTAAACACCATATCAGGAATAATAGCTAACAAAGTTAGCTTATTCTAAAAAATACCTCTGACTTATATCATATGACTCAGATGGAGTTGAATACATATAAAGAGACACAAGACAGTTTGATGGTCCAACAGTTTTTCACGGTTTTGGTCGACAAGGAAGATAACTATATATAGAATGAAAAAAAATTCAACTATTACATAACTAACAATGTAATATAACATAAAAATTAATAAATAAACATTTCACCTTCCAAGCAGATGTGTAAAGCTGCCTTGACTTGGATATGGATAGTTATACTGAACGCCTTGTTGATAACTCAAACATGGCAGATGTAACGACCCAGAATTTCTATTAATTAAAATTTGTGTATTTAATTGATTTTAAATATTAATAAGTGAAATTAAACAGTCGAATAAATTTTATTTCCAATAATTGGATTTAATTGGATATTTAAATCGATAATTTAATATTTGAAAATATAGAAATAATTGGGAATTGGGTTTAATATGATTGAAAATGATTTGTAAAATTTTATTTAATCATATTGAAGTTAGAATGATGTTATAGAACTTTTAAAATTGAATTTAAAGTTAATTTGTGAAAATTGAATACTTAATTGACGAGCTAAAATAGCCATTTTTCAAACAGTCTCGGATTTCGACGAAACCAGTTTCATCGGATCTGTAATGTGATATTATTGTATGGTTTCAAATTTCGTGTCAATCGGATTTACGGTTTGTCCACGGCAAGCCAAAACGCATAGAAAATTCGTTTAATCGGTTTAATTTAAATTTGATCGTTTATTGCCGTAACTCGCACAGATGATCGAATTAGCCTCCGAAACATGTTCCATTGTGTTCGCAACGCGGGGTAAACCTTAGAAACGCCAACCGGCACGCTTCGTTTGGAGTTCGCAAAATTTCGGATGAATAGTGTTTGCGTAAATTTTCTATAAAAGGACCTTCATTTCTTCAATTACACTCAAACCCTAGGGTTAGCTTCAGCCGCCACTGTCAACATTGAATGGCCGAAATGCTACGAACTTCAACCTCTCCAATCTCCTCATCCATCGACTTTCATCCAAATCTCCCAACTAGAAAAACGTAGAGAGCATCGATATCTCTCTATCCAACGGGTACGATCGAAATTGGAGCAGCAAATTAGTGTCAAATCGAGTTCAAATGACCGAAAGTCGCACGCAATTTACGAGGCCATGGCGTAGCCGAGTGGGGCCGGTCTTCGGCTGGAGGTGGCGTTCGTGGCGAGCTTCGTAACGAGGGTCTCCGATCGTGTTTTCATGCATCGTGTTGGTCGCGACTTGGAGCCCTAGGGCTGTGCGTTGGGTTCGGTTTCAACGTGAATTCCTGTAGATCATGCGCTTGGGGAGAAGCACATAAGTGCGGCCGTGATTTCTTTGCCTAGAACGTGCGGCCGTGATGGAATTTTTAGGTTATTTTAAATTGTAAATTAATTTATGTATTAATTCGTATGATCTTTAAAATGTTGTAACTTGTTCATACGAGGTCCATTCTGGACGAAACCAGTTGCGTTGGAATCGTATGGATGAATACTACGCTATGGAACTGGATTGGAGTCGTTTGGAGGTAGGTTGAGTTTCAGGTAAAATTAAACGCGTGTTTAATTTTATTCGAAATAAAACGCGGAAACTGAATTGAAATCAAGTTGAGAACTTCTCACTCAATCGAATAGTTTCGATTTAAATTTTAAATAGTTAGATTTAAAATTTCTTGATTGTATGTTGGAATGATGATTGTTATCTATTGATTGTTAAAATAGACATTATAGCCGTATATTAAGCGGATGTTATTTATTAAAAACATATACCGCGATAATTCCATCTTGATTGGAATTGGTATTATATAAGTACTTGGAGTTAATTTCCCGCATTATATGGCGGATGAGACGCTATTGCGCTGTATAATAGCGGATAATATTTTATAAATCCCATATACTGCGATATTCCGTATTGGAATGGAATTGGTATTGTGCTAACATATTTGCATGCAGGGAAACAGGTTGGAGGGATCCAACTGGATTGCTCAACAGTAATTACTGTGATATTTGTTGATTATCATATGCTGATATATGATGTCTTAGTTGTCGTGATTGACTATTTAGTGCTGCTGGATCATCGGATCTATTTTTAAAGTTTTAAAATAATGATTTTGGTTTTTAAAAGAATTTTTAAAGTGATTTTTTAAAGTAAACGTTTTATTAAATTTTGAATTGTTAAAATAAATAAACATTATAATTTTATTGTTATAAAAGTTATATTTATTGGAAAATAATACTTAAGAAAATTTTTGGAGTGGTATAATTTTTAAATAACGTTTTGTAAATTATTAAAAGGATTGGTTTATTTAAATTAAGATTTTTGAATTATTATAAATGGCTTATATAAAAGATTTATAAAATTGATATTTATAAATTAAAAATATAGGAATTATAAAACTAGTTTTTTGTAAGTGTTAAAATGAAGAATGAATGGATTTCTTAAGTGAATGAAATTTATCGATTTATAAATCGTGAAGTTAAAAAACGAATAGATTTTTGTAAAACAAAGGACTTATAAGTAATTAACTTGTAGGTTAGATTTTTGGTATAAAATTGAGTTATGAATTAAAGTGGTTAATAAAGGAGATTTATAAACTGAAGTTTTATAAATAGAAATGGAATTTATAAACATTATATATAAATCCGAAATCAATTGAATTTGATAAATTTAATATAGAAGGTTATTATAGGAGATATATTTGACGATTTCGGACAGCGAATTATCCTTGAAATAAAATGTGTAGAAAATATTGAATTTGGTTAGTGAAGTATATTCACGATTTTGGACAGTGAATATATTATTAAATAAAATGGATATGTTTCGGGAAAATGAATATTATCAAATGAAGTTAATTGTTTTAACGATGTATTAAATTGTGTTAAACATCGAAACCATAGATTTCAATATTCATTGTTGAAATAGACGTTTTCGAGAAATAAAAGGAAATAGTGGACTATAACACTGTTGTTATAGTAAATGATTTCCGAAAGGAAATGTTTTATATAGTATTGGGATTTATATATCTATCTTAATTTCGAATCCCTATACTAGTGACTTTGGGTTGTCGTAACGATGTTTTACGCAACATTCGTTTTGGCCCAAATAAATGTGCTTAAGAGAATGATTTCTTAAAGAATGAAATATATACGTAATGTCGATTTAAGTATATTCAATATTTTCAAAGTGTTGAAAATAAATGGATTTGTGAATTACTTATTATTAAATAAGTATGGAAATGTTTTCCAATATGAAGTGAATGTTTTGAGATTTTATCTTTTAAAGATAAATTGAAAATGAATATTAGAAATCGATTTGGAAATCGTATATTCATAGATATTTTGGAATTGTAAATTCACTATGGAATTTATAAAAGAAAGGGAAATTTGTTTAAAAATAAAATTTGATTTATTTTTGAAGTGGGGGAATAAATTTATGGATTTGGAACGTAAATATTAAGTAAATCCGTAAGGTATTTAATTGGTTTAAATGAACCATTTTGAAATGAAAATGAATGAAGATTTGTGAATATATCCCGTGTAGGGAAACGATTTGAAATTTGTTTTCAAAAGTGGTAAAGGTGAAAAGTGATTTGAAAATTTGTTTTCGAATGGTTGAAGTGTGGAATATATATATATATATATATATATATGTATGTATGTATATATATCTTGTAAAGATATTTTTGGAAAATAAATAATTTTGGAAATTATTTTAAATCTGGTGATGTGTGCATGCCTATTGATAGTTAAATAACCTACTATCAATATTTACCTTTG
Source organism: Allium cepa (assembly GCA_030765085.1). Lineage (NCBI taxonomy): Eukaryota > Viridiplantae > Streptophyta > Magnoliopsida > Asparagales > Amaryllidaceae > Allium > Allium cepa. The sequence continues at coordinate 12,890,600 of CM060942.1, forward strand.
AATGGGTATTTGTTGTGATTTGCTTGAATTTGAATGGTACACTTATTTTTGAATAAGCGCTCACTATTCGGCTTAGCCGGGAAAGGACCTTGGGGTCGTACAACCCATTTCGAATATGTGATACGTCGTTATTGACTGCATTTGAAGACCGGTGTTGAAGACCGGATATTTGTGAAAATGGAAGGATTACCGTCGAATGACTCTGCATCGGCTGATCTCCGATATAGAGGTTTTATCACCCTTAGTGACGGGAAGTCCGGACGTGATTAGTGAATATCCGGATTGCAAGGGCTTCTTTGGAAGTACCTTCGGTTCTGTTTGAGCCTAGAACAAACTTGTATGGATTGTATGTCTGACATTACAAATTGAGATATAAAGTTGATTTCTTTCAAATATATTTCTGTTGGCGGCAGAGAATTTATTCTCTTAGCTTAATACCCTTCTCTGAGACGTACGAGCTAAGAGGTTATGTAGTTGAAGGTTATTAGTGAAATACTCCCAATTTGGTAGTGTGATATGCTAAGTGCTGTTGAGCATTTGTTGAACAAAGCACAGCTTTTGTATAAAACGTGGCTTTGTGGACGAGACTACCTCGGACCTCACACCCCGGAAATGGTCAAAACAAGAAGGATGCGGCAAGGTTATCGGGTGTAGCGCCCATTAGTGTATGTCATTCCTTCTGGATAGAGGTAGTATCATGGTATGGAGCCCAGATACTTAACCTATGTTGTTGCTGCAAATTTATTACTTTGTGGTTGTTGGAATCTAGGATCCTCGGATATAGATCGGTTATGATCGGGGAGTGGCATATTCGTGTAGTAGTTACCCAGTTTGAAGGGTAACCCGGCCTTGTGTTGGCAGAGATCTAACCGTAACGTTAGCTTCTCGTGTCGTCTTTCCAGAGGCATTCCCATGTGGCAATGGGAAGTTCCTTGGCCTGACCATTTGTTGGAAATCCAAAGAAACAATATGAACCCTGTACGGTTTTAGTTGTATAACCTGCCATGGAATGTGGCGGTAACCTGCTATTGAACATGGTAGCTATAGTAGGCATACGATAATGGTCGTATGTTGGCTAAGATTTATATCTTTACTTTCGAAATGATTTTTTCCTACACTATGCACTAATAATAATATCAAATGTTTCTTTTTAATGATTATCAAGCGTCTTTGAGTATCATAAGGAGAAATCTCCTCCGATTCTGCGTTTGCATTGTGTGTGTGCGGGAGGCCTTATGGTAGTCTCATTTTCTAAAAAGCATTGCGAATCTATTTTAAAAATTATCATGTTCTTTGTTTTAAAGATAAACTGTTTTAGTTCTCACACCAGTCACATGACTGACTCGGAGTTTATTGTTTCCTTTCTAAACTCTGGGTGCCCACCAATTTCCACACGAGCAGTCTACAGTCAGGTTATCAGGATATTCTAGAATTCAGGAGTTGCCGGAAGCAAGCTGGATGGCATGGCGTATTCACTAGTATATAGTATTTCTTTTCTGCTGTTTGTTGTTGTAAACTCTGATGATGTAGTGTAATGTGATGTAATGTAATAACTGATATAGTTCTTTTGTTTAAAGATTATTCATTTATTTATTATATGTTGTTCCGTTGTGATTGTGAGATTCTGATATTGTTCTGTTGTTTTCTTTTTCTTTCTCTCTTCTTCTACCTTTTCTTCTTCTTTAACCATAACGGTACGGTTTTTTGGCATTCGATTGCTCGATAGTTGATACAGTGGACGTATTGATGTCGGCTTTCGAGCGTCGAGAAGTCGCAAACGTTACATTTGGTATCAGAGCATATGGTTAAGCGACAACCATGGCTCTGTTGGGAATGACTCATTAGAGATAGAGTCGGTAGTACTCTAGAATGAGTTTGAGTGTAATAATAGATATGAGCGCGTATTTGTTAGTGAATATAAAAATGTTTTATATTGTGTTTGCTTATCTGTTGATCTGTTTGTGAATTCTGGTCGGTAGATGGGACGCCATATTATCGATAGGGATTTCTAAACTCTTAAACGAGGCAAGTCGACATAGTATCATTTTAAATAGGGTAAATGAAATAATTTTACCTTGATTATATTTTATATATACATGAATAACTTTTCAGAATTATTAAAGTGTCTATGAATTGATTGTTTGATTGTTGAATAAAAACAATAATTTTTAAAGAATAATTGTATAAGAAAATGAATTATAAGTATGAAGTTATAATTAATATGATTTACAATTGTGAAATAATCTTATATATAATAAGTGAAATTATATAAGTAAAAGATTTATAAATGTGATTTATAATCTGAAGTAAAATTCAAAGAAGTGTTTTGAAAGGATTTGATATTTTGAAAAAAAAATTGGAGAAATTAAAGCTCTAAACTCTTTTCGGTCACTGGAAAATAATTTCGATGATGATCGCGATATCATCGGTCTCCATTTTCGGGTTTCCAAAAGAGGAATTGCTGCCAGATTATTTTAAATGAAAGTTGTTTGGAAAATTTGAATTTTGATTGAATAAATTTAACTTAAAGGATGGAGTTAAATTAAAGGAAGTATAAGTGAATCAATTAAAAAAATCCAAGGGGTAATTGTTGAATATAAGTTGTATAACTTATGAAATGAGAAAATGAAAGTGAAACAAATTATTAAAAATGGTTAAACAATTTGTTAAGAAAAATAAATCTGAATTTGAATAAGCGATGAAAATTTGGCTTTGGAAAACAGTTGAATTGAATTGACATTAGAATTGAAACCTGAATTGGATTTATAAGTGAAAATTTAAGTTAAGTTAAACAAAGGATGTTGGAAAGAATATAGCTTAAGTTGTGTAGTTGTGTAGTTGTGTAGTGAAAGTAAATGTAAGTGGAAATTTGAAATGGAATATAACTTTAATAATGTTGAATAAAGTGATTTTGGTATCGAAGTAAATTAATTAAGAGAAGTGATGAATATGAACTTGAGTTATATAAATGAAATTCAACTTTATTTGTAAAATGAATTAGCAATTGAATTGATGAATGGATGAAATATTAATAAATCGAATGTAAAAGAATTGATATGGAATAATGGATGTAAGTGTAAATTCATTATAAGCTAATGAAGTTGAGAAATTGAATAAATTGAATGGAAGTCAATTTAATATCAACCAATTGGAATTAAGAGTGTTGAACCAAATTGAACGTAAATCAAATAATTTGGTTATGATGGTTATGATTTGGTTGTCATATGGATGTTAGTTGATTGTATATAAATTCATTAAGTGTTAATGTAATTGAATTAGCGAAATTGGAAGCTAAAGTAATTGAATCCAACTTGGAAGAAAATGAACTTGAATAGAATTGAATTTGATTTGGAAGTGTACTAACTTGAACGTAAATTAGTGAATGCAAACTAATTGAAATTGAATATTAATGAATGTTAGTAAATCCAGTGTTAATGAATCAAATGAGATTTAAATTGGAAAACCAATTCATTGAATATTAATGAGAATATGAATGAATATTTATTTGGTTATGGATGTTAGTTGGATGATAGTTGTTTGATGGTTGCATTTGTTGATTGAATGCATTGCTATGTTGGCACATGTAGTTATTATGTTCCTATATGATGTATATTGATATTATTTTCATATATGCATGTTTCTCATTGTTTGTTGAGTGTTTAGTAGGTGCAGATTGCGCATTGCTTCGCATTTGGAGCTCGCTTTCACGCTATATTAGCTGTATATGCTCGCTAATAAAATATAAGGTACATATCTCGGATTAAATATCGTACTTTTACACTTTTTTCCCTGCGGGATGTCTCATCGCTTGATGAGATGTATATTTGTGATATATATACTGTCATTTTTTTCGATCGAGCCGCGCAAAGGAGACTCTGGCGAATTTTTCCGAAAATTTAAGGCGTTATAATATTTTTGAGAAAATTGGGAATTTTTTTTAAAAAAACTAAGTTTGGATTTGGAAACTTAGTAAAGATTTTGTAAGAAATTTAACTATGAATTTTGGGAAAGTTAAACACTTAAGAGATTTGAAAAATCTAATTTGAATGGATTGTTTTGGAAAGTTAATGGATTCTTTAACTTTTTCTTACTTGGTAATTTCGAGGACGAAATTCTTTTAAGGGGGGAAGTTTGTAACGACCCAGAATTTCTATTAATTAAAATTTGTATATTTAATTGATTTTAAATATTAATAAGTGAAATTAAACAGTCGAATAAATTTTATTTCGAATAATTGGATTTAATTGGATAATTAAATAAATAATTTAATATTTGAAAATACAGAAATAATTGGGAATTGGGTTTAATATAGTTGAAAATGATTTGTAAAATTTTATTTAATCATATTGAAGTTAGAATGATGTTATAGAACTTTTAAAATTGAATATAAAGTTAATTTGTGAAAATTGAATATTTTAATATTTAATTGACGAGCTAAAATAGCCATTTTTCAAACAGTCTTGGATTTTGACAAAACCAGTATCATCGGATCCGTAATGTGATATTATTGTATGGTTTCAAATTTCATGTCAATCGGATTTACGGTTTGTCCAGGGCAAGCCAAAACGCATAGAAAATTCGTTTAATCGGTTTAATTTAAATTTGATCGTTTATTGCCGTAACTCGCACAGATGATCGAATTAGCCTCCGAAACATGTTCCATTGTGTTCAGAACGTGGGATAAAGATTAGAAATGCCAACCGGCACGCTTCGTTTGGGGTTCGGAAAATTTCGGATGAATAGTGTTTGCGTAAATTTTCAATAAAAGGACCTTCGTTTCTTCAATTTACACTCAAACACTAGGGTTAGCTTCAGCCGCCACTGTCAACATTCAATGGACGAAATGATACGAACTTCATTCTCTCCAATCTCCTCATCCATCGAATTTCATCCAAATCTCCCAACTAGAAAAACGTAGAGAGCAACGATATATCTCTATCCAATGGGTACGATCGAATTTGGAGCAACAAATCAGTGTCAAATCAAGTTCAAACGACCAGAAGTCGCGCGTGATTTATGAGGCTATGGCATAGCCGAGTGGGGCCAGTCTTCGGCTAGAGGTGGCGTTCGTGGCGAGCTTCGTAACGAGGGTCTCTGATCGTGTTTTCGTGCATCGTGTTGGTCGCGACTTGGAGCCCTAGGGCCGTGCGTTGGGTTCGGTTTCAACGTGAATTGCCTGTAGATCACGTGTTTGGGAAGAAGCACATAAGCGCAGCCGTGATTTCTTTGCCCGGAACGTGCGGCCGTGATGGAATTTTTAGGTTAAAATAAAAATAAATTGTAAATTAATTTATATATTAATTCATATGATCTTTAAAATGTTGTATCTTGTTCATACGAGGGCCGTTTTGGACGAAACCAGTTGCGTTGGAAACATATGGACGAATACTACGCTATGGAAATCGATTGGAGTCGTTTGGAGCTAGTTTGAATTTCGGGCAAAATTAAATGCGTGTTTAATTTTATTCGAAATAAAACGTGGAAACTAAATTGAAATCAAGGTGAGAACTTCTCACTCAATCGAATAGTTTCGATTTAAATTTTAAATAGTTAGTTTTAAAATTTCTTAATTGTATGTTGGAATAATGATTGTTATCTATTGATTGTTAAAATAGACATTATACGCCGTATATTAAGCAGATGTTATTTATTAAAAACATATACCGCGATAATTCCATCTTGATTGGAATTGGTATTATATATGTACTTGGAGTTGATTTCCCACATTATATAGCGGATGAGACCCTATAGCGCCGTATAATAGCGGATAATATTTTATAAATCCCATATACCGTGATATTCTGTATTGGAACGGAATTGGTATTGTGCGAACATCTTTGGATGCAGGGAAACGTGTTGGAGGGATCCAACTGGATTCGTCGCCGGTAATTATTTGATTACAGATATTGTGATACTTGTTGATTAACATATACTGATATATGATGTCTTTGTTGTCGTGATTGACTATTTGGTGCTGTTGCATCATCGGATCTATTTTTGAAGTTTTAAAACAATGATTTTAGTTTTTAAAAGAATTTTTAAAGTGATTTTTGAAAGTATACGTTTTATTAAATTTTGAATTGTTAAAATAAATAAACATTATAATTTTATTGTTATAAAAGTTATATTTTTTGGAAAATAATAATTAAGTAAAATTTTGGAGTTATATAAGTTAATAACGTTTTGTAAATTATTAAAAGGATTTGTTTATTTAAATTGAGATTTTTGAATTATTATAAATGGCTTATATAAAAGATTTATAAAATTGATATTTATAAATTAAAAATATAGGAATTATAAAACGAGTTTTTTGTAAGTGTTAAAATGAAGAATGATTGGATTTCTTAAGTGAATGAAATTTATCGATTTATAAATCGTGAAGTTATAAAACGAATAGATTTTTGTAAAATAAAGGACTTATAAGTAATTAACTTGTAAATTAGATTTTTGGTATGAAATTGAGTTATGAATTGAAGTGGTCAATAAAGGAGATTTATAAACCGAAGTTTTATATATAGAAATGGAATTTATAAACATTATTTATAAATCTGAAATCAATTGAATTTGATAAATTTAATATAGAAGGTTATTAAAGGAGATATATTCGCGATTTCGGATAGCGAATTATCCTTGAAATAAAATGTGTAGAAAATATTGAATTTGGTTAGTGAAGTATATTCACGATTTTGGACAGTGAATATGTTATTAAATAAAATGGATATGTTTTGGGAAAATGAATATTATCAAATGAAGTTAATTGTTTTAACGATGTATTAAATTGTGTTAAACATCGAAATCATAGATTTCAATATTCATTGTTGAAATAGAAGTTTTCAAGAAATAGAAGGAAATAGTGGACTATAACACTGTTGTTATAGTAAATGATTTCCGAAAGGAAATGTTTTATATAGTATTGGGATTTATATATCTATCTTAAATTCGAATCCCTATACTAGTGACTTTGGGTTGTCGTAACGATGTTTTACACAACATTCGTTTTGGTCCAAATAAATGTGTTTAAGAGAATGATTTCTTAAAGAATGAAATATATACTTAATGTCGATTTAAGTATATTGAATATTTTCCAAGTGTTGAAAATAAATGGATTTGTGAATTACTTATTATTAAATAAGTATGGAAATGTTTTCCAATATGAAGTGAATGTTTTGAGATTTTATATTTTAAAGATAAATTGAAAATGAATATTAGAAATCGATTTGGAAATCGTATATTCATAGATATTTTGGAATTGTAAATTCACTATGGAATTTATAAAAAAAAGGGAAATTTGTTTAAAAATAAAACATTGATTTATTTTTGAAGTGTGGGAATAAATTTACCGATTTGGAATGTAAATATTAAGTAAATCGGTAAGGATTTATTTAATTGGTTTAAATGAACCATTTTGAAATGAAAATGAATGAAGATTTGTGAATATATCCTGTGTAGGGAAACGATTTGAATTTTGTTTTCAAAAGTGGTAAAGGTGAAAAGTGATTTGAAAATTTGTTTTCAAATGGTTGAAGTGTGGAAAAAAAATATATATCTTGTAAAGATATTTTTGGAAAATAAATAATTTGGGAAATTATTTGGAATCTGGTGATGTTGTGCATGCCTATTGATAGTTAAATAACCGACTATCAATAATTACCTTTGATTGGGTATTTTTTGTGATTTGCTTGAATTTGAATGCTACACTTATTTTTGAATAAGCGCTCACTATTCGGGTTAGTCGGGAAAGGACCTTGGGGTCGTACAACCCATTTTGAATATGTGATACGTCGTTATGGACTGCATTTTAAGACCGTTGTTGAAGACCGGATATTTGTGAAAACGGAAGGATTACCGTCTAATGACTCTGCATCGGCCGATCTCCGATATAGAGGTTTTATCACCCTTAGTGACGGGAAGTCCGGACGTGATTAGTGAATATCCGGATTGCAAGGGCTTCTTTAGAAGTGCCTTCGGTTCTGTTCGAGCCTGGAACAGACTTGTATGGATTGTATGTCTGAGATTAAAAATTGAGATATAAAGCTGATTTCTTTCAAATATATTTCTGTTGGCGGCAGAGAATTTATTCTCTTAGCTTAACACCCTTCTCTGAGACGTACGAGTTCGGAGGTTATGTAGTTGAAGGTTATTAGTGATATACTCCCAATTTGGTAGTGTGATATGCTAAGTGTTGGTGTGCATTTGTTGAACAAAGCACAGCTTTTGTATAAAGCGTGGCTTGGTGGACGGGACTTCGTCGGACCTCACACCCCGGAAATGGTCAAAACAGGAAGGATGCGGCAAGGTTATTGGGGGTAGCGCCCTTTAGTGTATGTCATTCCTTCTTTATAGAGGTGGTATCATGGTATGGAGCCCAGATACTTAACCTATGTTGTTGCTGCAAATTTATTACTTTGTGGTTGTTGGAATCGAGGATCCTCGGATATAGATCGGTTACGATCAGGGAGTGGCATATTCGTGTAGTAGTTACCCAGTTTGAAGGGGAACCCGGCCTTGTGTTGGCAGAGATCTAACCGTAACGTTAGCTTCTCGGGTCGTCTTTCCAGAGGCGTACCCATGTGGCAATGGGAAGTTCCTTGGCCTGACCATTTGTGGGAAATCCTAAGAAGCAATACGAACCCTGTACGATTTTAGTTGTATAAGCTGCCATGGAATGTGACGGTAACCTGCTATTGAACATGGTAGCTATAGTAGGCATACGGTAATGGTCGTATGTTGGCTAAGATTTATATCTTTATTTTCGAAATGATTTTTCCAACACTATGCACTAGTAATAATATCAAATGTTTCTTTTTAATATATATCAAGCATCTTTGACTATCATAAGGAGAAATCTCCTCCGATTCTGCGTTTACATTGTGTGTGTGTGCGGGAGGCCTTATGATAGTCTCATTTTCTAAAAAGCATTGCGAATCTATTTTAAAAATTATCCTGTTCTTTGTTTTAAAGATAAACTGTTTTAGTTCTCACACCAGTGACATGACTGACTCGGAGTTTATTGTTTCCTTCCTAAACTCTGGGTGCCCACCAATTTCCACACGGGCAGTCTAGAGTCAGGTTATCAGGATATCTGGAATTCAGGAGTTGTTGGAAGCAAGCTGGATGGCATGGCGTATTCACTAGTATATAGTATTTCTTTTCCGCTGTTTGTTGTTGTAAACTCTGATGATGTAATGTGATGTGATGTAATAACTGATATAGTTCTTTTGTTTAAAGATTATTCATTTATTTATTATATGTTGTTCCGCTGCGATTGTGAGATTCTGTATTGTTCTGTTGTTTTCTTTTTCTTTCTCTCTTCTTCTACCTTTTCTTCTTCTTTAAACATAACGGTACGGTTTTCTAGCATTAGATTGCTCGACAGTTGATACCGTGGACGTATTGATGTCGGTTTTCGAGCGTCGAAAAGTCGCAAACGTTACAGCAGATATCCATATAGGGTTGTGGTTGACCTTAAATCGTTGTCATAGGTGGATTCCTAAAACTCGGTGATGCTGTTCTGCGACTAAAACTTACTATCTCAACTATTCTACGGTTGTCCTTAGTTACATTGTTAACTAGTTTTTCTCGTATGGGTTCTTCTTCTTGCAACTACCTAATTTTTCAAACAAACGGCTCTTGTCGCTGAAAACATTAGCTCTACATCGTCGTCATCGGCTATTTTAACGGCTTTCAATCCTGAATCCGTAGGCCAGTTACACACTAACTCTATGTAAAATTCATTGGATTTTATCTTAGTTGCTTTATAAATCAAGTCTTTTAACTATGCCAAATTACAACCTTTCAATTCTTTTATTGGTTTTCACAACTTACCCACATATTTTCCATAATTAAGTTCGTTTATAACCAGTTCACCATCATAATAACAAATCATTGGTACACACTTGGGAGCCATTTTGTATGTCAATTGATCAATTTTTTAACTACTTCCATAAATTACCAAACGACATACGATAACAGAAAAACAAACAAAATAAACTAGGGTTTGCAAAATAACATACCAAAATTGTTTAAGAGGATGAAATATGTGTTGTTCCTCGACTATAGCTTCTTTCGATCCAGATTTAACTATACTTCAGGAATATTTTTGAGATCCTGGTTTTTGGGTTTTTGTTCAAGATCTGATGTTTGAGGGTGGAAACATAAATGATAGAGAGGGAAAGCTTAAAAACAGCAACATCCTAGCGGCATATCAAATGCCGTGAGCTGGCGACATCTCAAATGCCGCCTGTTAATGTTTTCACTATAACATGTACTAGCGGCATTTGAAATGCAGCCAATACACATGGCAGTCTACGTAGCCAAAACTGACCTAGTCTTGTAATTAGTTTGAACTCTGGCAAATATTTGTAATATGTTTGCAAATCTGGCCTAAATAGAAAATTCATCCTATTTGTTAATTTCTAGCACTTTTACCATCAATTAAATTGAAAATTATTTATGTTAAACTAAAATTTTCTTTTTATAATGCTTGACTTATCGATTGATAGTGGATAGGATAATTATCTAATATCCATCTTTATCCACGGATGCGAATATCCGATATCCAATAATGATTTCGAATGCGAATGCAGATATCCACATCTGAAAACATATGTTGACAGGTGTGACGCCCCACCTCTATACTCACGCTAGCCAAGGATACTACGGGGTAATGCCGTCAATTAGCATGAAGATTAAGGCTGTTGAAGAGCGACCATCCGTGTAATTGCTTTGTGCGAGCACCAATATGTCAGATAGTATAACATGCATTTCATTTTAAGAGAAAATCCGACATACAGATACAAACTCAAAACTACTATACAGTGGCTATGTGGTCTTCGGAAACAAATATAAAATAAGCAGAACACAAATCAGTCACAGATATCCATATCACAAAGGCGGAAACAGATATGAATATAACACATATAACTGTATATTAGAGTAGCGGTCATACAAGATCCACAATATCACAAAAGAATAGATATAAGTGCTAGACACAATAATATGTATACATCAAGAAGTCTCTATCTCGAGTGTATAATAACAAAAACTACTAAACTAGAGTAGTTAGCCAAAAAGTCAAAAGCTAGTCCCAGCTAAGGAGTCAAACAGCACCTGTAATATCTCGGTTTGACCCGAGTATTATTCAATAAAAAAATAATAAAAGGACCGGTCTAGCTATATATATCAGATAAAATGAGAGAGGATAAGAGATATGACTAAAACATATGATAACAATAATGCCATATCGTGACAAGTATACATTTAACAACAGCAACAAATCATGCAATATCTCAAAAATCTCAAACACCAAAAAGAACGTCATATTCTTTAAATTATTCGCCAAAACACAAAGATTGATAAAGCTTATCAATTTAAATCTCAAAAACTAGCGACACATAAATTCTAAAAACCATCAATTAGAAATCCAGAAAACACAAATGAGTCGAAGCTCCTCCAAACCGAGCTGATGCTCCTCCAAAAAGGGTATAGTCCCCCATTGCGAACTACGAGCCGAAGGTCCTCCAAAGAGCCGAAGCTCCTCCAAACCGAGGTATAGTCCCCCACGTGGACAAAGAGACATCGCACATCGCTAGTCCAAATCACAAAATGATCATCATCGATCAATAAGAAGTGTCAATTACACTAAGCTAGTAAATAAATGAGTTTAGCTTCATGTCCCATAACCACTGGCTTAACTTAAATATTTACAAACAAATTTTAGATCTCCACTCGAAAGTTACCACGAGTTTCAATCGAACAAGTCCAAAAATTAACCGATGAAGTAAATGCAAGCGTTTCATACTACTAGTTTTACTAGACCGTTTAATTAGATTTTTCAAACGAATGAGGTAAATGTTTGTGTACACTAATAGATTGGAAACGGCTTTATAAACAAGCTTTGTATTAAAAATAGAGTTGAAATCATATTTGAGAAAGAGTTTGAATATTTACTATTAGTATAGAAACCTTTGTATTTTAAAGTGACAAATCACAAAATTGATTGTAAAAACAATCAATCACCAAAAATTCACATTCGAAGATGTGAATTAAATCGAATGAAATTGATACCAAATCCATTAATATGGATATTCCCTAAAAATTCTAAAAAAGAAATAATAAAAGTCAACAAAGGTGATAACAACAAATTGGAGAAACAAGAATCGATTAAAAATTGGAAATTCAAACACAAAAGGCAAAATAGGTAGAGAGCAGATTCAGTCGACTGGACCATGGCGGTCGGTCGACTGACACAAATCCTGTAAACTTTCTGTTTCCAGATTCAGTCGACCGAACTAGGGTGGCCAGTCGACTGAAACATGCCTGGAAACTTTCGGTTTCCAAGCTTAGTTGACTGACCTAGAGTGGTCAGTCGACTGATACCGGCCTAAGAAAATTCCTGGGTTCTGGCTCAGTCGATTGACCTTTTGGTTCAGTCGACTGAACTGGAAATTCCAGTATTCTTAGCCTAGCCCCCAAGGGGCAAAATCCAAAACAATTTCTGATCGGTCGGGCGATGGGTGCTAGGGGTTTACGCTAATCGGCAACCCAGCCCTATAGGCTTTTCGATACGCCACCAAAAGCATGATCAAACATCAAAGCTAAAATTTTTAAAGTTTTAACTTCAAAACACCAAAAATTGGAATATTCATAAAACCAATTCAATTCAATGCAAATGAAAAAGGAATAGATGTTAGAAATCTCTACCTAACAACTGTAAAAGATATAGACATAGATGTGAGTTCAAAAAAACTCACCTTTTACTCAAAAACAATGAAGGAGAAGCTTGTAAAATAAGGCAACATCAAACACTCTTCAATCTCTACTAAAGAAACTTCAATCTATGCTCATAATAAAATATTTTCTAAGTTAGGGTTTAGGAATTTCTGAAAATGGAAGAGGGAGTGAGATGGAGAAGATGGAGAGGATGCTTACATATGATTCTCTTGGATTTTGGGCATAAATTTGAGTTTCCTAATCAAAGCTAAGGCTTAGGAATTTCTATTTCCTTTTCTCTTCCCCCATTTATACAAAAGCTTGAAGTGTTAGGAAATGGGAATGATTGAAGAGAAGAGGACGTGGATCTAGGATCGTATGTTAGGTTATTGGGCTGAAACCCAAACCCAAATCCCTAAATGAAAATATCAAAATTCAAGCTAACTCCAAACATATCGATGTTTATACTCAAAAAGGTCGCAAATTCCATTTTGAACTCAATGGGAGTAGTCTCGAGTCATAATTCGGCTGTTTGCAAAAGGTAGCATTTTGGACTTTAATATGACTAACGATGCTATATTTAAATAAAATATTTAAATATATAATCGTAAAATATGCGGGTTGTTACAGACTCCCATCCTTAAAGAAATTGCATCCTCACAATAATTAAGAGGAAATGAAAAGTAAAAACCTAAAAGCATATCAACACTAAAATAAAATTTGAAATAAGAAGTTCACCTCAAAGAGCTCAAGAGAGTAAGTATGGATGTGCTCGCTCGTATGTCAAATTAGGTGAAACTTCAATTTCCTCAATAACACCAGGGTCGAGAACAGAATTGGAATCCCAAGGCATTTCCGTAGTTGAGAGACGTGGAAAACGTCATGGATAGCAAAAGATTGAGCCGGTGCAACGACGTAGTTCAATAACGGTATGCCCGAGGAAACCAAAACTCGAATAATTTGGAACAACGACGTAGTACAATAACGGTACGTCAGATGAACCTGTCAAAAAGATCATTCCAATCGGACATCATCAAAGAAACAACCATTGGTTGTTTATGATGAGGGTATTGGCAACACGATTTCTTTTTCCAAAGTATAAAGAATATCAAGATCAAAAGATGCAAGGAACTCGAGCCCACGTTGTTGACGCAAATTAAGTTCCTTTTGAGAAAATAAATACTCCAAAGATTTATGATCGGTGTAGAGAGCAAATTTCTCACCCAAAAATAATGGTGCCAATTCTAAAAGCGAAAACAATTTCCGTGAACACTAGATCATGAGTGGCATACCTAGTCTCGATAGACTTTTAATTGTAAAGAAGCATAAGTGATAGAACGTTCTCTTTAGCAAGAGAACGGCACCCAAACCAACACAACTAGCATCGGTACAAACAGTGAAGTCTTGGTTCCTTTTAGGAATCACAAGAATAGGAGTATCGGAAAAGAGTTCTTTTAATTGATCCACTTTCCCGAAAAGCTAAGACTTTCAAAATTAAAATTAACTTTATGTAGTCATCTTCCTAGAATAATTTACTCATTCCAAGTCAATTTACTGTGTCTGATTGTCTCATCAAAGCGTTTATGAGATTCCTATCTATAACGTTGATCAAGCGCATCGACCATAATTCTTAAAGCACTCAATCGGCAAAACAACACAAAATCATATTTTATATGATAAAAACATCTCCCAAAAATTTTACAAATATTCCTTACTCAATTTAAAACAAAAATCCAATTATACTTGTATCTTATTAAAAAAGTTTGTAAATTTTTAAATTTTTGTTTTCATCCATAATCAATAAATTCAAAGACAAAGTCATCGAGATATTCCCTGAATACTTGATTCATGAGATGGATGAAATAAACTAGACAGATCGAATGACATCGGAGCCATTCATAAGATCATATCGAGTGCGAAAAGTGGTAATAGGAACACTATCGTCTGCAACTCAAAGCTCATGAAAACTAGCAACAAAGTTGAACTGAAAAGACCTTAGCACCACTCAATAGATTTGCTTAGGCGATAATCGTAAGGCAAACTCAAAAATACCAAAAAGTTCACAAACTTATTGAATGAAGAGAATAACATCTTTCTCAACAAGTGGGTCAAGAGAATAAAATGATGCCACCAAATTGGAATCGACATCATTTAGATAAATAGAAATCTTCTTAAAAGATTGGAAATGTCAAAGATGGATAGTCCACTCGGGACATAAGATATGGCTTCATAATGATTAAGCCAATCCTTTCACAAAAACCAATTCCGAAGCCTATGTAACGCATAACATGCAAATCGGCTCGAAAAATCATAGAAATCCTATAAAATAATCTCGACACCTTTACAAAATAAACCGAGTGTTGCGGAACCACTAAAAGGATTCCCAATTCTTAGTGAAGTCATCAAGCTTAAAATGTTTGAAGAAAAAGGATCAATAAGTTCTTTTGATATAAAAATAATGGGATGAACCCATATCAACAAGAACTCGAATAGGATAATCACGAAATAAGATAATGCCATTAAGGATTGAATGGAAAATACCTTGACCAAGGGAAGTGTTACTAGGGGCTTGCCCAACATTCAGCTCTCTCTCTCTCTCTCTTGCTTTGAAGTTTTGGACATGAAGATACATAATGATCCGAACCCTTGCAATAACAGCAAGAAATAGGCCTGGGCCACCTATTTATATTGTGGTCCTTAGAGCCACAATTGTAGCATTCTCCACGATTAGGGACTGTAGTCTTTGCTACTGAAGTCACTTGCTCCGTTCTCTTGTTAGGATTAGGACTTTCAAACTTAATAAAGGAATGCCTCTTCTTATTGACTCCCACAATCTCAACATTGCTTTTCGTATCGGCCTCTTCAAGTCGAAGAGCGATATCTATAAGCTTATCGAAAGAAACTTCTAGTTTAAGAAGTAAAGGATTTTTAAGGTTATTATTCAACCCATAGACAAACCTTTGATTTTTCTTCAATGGGGTATTAATATACTCGACCCCATGTTTAGTGAAAGATGCAAATTAATCTGTCACAGAAGATTTACCTTGAACAAGGTCAATAAAGCGCCGAGATAAAGTTACTTTTTCAGCCTCCAGCATAAATTTCAACTCAAACCTTTCCCGGAATTGCTCCCAAGTAAGACCCGCTTTGATAATCTCCGAAATCTAAAGCTCATACCAATCTAATGCTCTTTCTTGGAGCATACTAGAAGCCAATTGGACTCGATAGAGATCAACAAGATTCATGCGAGAAAAGATGCGATCGCATGATCTAAGCCAAGCTTGGATTTCTATAACACTTTCGGATCCCTTGAATGGCCTTCCACCCAAATCGGTATAGTCTCTGCACAAGCGTGCAAACCCGAATCTTGGATGAGTAGGCCCTGGAATGGGTCCGACAGCTTGAGCATTTTTTACAAGATCTAAAATCTTTTTGGGTAGACATGAATACTCCATCCTAGAGAGCAGCACTAGATTGACCCACGCTGGAACAGCCTGGTCTAACCATTTCTCTTCTTTAAGAAAGAAAGAAAGAAGAAAAAGGTTATTCTCAAAAGGAATATCAAACAATCCTGATTGATAAAACAAGGCATCATAAAAGAAAATAAGATAGAACGGGTGTTATGACTCGGATAAATCCTAAAGCACGATTCCTAAGAAGGACTTAGGACAATGATCCTTGCTAGATTATTCTACATTGTTCTGAAGTTTCGCTCTGATACCATGTTGTGACGCCCCACCTTTATACTCACGCTAGCCAAGGATACTACGGAGTAATGCCGTCAACTAGCATGAAGAATAAGGCTGTTGAGGAGCCACCATTCGTGTAATTGCTTTGTGCGAGCACCAATATGTTAGATAGTATAATATGCGTTTCATTTTAAGTGGAAATCCGACATACCGATACAAACTCAACACTACTACACAGTGGTTATGTGGTCTTTGGAAACAAATATAAAATAAGCATAACACAAATCGGTCATAGATATCCATATCACAAAGGCGGAAACAGATATGAATATAACACATATAAGTGTACATTAGAGTAGCGGTCAAACAAGGTCTACAATATCACAAAATAATAAATACAAGTGCTAGACAAAAGAATATGTATACATCAAGGAGTCTCTATCTCGAATATTTAATAACAAAAACTACTAAACTAGAGTAGTTAGCCAAAAAGTCAAAAGCTAGTCCCAGCTAAGGAGTCAAATAGAAGCACCTGTAACATCACGGTCTGACCCGAGTATTATTTAATAAGAAAATAATAAACGGATCAGTCTAGCTATAAATATCATATGAAATGAGATAGGATACGAGATATGACTAAAACATATGATAACAATAATGCCATACCGTGACAAATATACATTTAACAACAACAACAAATCATACAATATCTTAAAAATCTCAAATACCAAAAAGAATGTCACATTCTTTAAATTATAAGCCAAAACACAAAGATTGATAAAGCTTATCAATGTAAATCTCAAAAATTAGCGAAACATAAATTCTATAAACCATCAATTAGAAATCCAGAAAATACAAATGAGCCGAAGCTCCTCCAACCGAGCGGAAGCTCCTCCAAATATGGTATAGTCCCCCATTGCGGACTATGAGCCGAAGCTCCTCCAAAAGAGCCGAAGTTCCTCCAAACGAGCCGAAGCTCCTCCAAACGAGCCTAAGCTCCTCCAAACCGAGGTATAATCCCCTACGTGGACAAAGTGACATCGCACATCGCTAGTCTAAATCACAAAATGATCATCATCGATAACCAAGAAGTATCAATTACACTAAGCTAGTAAATAAATGAGTTTAGCTTCATGTCCCATAACCACTGGCTTAACTTAAATATTTACGAACAAATTATAGATCTCCACTCGAAAGTTGTCACAAGAGTTTCAATCGAACAATTCTAAAAATTAACCGATGAAGTAAACGTAAGCGTTTCATACCACTAGTTTTACTAAGCCGTTTAACTAGATTTCTCAAACAAATGAGGTAAAGGTTTGTGTATACTAATAAATTGGAAAATGGTTTTATAAACAAGCTTTGTATTAGAAATAGAGTTGAAATCTTATTTGAGAAAGAGTTTGAATATTTACTATTTGTATAGAAACCTTTGTATTTTAAAGTGACAAATCACAAAATTGATTGTAAAAACAATCGATCACCAAAAATTCACAATCGAAGACGTGAATTAAATCCAAAGAAAAGATACCAAATACATCAAAATGGATATTCCCTAAAAATCCCAAAAAAGAAGTTATCAAAGTCAACAAAGGTGATGACAACAAATTGGGGAAACAAGAATGGATTAAAAATTGGAAATTCAAACACAAAAGGCAAAATAGGCAGAGACAGCAAATTCAGTCGACTGGACCAGGGTGGTCAGTCGACTGACACAAATCTTGGAAATTTTCTGTTTCCAAGTTTAGTCGACTAAACCAGGGTGGTCAGTCGACTGAAACATGCCTGGGAACTTTCGATTTCCAGGCTCAGTCGACTGACCCAGAGTGGTCAGTCGACTGATACTGGCCCTGGCAAATTCCTAGGTTCTGGCTCAGTCAACCGACCTTGTGGTTCAGTCGGCTGAACTGGAAATTCCAATATTCTTAGCCTAGTCCCCAAGGGGCAAAATCCCAAACAATTTTCGATTGGTCGGGCGATGGGCGCTAGGTGTTTACGCCAATCGACAACCCAGCCCTATAGGCTCTTTGATACGCCACCAAAAGCATGATCAAACATCAAAGCTAAGATTTTTAAAGTTTTAACTTCAAAACACCAAAAATTGGAATATTCGTAAAACCAATTCAATCCAAAGCAAATGAATAAGGAATAGATGTTAGGAATCACTACCTAACAACTATCAAAGATATAGACATAGATGTGAGTTCAAAAAACACAGATTTTACTTAAAAACAATGAAGGAGAAGCTTGTAAAACAAGGCAAGATCAGCCACTCTTCAATCTCAACTCAAGAAGCTTCAATCTAAGCTCATAAGAAAATATTTCCTTAGTTAGGGTTTAGGAATTTCTGAAAATGGAAGAGGGATTGAGATGGAGAAGATGGAGAAGATGCTTACCTAAGCTTCTCTTGGATTTTGGACATGAATTTGGGTTTCCTAATCAAAGCTAGGTCTTAGGAATTTCTATTTCCTTCTCTTCCCCTACTTTACAAAATCTTAAAGTATTAAGAAATGGGAATGAATGAAGAGAAGAGGGGGTGGAGCTAGGGTCTTATGTAAGGTTATTGACCTGAATCCCAAAACCAAAGCCCTAAGTGAAAATGTCAAAATTCAAGCTAACTCCAAACATATCAATGTTTATACTCAAAAAGGTCGCAAACTCTATTTTGAACTCAATGAGAGTGGTCTCGAGTCCTAATTCGGCTGTTTGCAAAAAATAGCTTTTGGACTTTAATTCGACTAATGATGCTACATTTAATTATAAAATCATAAAATATGTGGGTTGTTACAACAGGGCCTAGCAATGACCTCAATAATTGTTTTCTTTTCATATCTAAAGAATCATCAATCAAATATGTACGGCCTTGGAAACTCTATTATATTCCTGCATTATTATATTCCTCCAGTACACTGAATTTGATGAAAAGGAAACATCCATTCTCCCTTGAGAAAAGGTCTCAAATTCCCCTTTTAGCTTCCATTCCCTAACGGTGCAGGCTGTTGGGTGTCGTCGGTAAAGATTTATTCCCAACTAAATGCATTACAATCGAGTTACTTCATTTTTAGGTGTGTTTGCGAGAGAGAGAGGAGTTACAGGTACACATATTTAGACACACACGAAAGCCTCTCCAAACCTGACTAACAATCATAACCTCGTAGTATTTCAACTTTCTTTTATAAATATATCACTCCATCTTTGGATTGAAACCTAAGAGGACATGTTTCCAAGCCGATGGCCTTCTTCCCGCACCCGTGCCACTATTTTACTTGTTTCTTACCTTTATATTCCTCCAAACAGTTTTTCTTTTTCGGTCCATATAATTGTTGTTTACCATACGCCATCAATTCTATTGGTGCCCTATTATTTGCTAACTGCACCTAGGCAAGAGCCATTCATACCAACTGATTCATGTATCTCCCTCTCCACCTCTAACTGCATTCATACCAGATTTAGTAAAGTTTGAGGATATGACATTTCCTTCCAATACAGATCATGCAACAATTCTATAGTAGTAGCTACCTAATATAATAAATCAACATGCAGGCACAATTTTGAAGGGACAAGGTAAAAACTGTAACGATTTTGAAGGGTATTAGAAGTATCGAGATAAACTGAAGCACATATTATTTTCTTTCGTAAAAAGCTGTTGTAAGCGGGTATATAAGATGTGGGTCTGTGCATCATTCTGGCCAAGCCTAATATTCTTTTATTCAGCAAAACTCTTTAGATAAGCAATTGCCATAGCTC
The DNA here is from genome assembly GCA_030765085.1 of Allium cepa. NCBI lineage: Eukaryota > Viridiplantae > Streptophyta > Magnoliopsida > Asparagales > Amaryllidaceae > Allium > Allium cepa. The sequence continues at coordinate 12,910,747 of CM060942.1, forward strand.
TGTTGTATTATTATGAAATCAAATACTAAAAACATTTTGCATTCAATCAATTGAGTAGCTTTTCAAAATGGTATCAGAGCACACAAATAGTCTAACGAAAATTTCTTAATGCTCTCCTTCTCCTCTCAAATTGATGATCTGCTGCAATCTTCTCATCATCATAAAGGGAGTTTTCTTTTACTTCTTTACCTCATATTTTTCCTTAATTTCACCGTTTAATTCATTAAATGCATCATTGAGCCATATCAAGAAAGCCATCATATCTATTTCATCATTTGTTTTCTTGATTGCTCTCAGTATTGTCCTATATTTTTATCTCACTGATTTAGAGTTCGCTGCGCACTAAGCCTCGTCGTGAAATTCTTTAATTTTTGGCCACTTTTCAAATCTCGGATAGTTGAAAATTTATCATTAAAAATTACCAAGAAAATAGTCAATATATATCATTCCATTTTCTTGGTCATTCTTATAAATTGTTATGTTTCTGAATCAAGAAAGTTAGAACTTCTTGATCATTTTATCTCATCACCGATTAACTATTCTTCGTTAAGCATTATTTAGAGAATAGCTCCAGCAGCTCTTAGAATCTTTTGTTTTTCCTTTATCAAGGTATATTTATAATCATACTTGAATATCTTGATTATCATTCTTGCTCAATTTCAAGAATTGCTTACAGCTTCAGTCTATTGCAATCTTATTTCCATCAGGTCGAAGGTGACACTACAAATATTGGCTCTTCCTTGTCACCAAATTCCACCTCAACATAGCAACAAGTCACTGAAAATCTATCAAAATTTTTGATATCTCCATAAAATCAGGCTATATCCAATCAATTAGAGGAATCCAATTTTCTCCTTTGGAATTGATGATGAATATGTGTCAGACACACAACAAGTTTTATCTATTCTAATGAACTTGATGATGAATATGAATATGTAGTAGCAGTTATCTCTTCAATAGACACCACTCCATCTCTTTAATATGTTCATTCAATTATTCTTGCACGAAAAAGAAGAATTGAGCAAAATAAGCCAGTGATTTCTTTGTCAATTATATAGCTAATAACAACAAAAGAAAAAAATCAAGACATAAGAAATGCATTTAAAAACTTTCAAAGCGCTGGTCTGAATAACAGAGGAAGGGGAAGAAATGGCAGATGGAACAATAATGGCAGTAGAGTCAGAAGTCAAATATGTGAAAGATATGGACATGCTACTAACAAGTGTTATTTTAGACTTGATTTAAACTACATACCTGAGCAATAAGACACTTCTGGTAGTCAAAGAAACTTCAACCCAATTCCCAATCTGACCAGTATGTAACAAGAATAAAGAAATCAGTCAAAAAATGCAAGGAATAACACTTCTGGCACTAATGGCAGTGCTAAGACTTATGATATTCATGATGAAATTTAGTACCCAGATTCTAGAGCAAAAAATCATGTGACAAACAATATCAGTAACTTAGACCTTGGAAACAAAGAGTATAGAGGTAAACAGTGTATTCACATGGGTAATGGTGTATCCACTAAAATAACACACACTGGTAATGCACTTATTTATGGTGAGAGGCACCTTTATCTCAATAACTGATTAAGGGTTCCTCAAATAAAGAAAAATTGATAAGTTTGCCACAATTTGCTAGAGATAATAATATATTTTTTGAATTCTATCCCAGTTACTGCCTTATTAAAGATATTCTAACAAATAAAATTCTCTTGTAAGGTAATGCAATTAAGGGGCTTTACAAATTTTTTTTGGTTGACTCTAAGAATCCTGATAATGTTGAAAACTATTGTAATCTTTCTGAATCTACTCAAAATGGAACTGAGTAAGAGTATTTTTGACTTGTGGCACTGTAAATTAGGACATCCCTTTCCTAATATTGTAAAAATATATTGAAAAGTAATAAAATCACTTTTGATAATGCATCTGTCCCCTATATATGTACTTACTGTTAATTTGGTAAGAGTCATAAGCTCAGTTTTCAAAACTCTGAAACTATATATCTAAAAGCTCTTGAGCTTGTGGCCATTAACCTATGGGGTCCTGACCCCATTGAAACCGAGATACAAGTACTATATCTATTTTATAGATGCACATTCTAGAATGTTTTGGATCTAATTTTTAAAATCAAAATCCAAGACTCTTCATGTAATTATACAATTAACGGCCCATGCGGAAAAGTTGACAAATAATCGAGTTAAGGATATACAAACAGAGGGAGGGACAGAGTTCAAAGCACTTAAGGAATTTTTTCAGAAAAAGGTACCAGTTGTAGAATTACTTATCCCTACACTTCTGAACAGAATGGATTAATTGAGAGAAAGAACATACATATAGTAGAAACATGACTTACACTGTTAGCTCAAGCTCATTGCTTTGAAATTATGGCCGGAAGCTTTTTCTACCGCTGTTCATTTAATAAACAAACTACCTACCAAGATGCTACAAGACAAAAGTCCTATTGAAGTGTTATCTAATAAGTCACCTGACTATCGTAGCTTGAAAGTCTTTGGTTGCCTGTGTTTTCCTTGCTTTAATGCGGTATAATTCTCATAAGCTAAGTTACAGAATTGCTTTCTGTACATTTCATAGATATCCAACCAATATAAAAGGTTACAAGTGAATAAATAATAAAGAAAGGATATTCATTTCAAGACATGTCGTATTAAATGAACATGTATTCCCCTTCAATGACTCTAGCATTAACACATCTCAAAAAATTTATAATACCAGATTTTCAATTCCACCTATACCTCTGAGCCAAGAGATAATTTTTCCAGAACAGGAGAACAGAGACATACCTCGTCACTGTCAGGATCTGCTCATGACTTAGTCGATATCTTTGAAAGTCCTGCTCATCTTCCAGAATATCACTCAGACTCACAGTCCCAATCAGTTCAAAGTCATAGAGACAGTTCATCTATCAGTATTCAACTTGAAAATGAAAATAATTTCTCAAGTCAACAAACTACTAATGTTGGTCATCATATGAATACTAGATAAAAAAGTGGAATTTTCTAACCTAAAGTGTATGCTACTGACCTTCATACTGAAGATCAACTACTTATCACCAAGCACCTCAAAGTGAAAAATGGATAAGAGCTACAATGAAGAATACAATGCTCTCATAAAGAACAAAACCTGGGATCTAGTTCCTTTACCCAGTCACAAAAATGTCACTGGTTGCAAATGGACATATAAGCAAAAGAAAAATGCTGAAGGAGCCATATCAAAGCACAAAGCAAGACTAGTTGCAAAAGGATTCTCTCAACAAGAAGGATTTGATTTTAATGATACATTTTTCCCCAATAGTTAAACCAACATATATAGGAATTATACTCATAATTGCTATTCATAAAGGGTGGGGTATAAAACAACTAGATGTTAACAATGCTTTTTGAAATGGTATACTGGAGGAAGAAGTTTACATGGAGCAACCACCTAGCTTTAAGAAAATTGAAAATACAGATCTTGTGTGCAAGTTGAACAAGGCCATTTATGGCCTCAAACAGGTCCCTAGAGTCTAGTTTGAAAAATTAAAAACTACTATGATTAAACTGGGTTACAAATCCACACAATCTAATAATTCTTTATTTGTTAAATTTCATAGTGCAACTGTTATTTACATTCTTGTTTTCGTAGATGACTTTATTGTAACTGGGAATATAATGAAGAAATCAGACATCTTATTGTTCATTTGAATAAAGAATTCTCTATCAAAGACTTGGGGGACCTAAACTTCTTCCTTGGCATTGAAGTTCATAGATCAAATTCAACAATTTTCTTAAGTCAGGAAAATATATTACTGAAATTCTCCTCAAAACAAAAAAGGATCAGGCTAATTGCTTGCCCACACCTACGATAAGTAATCTTCATCTGTCCAAAACAAAGGTGCATCTATTCTTAATGCCAAGGAAAATAGGAGTACTGTAGGTGCTCTACAATATGTGACTATTACCAGACTAGAGATTGCTTACAGTATAAACACAGTCAGTCAATTTATGCAGAATCCTTGTGATGATCATTGGAAAGCTGTAAAAAGAATTTTAAGATAGTTGAAAGAAACTATAAATCATGGTCGAATTTTAAAAAATCATTCTAACTTAAATTTATCTGGTTTTGCAGATGTTGACTAGGCAATATATCTTGATGATCGGAGATCAACAAGTGGACATTGCATTTTCTTAGGACAAATCCTATTTCCTGGTGTTCAATTTTTTTTAACCATTTCAAGGTCAAGTACTGAAGTTGAATTCAGAAGTGTAGCAGGTGTCACTGCTGAGATAATGTGGATATAATCTCTACTCAGTGAATTAAAAATTAACATCAACAGTAAGGCAACAATTTGTTGTGACAATTTAAGTATCGTCTCTCTACCAGCCAACTCTATTTTACATTCTAGAACAAAACATATGGAACTTGACCTATATTTTGTTAGAGAACAAGTGCTCAAAGGAAAACTAGCCGTGATACACTTGCCAGCTACTTACCAAAAGGCTGACATCCTTACCAAAGCTCTTCCATCTAGCAGCTTCCTTCGCTTGAAACTTGAACTCAAAGTCAACATGTTCGATAGCAGGGTTATAAACAAACACAGATACTCAACTTCAATTCAACGGCAAAGTTGGATCTTCTCATTGTGCTCATAACTTAGCTCTGAACTCAGTCAAATGATAAGCTTTTTTTTTTTTTTATCAAGGCTAAATCCAACAAGCAATGTTTCTCTATACTACTTGTTGGATTGCTTGATGATAAGAATGAGCTATGATCTCCAAAAGGATATGAGAATAAATCATCAAAAGCTTCAACGGCAAAGGTTAAACCTGCTTAACCTCAGATCTACTTGATGTAAATCAATCGTTTCAACTCAACTGCATGAAATAGCTCTATGATAGCTTCAAGCTTACCATCAACAAGCAATTTCTAGAGTATTACTTGTTAATTTTCCTGAACATCAAGGATTGACAAAGAGATCGATTTTATTTGAGAGACAGCGGAAACCCTAGCATAAATTGAGGGAGGATATTAGAAGCCTGGAGATAAACTGAAGAACATATTATTTTCTTTTGTAATAAGCTGTTGTAAGCGGGTCCAAGTCCAATATTCTTTTATTCAGCAAATCCCTGTCTATAAGCAATTGCTACAGCTCCGTTGTATTACTACTAGTGCTGTCAACGGATACTTTCAGATACGGATAGTGCCATATTCGTATCCGCATTCAAATCATTTTCGAATATCAGATATCTGTATCCGTTTATTTTTCGAATATCGAATATCTGTATCCGTTTAATTTTCGGATATGGACGGATATCAAATATTTATCCCCTCCGTCCACAATCAATAAATTTAAAAGGATAAATGAAAAGGTTTGGATCAACATAAAACATTTTTTGTACTAATGTTCATAAAAAACAGGGAATAAAAAAATTAATATGATGATAAAATATTAATTTATACCAATATCCGTACGTGTATCCAAAAATATTCAAAAATTAAACACTAAAACTGTCTGCGTTTCACTAAAAATGAGCAAAAAAGCATATCATAGTAACATCCAATGGTTAGAAAATAGTTGGAAAATCATATATTAATTAAATATAATTTCAATTATATATATATATATATATATATATATATATATATATATATATATATATGCATCAGTTAATCGGACGGATATTTTTTGGATACCGATATCACAATAACCATATCCGTATCCGCTTTTCGGATAACGGATATTTTTCATATTTTCATATATGGATTCAGACGGATACCGAATTTTTCAGCTACCCATTGACAGCCCTAATTACTATGAAATCTAATAATAAAAATATGTTGCATTCAATCAGTTGAGTGACTTTTCAGTAAATGAGTTAAAAGCTGTGAAATGATTTCAAATTATGGTGCTATCGCTAGCTAACATACATACCAAAATTTAGTTTGTCTTCAAAATAATGCACAAAAATACATGTGACCTTCTTATAATGTAGATATCCTCACAAAATTTTCTACCATTTCAAGACTTATATCCTTCAGTATCATAAGTGTGAGCAATTGAAAATTGTATGAAAATGGTTGGCTTAAAATGTAAGTTTAAAAGGTTAAAAATTTCTAGAAAGCTCTGAAATTATTATACCTATATATGATATACGTCAAGATAAATCCATACATCCTATGTTCATATCAAAACAAATGTAACTAAACTTTTCCATACATACCCACAGACTTTTGAAATGGGTCTTAAAAATAGTTTGTAAAAATTTGGATAATGATAAAAATATTTGAATATTTGCTCATTAACTGTATTGTCTAAGCAAATAATTAATGCTGAGATTTTTGTACTAGCTAGAAAATATGTATATAACTTGCTCAAGGCTTGACTAATCATGGTCTTATGACATGTTATCAATGGGTTCTTCCAATTTTAGATCTGTGACTCTAGTACTGTTGTTCATTCATGTTGCTGGAGGAAGAGAAGTGCCTGTGGATAATTTTTTGCATGTGTGTATCCTTAACTGAAGTACTTTCATTGTTTTTCTTCCAAATCTTTAGTTTCAACTGTTTAAAAATATGCAATCATCATTGAGAAATTATTTTCAACTAAAACTTGTTTAGCAGCTAGCAGTTTCCCACGTTTGATTGTAGGTTTAACATCTATGAACCTTTGCTTTCAAAATCACATTTTGTTCATGAAAAGATTCAAATTCGTGAGATAAATTTTATATGTACTGCTGTTTTATTCGAGCGATAATTAAGTAGTACTCTTTCACGAGTTTCACCTATTAGTATATATGGGACTTCAAGGTTATAAAATTTAGTAGCGTACACATGTAGAATTAGTTTTAAATGTTCAAGTATTACAAAGGGAACTGCTCGACAAGTTATGATACCTACATTATTACTTGGTTTTTGTTTGCTAACAATTAAAACCCTTTTTATGTTTATAGAATATATCAGTTTCATCAAGAAACGAGCTCAAAATTTTTAACAGAGATCACAACAATACGGTTTCAATTGATCTAGAAGATTCCAAGGACAAATTTCTTGCTGCTAATCCTACAATAAACCATGTAAGCATTTACCTTTATTTGGCTCAGCACTATACTCGCACATTTTCACAACAGTAAAAGGTAATAATAACCAGTTAATATTATTTAATTAGCTATTACTGTAAATGATTATTTGTTCGTCTAATTAGTAAGAATATTCTTATCTGCTAGAGTCAATATCATTATGCCTTAAATGTTGAAGACTAAACCATATTTGAATTAGATGAAAAGCCCAATCTTCAGAGTTAAAAATATCGACTAAAACTGACAGTTGACTCTTCACGCCTAAAATTTTTAGCCTTGTAGTTTTAAGTTTTAATCTTTTGACGTGAAACAAAATTACCTTCAAAGTTGGCATAATTCAAGTTTGAACATCCATTTCAATTGCAGGTTTAAGGTTTTACTTTTATCAGCATTTCTCACTATTTTCTTAGTTTTAGCGTTTTATTATCATATTGAAGAAACTGTACATCTTGTGTAGTTATTTTCAAGGTTATATACATGCATATAACGTCCTTCTTTAGAATGGATTAGTTTGACTAGCTAGTTAAATAATGAAATCAGTCTAACAATTGTCATCTTCATGTACAGTTTGCTGTAATATCTTCAAAAGGAGAATATAAAGAAGTGTTTGGAAAGTTAAATATATATCATCCTCCTGTCAATCGGTACCAAGTGAGTGCAACCGCTGTTTGGTTTACCATCGGAACTGGTGGCCCAAGGGAGACATACAATGCCATCCAAGTCGGATTCCACGTGCGTACTTACATTTTGCCAATATATTTTATTTACTTATTTGCTTATTTCAACAACTTAAATATTGTATGATAAGATCGCTTCATACAAAATTTCAAGGTGTTTGCTAATATATTGCTTCTTTGTTTTACAATGTGGTTAATATCAATCCAGTTTTTACTATTAATTAGGCTAATTTTTTTTCAATTAAATTTCAGGTATATCCACAATTGTACGGTGATAACGAACTTCATTTCTTTGTAGCCTGGACTGTGAGTTCTTACTATACATGCAATAATTAACCATTTCATTGCTATAATACATATCTTTATTTTGAATCGCAGTCAGATGGATATAAGTACACCGGGTGCTATAATCTTCAGTGTGGAGGTTTTGTAGTAAGCAGTGCAGCTGACTTAAAACCAGGAAGTGTCATTAGACAATCTTCTCAGTATAATGGGAAACAATATTACTTCACTTTCAAGATAACAAGGGTACTGGATGGGTCTTTGATTTTTACACATATATAGTTGAATTGAAAGTATAATTCATAAAAGTTTATTTCTGATTTATCATAGCATTATATGCATTTCATTCAGGATACAACAGGGAAATGGTACATATATCATGGAGATGGTTATAATAAGCCGATAGGCTATTATCCAACTGCTCTCTTCAATAACTTACAGGACCATGCTACTAGAGTTGATGTCGGTGGAGCTGTACAATTCTATAAAGGCGATTGTACCCCACCTATGGGAAGTGGTCATTTTGCATCAGAAGGGAAAGGAAAAGCAGCCGACGCATATGTTTATTACAAGGATAAAAAGGGAAGAAATACCGATTTACCTGGATCAATAGTTACAGATAAGCCTAATTTTTATACTGTTGTAAGAACTGACGGTGGGTTCTTTTTCGGAGGTCCTGGTGGTTGTGCCGATTAAAAACTTGTGTATTTACTTTACTAATATGCAGTGCTTATAAATTAATTTAGTTGATGAATTTATTTCATGGGTCACTCGAATGCTTTGTGATTCTCCTGTGAAAGAAGAAATTACTGAGAAACATATAACTATCATCAATACAATTGGGTTTTGGAGTTTGCTAGATGGAATGGTTTTCCTTGTGGGGAACTAACAAAAAAGGGACATGGGGCTAATACATATGAGATGGTACAATATATTATTAGCACTTATTTGTTATCATATATGTGGGGGTGTATACTGTTCGGTACTGTGATTATGGGAAAAAAACCATTACCAAACGCAACTTATTCGGTAGCTTGAAATCAAAACCGAAACCAATGGAATTATTCAGTAAAGTAATGTTTGGTTTACTGAAGATTACGGTTGGTAGTGGTCGGTAATGGGCACCTACCATATAATTTCTTAGCAAAAAAAATTCGTGAATATTAGTCATTTATTGAAAGAAATGAGCTAGTGTTCTTTCTCTACAGTGTCTTGCTATGCTATTGAGAATTCTAAATTCGAGATCATTAAAATTCAAACTCCAAAGCACAGTGGAAAAACGAGATCGGTGTAAGAGGTGCTAAAACAACTAATCAATATCTCAATCCTATTCTCAATCTAATCCAAGTAAAACTAATCACAATCACCAAACAAACAATTAAACAAAATTATAACGAAAAACTAAATTACACAGGATTTATAGTGATTCCACTAATGTGTTGTTAATGCACATTCACTTTGGAGGAGAGCTTTTATTAATACAATTGAAAAGAGTACAAGAGATTGTTTATCACGATTAATATTATTAGAAAATAGATTTATGAAGAATAGAATTGAAGAAAACTAGATTTTTGATAAACTCTACTAGATGAAGGATAAACCTTGAACAAAACCCTTAGAGTGATCTTCTTTGAATTCTGAAAATAGCTTATATAGTGAATCCCCTTTCCTTGGCAAATACCTGATTTGCCCCTTGAAGCCTCCATAAACAAGCACACTTAACATGGGCCAAAAAGTCAATCTACAACGGGTCAGACATCTGGCAAAACACTTAGGCTTCTGGCCCTATAAATCCGTTATGAAAGTTACAGACGCCAAGACGTTTATCAGGTGTCAAGCGTAATTTTTAGGACATAGATAACCGGTTGCCAAATGTTTGGCAAGATCTTCCAGACGTCTGTCACAATTCTTAGGTGATAGTAAATATGTTATCATACGATTGAGGATTCTACTAGACGTCTAACTTCCTATGCTTCATCCAGCTTTAATCCACGATAACTTGAGCATAACTGTTTCGATTCGTGTCCCATTTTCACCGTATTCAAACTATTTCAGACCACTTCTATTATCCATATAACGTCGTCAAGATTTAATGCTCCACCCGACACTATATCCATCTCCATCGTTAAGAACTGATAGTACCAAACTATCACCACTTCTACCTTGTACCAAATAAGCTTAAATACCTTCACAATGAGCTCCAGCAAATCCACCGCGCTTTACACTTCATCAACAAGCTCTGGTAATGCCACCGTCCGCTAACAAAGTGTTGAAAGTACACAAATCCAAAACCATCTTACAAAAAGACTAAAGTACTTAAAAGTGCAAACAAGTACTTGCCACAAGAAGATAAAACCACAATCTCTTACCGATACTTTTTATCATCCATAACAAGTCTCCTTTCTCAACCCTGCCAACCCATGACATTAAGCACTTCAACAAGCGAATCAAGTTCAAGCAATGATTGAACTTCCCAACCAAAATTGCCTTAGTGAACATATCTGTTGCGCTATCCTTTATGTGCATTTTTAGAGATATATTTTCTTATCTTCATCCATGGCTACAAAAAATGACTCTCTCACTTCAATATACTTAGTCTGTGAGCTAAACGCTAAATTTTCCACTAGTGGATAACACTCTAGCTATCACACTGAACATCGATGCTATCGAGTTTAAATACCAAGTCACACAACAACTGTCTCATGTAAAGTGCCTCTTTTATCGCCTCCGCCGCGGCTATCAACTTCGCCTCCGTAGTTGATAAAGCAACCAAAATTTGTAATCTTGATCTTCAACTTATGGCCATACCACCAAGTGTGAAGACATATCCGAAAGTTGACCTTCTCCGATCCCTATCACCGGTGTAACGACTCGTAAATTTCGATAATTAAATTTGTCATTTTCATAAGATTTTGTAATTAAATTTAAATAGAAATAAAATTTTTATAATTTATATTGAAGTAAATGTTAAAAATGAAAGGTAGCAATGGTAAAAGAAATTAAATTTAACATATTTTAAGTGGAAATCCCAAAAAGAAATAGTGTAAAACATTATAATTTGTTAATTTAATATGATTGTGTAATTAATACTGAAAGAAATAAAATTTGAAATAATATTAATGAAATAAAAACTAAAATGAATTGCAACTGTATAAATGTAAGTTAATTGTTTATAACTTGGATGTAATTCCAATAAATGAACAATGTAAATGTTATAACTGGGTTACAAAATTTATATACGGAATTGGATGTAAATATGAATTAATTAATGAGATAATAGATAGTTAATGGTAATAGAATAAAATCAATTTTATGTAAGAATTGCAACATTTGTTTGTGAATAGGGAATTCATATGTGCAATTAAAAGTTATGATAACGATGGTTACAAGTTACCTGTTTAATTGGTCTATTAAATTTAAATGGGGAATCAATTAGAATTAAATGAACTTTAATGTTACATTAGCAAGTTTAAGATAATAACGGAAAGGGTGAATGTAAATTAAAATAGTAACGTACATTTACTTATAAGGTAGTAATTGGTGTAATAAAAAGCTTGAGTCCAAGTAAATAAATTTATTGAGAATATTAATTGTAATCAATATGAATCAGAGTAATAGTAACTGTTGTAAGTTACTACTTAATTGTCCTATTAATTTGTGCAACTGTTATATTTGGGAATGAGATTTTATTATAAGTAAATAAAGGTAAGTACTGTATGGATATATGAATTAATGTACGATTTATGGTAATAGAATGAATTCATATGAAGTAAGTAATTATAATAAATAATTGAAATAATAAGCCTAAGTGAATTTTAAGGCTATGGTAACAATCATCATAAATTAACATAATATATGTAGTCTACCAAATTAATTGGAAAACAATTACATTTAAATGAAAATAAAGGTCTCATTTATGTGGGTAAGAACTGTAATTATAAAGTGTAAATGTAATAAAGCAACGAGAATGCATATTTTATTCATAAGATAATATAAAGGAATGAAACCAATTTGAATGGATTAATTAAGGTTCTAATTATAATAAATGTATATTTTTGACAACTTCAATATATTTGAAGATAATAGTTAATACGAAGGGGAGTTGGAAATTTGAATATATTAATGGAATGAAATGTGAATAAAAGTTAGCGTAACGATTATTGTATGTTACCTATTTATGTAGAGTGTTAATTTACAATTGGAAATCAGTTACAATAATTATAATTTAATATTACGTTAATGTTGATTAAGGTAATATTTGTAAGTAATGTTAAGGTCATTCATATTGGACAATTTGTGAATTTTAAGTATTGAAAATGAAGCTTTATCAATTTATTTGGTTTTAAACCATAATAAATGGAGAAATTGCAATTTAATGTAATTAGAAATCTAAGTATTACGCTAATTAAGATGAAATGTGAGGATTGCAATAGATTTTGAATCCAATGTTAAAATTCTTCAATTGATAACAATAAATTGAATAATAGAATGAAAAAAAAATTAATAGAATTTTTGGAAATTAAATTTATAATTTTCGAATTTAATGAAATTGTGGTTAATACTGAAATTTGTAAATTAATCAACTCTAAATTGACATTTAAATTTGGATAAATTAGTGTCAATGATTTAGAAATTTAAAAATGATGAAATTTGTTAATTATAGAGTTGAAATTTGAAATTTGATTTAATTTGTTAATTTATTTAATTAATTAATGTAAAAACAGCCATTTTGACCACTAACTCGGATTTCGACGAAACAAGTTTTATCGAATTCATAACCGTGAATTACTGTAGGATTTCAAGTTTCGTAGCGATCGGACTTGTCGTTTGATCGTACAGACTCGAAACGCCTTGAAATCAATGAAATTGAAATCAATTGAAATCAATTTGGAATAAATTGATTTTAACATAACTTCTTCATACGATGAAATTTGGACTTGAAACTTGTTCCATCGTCTTTAAAATATTTAAAAACATCTATTTTGCTATATGGGTTGACCTAATTTCATTCCGGAGTCGAAACGGGCTTTTTGGGCCTCTTTGTCATTAGCGCGTATATTCAAATCGTGTCCATCTATTCTATTTCAACCCTACCTATAAATACCAAGTTATAAACCCTAGCCTACTCCTATTTCTCATTTTTCTATACGTATATTTCAACTATCTCTCCTCCTCAATTGCAGACAAATTCTAGATCCAAACATAAATCAAATTTCAATCCAAAGCAAAAATTTCAAACTCCTCAAAAAAATTCAGAAAAATTATATATCGAAGCTCTCGAAGCGTGCAAGTCAGATCTGTAGTCTATTTCTCGATCTGAGTTTTTGGGTGGCCAGAAATTGAGGTTTAATTCACGGGCGTTCATCGCGCGTCGATGAACGTTGTCGGATCGTCAAATCATTTCTAGGTATTGTAGAGTGGACGATGGAGAGTGCACCAGTGGTGTTCGTTCTGCGATTTGACGGTTGAATCGACCATAAAAATTCGACTAGGTTAAACTTATAGGTGACGGCCGACAATCTTCGAACGTCATTTGAGACGTGGAGAGACTCGCGCGGCTGTAGGGAGAGGACGCAGTGGTCAGCAGGTGGCGATGGCCTTAGGCGACGTTCGAGCGACGGAGTGGAGGCTGTTTTTCTCGTGCGTGCGTGGTTTTCGAGTCGAGTGATTTGGGTGCTGTGTTGTAGCGTGCAAATTGAAGATGATGACATGGTGACGAATTGTGTTTTTATTTTAATTTTTTTTATTATTTTAGTTTTGATTTCATACGTATTAATCAACATAACTTTCGCATACGAGGTCCGTTTAACACACGGTTTTCTCCGCTAGGTTCGTATTAGAATTATGGACATTCCGACGCTTGTTTGGACGGATTCTAAGATTGTCCAAATTTTGAGTTTAAATTGGATTTAAATTCAATCTAAATTCAAAAGGTGAGTGTTTTAACTCACTCATAACTTCTAAAATTTCTTATGTTTGTTAAATTAAATTTCTATTGTGATTATGCATTTATTATGACTTTTTCATATATTTTTAATCATCATCTCAGTTATTGCATTTATTTAAATTAAATCGTTATTTAATTTATTATTGAATATAACTGCCAGTTAAATACCTTTTATATATATTATCAGTTATCTATTGGTATTGATTGATTGTTTTGGATGATGATTGTGATGGATGTGTGATCTGTTGATGGATGAACGGGTATTGTATTATATATTATTTTAAACTGCAAGTTCTTATGCATTTTATTTCATTCGGGATTGTGGTTTGAAATGATATATAACCGTAATTTTATTTTAAATTACGGATTGAAATGATAAATATCCGTATCACTTAACCATATGATAGAAATTAGATATAGGTACCGCGGTCTATATATAAAAATATTGTGAAATGATTTTCTATGGTTTGTAAAGAAATATACGGTGTATGAGGTGTGGATTTGGATATTGTATAACTGTATTTTATATATAGTTAAATTCTTGGATTCAAGCTATGAATAAGATTTGTTTAAAGTATAAATAAGTTAAATAAAGTTGGATTGTATTAAAATATAATATGGTTAAGTATTTACTTAAAGTGCATTTTGCATAGAGTTTATGTTGATTTTTATATATCAAGGTTGAGAGGATAGTTTTGAAATTGATTGGAGATTTTATTTAATTAAAGAATTATATTTAAAAAAATACTTTTGGAACTTATTGAAATTGAGATTTTAAAAGAATATGGTTTTATAATTAATTCGGGTTTAAGGTGATTTGAGTGAATAAACTAAGGAATATTTCGCTATTGAAAATTGAAGTTTTATTTAAAGGATATTGGATTTAGCAAGCAAATATTTCAAAACTAAATAATAGAAAAAGTGAAATTCGTATACATATACATATATATATATACACACATATATATAAATTATAAAATTTAGTTTGAAATATTAAATATTTAAGCTTTGATATATATTGAATTTGAAATGGTTTAATTGAAGATTTAAATCTGCATTTGGAACGGATTTGTGAAATTAAAGAAACTAATTTATTTTATAAAGTAATTTAATATTAAACCATTTAAGTATTGTAAGTTATGTTTCAAAGTTATGGATTTCAAGATAATATAATTTTGAAGTACTATGATTTTAAAAAGCGATATATTTGAAATAAAATGATATTATATTGATTTGAAAGAAAAAGGATATCATATTGATTTGGTTTTAAAATGGAAATGATATCATATTTATATGGTTTTGAAATTGATATTATTTTCCGGTTTTAAAAGTATAAATTATTTTGAAATGACCGCGGTGTAATAATAACGTTTGGTTGTTGAAGAGACCGGATCGGAAGTTGTCATACTCTCTGCCAACTCGGAAAACCACTTTAACAACCGTGTACGCGGTGGAGACTCTAGAATGAAGTAGGAAGGTGGCGGCGTTTCCTTTGAGGTAAATACGTGTACCCGACTCCCGTGAGTTGGCATAAGGTGACTAAAATAGGAGCGATCAATGGGCTAAGAAGGTAGAACCTTTTATCGGACACATCCCTTCGATATTATACTTTGACTTTTGGATTTATTCGATGGCTAAGAAGGTAGAACCTTTTATCGGACACATCCCTTCGATATTATACTTTGACTTTTGGACTTATTCGATGACCACTTTTGATTTCTTTGATTTGGGGGTGTGGCTCGAGGTGGGCGGTAGCTGCGGCTATGCGTTACTACCGGCCCGGAAGCGTAATTGGTATATCTACCCTGACATTGCCTAGTTGTGCTGTGTCACCTACCTTAGCGCGCCTTATATAATTTTTTTTTGTACCATACCTATGGAGTGCCCTCTGATGACGCCCAATACGGGAGAGATTACGGTACTGTATAGACTATGGGAATATAAAAGTGTGTTAAGGGTTATATGGGTAATCCCTTAATGCTATTTTCAGGATATTATACTTTACTTTAGACACTATTATAATAACGTACATTATTACATAGTAAATAGTTTAACGGATCCTTAGAAGATGTGAATCCCGAGCATCTCTTAAGTTACTGCACTCACGTTAGACACTGGATAGGAGATGTCAAATCCCGTAAACATCTCTGACGTCGTTCCACTCATATTTATTCCTGTTGATTTAACTTACATAAGCCTTTTAGTTCTGACTCGAGTGTTTTGTCTTTTCAATTCTCTAGGGTCAGCCTGAGCATTTTTGGATTTGGAAGACCGTATTCTGGAGGACGAAGACGAAGATTTATTATTATTTATTATTATATTCCACTTCACACTGTATCCGCTGCAATAATTGTTATTAATCTTTGGTATGTGTATCTCTGATGTATTGTATAATTATAATCAAATATTTTGGTAAAACAGCTTCAGGAACCGTATATTTGATTATTATATTTTATCGTTCCGCTGCAAGATTCTATTTTGTTTTTCTTTCTCTACTTTTTCTTATTTACCCTATAACAACCAGCCCTTCTGTATGTTTTAAGTCTGACGTGTGTGGTTTATTGTCGATTTAAAGCGTGCAAAAAGGTGGGACGTTACATCTGGTATGAGGGCTTTGGTTTTAGCGATAAACCTTAGCTTTGTGGGGTTTGACTCTTTATTAATAGGGTAGTAATACCCTATGATGAGTCGTTGAGCGTATATATGAGAGAGCATACTTGTTAGTGTTATAAAAAGGTTTTAATATTGTGTTAATTTGTTCCGTTTTGTGTTTATAAATTCTGGTTGGTGCATGGAACGCCATGACTTCGATAGGGATTTCTAAACACTTAATAGGACAGACCGACACAATATTTGTTTTAAATATAGGTGAATGAATTTTGCCTATTATATTTTCTATATGTAAAATAAAATTGATATATATATTTGGTTGCAATATATTGGTTGTTAGGTAACGAAATTTATAAATCATAGTTGAAATGAGATTGAAAATAAAATAAATGAAAATTGGAAATTTTAGAACTTAAGTTCCGGGATTTTGAAAATTCTTCCGAATGATTTTTGGAATATAGAAATAATATTATTAGAAGTATTTTCTGTTATAAATATTTCAATATAATTTGAAAGAATTGTTTTAAAGAAACTTTGAAAAGAAATAAGTTCTATACTCCCCTCTCTGTCGCTGGAAAATAATTTCGGTGATGGCGGCCGCATCATCGATGTTCATTTTTGAGTTTCGAAGTGCGAAGGTCATTGTAGTAGTTTTACTACAGATTTATTTGATAAAAAAGTTTTTGTTAATTTTAAATTGTTTTAAATATAATTGGATATATAAATACGTTTATTTATTATTTTAAAATTGATTTGAGATTTAACCCGGTATTTAGTTCTTAAGTTTCCATTAATTAATAGTTTCAATTATTGTATTGAATTGGAACGTAGGTAATTAATAATTGAAACCTCTAAAGAAAATAAGAGATTTAATGCTAAGTTATAAATTAAATAAAAAGAAAATTTAAATTTGTAAAATATAAAACAAAGGATTATTATTGAACATTTAATTTATTGAGAAAAACTTGTATAACTTTCAATTACATTCTTAAAGGCATATATATAACTTACCAAAAGATATAAAAAGTTGAAATGTTAATAAGAAAATGTAATAGATATTATACCAGAAATAAACTTGAGGTAATGAAAGTAATTAATGAAATTCTTCAATAAATAAGAAGTTGATGTTGTATTTATTATAAACTTAAGTATAATTGGAAATGTTACTATAATTAAATATAATAGAAAGATAAGTAGTATAAAATATATTTTTTAAAACTTAAGTAAATAAGTTGAAGTTATTTCTAAATAAAATTTAAAAAATAAATGTAAACTAAAAGGATAAACCATTATATGAATGAAAAAGAGAAATCAAATAACAAATGTATGAATGGAATTAATAAGGATAAACTAAATCTGTTGTTTGAAATTGTTGTTGTTTGTTTTGTTTTATGGTTATTTGGGTAAGGATACTTTAAAATTGTTTGGATGAATGAATAATCTATTTAGTTTCACCTAAGATTGTTGAGTAAAATGGTACACTTAGTAGTTTATTTTTCTTTCCGTACAAATTTAAAGTTTTGAAACCGAACAATTATTTATTTTGTTTGATATGAATGGATAATTGATGTGTGTTGATTTATGTGATGGTTGTTTGCTTGTTGCAAGTGATGGTTGGTACATTGATTGTTTGTTGTTATTTGAAACAACTTTAAATATTTCATTCATATAGTTGTTAACCTTTTTGGATTATATAAGTGAAATATAGGTTATGGAATCAATTGCTACTGCTTTTGGTTTTATAAAATAAGCGTTAATTGCCCAACAAATAGGTACGTTTTCGGATTATGGTTTATAGCATTATTATATTGTTTCTTGTGTACGGATATATATTATTTTGGAAAATACATGTTATATATTGTTATATTTGATATTATATTTCCTCCCGAGCCTCTCCGTACAAAGGAGACTCTGCCAAAATTTTCCGTAAATTTTGGACTTAGAAAATATCTTGAAAATGTTTTCCAAACTTTATTAATTTGAGTATAAAAACATCTAATGGTTATAAATTGGTATATTTTATTTAAATTAATTAATTTTGTAAATTTATTTGTTTATAGATTTAATATTTAAGTAAGATATATTGATTTCTTCATTCTTCTTTTCCCTTCTTTTTCCTTTTCGGGGGCGAAAAGTTTTGAGTGGGGGAGTGTGTAACAACCCATAAATTTCAGTAATTAAATTTGTCATTTTAATAAGATTTTGTAATTAAATTTAAATAGAAATAATTTTTTATAATTTATATTGAAGTAAATGTTAAAAATGAAATGTAGCAATGGTAAACAAAATTAAATTTAACATATTTTAAGTGGAAATCCCAAAAACAAATATTGGAAAACATTATAATTTGTTAATTTAATATGATTATGCAGTTAATACTGAAAGAAATAAAATTTGAAATAATCTTAATGAAACAAAAACTAAAATGAATTGCAGCTGTATAAATGTAAGTTAATTGTTAATTACTTGGATGTAATTCCAATAAGTGAACAATGTAAATGTTATAACTGGGATACAAAATTTATATACGAAAGTGGATGTAAATATGAATTAATTAATGAGATAATAGATAGTTAATGATAACTCAATAAAATCAATTTTATGTAAGAATTGTAACATTTATTTGTGAATAGGGAATTCATATGTGTAATTAAATGTTATGATAACGATGATTACAAGTTACCTGTTTAATTGGTCTATTAAATTTAAATGGGGAATCAATTAGAATTAAATGGACTTTAATGTTACATTAGCAAGTTTAAGATAATAACGGAAAGGGTGAATGTAAATTAAAATAGTAACGTACATTTACTTATAAGGTAGTAATTGGTGTAATAAAAAGCAGGAGTCCAAGTAAATAAATTTATTGAGAATATTAATTGTAATTAATATGAATCAAAGTAATAGTAACGATCGTAAGTTACTACTTAATTGTCCTATTAATTTGTGTAACTGTTATATTTGGAAATGAGATTTTATTATAAGTAAGTTAAGGTAAGTACTGTATGGATATATGAATTAACGTATGATTTATGGTAATAGAATGAATTCATATGACGTAAGTAATTATAATAAATAATTGAAATAATAAGCCTAAGTGAATTTTAAGGCTATGGTAACAATCATCATAAATTACCAGAATATATCTAGTCTACCAAATTAATTGGAAAACAATTACATTTAAATGAAAATAAAGGTCTCATTTATGTGGGTAAGAACTGTAATTGTAAAGTGTAAATGTAATAAAGCAACGGGAATGCATATTTTATTCATAAGATAATATAAAGGAATGAAACCTATTTGAATGAGTTAATTGAGGTTCTAATTATAACAAATGTATATATTTGACAACTTCAATACATTTGGAGACAATAGTTAATACAAAGGGAAGTCGGAAATTTGAATATATTAATGGAATGAAATGTGACTAAAAGTTAGCGTAACGATTATTGTATGCTACCTATTTATGTAGAGTTTTAATTTACAATTGGAAATCAGTTACAATAATTATAACTTAATATTACGTTAATGTTGATTAAGGTAATATTTGTAAGTAATGTTAAGGTTATTCATATCGGACAATTTGTGAATTTTAAGTATTGGAAATGAAGCTTTATCAATTTATTGGGTTTTAAACCATAATAAGTGGAGAAATTGCAATTTAATGAAATTAAAAATATGAGTAATACGCTAATTAAGATGAAATGTGAGGTTTGCAATAGATTTTGAATCCAATGTTTAAATTCTTTAGTCGATAACAATGAACAGATTAATAGAATGGAAAAAAAATTTAATAAAATTTTTGGAAATTAAATTTATAATTTCTGAATTTAATGAAATTGTGGTTAATACTGAAATTTGTAAATTAATCAACTCTAAATTGACATTTAAATTTGGGTAAATTAGTGTAAATGATTTAGAAATTTAAAAATGATGAAATTTGTTAATTATTGAGTTGAAATTTGAAATTTGATTTAATTTGTTAATTTATTAATTTAACTAATTAATGTAAAAATAGCCATTTCGGCCTCTAACTCGGATTTAGATGAAACCAGTTTAATCGGATCCGTAACGGTGAAATATTGTAGGATTTCATGTTTCATAGCGACCGGACTTGTCGTTTGATCGTACGGTCTCAGAACGCTTTGAAATCAATGAAATTGAAATCAATTGAAATCAATTTGTGTTGGGTGCGTTTCCCCACCTTGCCGAACCAGTCCACTCCTTGCCGAACCACAAGCACTACCGAACCAAAGACTCCAACATCGTTCCTATGCACTACCGAACCAACCACCTCTCCCATGCCTGCCGAATCACTTCACCACCAGACCACCTGCCACCGGTCCAAAGCCTCGCCGAACCAGGATCTCACCGAACCAGAGCCACCCCACCCCAATGCCGAACCAACCCTCTCCCAAGCATGACCGAACCAATCTACCACCGGACCGAAGCGCTACCGGACCAAGGCATTGCCGAACCAATGTCGCCATGCCAGATTGCAACATCCTAGGCCCGTCAGCAGCTATATACATCCAAGACCCATGCCCCCAGCCTCACTCTATAAATAGAGGGGCAGGGGTACAACAATGGCACACAAGTTTGAGAGCTCAAGCACGGAAAGAACTTTCAAACAACTTTCAGTTACTTGTAATCAAAGCTTTGTACTTGTAATCTGAATAGAAAAGGAGAATAACATATAAAGTGGACGTAGGCACGTTCTGGCCGAACCACTATAAATCTGTGTGTCTTTTACAGTTTAGTCCCTGCTTTTTATATATTTGCGTAAATCACCCAAATCACTAGAAACAACATAAAATCAACTAATTCATACGACTTGGAGGTGTTTGCCCATTTTTTGTGCAAACATTTTTGGTGCTTTCACTGAAAGCAGGAGCTCGAAGCTTCAACTTCTCCTACTCAACCCTTTTCCTATCAACATCGTTCATTGCATGGAAAACATGCCTCCCGGACGGAAGAAAGATGCTAACAAAGGAAAGAACATCGCAACTGGCAGTATCCCAGATCCGGTGAACAGAGACCAAGACAATCGTCCAGTTCCAACAGCAAATTTAAATCAGGCAAATCCGACAGCCCCTGCTACGGAACAACAAATTACAAGGGCGGATCTGGACAGGGTTGTGGCTGAAGTAACTAACCGCTTCACATCTCAACAAGAAGCCTTGGTGGACCAACTCATGTCACGCTTAAGGGATGCTGAAGAATCCGACCGCAACAATGAATCATGGGGTGAGTCCTAGTCTGGAGGATCTGGAAGGCGACAAAGGTCTTTCTTCTTCGAAGAGGCTAACTACAGAAACAACCATGGTAGGAGCCGAGTCCGGACTCAACCCGAATTCCGACCCGAGGAAACACTTGGAACCGAACCCAACGGGGGAGGTGCCAAGCAGGGGTCGGATGTAGCTGAGCCTGTCATGCTACCTAACCATGAAAACACCAGTAGACGGGGCCGAGCAGGAGTCCAGCCCGAAGTTGGACCCGAGGAAGTGCTGAGAACAGAACCCATCAGGGGAAGATCAAGGCAAGGGCCAACTGTGGCTGATCCCAGCATGCCCCCAGAAGACCAGAGGCAGCCATTAGAGAATGTTAGGAGTGACAGACGATACCATCCATACAAGTCGTTTGGACGGAATCAGTCCCGCAGGGAAGAACCAAACTCATTTCTATCCGCTCCAAGTTCTGATGAAAGGATGGCGCGATTGTTCAGAGAGTGCGTCCAACGGGAGCAAAGGGATCGGGGAATAGGTGCTAGGGTAACCAGCCCCTTCACCCGCAGTATCAAAACTGCCATCACCCCCGGGAATGGAAAATGCCAACAATGGAGCCTTATAAGGGAACCTCTGACCCTATCGTACACTTACAGAGATACACCTAGCATATGCTCACGAGCGGAGCAACGGAGGGAGTATTGTGTAAATGCTTCCCACTTTTCTTGACAGATCTAGATACCTCCTGGTTCTGCCACCTACCCAAGGGTCCATCAGCTCATGGGAAATATTGAAAGAAAAGTTCATCAGCCAGTTCCGCATTCATGTGGCACAACCCAAGGACGCTTATTCCTTATCTAATATCAAACGAAAGCCTGGAGAGACAGTGCGGCAATATTTTACCCGATTCAATGCCGCAGCGGCTGCAGTTCAAGATGCCGATGAGAAACTTATCCTAATGGCCCTCTGTAGTGGTGTGCACCCGGATACTAAATTTTCTAGAAGACTAACCAAGGAAATACCAGCTACTTTACCTGATTTCTTCCACGAAGCTGGATAGTATATGAGACTTGAAGACGCGGCCACTGAGAGGCAATCAGGGCAACAGGCTAAGACAGCCCCAGACAGGGTCCCCGCTGCAGCAAAGGATGTTTGGAGAAGTGACTCTAGAGGCAATGTTGGGGGAAAGAAAGGAGAAAAGCGCTTATATCGACCAGGACCAAGATTTGACTCTTACACTCCTTTGAATGAAACGATCGAAAACATCTTCCTAGCCACTCAAGACGATGTTAGACACATGCGCCCCCCGCACAAGAAGGAGTCAGATAATGCACTCAAGTGTGGATAGTTCTGCCGCTTCTACGAATCCCATGGGCATGACACCAATGAATGCCACCATCTCCGCGACTTGATTGAAGAACACATTAGAAGGAGGAGACTGAAGCGCTATGTAAAAAGCCAGAACAGGACTCTAGCTCCCGCCAATGAAAACCCAGGGCTACCCCTCCCAGAAGTGAGTGGAGGAAATCGTAACACCAGCGGCTCTAGTCAAGAGAAGATAGTGGTCCATACCATATCAGAAGGACCACACATCGCCGACAGAAGCTGGGCAGAGATGGAAAGATACGGTAAGTCACTTAGGAACGATAAAGGCTACGTTAGTTCTGTCATGGAAGAACGCCACCCGAAACGGAAAGAGAATGACGACATCACATTCAGTAGGCGTGACCTAGAGGGAAGACAGTACCCACACATGGATCCTATGGTCATCTCTGCTTAGTTCGGTCCAGCCAAAGTTTTTCAAATTTTAATAGGCACTGGAAGCTCAGTAAATATCCTATTCAAGCATGCTTTCGACAAAATGAAGCTGTCAATGAAGGATGTGTCTCCCTGCAACAAACCACTACATGGTTTCACTGGAGATGCGAAGACGCCCCTTGGGCAACTGGATCTCTTTGTCGAAATAGGAAGTCATCCCCGCTCTGCTGTGCGAAAACAAACATTTGTACTAATACAGAACCACTCGGCCTACAACGCCTTTTTGGGAAGACCAGCCTTGTCTGACTTCCAAATTGTTCTAGCCCTATGGTGCCTGAAGATGAAATTTCCAACAGATAACGGAATAGGAGAAATAGAGGGAGATAAAGACGCTGCTCGAGATTGCTATGTGACTGAACTTCGCAATAACCGCAGAAAAGATAAAGGAAAAAATGCAGAGACTACTCTCTGCATGAAAAACTTGGAAGCATAGCAACTAAAGAAAGCCCCTCCTATTCGATATACCAGCGATCCTTTCAACGAATTAGACCCCAGGGACAAAGAGGAGGAGGCCACCACCGAGCCTGCAGAGGCTATGGAATTTGTATCTGTAGACAAACACGACCCAAGTAGACTGCTGAGAGTCGGGTCTCAGTTAAGAGCGGATTTGAAAGATCAACTCGTCGATTTTCTTCGCCACAACATGGATGCATTTGCATGGACGCACGTCGACATGACAGGAATCTCTCCAGACGTAGCATGCCACATACTGAACATCGATCCTACCAAGGTGCCAGTGAAGCAGAAAAAGAGGAGCATGGGGGCAGAACGATCAGCAGCCCTCGAGGAAGAAGTAAAGAACTTACTTGCCAATGACTTCATACGAGAAGCCATCTACCCAGAATGGATCGCCAACCCGGTACTAGTAAAGAAAGCTAATGGGAAGTGGCGAACATGCATCGATTTCTCCAACTTAAATGACGCTTGCCCGAAGGACTACTTCCCACTCCCTCGAATCGACCAACTCGTGGACAGCACAGCCGGACACGAGCTCTTATCCTTTATGGACGCATGCTCAGGATATAACCCGATCCTTATGCACGCCCCCGATCAAGACCACACTAGTTTCATCACTGGCCAGGGATTGTACTGCTATAAAGTAATGCCTTTTGGACTTAAAAACGTCGGAGCTACTTATCAACGCCTCGTCAACAAGATGTTTGCGGAATTAATAGGGCGAACTATGGAAGTTTATGTGGATGACATGCTGGTAAAATCAAAGAAAGCCAACGATCATATAAACCACCTGAACGAGATGTTTCAAGTACTTCGCCAATATGGAATGAAACTGAATCCTCTAAAGTGCTCCTTCGGAGTATCGTCGGGAAAGTTCTTGGGATTCATCGTCCATGCCAGGGGGATTGAAGCGAACCCCGAACAAGTCCGGGCTTTGCAAGGTATCAAGATACCATCCACTCGAAGAGAGATGCAAAGCCTAAGCGGGAAGGTGGCTGCCCTAAGCAGGTTCATCTATAAAGCAACCGACAAATGCATCCTTTTCTTTGAAGCTCTAAAGAAAGACAAATGAAGGTTCGAATGGACTGACGAATGCTCGACAGCCTTCCTTAACTTAATCGAACACCTCCAGAAACCACCAGTAATCTCAACCCCAAATGAAGGCGAGGAACTATACCTTACTGTATCGTCCCATGCTTTAAGCGCCGCTTTGGTGAGAGAAGACAACCGCACGCAGCGGCCCGTATACTTTGTAAGCAAGAGGTTTACAGGGGCAGGAGCCGGATACCCTAAACTTGAAAGCTAGCATATTGTTTGCTAATCACGTCACGGAAACTGCGACTCTATTTCCAATCTCATTCCATCAGAGTTTTAACCGATCAACCGCTAAGGCAGGTACTCCATCTCCCCGACACTTTTGGGCGACTACTTAAGTGGTGCATTGAACTGAGTCAATATGATATCACCTACCATCCTCGCACCGCTATCAAGGGGCAAGCCATAGCTGATTTCATTGCCGAATTCACTACTAACGAAGGTAAGGAGCAATCTGAAGTAGCAGAAGATATCAAGTGGAATCTCTTCGTAGATGGAGCATCAACTGAACAAGGCTCGGGGGCAGGTGTTGTGATGATCACCCCAAGGGGAAGGAAGCTGCACTACGCCCTAAGGTTGGAATTCGTTGCCACCAACAATGATGCAGAATACGATGCAGTGATAGCCGGATTAGAACTTGCACTGGATATTGGAGTCGGTTCTTTATGTCTCCATGGTGATTCTCAACTTATTGTAAATCAAATACTAGGAGAATTCCAGACTCGAGGAGAACGACTCACAGCATATCCAAAGAAGACCAAGCGGCTGCCCAATCAATTTGATCACTATTTAATCAAACACATTCCTCGAGAAGAGAATCAGGAGGCCGACGAACTGGCAAAGCAAGCTAGCATGAAGGACGGCACCGCTTCCTGAACAATAACCATCTCACAGCAACTAGCCCCGAGTTACGAGCCAATGAATATGATAGCCGCAATCTAAGAGGAAACTTGGATGACTCCCATCCGGAAGTACTTACAAAGTGGCACGCTGCCCGACGGGCGTAACGAAGCTAAGAAAATCTTACGGAAAGCTTCCCGGTACACATTACAAGAAGACATCCTCTATCGGCGCGGCTTCTCTAATCCCTTATTAAGGTGTATCGCTGGAAGGGAAACCAGAGAAGTCTTGTCCAACATCCATCAAGGAAGTTGCGAAGATCACACCGGAGGGCAGACTCTATCCAAGAAGACTCTCCGATATGGGTATTACTGGCCCACTTTAAACATAGACGCCTTAGACTTCGTCAAAAAATGCAACAAATGTCAGAAATTTGCTAAGATTCCTCGACTTCCCACAAATGAGATTACTCAAATGACCAACCCTTGGCCCTTCGCAATATGGGGAATTGACTTGATTGGCGAACTGCCAACGGGCCGAGGCGGAGCCAAATACGCCATAGTGGCAGTTGACTATTTCACTAAATAGGTGGAAGCGGAGCCTCTAAATAAAATATTTTCGGCAAAAGTTATTAACTTCTTGATCAAAAATGTTTTATGCAGGTACGGGGTTCCACTCAAAATCATATCGGACAATGGACTTCAATTTGACAGCGAGGAATTCACCGACTGGTGCCAAGAGCACGGAATTCACAAAAGCTTCTCATCTGTGCCTTACCCCCAGGCAAACGGACAAGTCGAAGCTGTCAACAAAATCCTCAAAACCCTAATCAAGAAGAAACTTGAAAAGTCAAAAGGCGCTTGGGTGGATGAACTTCCTACGGCACTTTGGGTCTGCCGCACATCTTACAGAACATCAACAGAGCATACTTCTTTCTCTTTGGCATACGGATCGGAGGCCATGCTCCCAGTTGAAACTGTAGTGCCTTCCCACCGTAGGATCCACTACAACCCAGAAGAGAACGAAGAACTCCTCCACATGTCTTCGGATCTAATTGAGGAAAGAAGAAATGATGCAGCACTCAAAGCAGCAACTCACAAGCAAAAAGTAGCAGCACAATACAACTCCAAAGTCAAACACCGCAGCTTACAAGAAGGAGATCTTGTCCTCAAACGAATCTTCCTGCGCCCCGGAGTGCTAGATCCAATCTGGGACGGACCATATGTAATTCATAAAGATCTCCACAACGGAGCTTATATTTTGTCAACAGTAGACGGAGAGGTGTTCCAGAGGGCATGGAACATCCAACACCTCCGTCGATACTTTTCTTAACTTGTACTGCCCATATGAAGTGAATTAACAAAGAGAATCAGTGGACGTAGGCATTTTCGTGCCAAACCACTTTAAAAAATCTTATCTCTTTTTAACTTGTTCTTTTATATCTTGCCTGCTTGTTAAGCTTTATCCTTTTCTGTTGAACAAAATCATGTATAGCGACATTTGCATTCTGGACACTTCGCGACACAACCTCACCTGGACAGGACCTAACAGGTACTACACGATTCTATGCACTCGCCAATGAGACACTTTTGCTCCAGCATCCCTCTGCTGCGGGTTAACTCATTGCTCGCGACTGCCCTCAAAGCCAACTATAATGAGCCAATTATAAGCCATCAAGAAGGCCGACTATAGCCGATGGCAGCTCATTACGGCGTTCGGCTCGCCGGCAACTGTGAACCTACTTTAAGCCCCAACATAAGGTGTGGCCAGCCAGGGGTAGTTCATGGTTGACGATCGGCACCCACGCTAGCCGGCCATAGTAAATCGAATAATACCCACGATTACGGGCCATAATGGCTCGGGTAGTTACTGTGCGCGATCTCGGCTCCGATATGTCTTAAGTGCGGTTGTGGTAAAAAAGATAAACTCCCCGCGGAGGCGTAAGATGGGCGACAAATGTCTCCAAGACCCACGGCTTGGGAAAGTGACTACAAAACCCGTTTGCCACGAACTTAAGCATATCGACGGCCTTCCATGACTGGAAGTTTTACTGTTTCTCATATTTCTATTTCATTCAAAAACTTTTCTCCTATCCTATATAACAATCCCTAAAGTACAGGTCACAAAATTGGGGAACTCTCGCTTGTATAACTATGAACTCACATCCGGATGACGGAACACTCAGCTACATTCCATACTCAGTCACGCAAGACATTCAAAGCAACACTCTACAACTAAAACACGAAGGGCGGTACTATCTTCTCTTGTATACAAATATGTAGCTTTAATTTATTCACACATCATATTGGCGTTGCAAGACATGAAACAATATTTTGAGCATAAACTTAGCATCAAATACGATTAAATTACATGCATAAACACGCAGCTGTATTTCTTATGCAACATATCAAAATAACAACCCCATTCGAACATAACAGAATCTGCTTATGTTATAAAGTTACATAAAGACGTTCGCTGCAATGATATAATTACAACATGAAAATACAATAATGTTTTGGACTAGTATATACAGGAATGTCAAACAAGCCAAATAAAAAAGTCAACTACATAGGGGCTCCGCCTCTATCCTGCCCGCCATCCGGATCTACTTAACTGCAGGGTCAGAACTCCCCGCATATACTCCAGAGGTCCCGCCTCCCCAATTCAGAAGAGAATCCATCAATAGTCACGAAAGATAAGCAATCAAATCATGAAAAGACTAAAAAGGAAGACTTACCAATGTCTGCTCCCTGATCATCATCATCTAGCTGCATGCCTACCTCATCCTCAGCAAGCAGCCGCATGCCCTCCTTAACCGCCACCTTCTCTTCCTTAGTGAATTGGGCCGTAACCACATCCATCTTGAAAGCCGCGCCACCTTCCTTATCCGCATCGGCCTTAGCCTCCTCCAAAGCCCGAAGATATATTCTAGCCATGACCCGGGGATAGTCGTCTATCCAGGACAGATTGCCCTGCCTCCAAGTTCGGAAATACATGTCCTGGAGCATCTCGTTCATCATCCCCTCGTTCTCCTCAAACTCTTTCATCCGGGCCTCAGAAGCCGACAGCCGTGCGACGACAGCATCTCTCTCCAATCGGCATCTCGAGTAGTCAGCCTGAAGGTGTAACAACCCGCATATTTATCGATTTTATATTTAAATATTTTATCGTTATTCGGATTTTAGTCCGAAAAGCTACTTTTTGCAAACAGCCGAATTAGGACTCGAGACCACTTCCATTGAGTTCAAAATGCCATTTGCGACCTTTTTGAGTATAAGCTTCGATATGTTTGGAGAAAGTTGATTTTTGCTACTTCGTACTTAGGGCTTTGGTTTGGGCTGAGCCACTTATGTATTCAGTCTCAACCCCTTCTCCTCTTCATTACTTCATAATTTCCTAATACATTCAAGCTTCATTAAAAATGGGGGAAGAGAAAAAGAATTTGGAAATCCTAAGCTCTAGTTTCCATTAGAAAGTCCATCTTCTTGCTCCAAACTCAAGTGAACCCATTGGTAAGCATCTCCTTCTTCTTCTCCAACTCTTTCTCTCTTCGATTTTAGAAAATTCCTAAACCTAATTTAGGAAATGTTTCTCTTTTAAGCTTAGATTAAAGCTTCTAGTGTTGAGATTGAAGAGGGATTGATCTTAGCTTGTTCTTAAAGCTTCTCCTTCATTGATTTGGGTTCAAAGGTGAGATTTTTATCTCACATCTTAGTTTATAATTACCTTCGATTGTTAGGTGTGAATTCCTAACACTTATTCATGTGCAATTGATTTTGATTTGGATTGATTTCGTGTATATTCCAATTTTTGGTGTTTTGGTCTAATTTATGAAAATTCTATTATGGATATTTGGACATTGATATTTGAGGAGTATCGAAGAGCCGTTTAGGGTGGGTTGTCGTTCGACGTAATTCCTTAGTCATCGCCATTTGCTCGTTCGATCGTTTCCGATATTCGTTTGGCCATTTTTGGCCTAGGTTCAGGGAATGCCCTGAACCCTTCATTCAGACGTCTGAAACGTAATATTCAGACGTCTGAATATTGTTCTGGGAAGATTTCTATTCCCAGATTCAAACGTCTGAATATATGGTTTCAGACGTCTGAATTGGTTCATTTGGAACCAGAAAGGAAATAGGCTAAAATGTGCCTATTTCAGACGTCTGGATCCAAGGATTCAGACGTTTGAATTCTGTCTTGGATCCAGACGTCTGAAATCTGTCTTTGGAAAATATTTATTTTCCAGATTCAGACGTCTGAATCCTTGATTTCAAACGTCTGAATCAGCACTATTTTGCCTATTTGCCTATTTGCTTGAGAATTCCAATTTAAATCGATTCGTGATGATCCTATTTGTTGTTATCATTTATTATGACTTTGATGACTCCTTTTTAGGGATTTTTGAATATCCATTTCGATGGATTCTTTATCGGTTTCTTTGGATTTTATTCACGTCTTCGAATGTGAATTTTACTGATTGATTTTTTTTACAATCTTCTTCGTGATTTGTCACTTCAAAATATAAAGGTTTTCTATACTAGTAGTAAATATCAAAACTCTTTCTTTAAATGATTTCAACACTATTTTATTACAAAGCTCGTTTTCTCATACCGACTTCTAATCTATTAGTATATACAAACCTTTACCTCACTCGTATGAGAAATCTAATTAAACGACTTAGTAAAACAAGTGGTACGAAACGCTTGCGTTTACTTCGTTGGTTAATTCTTGGACTTGTTCGATTGAATCTCTTGTGACAATTTTCTAGTGGAGATCTATAATTTGTTCGTAAATATTTAAGTTAAGCTAGTGGTTATGGGACATGAAGCTAAGCTCATATATTTACTAGCTTATTGTAATTGACACTTCTCGGTGATCATGACGATCATTTTATGTTTTAGACTAGCATTGTGCGATGTCCCTTTTGATTCGGTTCATCGGGCGTCACGCTGTACGACGTCGATGCTCCGAATTATTTAATACATTGGATGTACCGTTTGCACTACATCAATGTCTTTGCTTTTGATACATTGGATGTACCGTTTGCACTACATCAATGTCTTTGCTTTTGATACATTGGATGTACCGTTTGCACTACATCAATGTCTTTGCTTTTGATACATTGGATGTACCGTTTGCACTACATCAATGTCTTTGCTTTTGATACATTGGATGTACCGTCTGCACTACATCAGTGCCTTTGCTTTATGATCCATTGGGTGTACCGTTTGCACTACATCAATGTCTTGGCCATCCTTTTCTTGTGATTTCTGCATTTCGTGTGTTGAATTCTGGAATTTATGTTTCACCAAATTTTACGATTGGCATTGATCTATATGTCATTTATTGTGGCTCGGTAAAGGAAATTAGGAGTATGACATTCATTCTTATCTTTGAGAAGATCTTTGTGATATTGATTAATCTCTTATTGATTTTTCAATTATTTATTTATCACAGCTTTGCATTGTGATTATTATACGTTTAGTCATATCTCTTATTCTATATCGTTTCATCTGATATTTATAGCTAGACTGATCCGTTTATTATTTTCTTCTTAAATAATACTCTGGTCAGACTGAGATTTTTACAGGTGCTTCTGCTTGACTCCTTATCGGACTATCATCCCGACTTTTGATTAACTACTTAGATTAGCAGTTTTTGTTGTATACACTTGAGATATGGACTCATAGTTGTATTCTTTTGTATAGCTCGTGTTGCTATCTTTTTGTATTATTATGGATCTTTTTGACCACTACTCTGATGAACACTTTTATGTGTAATATTCATATCTTATTCCGCCTTTGTGATATGAATTATCTGCGACTGGTTTGTTGTAACGATCGGGATTTTTCGTTGCCGAAAAATCGAACCGTTAGGGTTTTAGAAGAAGAAAGAGGTAGAAGAAGAAAGAAAAGAAAGAGAAGAGAAAACAGAAAAACAAGTAACAGAACGAGAAACAATAACAGAATCTCACAGTCGCAGCGGAACAACATATAATAGATAAATGAATATTCATTAAAACAAAAGAACTATACATTTTATACATTACATCACATTACATTACATCAATCAGAGTGTACGACAACAACAGCGGAAAGAAATACTATATACAATAGATAATAGACTACGCTATCTGGCTCGCCTCCAGATCTGCACAGCAACTCCCGAATCCAGAATAACCTGATAACCTAACTCTAGACTGCCCGTGTGGAAAATAGTGGGCACCCAGAGTTTAGGAAAGGAACAATAAACTCCAGGTCAGTCATGGGACTGGTGTGAGAACTCAAAACAGTTTATCTTTAAACACGCAACAAGAAAGTTTAAATTTTGAAATCCGCAATGCTTTTTGGAAAATGAAACTACCATAAGGCCTCCCGGCACACACACAATGCAAACGCACACATGGGGGAGATTTCTCCTTATGATAGTCAAACATGCTTACTACGAGAAAAATTCTTTGATATTATTACTAGTGCATAGTGGAAAATATTTCGAAAGTATAATATAAATCCTAGCCAGCATAGGTACCATGATGCTATGCCTACTATAGCTGCCATGTTAAATGGCAGGTTCTACAACTAAAACCGTACAAGGCACGTATTGGATGAATGGATTTCCAACAAATGGTCAGGCTAAGGAACTTCCTACTGCCACATGGGATCGCCTCTGGCGGGACGTCCCGAGAACTAACGTTACGGTTAGATCTCTGCCAACACAAGGCCGGGTTACCTCTGTAACTAGGTAACTACTACACGAATATGTCATCCCCCGGTCCTTTGGGACCTTTATCCGAGCGCTCGATACCAACAACACCACACAGAAATAGATATAGTGTTTCCACATGAGTAAATATCTGGGCTCCATACCATGATACCACCCTTTTCCAGAAGGAAATGACATACCCTAAAGGGCGCGACCCTCATAACCTTGCCGCATATTCCTGTTTCGACCATTTCCGGGGAGTGAGGTCCTGACGAAGTCTTGTCCACAAAGCTACGCTTTGTGCAACAAAGCCATGCTTTGGGTCCACAGATGACCAAAGCAATAATCACAAAGATAAATGATCAAACAAATGATCATATCCAAACGATCAACCAATGATCATCACACAGCAGCACTCAGCATGCCACATTACCAGATTGGGAAATATCGCTGATAACCTTCAACTACATAACCTCTGAGCTCGTACGTCTCAGAGAAGGGTGTTAAGCTAAGAGAATAAATTCTCCGCCACCAACAGAAATGTATTTGAAAGAAATCTGCTCTATCTCTCAAAATGTAATGTCAGACACGTAACCATACAAGTCTGTTCCGGGTTCGAACAGAACCGAAGGCACTTCCAAAGAAGCCCTTGCAATCCGGGTATTCACAATCCCGATAAAATTTCCCATCACAAAGGAAATCTCCATATCGTAGCTAACGATGCGGAGACAATCGATAGGTCATCCTATCGTTTTCACAAATACCCGGTCTTCACACCGGTCTTCAAATGCTATCCATAACGACGTATCACATATTCGGAATGGGATATACGACACAAAGGTCCTCTCCCGGCTAAACCGAATAGCGAGCGCTTATTTTAAAAATAAGTGTAGCATTCAATTTCAAACAATCACAACAATTACCATCCAAGGGTAAATACTGATAGTCGGTTATTTAACTATCAATAAAGATGCGCCACATCATCAGATTCCAAATAATTTTTTCCAAAATTATTAAATCCCAAAATATCTTTACAAGATATATATACACAATTTCCAAATAATTTCCCAATTTATTTGCTTTACCAAAACACCTTCACAATAAAATTTTCCACACTTTACCCATTTGAAAACCCATTTCAAATTAAACACCTTAACCATTTGAAAACAAATTTCAAATTACACAACTCAACCATTTGAAAACAAATTTCAAACCACCATTCATCCTTTATCCCTTTTGAAAACAAATTTCAAAACAACATATAAATCCTTACCGATTTATTTTTAAATTTTACGCTCCAAATTCGTGAATTTTATTTCCATCTTTAAAAATAAATCAACATTTATTTTTAAACCAATTTCCCTTCCTATTATAAATTCCAACGTGAATTAAATCCCAAATACCCATTCATATTTGATTTCAAATCGATTCCAAAATATTCGCTTACACTTTTACCTTTAAAAGGTGAATTCACAAAAACGTTCCATTCCATATTGGAAAATCATTTCTAAACTTATTTAAAAATAAGTAATTCACAATTCAATTTATTTTCAACAATTCGAAAATATTCCATATGCTTAAACCATAGTTAAGTATTAATTTCATTCCTTTAAAGAAATATTCTTTTTTTCACATTTATTTGGGTTAAAAACGAATGTTGCGCAAAACATCGTTACGACAACCCAAAAACACTAGTATATGGATTTGAAATTAAAAATAGATATATAAATCCAATACTATACCAATTATCCCCTTCTGTTTCTCGAAAACGTCTATTTCAACAATCAATGTTGAAATCTATGTTTTCAATACTCAATACATTTTAAAACACCTTTAATTCGTTTTAAATTCCATTTAAAACATTCCTTTCCCAAAAACAAACCCATTTTATTTAATAATCTATTCAATATTCAAAATAGTGAATATAGCCCACTTAACAAATTCCCATATTTCAATTTATCAAATTCGATGAATTTCAAATTTATAAACATAGTTTATAAATTCCACTTCTATTATAAACCCCAATTTTATAAATCCCTTTATTAATCCGATGCAATTTACATAACCCAATTTCATACCCAAAAGCCATATTGTAAGTTAAATACTTATAATATTATTTATTTACCAAATCGTTCCTTTGAACTTCACCAATTTAAAATCTTATCACTTACAAGATTTCTTTATGGTTTATAATAATTTCAACTAATGAAATCTTCATTTATTAACAATTTCTATAAAATTCCCCTTTTTAATGCCCAAATCCATTTCTATAAGTTAATAACTTATAAACTTAAAATTTTCCAATAACCATTCGTTTTATAAATTTCACATTCTATAAATCTAAAATTTTAAATGAAATTCATCTTATACATTAACTTAGCACTTTATAAACTCATTTTATAATCCCAAAAATTCTATTTAAAAATATCAATTTAAAAAAAAATCTTTTATATTCATCCTTTATAAAAATTCAAAAATCTAAAATTTAACTATTTTATAAATCTATCTATTTTAAATTTCCCTTTTGGTTATATTCCATAAAAATCATAGTTTAATAATTTTAAAATTTCAAATCTTAATTTATTTTAAATTGCATCAAGTTCAAAATTTTACTAAAAACATATACTTGAAAATTTTCTTTAAAATCCCTTTTTAAATTCAAATCATTATTTTTAACTTAAAATTTTTGAATCCGATAATGCAACAGCATCATATGGTCAATTACGGGAACTAACAACATATGTCGATATGAACATCAACAATAACACAATATCAATAATCAAATAAATATGTGAGGAATCCAGTTGGATCCCTCCAACCTGTTTCCCTGCAACCACAGACGTTAGCACAATACCAATTCCACTTCGAGGTGGAATATCGCGGTATATGGGATTTTATAAAATATCCGCTTAATAACGGCGCAATAGGGTCTCATCCGCTATACGAGGCGGGAAATCAAATCCGATATATACATATACCAATATATATATATCGCTATATATAGTATATATCCTACTATATCTACTAGCACAATCAAACAGCAATCATCAATCAACATTAACTACTTAAAATTTTAAACAAAACCTTTCGATTGAGTGAGGAGTTCTCACCTTGATTTTATTTTCCGTTTTCGCGTTCGTTTCGAATAAAATTAAACGAACGTTTAATTTTACCCGAAATTCAAACGAGCTCCAATCGACTCCAAACCAGTTGCACTGCGAAGAGCACGACGATACGATTCCAACGCAAAAAATCTCGTTCAATTTGGACCTCGCAGCAAAAAGATATCATATTTTAAAGTTTGAACGATTTATAATATAATAAAATCTACATCTCCTTTTATAATTTTAACCTTTTACATCACAGCCCTTGATTTCAAACTCCAGCAATCCAGGCCGCAACTTGCAATCCCCCTTCTCCTTTCACGCGCACGTAACTCCTCACCAGGAACAAAACACGCACCAAGAACCCATCAAGGCCGTTTCTAGGGTTTAGAAACGCCACCACCACGAACACCGATAACTCGATCGGAGACTACCATACTCTTGCTCGTCACAAACTCCACCACCACCAGGGATGCGGTCGAACTCGGCCCCCTTAGGCACCCTGAAAAATGTGCGCAACCGAGTAGCTTTAAGCACGAATTCCCATCAATCCGCAGCTCCGTTCTCCATCTCGACCGTTGGATTCGATGTGTTCGATGAGATCTACGATTTTCCAGTTGAAAGTTTAAGCTAATAGCTGATGGATTTGGTGGAATCGAAGGAGGAAGGAACGACATTTTCTGGCCATTAATGTTGAAGTGGCGGCCGGCCCATGCAAATTAGGGTTTTAAGAGAATATAACATATATATACTAATATTATTTTAATAATAAAATATCCAATTTAACACTTTTGCAAACGAACTCCAAATGACGCGTTCCGACAGGCGATTCTAAGGTTTTTCCACATTCCGGACACAATGGAACAAGTTTCGGAAGCTAATTCCATCATATGTGTGAGATACGGCAATAAACGCTCGATTTAAATTTAAACCGATTTAAACGATTTCTAGGCGTTTTGGCTTGTACCGGACAAACGGCAAATCCAAACGACTTGAAATTTGAAATCTTACAATAATATCACATTACGGATCCGATGAAACTGGTTTCGTCGAAATCCGAGACCGTTTGAAAAATGGCTATTTTAACTCGCCGAATTAAAATTAAAACGATATCGATGCGTTTCGAGCTGCCACGGTCAAACGACAACTCCGTTTGCTACGAAATTTGAAATCCGATAATAACTAACTATTACGGATCCAATGGAACTTGTTTCGTTCAATTCCGAGACTGTTCAAAAATTGGCTATTTTACAGTCGATAATTAAATATTAAAATATTCAATTTTTTACAAATTAACTCCAAATTCAATTTTAAAAGTTCTAAAATATTTCTATAACTTCAATATGATAAAACAAAATTTTCCAAATCATTTCCCATTATATTTAACCCAATATTTAATTATTTCTGGAATTTCACTATTAAATAATCGATTTAAATTACCCTATTAAATCCAATATTCGAGAAATAAATTATTTAACTTAAAATTTTCACTTATAAACATTTAAAATTAATTAAATACTCAAATTTAAATTACTAAAAATTCTGGGTCGTTACAATCTTCCCCCCTTAAAAGAATTTCGTCCTCGAAATTGCAAGTTAAGGAGAATAATTCATAATCCGTTTATTATTTTTCCAAAACTAATAGTTTTATCAACTTTCTAACACCAATCTTTTATTAAAGTTTTACTATCATTTCAATTAGCTTTCCAACTTCAATTATAGGTTTCAAACAACATTGTTTATTTGACAATTCAAATTTAAATTTAAATTCAAATTTCAAACTTTCAAAATTTCTCAAAAATTTCTCTAACTCCCTAAATTTTCGAAAAATTTCGCCAGAGTCTCCTTTGCGCGGCTAGATCGGTGCGACTACAAAACGGCTCTACGGCCCCTCAGAGTCAAAAAGAAAAGAGAAAGCCAAGTGGCTGGAGAAGGAAATCGTCAAATCTCATATAAAAACTAAAATACGTACCTTTTTGTCGAGCCATTCAATTTTTTTAACTTCAAAATCAAAATTCCAATTCCTTTATAACCTGTATATCCTGCTAGCATAATTTCCAATTATAATATTCAAACCAATTTGCCAATTCAATTATAAAATTTCCAATACGTGCTTCTTATACCACTTTTAGTTTACTATTGAAGTTGCATATTCATTTTCATTCAACTTTGCATTTCAATTTTCATTTGAATTCAATTACATAGCTTTCAAATTTTACTAATTCAATTTCATTAACACTTAATGAATTTACATACAACCAACCAACAAGCAATAACGACCAATGCACATCCAATACAACCAAATTTTATTCGTTTTACTTAAATTCAATTTGGTTCAACTGTTTTAATTCCAATTGGTTTAACATTCACTTGATTTTCATCCAATTATTAAACTATTTTCAAATGAATTTACACTTGCATGCATCATTTCATATCAACTTATTCATATTCTATTGATTAACATTCAATTCATACTTTAACTCAATTGCTAGTTCTTTTTACAAATAAAATTGAATTTCATTTATATAACTTAAGTTCACATCTTTAACAATTTCATTTACTCACTTTATTCATTTATTTTGATATTAACATCAATTCTTTCAACATTACTTAACTTGCATTCCATTTCAACTTTATTTACATCATTTAATTCACTTGATTATTTAACTTTGATGCAAAGATCGATTTTTTATTCAACTTCACTTAAGTTATTCCATTTAAACATCATTTGTTAATTAAACTTAAGTTTTACTTATCAATTCAATTCGGATTTTAAATTCCAAAGTAAATCCTATTTAACTTTTACTTAAGTCAAATTCATATCAATATTCAAATTCATATTCCATTTTACTTAACTTAATTGTTTAACCACTTCAACAACTGGTTTCACTTACATTTTCCCATTTAATAAGTTATAAAACTTATTATTCAACTTCTAACTTATATTATAAGTTCAAAACCTTTTTCACTTATATTTATCAATTTCAAATTGAATTTTAATTTCAAATTGGTTTATTACAACAAAACTTCAATTTTTAATTCATTTTTGTAGCAAATCCATCACATAGAAACTCGAAAATGATACTGATGATGCTGCAGTCATCACCCTTATTATTTCCCAGTGACAATAGTGAAATCAATGCTAATTATTCTTTCAAAAAGTTTTCTTTCTATTCATAAATCACTTTTATAAACCTTTTACTTATATAATTTTACTTCTTATATACATACATGATTATCTTACAATTGTAACTCATTATTAATTATAATTCCATCTTATGATTCATTGGTTTATACCATTATTCTTTTTACAATAGTTGCTTTTATTAGCTTATTCAAACAACTTTTAATTATTTTATATATATATCATTTACAACAACCAAGCAATCAATTATATACACACTTCAATAATTCTTGAAAAATTATTTTCTTTTTATATATAAAATATAATCGAGGTAAAATTATTTCATTTACCCAATTTAAAACAATATTGTGTCGAATTGTTCTATTCAAGTGTTTAGGAACCCCTTCGATTCAGTTTTCGAGGCTGCGCCGACGAAGGTTCATATACCACTCAACAAACCAATCATCACAATATAAAACAATTTTATATTCACTAACAAATACGCACTCATATCTATTATTACACTCATACTCATTCTAGAGTACTGCTGACTCTATCTCTAATGAGTAATACCCAACAGAGCAGGTTGTCGCTTAACCATATGCTCTGATGCCAAATGTAACGATCAGGATTTTTCGTTGCCGAAAAATCGAACCGTTAGGGTTTTAGAAGAAGAAAGAGGTAGAAGAAGAAAGAAAAGAAAGAGAAGAGAAAACAGAAAAACAAGTAACAGAACGAGAAACAATAACAGAATCTCACAGTCGCAGCGGAACAACATATAATAGATAAATGAATATTCATTAAAACAAAAGAACTATACATTTTATACATTACATCACATTACATTACATCAATCAGAGTGTACGACAACAACAGCGGAAAGAAATACTATATACAATAGATAATAGACTACGCTATCTGGCTCGCCTCCAGATCTGCACAGCAACTCCCGAATCCAGAATAACCTGATAACCTAACTCTAGACTGCCCGTGTGGAAAATAGTGGGCACCCAGAGTTTAGGAAAGGAACAATAAACTCCAGGTCAGTCATGGGACTGGTGTGAGAACTCAAAACAGTTTATCTTTAAACACGCAACAAGAAAGTTTAAATTTTGAAATCCGCAATGCTTTTTGGAAAATGAAACTACCATAAGGCCTCCCGGCACACACACAATGCAAACGCACACATGGGGGAGATTTCTCCTTATGATAGTCAAACATGCTTACTACGAGAAAAATTCTTTGATATTATTACTAGTGCATAGTGGAAAATATTTCGAAAGTATAATATAAATCCTAGCCAGCATAGGTACCATGATGCTATGCCTACTATAGCTGCCATGTTAAA
The DNA here is from genome assembly GCA_030765085.1 of Allium cepa. NCBI lineage: Eukaryota > Viridiplantae > Streptophyta > Magnoliopsida > Asparagales > Amaryllidaceae > Allium > Allium cepa. The sequence goes on from CM060942.1 coordinate 12,951,053, forward strand.
TGGCAGGTTCTACAACTAAAACCGTACAAGGCACGTATTGGATGAATGGATTTCCAACAAATGGTCAGGCTAAGGAACTTCCTACTGCCACATGGGATCGCCTCTGGCGGGACGTCCCGAGAACTAACGTTACGGTTAGATCTCTGCCAACACAAGGCCGGGTTACCTCTGTAACTAGGTAACTACTACACGAATATGTCATCCCCCGGTCCTTTGGGACCTTTATCCGAGCGCTCGATACCAACAACACCACACAGAAATAGATATAGTGTTTCCACATGAGTAAATATCTGGGCTCCATACCATGATACCACCCTTTTCCAGAAGGAAATGACATACCCTAAAGGGCGCGACCCTCATAACCTTGCCGCATATTCCTGTTTCGACCATTTCCGGGGAGTGAGGTCCTGACGAAGTCTTGTCCACAAAGCTACGCTTTGTGCAACAAAGCCATGCTTTGGGTCCACAGATGACCAAAGCAATAATCACAAAGATAAATGATCAAACAAATGATCATATCCAAACGATCAACCAATGATCATCACACAGCAGCACTCAGCATGCCACATTACCAGATTGGGAAATATCGCTGATAACCTTCAACTACATAACCTCTGAGCTCGTACGTCTCAGAGAAGGGTGTTAAGCTAAGAGAATAAATTCTCCGCCACCAACAGAAATGTATTTGAAAGAAATCTGCTCTATCTCTCAAAATGTAATGTCAGACACGTAACCATACAAGTCTGTTCCGGGTTCGAACAGAACCGAAGGCACTTCCAAAGAAGCCCTTGCAATCCGGGTATTCACAATCCCGATAAAATTTCCCATCACAAAGGAAATCTCCATATCGTAGCTAACGATGCGGAGACAATCGATAGGTCATCCTATCGTTTTCACAAATACCCGGTCTTCACACCGGTCTTCAAATGCTATCCATAACGACGTATCACATATTCGGAATGGGATATACGACACAAAGGTCCTCTCCCGGCTAAACCGAATAGCGAGCGCTTATTTTAAAAATAAGTGTAGCATTCAATTTCAAACAATCACAACAATTACCATCCAAGGGTAAATACTGATAGTCGGTTATTTAACTATCAATAAAGATGCGCCACATCATCAGATTCCAAATAATTTTTTCCAAAATTATTAAATCCCAAAATATCTTTACAAGATATATATACACAATTTCCAAATAATTTCCCAATTTATTTGCTTTACCAAAACACCTTCACAATAAAATTTTCCACACTTTACCCATTTGAAAACCCATTTCAAATTAAACACCTTAACCATTTGAAAACAAATTTCAAATTACACAACTCAACCATTTGAAAACAAATTTCAAACCACCATTCATCCTTTATCCCTTTTGAAAACAAATTTCAAAACAACATATAAATCCTTACCGATTTATTTTTAAATTTTACGCTCCAAATTCGTGAATTTTATTTCCATCTTTAAAAATAAATCAACATTTATTTTTAAACCAATTTCCCTTCCTATTATAAATTCCAACGTGAATTAAATCCCAAATACCCATTCATATTTGATTTCAAATCGATTCCAAAATATTCGCTTACACTTTTACCTTTAAAAGGTGAATTCACAAAAACGTTCCATTCCATATTGGAAAATCATTTCTAAACTTATTTAAAAATAAGTAATTCACAATTCAATTTATTTTCAACAATTCGAAAATATTCCATATGCTTAAACCATAGTTAAGTATTAATTTCATTCCTTTAAAGAAATATTCTTTTATTCACATTTATTTGGGTTAAAAACGAATGTTGCGCAAAACATCGTTACGACAACCCAAAAACACTAGTATATGGATTTGAAATTAAAAATAGATATATAAATCCAATACTATACCAATTATCCCCTTCTGTTTCTCGAAAACGTCTATTTCAACAATCAATGTTGAAATCTATGTTTTCAATACTCAATACATTTTAAAACACCTTTAATTCGTTTTAAATTCCATTTAAAACATTCCTTTCCCAAAAACAAACCCATTTTATTTAATAATCTATTCAATATTCAAAATAGTGAATATAGCCCACTTAACAAATTCCCATATTTCAATTTATCAAATTCGATGAATTTCAAATTTATAAACATAGTTTATAAATTCCACTTCTATTATAAACCCCAATTTTATAAATCCCTTTATTAATCCGATGCAATTTACATAACCCAATTTCATACCCAAAAGCCATATTGTAAGTTAAATACTTATAATATTATTTATTTACCAAATCGTTCCTTTGAACTTCACCAATTTAAAATCTTATCACTTACAAGATTTCTTTATGGTTTATAATAATTTCAACTAATGAAATCTTCATTTATTAACAATTTCTATAAAATTCCCCTTTTTAATGCCCAAATCCATTTCTATAAGTTAATAACTTATAAACTTAAAATTTTCCAATAACCATTCGTTTTATAAATTTCACATTCTATAAATCTAAAATTTTAAATGAAATTCATCTTATACATTAACTTAGCACTTTATAAACTCATTTTATAATCCCAAAAATTCTATTTAAAAATATCAATTTAAAAAAAAATCTTTTATATTCATCCTTTATAAAAATTCAAAAATCTAAAATTTAACTATTTTATAAATCTATCTATTTTAAATTTCCCTTTTGGTTATATTCCATAAAAATCATAGTTTAATAATTTTAAAATTTCAAATCTTAATTTATTTTAAATTGCATCAAGTTCAAAATTTTACTAAAAACATATACTTGAAAATTTTCTTTAAAATCCCTTTTTAAATTCAAATCATTATTTTTAACTTAAAATTTTTGAATCCGATAATGCAACAGCATCATATGGTCAATTACGGGAACTAACAACATATGTCGATATGAACATCAACAATAACACAATATCAATAATCAAATAAATATGTGAGGAATCCAGTTGGATCCCTCCAACCTGTTTCCCTGCAACCACAGACGTTAGCACAATACCAATTCCACTTCGAGGTGGAATATCGCGGTATATGGGATTTTATAAAATATCCGCTTAATAACGGCGCAATAGGGTCTCATCCGCTATACGAGGCGGGAAATCAAATCCGATATATACATATACCAATATATATATATCGCTATATATAGTATATATCCTACTATATCTACTAGCACAATCAAACAGCAATCATCAATCAACATTAACTACTTAAAATTTTAAACAAAACCTTTCGATTGAGTGAGGAGTTCTCACCTTGATTTTATTTTCCGTTTTCGCGTTCGTTTCGAATAAAATTAAACGAACGTTTAATTTTACCCGAAATTCAAACGAGCTCCAATCGACTCCAAACCAGTTGCACTGCGAAGAGCACGACGATACGATTCCAACGCAAAAAATCTCGTTCAATTTGGACCTCGCAGCAAAAAGATATCATATTTTAAAGTTTGAACGATTTATAATATAATAAAATCTACATCTCCTTTTATAATTTTAACCTTTTACATCACAGCCCTTGATTTCAAACTCCAGCAATCCAGGCCGCAACTTGCAATCCCCCTTCTCCTTTCACGCGCACGTAACTCCTCACCAGGAACAAAACACGCACCAAGAACCCATCAAGGCCGTTTCTAGGGTTTAGAAACGCCACCACCACGAACACCGATAACTCGATCGGAGACTACCATACTCTTGCTCGTCACAAACTCCACCACCACCAGGGATGCGGTCGAACTCGGCCCCCTTAGGCACCCTGAAAAATGTGCGCAACCGAGTAGCTTTAAGCACGAATTCCCATCAATCCGCAGCTCCGTTCTCCATCTCGACCGTTGGATTCGATGTGTTCGATGAGATCTACGATTTTCCAGTTGAAAGTTTAAGCTAATAGCTGATGGATTTGGTGGAATCGAAGGAGGAAGGAACGACATTTTCTGGCCATTAATGTTGAAGTGGCGGCCGGCCCATGCAAATTAGGGTTTTAAGAGAATATAACATATATATACTAATATTATTTTAATAATAAAATATCCAATTTAACACTTTTGCAAACGAACTCCAAATGACGCGTTCCGACAGGCGATTCTAAGGTTTTTCCACATTCCGGACACAATGGAACAAGTTTCGGAAGCTAATTCCATCATATGTGTGAGATACGGCAATAAACGCTCGATTTAAATTTAAACCGATTTAAACGATTTCTAGGCGTTTTGGCTTGTACCGGACAAACGGCAAATCCAAACGACTTGAAATTTGAAATCTTACAATAATATCACATTACGGATCCGATGAAACTGGTTTCGTCGAAATCCGAGACCGTTTGAAAAATGGCTATTTTAACTCGCCGAATTAAAATTAAAACGATATCGATGCGTTTCGAGCTGCCACGGTCAAACGACAACTCCGTTTGCTACGAAATTTGAAATCCGATAATAACTAACTATTACGGATCCAATGGAACTTGTTTCGTTCAATTCCGAGACTGTTCAAAAATTGGCTATTTTACAGTCGATAATTAAATATTAAAATATTCAATTTTTTACAAATTAACTCCAAATTCAATTTTAAAAGTTCTAAAATATTTCTATAACTTCAATATGATAAAACAAAATTTTCCAAATCATTTCCCATTATATTTAACCCAATATTTAATTATTTCTGGAATTTCACTATTAAATAATCGATTTAAATTACCCTATTAAATCCAATATTCGAGAAATAAATTATTTAACTTAAAATTTTCACTTATAAACATTTAAAATTAATTAAATACTCAAATTTAAATTACTAAAAATTCTGGGTCGTTACAATGTTATGTTAATTTCTATATTTGTTTCCGAAAATTATTATAGCCACTGTGTAGTACCTTTGTGTTTGTATCGGTACGTCAGATTCCTCTTGAAATTAAATGCATGTTATACTATCTGACATATCGGTGCTCGCGCAAAGCAATTACACGGATGGTCGTTCCTCAACAGCCTTATTCTCCGCGCTAGTTGAGAGCATTACACTGTAGTGTTCTTGGCTAGCGTGGGTATAGAGGTGGGGCGTCACATCTTGGTATCAAAGCCAAACTTCGGAACAATATGGAATATTATAACAAGGATCATCGTCCTAAGTCCATCTTAGGAGTCGTGCTTTAGGATTTTATTCGGGTCTTCGTACCATCCTATCCTATTTTCTTTTATGATTCCTTGTTTTATCTATCAAGATTGCTTGATATTTATTTTGAGAATAACTTTCCTCCTTCTTTCTTTCTTAAAGAAGAGAAATGGTTAGACCAGGCCGTCCCAGCGCCGGTCAATCTAGTGCTACTCCTCAGGATGGAGTATTCATGTCTGCTCAGCAGCTTTTAGATCTAGTAAAGAACGCTCAAGCAGCCGGACCCATTCCAGAGCCCACTCACCCTAGATCCGATTTTGCACGCTTGTGCAGAGACTACATCGATTTGGGTGGAGGGCCATTCAAAGGATCCGAGAGTGTTATAGAAATTCAGGCTTGGCTCAAATCATGCGATCACATCTTTTCTCGCATGAACCTTGTTGATCTACATTGAGTCCAAGTGGCTTCTAGCATGCTCCAAGAAAGAGCGTTAGATTGGTATGAGCTCTTGACTTCGGAAATTATCGAAGCGGATCTTACTTGGGAGCATTTCCGGGAAAGATTCGAATTGAAATTTGTGCCGGAGGCTGAAAAAGTAACTTTTGCCCGGCGTTTTATTGACCTTGTTCAAGGTGAATCTTCTGTGACAGACTATGTCGCATCCTTCGAATCTCTGTCCAAATACGGGGTTGAGTACATTAATACCCCATTGAAGAAAAATCAGAGATTTGTTTAAGGCTTGAATAAGAATCTTAAGAAGCCATTACTTCTGAAACTTGAGGTTTCATTTGATCAGCTTATTGATATCGCTCTTCGTCTTGAAGAGGCCGATAATGAAGGTGATGTTGAAGTTGTGCGTGCCCAACAGAACTTCGACAATAACTTGAAGAGGCCTATCAAATTCAAAGGCCCCGATTCTAATAAGAAAGGGAAGCAACAAACTCTGGTAGCAAAAGTTCCTACCTCTAGTCGTGAACGATGCTACAATTGTGGTTCCACAGACCACCATGCTAGGGAGTGCCCGAAACCCCTCTTTTGTCGTTATTGCAAAGGTTTGGGTCATCTTTTATCTTCGTGTTCTAAGCTTCCAAGCAAGAGAGAAGGAAAGCTGCAAGCCCCTGGAAACTCTTCTCTTGGTCAAGGTATTTTCATTCAATCCTTGATGGCATTGTTTTATTTCGTGAACTTTCTATTTGAGTTCTTTTTGATATGGGTTCATCTCATTGTTTTTATATCAAAAGAACTTGTAGATTCTTTTCTTTGAATATTTTGGGCTTGATGACTTCTTTGAGAGCTGCGAATCCGGATGGTTGATCCGCAACACTCAATTTACTTTCTATTGATGTCGAAATTATTTTATGTGATTTATCTTTCTGAGCCGATATTTTTACTTAGGCTTCGAAATTGATTTTTGTAAGGATTGGCTTAATCGCTGTGAAGCCCATATCCTATCTTCTCGTGTGGACTATTCCTCTTCGACATTTTCAATCTGTTAAGCAGATTTCTATTTTTCCTTTATGATTTTGATTCCAACTTGAGGGCATCATTTTATTCCTTAAGCCCACTTATAAGGAAAGTTCTATTTCTCTCATTCATGTAGTTAGAGAAATTTTCCGGTATTTTTGAGCTTGTCTTAGGATTATCACCTAAGTAATCTTTTGTGTGGTGCTAAGGTCTTTTCATTTTGAACTTGCCAACGATTTTCATTTGGCTACGAGTCGCGTGAGTTAGCATTCCACTTACGCACTCCGCACTCGTTATGATTCTAATGAATGACTTATTTTGTCATTCAATTCGACCAGCTTATTTCATCCATTTTAAATATCAAATATTCTATGAATATTTCGATGAGACCATTCTTTTTTTATTGATTTTTGGATGAAAATAGCAATTTAAAATTTTGCAAAATCTTTTTCATAAGATTTATTTAGAAGTATAACCGGATTTTTGTTCTTAAAATGAACAAAGAATATTCTTAGAAGTTTTTGAGAAACTTACTTATCCTATAGAATACGATTTTGTGATTGTATTGCCCATTTAGTGTTTTAAGAATTTTGGTCGATGCGCTTGATCAACGTTATCGATAGGAATTTCCTAAACACTTTGATGAGACAATCAGAGACAGTATATTGACTTGAAAATAGTAAATTTTTCTAGAAAGATTATTACATAATGATAAATGTAATTTTGAAAGTTTTAACTTTTCAGGAAAGAAGATTATTTAAAAGAAATTTTTTCTTTTCGATACTCTTGTTCTTGTGATTCCCGAGGGGGAACCAAGACTTTATCTTTTGTACCAATGCTTATCGTATTGGTTTGGATGTCGTTCTTTTACATAAGATAACGTACTATCACTTGTGCTTCTAAATCATTAAAAGCCGATTGAGACTAGGTATGCCACTCATGATCTAGTGCTCGCGGCTATTGTTTTCGCTTTTAGAGTTTTGCATCATCATTTTTGGATGAGAAATCTGTTCTCTACCCAGATCATAAATCTTTGGAATAATTATTTTCTCATATGGAACTCCATGTTGACTCGAGTTCCTGAAATCTTATGATTTTGATATTCTTTTTATTCCTGAAAGGGAAATCGTGTTGCCAATGCGCTTTGTCGTAAGCAACAAGTGGTTGTTTCTTTGATGATGGCCAAATGAAATTATCTTTTTACCAAGTTCATGGGGCGTTTTGATGTACTTCGTTTTATTGAGTTTCATCTCGTTTCTTTTATGGACTTGCGTCCGATGTTCTTTTATGGTGTTCGGTTCATCGGATGTACCGTTTTTGAACTACATCGATGTCCTGACTTTTTGGTTCATTGGACGTACCGTTTTTGTACTACATCGGTGTTCCAAATTATTCGAGTTTGAAGTTTCTCGGGCGTACCGTTTATGTACTACGTCGTTGCACTGGCTCAATTTTCTGCTATTCTTGACTTTTCTGCGTCTTTTAACTATGGAAATGCTTTTAGGTTTCCTATTTTATTCTTGAGCCCGGTGTTATTGATGAAATTGAAGTTTCACCAGATTTGACTTATGAGCAACATTCCATTCGCATCATTGCTTCGGAGGTTGAGAGCCTTCGGAATAAAGATGTTCTTCATGTGAAAGTTCAATGGTTCTCAGATCCTAAGGATTGCTCTTGGGAATCCTGGGAATTCATCGAGCGATCCCGTTCAGGCTTACCCTTTCATGCTCTTTATGGTGAACTTCCTATTTCAAATTTTCTTTTGTGTTAATATGCTTTTATGGTTGTTACTTCTTATCTTCTTCTTAAATATTGCAAGGACGCAATTTCTTTAAGGAGGGGAGTTTGTAACAACCCGCATATTTATCGATTTTATATTTAAATATTTGATTTAAATATTTTATCGTTAGTCCGATTTTAGTCCGAAAAGCTACTTTTTGCAAACAGCCGAATTAGGACTCGAGACCACTTCCATTGAGTTCAAAATGCCGTTTGCGACCTTTTTGAGTATAAGCTTCGATATGTTTGGAGAAAGTTGATTTTTGCTACTTTGTACTTAGGGCTTTGGTTTGGGCTGAGCCACTTATGTATTCAGTCCCAACCCCTTCTCCTCTTCATTACTTCATAATTTCCTAATACATTCAAGCTTCATCAAAAATGGGGGAAGAGAAAAAGAATTAGGAAATCCTAATCTCTAGTTTCCATTAGCAAATCCATCTTCTTGCTCCAAACTCAAGTGAACCCATTGGTAAGCATCTCCTTCTTCTTCTCCAACTCTTTCTCTCTTTGCTTTCAGAAAATTCCTAAACCTAATTTAGGAAATGTTTCACTTTTAAGCTTAGATTCAAGCTTCTAGTGTTGAGATTGAAGAGGGATTGATCTTAGCTTGTTCTTTAAGCTTCTCCTTCATTGATTTGGGTTCAAAGGTGACATTTTTATCTCACATCTTAGTTTATAATTATTTTCGATTGTTAGGTATGAATTCCTAACACTTATTCATGTGCAATTGATTTTGGTTTGGATTGATTTCGTGTATATTCCAATTTTTGGTGTTTTGGTCTAATTTATGAAAATCCTATTATGGATATTTGGACATTGATATTTGAGGCATATCGAAGAGCCGTTTAGGCTGGGTCGTTCGACGTAATTCCTTAGTCATCGCCATTTGCTCGTTCGATCGTTTCCGATATTCGTTTGGCCATTTTTGGCCTAGGTTCAGGGAATGCCCTGAACCCTTCATTCAGACGTCTAAAACGTAATATTCAGACGTATGAATATTGTTCTGGGAAGATTTCTATTCCCAGATTCAGACGTCTGAATATATGGTTTCAGACGTCTGAATTGGTTCATTTGGAACCAGAAAGGAAATAGGCTAAAAAGTGCCTATTTCAGACGTCTGGATCCAAGGATTCAGACGTCTGAATTCTGCCTTTGGAAAATATTTATTTTCCAGATTCAGACATCTGAATCCCTGATTTCAGACGTCTGAATCAGCACTATTTTGCCTATTTGCCTATTTGCTTAAGAATTCCAATTTAAATCGATTCGTGATGATCCTATTTGTTGTTATCATTTATTATGACTTTGATGACTCCTTTTTAGAGATTTTTGAATATCTATTTCGATGAATTCTTTATCGGTTTCTTTGGATTTTATTCACGTCTTCGAATGTGAATTTTACCGACTGATTGTTTTTACAATCTTCTTTGTGATTTGTCACTTTAAAAATATAAAGGTTTTCTACACTAGTAGTAAATATCAAAACTCTTTCTTCAAAAGATTTCAACACTATTTTATTACAAAGCTCATTTTCTCAAACCGACTTCTAATCTATTAGTATATACAAACCTTTACCTCACTCGTATGACAAATCTAATTAAACGACTTAGTAAAACAAGTGGTATGAAACGCTTGGGTTTACTTCGTCGGTTAATTCTTGGACTTGTTCGATTGAATCTCTTGTGACAATTTTCTAGTGGAGATCTGCAATTTGTTCGTAAATATTTAAGTTAAGCTAGTGGTTATGGGACATGAAGCTAAGTTCATATATTTACTAGCTTATTGTAATTCACACTTCTCGGTGATCATGACGATCATTTTATGTTTTAGACTAGCATTGTGCGATGTCCCTTTTGATTCGGTTCATCGGGCGTCACGCTGTATGACGTCGATGCTCCGAATTATTTGATACATTGGATGTACCATTTGCACTACATTAATATCTTTGCTTTTGATACATTGGATGTACCGTTTGCACTACATCAATGTCTTTGCTTTTGATACATTGGATGTACCGTTTGCACTACATCAATGTCTTTGCTTTTGATACATTGGATGTACCGTCTGCACTACATCACTGCCTTTGCTTTATGATCCATTGAATTTACCGTTTGCACTACATCAATGTCTTGGCCATCCTTTTCTTGTGATTTCTGGATTTCGTGTGTTGAATTCTGGAATTTATGTTTCACCAACTTTTACGATTGGCATTGATCTATATGTCATTTATTGTGGCTCGGTGAAGGAAATTAGGAGTATGACATTCATTCCTATCTTTGAGAAGATCTTTGTGATATTGATTAATCCCTTATTGATTTTTCAATTATTTATTTATCACAGCTTGGCATTGTGATTATTATACGTTTAGTCATATCTCTTATTATATATCATTTCATCTGATATTTATAGCTAGACTGATCCGTTTATTATTTTCTTCTTAAATAATACTCGGGTCAGACTGAGATTTTTACAGGTGCTTCTGCTTGACTCCTTATCGGACTATCATCCCGACTTTTGATTAACTACTTAGATTAGCAGTTTTTGTTGTATACACTTGAGATATGGACTCATAGTTGTATTCTTTTGTATAGCACGTGTTGCTATCCTTTTGTATTATTATGGATCTTTTTGACCACTACTCTGATGAACACTTTTATGTGTAATATTCATATCTTATTCCGACTTTGTGATATGAATTATCTGCGAATGGTTTGTGTTATGTTTATTTCAATATTTGTTTTCGAAGATTATTATAGCCACTGCGTAGTAGCTTTGTGTTTGTATCGGTACGTCGGATTCCTCTTCAAATTAAATGCATGTTATACTATCTGACATATCGGTGCTCGTGCAAAGCAATTACACGGATGGTCGCTCCTTAACAGCCTTATTCTCCGTGCTAGTTGACAGCATTACACTGTAGTGTTCTTGGCTAGCGTGGGTATAGAGGTGGGGCGTCACAGAAGGGATTTCCGCATCACTTCCATCTCCTCCTTCAGCTTGGCCTGAGCAAGCTCTACGGCCTCAAGCCTCCTAGATAACTCCTCTACCTGCTCAAGATCCGCGCTCCGAACCTCATCCACCGTTGCGATGTCCACATCAATTCGTTCTTTGCAAGCAGCCTCCATTTTCAGAACTCAGCCTTGCTAGCCTCTTCCATAGTTTTCTTTAGTCGTCTGGAGGCCGCCTCATGCTGGGATGTATGGATAGCCTGATCGGCAAGATGTTTGGCCTGATCAGAGACCTTTAGCCGCAACCGAATGTTGGAACTTTCGATTTCCTCTCTAGCCTTGGCCAGTCGAGCGTGATGCTCCATTAGCCTCTTGGTCTCTTCAGCCACCCGATCGATGTTTGCCTTGGCTTCATCCCCCATGGTCACAATCCGAGTAGTAAGTAAATCAAGGTCTAAGGACTTAGCCTCATCAAGCACTCGTACCATGGGATTGCGGGGAAGAAGATGCTCACCGGTGGCCTCTTCAAAAGAAATGTCCTGAAAACTAGGGTCCAGATCCGGGTGGCCGGAAAATGGGTTGCGGACCAAACCAGGGTGGTCTATCGGGGTGACGGTTGGATTTTTGGACGGGTGTGGGGAAGGCATAAACTCAGTATCTTCCTCAGTAATATCATAGATAGGCTGGACTGGAGGCTGAGGGCCAGGTGAAGGTTCAAACGACCTCTTTTGCATATCTTCTTCAATAACTCTGAGAAGAGGACGATAGCCATCCACATCTCCGGGACGGCTTGTTGATGGCTTTGGTTTGGCGAAAGCTTTGAGTAACTTGTACTGCTCAAGGCGGTGCCGAATATCTGATGTCTTTGCCACTTTACCCATTCCTGGAATAAAAATCAAGTGTTATAAGCATGCATGAAACTATGATTCAAGAAACATACGAAGTTAAAAGAAGGAGTTAAGAATTCACCTTGAACCGCCGGAGTTGCCTTAGCTGAAATACTCTCAGAAGATAGACTGGCACCAGTCCCGGCCTTATCAGACTTCTTCGACTTCTCCAACAAGGCCGACCCTTCCCCCAACCCCTCAAAGGCTTGTCGGAAAGCATCATCCGTCCACTCTTGAATCTCACCCGCTTGCCCAGAGGTCAGGGCACCAACGCCACTACCAACCCTGACCTTCGCCACTGTTACCACCATCACCTTCTCCATCGCCTCCGCCCTCCTCCTCACCTCTTTCCTCCTCTCCACTTTCCTCCTCCGGAACATCTGGGCATGTGCTGGGAGAGGGTCCATCAGATTTCTTAAGCTTCTTCCCCCCGACGACTGGAGGTACCGAGAAAGGTCTTCTCTTGCTACTCTTCGCAGTAGCCCCATCTTTAGCTTTGGAAGCCCTCTCCTCGGTTGTATCTCTCTGCTTAACCACAGATTGACGTGGCAGAATTAAGTTGTACTCCAGGAGAGTGGCATTCCTGATCAGGTAAGAAGCCGACCTATCCCATCCCGAAATATCCTTTATCCCCGCAGCAATCCAAGCCAAGGAATCATTCTCCACGACCGCAAAGCCACCTGTCGCTAGCAAGAAATAAAAGCATATAAGAAGAAGCATTGCGGTCGAGATAAGGAGAATATAAATGAAGTTCTACTTACAGCCGGAAGTGAAAAGACGGAAGGAAATAGAGTCATCCCTGATGAAGAACCATTCTTTCTTGAACATACTGAGCTTCGAATACAAATCAGGGACAGGCTTGAAGGGCACGGCTGCTTCCAAGCTGATATATGAAGACCCCTTCTTATAGCCTCTTAAGTTGTAAAAATACCGCATCTCCCGGTTGGAAGGGGGACACCCATATTTTCTCTGAAAAATGATGAACAAGCACACCAGGATAGCATAGGAATTGGGCTGAAGTTGGAATGCAGCCACCTTCAAATAGGTAAGAAAGCTGACTATCCAGGCATTGATTGGGGGAATGGCCCCGCACATACAATGGTATCGGCTGTAAGCGAAATATCCTTCAGGAGGATCGTATGGCATCACACCATCTCCCGGCAACAACATACTCGCCCTGTCAATCCCAAAGGAGCGAGCGATGACATCAAGTTGCCCTTCTTTGAGGAAGCTCGGAAAGCAATCGGGAGGAGAGTTCAGAAGCTCCTGAGGGCCATATCCGTCCACTAATGACCTCGGGCCAGGTCCATGACGCGCTGGTCCCGGCTGGACTAGGGGCACGATGGAAGACTCACTTCTGTCCGTAGATTTTTTCCTTTCTGATCGGGTTTCCACTTTGTGAGACATTTATCTGCAAACACAAAAGCAGAAGTATGTTGTTAGAACAAGGAGTATGAAAATATAAAAAAGCAAGTATGAACAATCTAGAGTATCATTCGTAGGTCGAAACATGAAGAGCTAGAGATTCATTAAGCATTCAGGGTCCCAGAGTTCAATCAATAGTTCAAACATAAGGACCATTCGGCATTTAAACACTCCCGAATTCATTCGGCGTTGAAAGTTTTCAAGTTCATTCGGTATCGATGGTCTTTGAGTTCATTTGGTATTGATGGTCTTTGAGTTCATTCGGTGTTGAAGGTTCTCAAGTTCATTCGGTACTACTAGCACAAGCTCATTCGGCGAAAGAAAATATACCTGGTTCGGTACTCGGTTGATTCGGTACTCAGATTGATTCGGTACTCAGGTTGATTCAGCTATCTCAAAACGATAAAGGATAACAGTAACCTGAAGCCCCTATTTATAGGCGAAACATATCGACCGGACCAACTGGTTCGGCACACCCAGGACCGAACGAAGCTACCTCAACTGCGGGAAATACAAAGCACGATATATGTTAAACATATGCCCTACTTTGGGGGGCAAATGTTGGGTCCGTTTCCACACCTTGCCGAACCAGTCCACTCCTTGCCGAACCACAAGCACTACCGAACGAAAGACTCCAACCTCGTTCCTATGCACTACCGAACCAACCACCTCTCCCATGCCTGCCGAACCACTTCACCACCGGACCACCTGCCACCGGTCCAAAGCCTCGCCGAACCAGGATCTCACCGAACCAGAGCCACCCCACACCAATGCCGAACCAACCCTCTCCCAAGCATGACCGAACCAATCTACCACCGGACTGAAGCGCTACCGGACCAAGGCATTACCGAACCAATGTCGCCAGGCCAAATTGCAACAGCCCAGGCCCGTCAGCAGCTATATACATCCAAGACCCCTGCCCCCAGCCTCACTCTATAAATAAAGGGGCAGGGGTACAACAATGGCAGACAAGTTTGAGAGCTCAAGCATGGAAAGAACTTTCAAACAACTTTCAGTTACTTGTAATCAAAGCTTTGTACTTGTAATCTGAATAGAAAAGGAGAATAACATATAAAGTGGACGTAGGCACGTTCTGGCCGAACCACTATAAATCTGTGTGTCTTTTACAGTTTAGACCCTGCTTTTTATATATTTGCGTAAATCACCCAAATCACTAGAAACAACATAAAATCAACTAATTCATACGACTTGGAGGTGTTTGCCCATTTTTTGTGCAAACAATTTGGAATAAACTGATTCTAGCATAACTTCTTCATACGATGGAATTTGGACTTGAATTTTGTTCCATCGCGTTTAAAATATTTAAAAACATCTATTTTGATATATGGGTTGACCAAATTTCATTCCGGAGTCGAAACGGGCTTTTTGGGCCACTTTGTCGTTAGCGTGTTATTCAAATCGTGCCCATCTATTCTATTTCAACCCTATCTATAAATACCCGATTATAAACCATAGCCTACTCCTATTTCTCATTTGTCTGTACATATATTCAACTACCTCTCCTACTCAATGGCAGACAAACAAAATTCTAGATCCAAACACAAATCAAATGTCAATCCAAAGCAAAAATTTCAAACTCCTCAAAAAAATTCAGCAAAATTATATATCGAAGCTCTCGAAGAGCGCAAGTCAAATCTGCAGTCTGTTTCTCAATCTGAGTTTTTGGGTGGCCAGAAATTGAGGTTTAATTCACGGCCATTCATCGCGCGTCGATGAACGTTGTCGGATCGTCAAATCATTTCTGGGTATTGTAGAGTGGACTATGGGAGTGCATCAGTGGTGTTCGTTCTGCGATTTGACAGTTGTATCGGCAAGAAAAATTAGACTAGGGTAAAGCTTATAGGCGGTGACCGACAATCTTTGAACGTCGTTCGAGATGTGGAGAGGCTCGCGCGGCTGTAGGGAGAGGACGCAGTGGTCAGCAGGTGGTGATGGCCTTAGGCGACGCTCGAGCGACGGAGTGGAGGCTGTTTTTCCCATGCCTGCGTGATTTTCGGGTTGAGTGATTAGGGTGCTGTGTTGTAGCATGCAAATTGAAGATGATGACGTGGTGAGAAATTGTGTGGCTTCTTTTAATTTATTTTGTTTTATTTTAATTTTGATTTCATACATTTTAATTAACATATCTTTCGCATATGAGGCCCGTTTCACGCGTGGTTTTCTTCGCTTGGTTCGTATTGGAATTCCGGACATTTTGGCGCTGGATTGGACGGATTCTAAGACTGTCCAATTTTTGGGTTTAAATTGGATTTAAATTCAATTTAAATTCAAAAAGTGAGTGTTTTAACCCACTCACAATTTCTAAAATTTCTTATGTTTGCTAAATTTAATTTTTGTTGTGATTATACATTTATTTATTACTTTTCCATATATTTTTAATCATCATCTAATTTATTGCATTTATTTAAATTAAATCGTTATTTAATTTATTGTTGAATATAACTTGCCAGTTAAATACCTGTTATATATATTATCAGTTATCTATTGGTATTGATTGATTGTTTTGGATGATGATTGTGAAGGATGTGTGATCTGTTGATGGATGAATGGACGTTGTATTATATATTATTTTAAACTGCAAGTTGTTATGCATTTTATTTCTTTCGGGATTGCGGTTTGAAATGATATATAACTGTAATTTTATTTTAAATTACGGATTGAAATGATAAATATCTGTATCACTTGACCATATGATAGAAAATTATATATAGGCACCGCGGTCTATATATAAAAATATTGTGAAATGATTTTCTATGGTTTGTAAAGAAATATACGATTTATGAGGTATGGATTTGGATATTGTATAAATGTATTTTATATATAGTTAAATTTTTAGGTTTAAGCTATGAATAAGATTTGTTTAAAGTATAGATAAGTTAAATAATAAAGTTGGATTGTATTAAAATATAATATGGTTAAGTATTAACTTAAAGTGTATTTTGTATAGAGTTTATATTGATTTTTATAAATCAAGGTTGAGAAGATAGTTTTGAAATTGGTTGGAGATTTTATTTAATTAAAGAATTATATTTAATAAAAATCCTTTTGGAACTTATTGAAATTGAAATTTTAAAAGAATATGGTTTTCTAACTTAATTCGGGTTCAAGGTGATTTGAGTGAATAAACTGAGGAATATTTCACTATTGAAAATTGAAGTTTTATTTAAAGGATATTGGATGTAGCAACCAAATATTTCAAAACTAAAGAATAGAAAAAGTGAAATTGGTGTATATATATATGAATTATAAAATTCAGTTTGAAATATTAAATATTTAAGCTTTGAATTATATTGAATTTGAAATGGTTTAATTGAGGATTTAAATCTGTATTTGGAATGGATATTGGAAATTAAAGAAAGTAATTTATTTTATAAAGTAATTTAATATTAAACCATCTAAGTATTGGAAGTTATGTTTCAAAGTTATGGATTTCCAGGTAATATAATTTGGAAGTGCTATGATTTTAAAAATCGATATATTTGAAATAAAATGATATTATATTGATTTGAAAGAAAAAGGATATCATATTGGTTTGGTTTTAAAATGGAAATGATATCATATTTATATGGTTTTTAAATTGATATTATATTCTGGTTTTAAAAGTATAAATTATTTTGAAATGACCGCGGTGTTATAATAATGTTTGGTTGTTGAAGAGACCAGGATCGAAAGTTGTCATACTCTCTGCCAACTCCGAAAACCACTTTAACAACCGTGTACGCAGTGGATACTCCAGAATGAAGTAGGATGGCGGCGGCGTTTCCTTTGAGGTAAGTACATGGACCCGACTCCCGTTAGTTGGCATAAGGTGGCTAAAACAGGAGCGATCGATAGGCTAAGAAGGTAGCACCTTTTATCGGACACATCCCTTCGATATTATACTTTGACTTCTGGATTTATTCGGTGGCCACTTTTGATTTCTTTGATTTGGAGGTGTGGCTCGAGGTAGGCGGTAGCTGCGGCTATGCGTTACCACCGGCCTGGAAGCATAATTGGTATATCTACCCTGGCATTGCCTAGTTGTGCCGTGTCACCTACCCTAGCGCTCCTTGTACGATTTTGTTTTGTACCATACCTATGGAGTGCCCTTTGACGTTGCTCAGTACGGGGGAGATAACGGTACTGTATAGACCATGGGAATATAAAAGTGTGTTAAGGGCTATATGGGTAACCCCTTAACGCTATTTTCAGTATATTATACTTTACTTCAGACACTATTATAATAGCGTACATTACTACATAGTAAATAGTTTAACGGATCCTCAGGAGATGTGAATCCCGAGCATCTCTTAAGTTACTCCACTCACATTAGACACTGGATAGGAGA
This sequence comes from Allium cepa, assembly GCA_030765085.1. Classification (NCBI taxonomy): domain Eukaryota; kingdom Viridiplantae; phylum Streptophyta; class Magnoliopsida; order Asparagales; family Amaryllidaceae; genus Allium; species Allium cepa. Next base: position 12,968,995 of record CM060942.1, read on the forward strand.
TGTCAAATCCTGTAAACATCTCTGACGCCGTTCCACTCATATTTATTCCTGTTGATTTAACTTACATAAGATCTTTTTGTTCCGACTCGACTGTTTTGTCTTTTCAATTCGCACGGGTCAGCCTGAGCATTTCAGGACTTGGAAGACCGTATTTTGGAGGACGAAGACGAAGATTTATTATTGTTTATTATTATATTCCACTTCACCCTATATTCTGCTACAATAATTGTTATTATTCTTTGTATGTGTAACTCTGATGTATTGTATAAGTATAATCAAATGTTTTGGCAAAACAGCTTCATGAACTGTATATTCGTTTATTATATTTTATCGTTCCGCTGCAAGATTCTATTTTGCTTTTCTTTCTCTGCTTTTTCTTATTGACCCCATAACAACCCGCCCTTCTGTATGTTTTAAGTCTGACGTGTGTGGTTTATCGTCGATTTAAAGCGTGTGAAAAGGCGGGACATTACAACCGACGTAGTTCGAATCACACTAACCGAGCAATTTGCAATTAATCCCCTCACTACTGCCAAAACAGGACCATGAGTTAATGTATCTTTAAGGTATCTCAAATAAGCTTCACAGCTTTCCAATGCAATTTCCCGGATTAGCCATAACCGACTAACCATCCCAGTGGCATTTGCAATGTCGGATCTTGTACACACCATACCATTCATTAAAACTTCCACTGCACTTGCATATGGAACTCTTACGATATAAGCCTTTTCTTTCTTCAAGATAGGCGATTCTTACTTAAAAGTTTCACATGCAAAGGTAAAGATACATGTCACGGTCCAAATTCCAGTGTTCGAAAATCAACATCCGTACTCCACTTGTACTTGAATGCCTCAGATTCAATCGCTGAAATTAGAATCGTGCCGGAGCTTATAACACAATTAAGTATAACAACGCAGTGGAAGAAAAGAAATGAATATCATTAATATACAACATTCGATACAATAATGATAAAATATGAATAAATATATGAGATACAAGATAACAATGCTACAGTGGAAAAACAATATGATATAGCAGCGGAAAAAAATAGCCAAGAGATAACTCCAAACAGCAACAACAACTCTAACTCCAAAAGCACCAATCCAATGTTCCAAAGCAAGAATTCCAAGCCAGAAGCGAGAACCCCCCATCACATTTCACCAAGACAAGCAAGTCTCGTCATGAATCCAAAGGCTTCGATATCCAAGATTTCCAGAGAATACCAAAGAGAAAGCTAAAGGCTACCAGATGGATATCTATATCTACTATCTGAAAAATCCAACTCTAGAGTGCCCGTGTGGTAAATTGTGGGCACTCGGAGTTTAGGAAAGGAACAATAAACTCCGGGTCAGTCGTGGGACTGGTGTGTGCAAATGAAAACAGTTTTATCTTTAAAAACAAACAAAAGAATTTAAAATTTGAAATCCGCATTGGTTTTAAGAAAATGAAACTACCATAAGGCCTCCCGCCACACACACAATGCAAATGCAGACTTAGGGGAGATTTCTCCATATGATAGTCAAATATGCTTGATACGCGAAAACCATTTGATACTATTATTAGCGCATAGTGAAAAAACATTTTGAAACTATAATATTAGTCCTAGCCAGCATACGTACCATTATAGTATGCCTACTATAACTACCATGTTAAATGGCAGGTTCTACAACTAAAACCGTAAAAGGCGCGTATTGGGAAGATTGGATTTCCAACAAATGGTCGGGCAAAGAACTTCCTGAATAAAATGAAATGGAATGCCTCTGGAGGGACGTCTCCGGACCCTAACCGGATCTCTGCTACACAAGGCCGGGTTACCTTTGTAACTAGGTAACTACTGACACGAGCATGCCATCCCCCGGTCATTTGCGACCTTTATCCGAGGTACTTCTTAGCCAACAACCAAAAAACAATAAGTTTGCAGCAACGGCGAAGTAAATATCTGGGCTCCATACCATGATACCATCTATAATCCAGAAGGAAATGAACACACCCTCAGGGGGCGCTACCCCCAAATAACCTTGCTGCCACGATTCCTGTTTCGACAATAACCGGGTTGTGAGGTTTGACGTAGTCTCGTCCACAAAGCCATGCTTTTCACAAAAGCCATGTTTCGATCAACAAATGATCGGCATCACTTCGTATGCCACATTACCAAATTAGGAATGTATCACTGGTAACCATCAATTACATAACCTCTGAGCTCGTACGTCTCAGAGAAGTGTGTTAAGCTAAGAGAATAAATCTCAGCCACCAAACAAAAATGTATTTGATAGAAACCAGTTTTACATCTCAAAGTGTAATGTCAGACACACATCCATACAAGTCTGTTCCGGGTTCGAACAGAACCGAAGGCACATCCGGAGAAGTCCTTGCAATCCGAGAATCCACAATCCCGATCGGACTTCCCATCATTTAGGGAATCTCTATACCATAGCTACTCGGTGCAGAGAAAACCGATAGGTTATCCTATCGTTCTCGCAAATACCCGGTCTTCACCACCAGTCTTCAAATGCTATCCATAATGTCGTATCACATATTCGGATTGGGTTATATGACACAATGGTCATCTCCCGGCTAAACCGAATAGTGAGCGCGATATATTTAAAAACCATATGGATATAGGATTTCGGTTAAGTCACAACTTAAAACACAAAACCTTTCATTCAAATGGTTAAAACAAATTGCCATTCCCAATCTTTTAAACAAAAAGATTTATTTCAGAAACCTTCAATGGTTTAAACAATTTCTACATTTAAAACTTTCAAACAAAAGATTTACCTTTAAGACCCCTTTTCAATTTAAAACAGGGTTCACTAATCTTTTATCAAGATTCATTCATAGTTTTTCAAAACAATTCTCGTTTCAATCTTTTATATATAAAAGATACACCATTTAAAATTCTCTTCAATTTCAAAATGGGGTTCAACTATCTTTCACAAAGATTCAATTATAGTTCTCAAAATCATTCCATTTCAAATTTGAAAACTTTTTATCATAATTTGGAAAATTCTTTCCTTATATAAAAGCTATTATTATTTAAAACCACTTGCTTCCGTTTCGGAAAAATCTGATTTCATTTGCACGAGTTATATCTCTTTAAGTATAACATTTGGTTAAATTCAGATTTCCCAAAACGATACCTTTTTAAAATGGTTCAAAACCCATATAAACACGTTATCACTTGAATAACATTTTTAAACCAAAATTTTCAAACATAGAATTCAATTCTAAATCTTGAATTCAAATTAAATTATTTAAATTTCAAGACTTAATCAAGTTATTCAAAAATAATTTTTATCTTTGAAAACACCCAATTCATTTCGAAAACCATTTGGATTTAAAATTCAAATTTAAAACTATTCCAAAAAATTCTGTGACTTAACCAATTTCCACGTGCAATCCATATTTGTGTGTGTATAGTGTAGTCCAAGGGTTTAACACGGTAGTGTAACATCATCAGTCATTATAGGTTTAATCACAACAATATCGATAAGCCGTATATCCTATAACGCTTATCTATATACACAAAATCACAGATAGATGATATAAATGCATGATTGATAAAAAATTACATTTATCACACCTTCAATTAAAACAATTCAAATCACAAAGCATCACACAGTAGAGAATAACAAACAATTCACATCATTCAATAGAATACAGTCATCCATAGGTAAAGCCAATTAAGATACCTGATTTATCAAAACTAGAACATTTGCCTATGGATAATTCCTAGTCAAGGTTAATTAATAATTAATTAATGACAAACATTTAATTAATTATTCTTTAATTCATCATTAATTACCCTTTAATTAATAATTAATCCTTAATTAATTACAATAATTAATTTCTCCTGAACTAATAATTATTTCTTAAGCACCTTAATTAATTAACCTTTAATTAATTACTATTAATTTAATTACCTTAATTAATTAACCACATTAATTAATTATTCTTTAAAGTAATTAACCCTTAATTACTTGGTAAATAAATCTATAATCATTAATTACACTTTCTTAATTACTTCCATTTAAGTAATTATTTCTGATTAATCAATCATTAATTACTTGATTAATTAACCTGAATTATCAATTGGTTCCATATTAATTACTTCCGTTAAGTAATTTACTTCAAGTAAATAATTTCTTTAACAGATAAAATTTAGCTTAACCTTGAAAATTTAGTTAACAGTTTTAAACGTCTTTTATATTAATCAACTAACCTTTAATTAATTAAGTACTTCTTAAATTAATTACCTTAATTATAATTAATTATCCTTAATTAATTAACCTTTAAATACTTTGATTAAATCAATCTTTAATCTCAATTATCAATCCTTAATTACCTTCACTAAGTAATTATTTTTAAATTGATTAACCATATTAATTAATTATCCTTTAACAAATCATTTAAGTAATCAACTTTAATGAATTGTCCTTAATTACTTAAATCAAATAATTAATCCTTTAAACACTTAGGATTTTAATCAAATCAAAAGATAATCCCTTTATCTTAAATTGATTGCTTTAAAAATCAAAGTTTTTTTAAATACATTAAAAACACTTTTTACAATTAATAAATTTTAAAATAATTTATATTTAAATTAACCTTTAATTAATACAAAGGTAATGCATATTGTATAAAAGAAGTTGTTTAACAAAGTTTGTTTAAACTTGATTAAACTTCATAAAACTTGTTTAGAATTTAAATCTTCAGAAACTGGTTTCAAATACTTTACTTTGGGAACTTATACATTTAAAACTTGATTTGTTTAAAATTTAAACTGCAACCGTTCCAACCCGAAATGACTCGTGCTAACACCAATATCCCCGAGCCAGCCTTGAGACCTTTTGCAACATTCAACTGCTTCGAGTCAAGCATCATACTTTTCGAGTTCGACTCCGGGCATTCTCCTTCGTCTTCGTTCCCAATCGAAACCCAACAGGTACAGTGATACGTGCGTGCACGTACACGATCACGTCAACCATCTCCGGTCACCATAGCGATACTCGGAAAGTCGACGATCCTCACTTCGACGCACACAACCACTCAGATTCGTCAATCGCGATGTCAAACAAAATTGAGCATTCTAGTACCATCTGCAACCAAACCCAGCGCCATAAAACCCACTCGCCACTTGCTGATGATGACGTAAATACCTCGCGATTTCAACCAATAAAATGTAGTGCTTAACCCTAATTCGATTCCAATCTTCATCAATGATGAATTTAAAAAATTATCTAGCATTTTTCTCGAATTCAACCATCGTTCCCTCACTTATTGACGCGATCCCAAAGTCCAACACTTGATTATCACTAGAAACTCACTAAAATGCATTTTTCGTCCAGCTCATGATTACACAGTGAATATCTTCATAAAAAATATGATTCCACCTTCAAAAATCATTATTTTTGAAGAGGTTTTGAATAGTATAGTTGAAAACAGAAATCATGATTCTCGAATTCTTTTTTCTTTTGCTATATTCTAAGTTCCCTGGTACTTTTTTCTTACTTTCGAGAAATATTTGAAATTATGCTTAGAAGTTATTTTTAAAATCTAAAACATGATTACACAAACATGTTCCAGTTAAATTCTAAGGCCTACAGAAGATTTGAGAGGGAGTATTTGAATTTTTTATAGGTTTTGAAACCTGGAACAGAGCAGATTTTTGAATATAAAGACATGCATAAGCAAACATAACTAATATATACACATATTTTTGCCTGCACACTCATTCAAACAACTTCAAACGTCGAAAGGTTTAAGTGTTTACTTACCTGATTGCAGACAGAGGACAGTGAAACCAGGTTGTTGAAGTTGAAATGAATTTAGCTTTGTTGGAGTTGATTTGTACTCAAGTTGAAACTGAACTTGACTCTGAATCGCTTGAGTTTGAATTTGATCTTGAAGCTTTAAAGTTGCTGATTCTCAGGTTTGAATTCATAGCTTAAATTGTTTGTTCCAAGTTGAAAATTCAAGGTTAAGAGCTTTTCAGATTTGGATTTTCATTTCTGATTTGCTCCTTTTTTTTTCCTTCTGCCTTAAATCTGAAGATGATCATGATGTTGTGCTTGTTTTGATCTTCTAGTTTTCAATTGAAATTTGTTTCTTTGAATTGCTTTGAAGCCTGAGTTTATTTCAACAGGTTTCCTTCTGTTTTCCAGATCTTGGCTTTGGAAGTTTGAATCAGCTTGATTCAGATTTTTTTTGACCTGATCTGGCATGATTCAGTTCTAGTTTTTTAGCTTTGCTTCAAGTTAAAATCGAACATTTTTGTTTCAGGTTTTCTTTTTGTTTTAAATTCTCAGTTTTTGATTACATGAAGATATTGAAGTTTTGAAAAGAAAACAAAACATCTTGCCACTTGTAAAAATTTATGAACACTTGTTAATACTAAATCCTACTAATCTAACACTTGTAAATATTTATGTCATATAGTTTACATTTGTTAAAAATAAAGAGATTTATGTTTGAGACCTTTAGTTCAATAAATTTTAAATTTTAGTTTTAAATCCTTACTTTAAATTAATTTATACATTTTGTTCAAAGCCTTTATTCAATTTATTTTATAAATTTTGTTTTAACCCTTGTTTCAAATTTATATACAAATGTTAGAAGCAATTGTTTAATACTTTCTTATGTATATTTATACTTATACAAATTAAAGAAAAATGGCTTAAAATAAATTTATACATTACTAATAAATATTTATAAGTTAGTGAATAATTTTTTTTTAATTTTTAATACATTTATATTTTTAAACTTAAGATATCAAACTTATTTCAAATATATTAACATTTGAATTTTCAAATTCAAATCTCAAATTAAATCTATTTATAAAATATTCACTTTTGAATTCCAAATCATTAATCTTTGTTTATTTTAAAGATAAAAACATTTATTTACAATCTTTATGTATATTAATGAATCAAGTTATCAATCTTTATATATATATATATATACATATATTTATTCAAATCTCCATATAAATTCAAAATTAAATTTGTAATTAAAATATTATTCAAAATATTTATTTCAGAATTTCAAATAAAAAAATTCTAATTAAAAATCATATTTACATTCATTTTCACAAACAAACAAATGAATATTTATTAAATTTTTGGAAAACACCAGTTTAAATCATAACTAAATTCCAAAATTTAAATTTATTTTCAATTTCAATTTGATTTAAGAACAAGAATGTTACAGATTCCCCCCTTAGAAAATTTCGTCCTCGAAATTTGAAAGGGAGACAATCAAGAACAGATGAAAGACAGAGAAATTATCTTTCCGATAAAATTGAATATTTGTTCTGCATTTGGCTTACCAAATCAGAATATCAATAATGAATACAAGAACGAATAAAGATACTCGGGTGACTAGATCTACGAATATACAAAGATGTTGATTAGTTCAAAAGATAACTAACCACTCGTAATATATACCGGAACCCAAAAAAATAAACATATATATGGATGCAATCCAAATCTTTTAGTTTGAAAACCAAATTATATCTATCAACAATAACAACCAAGACAAACAATTCGTCCAAACAAACGATTATGTCCCATTTGGAGGTTGTGTCCCATGCAAATATATCAAAGCTTCTTCCTGGAGCTACCAGAAATCATCAAAGGATTGAAAAGACGAATCAAAGGAGATTGATAGAGAAAGATTGTTTCCGCTATTGCAGGGTATTAACCATTTGTAGTCGTACTTCCTTGTCTTCTATCTCGTCCACTTCTTGCACTCATACTCACTATCAACGAATAGTAAGAGAATTTACTGAGGCAATCGAACGGATATCGTAGGGATATACTCATTCTAGGGTATACTTCACCCTATCTCTAATGAGTTACTTAATGTGTTATACTCCTGAGCTAAAGTTTCAACCTTCAGCTCTGATACCAATTTATCACGGTCCAAATTCCAGTGTTCGAAAATCAACATCCGTACTATACTTGTACTTGAATGCCGCAGATTCAATCGTTGAAATTCAAATCGTGCCGGAGCTTCTAACACAATTAAATATAACAACACAGCGGAAGAAAAGAAATGAATATCATTGATATACGACATTCGATACAACAATGATACAATATGAGTAAATATCAGAGATACAAGATAACAATGCTACAGCGGAAAAACAATATGATATAGCAGCGGAAAACAATAGCCAAGAGATAACTCCAAACAGCAACAACAACTCTAACTCCAAAAGCACCAATCCAATGTTCCAAAGCAAGAATTCCAAGTCAGAAGCGAGAACCCCCCTTCACATTTCACCAAGACAAGCAAGTCTCGTCATGAATCCAAAGACTCCGATATCCAAGATCTCCAGAGAATTCCAAGGAGAAAGTTAAAGGCTACCAGATTGATATCTATATCTACTATCTTAAAAACCCAACTCTAGACTACCCGTATGGTAAATTGTGGGCACCCAGAGTTTAGGAAAGGAACAATAAACTCTGGTTCAGTCGTGGGACTGGTGTGAGCAAACGAAAACAGTTTTATCTTTAAAAACAAACAAAAGAATTTAAAATTTGAAATCCGCAATGCTTTTAAGAAAATGAAACTACCATAAGGCCTCCCGTCTCACACATAATGCAAACGCAGACTTGGAAGAGATTTCTCCTTATGACAGTCAAATATGCTTGATACGCGAAAACCATTTGATATTATTATTAGTGCATAGTAAAAACATTTTGAAAGTATAACATTAGTCTTAGCCAGCATACGCACCACTATAGTATGCCTACTATAGCTACCATGTTAAATGGCAGGTTTTACAACTAAAGCTGTAAAAGGCGCGTATTAGGAAGATTGGATTTCCAACAACTGGTCGGGCAAAGGAACTTCCCAAATAAAATGAAATGGAACGCCTCTGGAGGGACGTCCTCGGAACCTAACCGGATCTCTGCTACACAAGGCCGGGTTACCTTTGTAACTAGGTAATTATTGACACGAGCATGCCATCCCCTGGTAGTTTGCGACCTTTCTCCGAGGTACCTCTTAGCCAACAACCATAAAACAATAAGTTTGCAGCAGCCACGAAGTAAATATCAGGGCTCCATACCATGATACCACCTATAATCCAGAAGGAAATGGACACACCCTCAGAGGGCGCTACCCCCAAATAACCTTGCTGCCACGATTCCTGTTTCGACCATAACTGGGTTGTGAGGTTTGACGAAGTCTCGTCCACAAAGCTACGCTTTTCACAAAAGCCATGCTTCGATCAACAAATGATCAGCATCACTTCGTATGCCATATTACCAAATTGGGAATGTATCACTGGTAACCATCAATTACGTAACCTCTGAGCTCGTACGTCTCCGAGAAGGGTGTTAAGCGAAGAGAATAAATCTCCGCCACCAAACAAAAATGTATTTAATAGAAATCGGTTTTACATCTCAAAGTGTAATATCAGACACATATCCATACAAGTCTGTTCCGGGTTCGAACAGAACCGAAGGCACTTCCGAAGAAGTCCTTGCAATCCAAGAATCCACAATCCCGATCGAACTTCACATCACTTAGGGAATCTCTATACCGTAGCTACTCGGTGCAGAGAAAATCGATAGGTTATCCGATCGTTCTCGCAAATACCCGGTCTTCACCACCGGTCTTCAAATGCTATCCATAACGTCGTATCACATATTCGGAATGAGTTATATGACACAAAGGTCCTCTCCCGGCTAAACCGAATAGTGAGCGCAATATATTTAAAAACCATATGGATATAGGATTTCAGTTAAGTCACAGCTTAAAACCCAAAACCTTTCATTCAAATGGTTAAAACTAATTACCATTCCCAATCTTTTGAATAAAAAGATTTATTTCAGAAACCTTCAATGGTTTAAACAATTTCCACATTTAAATTTTTTAAACAAAAGATTTGCCTTTAAGACCCCTTTTCAATTTAAAATAATGTTCACTAATCTTTTATCAAGATTCACTCATAGCTTTACAAAACAATTCTCGTTTCAATCTTTTATATGTAAAGGATACACCATTTAAAATTCTCTTCAATTTCAAAATAGGGTTCAACTATCTTTCACAAAGATTCAATTATAGTACTCAAAATCATTCCAATTTAAATTTGAAAACTTTTTATCATAATTTGGAAAATTCTTTCCTTATATAAAAGCTATTATTATTTAAAACCACTTGCTTCCGTTTCGGAAAAATATGATTTCATTTAAACGAGTTATATCTCTTTAATTATAACATTTGGTTAAATTCAGATTTCCCAAAATGATACCTTTTTAAAATGGTTCAAAACCCATATAAACACGTTATCACTTGAATAACATTTTTAAACCAAAATTTTCAAACATTGAATTCAATTCTAAATCTTCAATTCAAATTAAATTATTCGAATTTCAAGACTTAATCAAGTTATTCAAAAATAACTTTTATCTTTGAAAACACCTAATTCATTTCGAAAACCATTTGGATTTAAAATTCAAATTTAAAACTATTCCAAAAAATCTGTGACTTAACCGATTTCCACATGCAATCCATATTTGTGTGTGTATAGTGTAGTCCAGGGGTTTAACACGATAGTGTAACATCAGCAGTCATTACAGGTATAATCTCAACAATATCGATAAGCGGTATATCCTATAACGCTTATCTATATACACAGAATCATAGATAGATAATATAAATGCATGATAGATAAATAAATTACATTTATCACACCTTGAATTAAAACAATTCAAATCACAAAGCATCACACAGTAGAGAATATCAAACAATTCACACCTTTCAATAGAATACAGTCATCCATAGGTAAAGCCAATTAAGATATCTGATTTATCTAAACTAGAACATTTGCCTATGGATAATTCCTATTCAAGGTTAATTAATAATTAATTAATAACAAACATTTAATTAATTATTCTTTTATTCATCATTGATTACCCTTTAATTAATAATTAACCCTTAATTAATTACAATAATTAATTTCTCCTAAACTAATAATTATTTTTTAAGAACTTTAATTAATTAACCTTTAATTAATTACTATTAATTTAATTACCTTAATTAATTAACCACATTAATTAATTATTCTTTAAAGTAATTAACCCTTAATTACTTGGTAAATAAATCTTTAATCATTAATTACCCATTCTTAATTACTTCCATTTAAGTAATTTAATTAATCAATCATTAATTACTTGATTAATTAACCAGAATTATCAATTGATTCCATATTAATTACTTTCGTTAAGTAATTTACTTCAAGTAATTAATTTCTTTAACAGATAAAATTTAGCTTAACCTTGATACGTTAGTTAACAATTTTAAACTTCTTTTATATTAATCGACTAACCTTTAATTAATTAATTACTTCTTAAATTAATTACCTTAATTATATTAATTATAATTAATTATTCTTAATTAACTAACCTTTAAATACTTTGATTAAATCAATCTTTAATCTCAATTATCAATCCTTAATTACCTTCATTAAGTAATTATTTTTAAATTGATTAACCATATTAATTAATTATCCTTTAACAAATCATTTAAGTAATCAACTTTAATGAATTGTCCTTAATTACTTAAATCAAATAATTAATCTTTTAAACACTTAAGATTTTAACCAAATCAAAAGATAATCCCTTTATCTTAAATTGATTGCTTTAAAAATCAAAGTTTTTTTAAATACATTAAAAACACTTTTTACAATTAATAAATTTTAAAATAATTTATATTTAAATAAACCTTTAATTAATACAAAGGTAACACATATTGTATAAAAGAAGTTGTTTAACAAAGTTTGTTTAAACTTGATTAAACTTCATAAAACTTGTTTAGAATTTAAAACTTCAGAAACTGGTTTCAAATACTTTACTTTGGGAAATTATACATTTAAAACTTGATTTGTTTAAAATTTAAACTGTAACTGTTCCAACCCGAAATGACTCGTGCTAACAATCAATATTTCCACGCCAGCCTCGAGACCTTTTGCAACATTCAACTGCTTCGAGTCAAGTATCATACTTTTCGAGTTTGACTGCGGGCATTCTCCTTCGTCTTCGTTCCCAATCGAAACCCACCAGGTACGGTGATACGCGCGTGCACGTACACGATCGCGTCAATCATCTCCGGCCACCATAGCGATACTCGGCAAGTCGACGATCATCACTTCGACGCACACAACCACTCAGATTCGTCAATCGCGATGTAAATTAAAATTGAACATTCCAGTACCATCTGCAACCAAACCCAGCTCCATAAAACCCACTCGCCACCGTGACTCCAACCTCCGATCAACTCGCCCCTGCGATCCAAGCCTCGCCATACAACGATGATCACATCCCCTCAAGTGCGCTCGATTCAATCGTGCTGACGACGACGTAAATACCTCGCGATTTCAACCAATAAAACGCAGTGCTTAACCTAATTCGATTCCAATCTTCATCAATAATGAATTTAAAAAATTATATAGCATTTTTCTCGAATTAAACCATCGTTCCCTCACTTATTGACGCGATCCCGAAGACCAACAGTTGATTAATCACCAGAAACTCACTAAAATCCATTTTTCGTCCAGCTCATGATTACACAGTTAATATCTTCATAAAAAATATGATTCCACCTTCAAAAATCATTATTTTTGAAGAGGTTTTGAATAGTATAGTCGAAAACCGAAATCATGATTCTCGAATTCTTTTTTCTTTTGCTATATTCTAAGTTCCCTGGTACTTTTTTCTTACTTTCCAGAAATATTTGAAATTATGCTTAGAAGTTATTTTTAAAATCTGAAACATGATTACACAAACATGTTCCAGATAAATTCTAAGGCCTACAGAAGATTTGAGAGGGAGTATTTGAATTTTTTATAGGTTTTGAAACCTGGAACAGAGCAGATTTTTGAATATAAAGACATGCATAAGCAAACATAACTAATATATACACAAATTTTTGCCTGCACACTCATTCAAACAACTTCAAACGTCGAAAGGTTTAAGTGTTTACTTACCTGATTGCAGACAGAGGACAGTGAAACCAGGTTGTTGAAGTTGAAATGAATTTAGCTTTGTTGTTGTTGATTTGTACTCAAGTTGAAACTGAACTTGACTCTGAATCGCTTGAGTTTGAATTTGATCTTGAAGCTTTAAAGTTGCTGATTCTCAGTTTTGAATTCATAGCTTAAATTGTTTGTTCCAAGTTGAAAATTCAAGGTTAAGAGCTTTTCAGATTTGGATTTTCATTTCTGATTTGCTCCTTTTTTTTTCCTTCTGCCTTAAATCTGAAGATGATCATGATGTTGTGCTTGTTTTGATCTTCTAGTTTTCAATTGAAATTTGTTTCTTTGAATTGCTTTGAAGCCTGAGTTTATTTCAACAGGTTTCCTTCTGTTTTCCAGATCTTGGCTTTGCAAGTTTGAATCAGCTTGATTCAGATTTTTTTTGACCTGATCTGGCATGATTCAGTTCTAGTTTTTTAGCTTTGCTTCAAGTTGAAACTGAACATTTTTGTTTCAGGTTTTCTTTTTGTTTTAAATTCTCAGTTTTTGATTACATGAAGATGTTGAAGTTTGGAAAAGAAAGCAAAACATCTTGCCAGTTGTAAAAATTTTTGAACACTTGGTAATACTAAGTCATACTAATCTTACACTTGTAAATATTTATGTCATATTGTTTGCATTTGTTAAAAATAAAGAGATTTATGTTTGAGACCTTTAGTTCAATAAATTTTAAATTTTAGTTTTAAATCCTTACTTTAAATTAATTTATACATTTTGTTCAAACCCTTTATTCAATTTATTTTATAAATTTTGTTTTAACCCTTGTTTCAAATTTATTTACAAATGTTTGAAACAATTATTTAATACTTTCTTATGTATTATTTATTCTTATACAAATTAAAGAAAAATGGTTTAAAATAAATTTATACCTTACTAATAAATATTTACAAGGTTGTGAATACAATTTTTTTATTTTCAATACATTTATATTTTTAAACTTTAGATATCAAACTTATTTCAAATATATTAACATTTGAATTTTCAAATTCAAATCTCGAATTAAATCTATTTATAAAATATTCACTTTTGTATTCCAAATCATTAATCTTTATTTATTTTAAAGATAAAAACATTTATTTACAATCTTTATATATATTAATGAATCAAGTTATCAATCTTTATATATATATATATATATATATATATATATATATATATATATATTCAAATCTCCATATAAATTCAAAATTAAATTTGTAATTAAAATATTATTCAAAATATTTATTTTAGAATTTCAAATAAAAAAATTCTATTTAAAAATCATATTTACATTCATTTTCATAAATAAACAAACAAATATTTATTAAATTTTTGGAAAACACCAGTTTAAATCATAATTAAATTCCAAAATTAAATTTATTTCCAATTTCAATTTGATTTAAAAACGGGAATGTTGCAGATTCCCTCCCTTAAAAAATTTCGTCCTCGAAATTTGAAAGGGACATAATCAAGACCAGATGAATGACAGAGAAATTATCTTTTCGATAAAATTGAATAACTATTCTGCATTTGGCTTACCAAATCAGAACATCAATAATGAATACAAGAACGAATCAAGATACTCGGGTCACCAGATCAACGAATGTACAAGGATATTGATTAGTTCAAAAGATAACTAACCACTCGTAGAATATACCTGAACCCAACAGAATAAACAGATATATGCATGCAATCCAAATCTTTTAATTTAAACAACCAAATTATATATATCAACCATAACAACCAAAACAAACAATTCATCCAAACAAACGATTCTGACCCATATGGAGTTTGTGTCCCATGCAAATATATCAAAGCTTCTTCCTGGAGCTGCTAGGAATCATCAAAGGATTGAAAAGACGAATCAAAGGAGATTGATAGAGAAAGATTGTTTTCGCTATTGTAGGGTATTAACCATTTATAGTCGTACTCCCCTGTCCCCCATCTCATCCTCTTCTTGCACTCATACTCATTATCAGCGAATAGTAAGAGAATTTACTGAGGCATCCGAACGGATATCTTAGGGATATAGTCATTCTAGGGTATACTTCACCCTATCTATAATGAGTTATTTAATGTGTTATACTCCTGAGCTAAAGTTTCAACCTTCAGCTCTGATACCAATTTGTCACGGTCCATATTCCAGTGTTCGAAAATCAACATCCGTACTCCACTTGTACTTGAATGCCGCAGATTCAATCGTTGAAATTCGAATCGTGCCGAAGCTTATAACACAATTAAGTATAAAAACACAGCGAAAGAAAAGAAATGAATATCATTGATATACAACATTCGATACAACAATGATATAATATGAATAAATATCAGAGATATAAGATAATAATGCTACAACGGAAAAACAATATGATATAGCAGCGGAAAACAATAGCCAAGAGAAAACTCCAAATAGCAACAACAACTATTACTCCAAAAGCACCAATCCAATGTTCCAAAGCAAGAATTCCAAGCCAAAAGCGAGAACCCCCCATCACATTTCACCAAGAAAAGCAAGTCTCGTCATGAATCCAAAGACTCCGATATCCAAGATCTCCAGAGAATACCAAAGAGAAAGCTAAAGGCTACCAGATCGATATCTATATCTACTATCTGAAAAACCCAACTCTAAACTGCCCGTGTGGTAAATTATAGGCAACCAGAGTTTAGGAAAGGAACAATAAACTCCGGGTCAGTCATGGGACTGGTGTGAGCAAACGAAAACAGTTTTATCTTTAAAAACAAAAAAAAAACTTAAAATTTGAAATCCACAATGCTTTTCAGAAAATGAAACTACCATAAGGCCTTCCGCCACACACACAATGCAAACGTAGACTTGGAGGAGATTTCTCCTTATGATAGTCAAATATGCTTGATATGCAAAAAACATTTGATATTATTATTAGTGCATAGTGAAAAAATATTTTGAAAGTATAATATTAGTCTTGGCCAGCATACATACAATTATAGTATGCCTACTATAGCTACCATGTTAAATAGCAGGTTCTACAACTAAAACCGTAAAAGGCGCGTATTGGGAAGATTGGATTTCCAACTAATGGTCCGACAAAGGAACTTCCTGAATAAAATGAAATGGAACACTTCTAGAGGGACGTCACTGGACCCTAGCCGGATCTCTGCTGCACAAGGTCGGGTTACCTTTGTAACTAGGTAACTATTGACACGAGCATGCCATCCCCCGGTCGTTTGCGACCTTTATCCAAGGTATCTCTTAGCCAACAACCACAAAAAAATAATTTTGCAGCAACCATGAAGTAAATATCTAGGCTCCATACCATGATACCGTCTATAATCCAGAAGGAGATGGACACACCCTCAGGGGGCGCTACCCGCAAATAACCTTGCTGCCACGATTCTTGTTTCGACCATAACCGGGTTGTGAGGCTTGACGAAGTCTCATCCACAAAGCTACGCTTTTCACAAAAGCCATGCTTCGATCAACAAATGATCAACATCACTTCGTATGCCACATTACCAAATTGTGAATGTATCACTGGTAACAATCAATTACATAACCTCTGAACTCATACGTCTCAGATAAGGGTGTTAAGCAAATAGAATAAATCTCCGCCACCAAATAGAAATGTATTTGACAGAAACCGGTTTTACATCTCAAAGTGTAATGTCAGACACACATCCATACAAGTCTGTTCCGGGTTCGAACAGAACCGAAGGCACTTCCAAAGAAGTCCTTGCACTCCGAGAATCCACAATCCCGATCGGACTTTCCATCACTTAGGGAATCTCTATACCGTAGCTACTCGGTGCAGAGAAAATCGATAGGTTATCGTATCGTTCTCGCAAATACCCGGTCTTCACCACCAGTCCTCAAATGCTAGCATAACGTCGTATCACATATTCGGAATGGGATATATGACACAAAGATCCTCTCCCGGCTAAACCGAATAGTGAGCGCAATATATTTAAAAACCATATGTATATGGGATTTCAATTAAGTCACAACTTAAAACCCAAAATCTTTAATTCAAATGGGTAAAAAAAAATTACCATTCCCAATCTTTTAAACAAAAAGATTTATTTCAGAAACCTTCAATGGTTTAAACAATTTCCACATTTAAATCTTTTAAACAAAAGATTTACTTTTAAGACCCCTTTTCAATTTAAAACAAGGTTCACTAATCTTTTATCAAGATTCATTCATAGCTTTTCAAAACAATTCTCGTTTCAATCTTTTATATAAAAGATACACCATTTATTATTCTCTTCAATTTCAAAATAGGGTTCAACCATCTTTCACAAAGATTCAATTATAGTTCTCAAAATCATTCCATTTCAAGTTTGAAAACTTTTTATCATAATTTGGAAAATTATTTCTTTATATAAAAGCTATTACTATTTAAAATCACTTGCTTCCGTTTCGGAAAAATCTGATTTCATTTACATGATTTATTTCTCTTTAATGATAACATTTGGTTATATTTAGATTTCCCAAAACAATACCCTTTTAAAATGGTTCAAAAACCATATAAACACGTTATCACTTGAGTAACATTTTTAAACCGAAATTTTCAAAACATAGAATTCAATTCTAAATCTTGAATTCAAATTAAATTATTCGAATTTCAAGACTTAATCAAGTTATTCAAAAATAATTTTTATCTTTGAAAACACCTAATTCATTTCGAAAACCATTTGGATTTAAAATTCAAATTTAAAACTATTCCAAAAAATCTGTGACTTTACCGATTTCCACATGCAATCCGTATTTGTGTGTGTATAGTCTAGTCCAGGGGTTTAACATGATTGTGTAACATCAGCAGTCATTACAAGTATAATCTCAACAATATCGATAAGCGGTATATCCTATAACGCTTATCTATATACACAGAATCACAGATAGATAATATAAATGCATGATAGATAAATAAATTACATTTATCACACCTTGAATTAAAACAATTCAAATCACAGAGCATCACACAGTAGAGAATATCAAATAATTCACAACATTCAATAGAATACAGTCATCCATAGGTAAAGCCAATTAAGATATCTGATTTATCTAAACTAGAACATTTGCCTATGGATAATTCCTAGTCAAGGTTAATTAATAATTAATTAATAACAAACATTTAATTAATTATTCTTTAATTCATCATTAATTACCCTTTAATTAATAATTAGTTCTTAATTAATTACAATAATTAATTTCTCCTAAACTTATAATTATTTCTTAAGCACTTTAATCAATAAACCTTTAATTAATTACTATTAATTTAATTACCTTAATTAATTAACCACATTAATTAATTATTCTTTAAAGTAATTAACCCTTAATTACTTGGTAAATAAATCTTTAATCATAAATTACCCATTCTTAATTACTTCCATTTAAGTAATTATTTCTAATTAATCAACCATTAATTACTTGATTAATTAACCTGAATTATCAATTGATTCCATATTAATTACTTCCGTTAAGTAATTTACTTCAAGTAATTAATTTCTTTAACAGATAAAATTTAGCTTAACCTTGAAAAGTTAGTTAACAATTTCAAACATCTTTTATATTAATCAACTAACCTTTAATTAATTACTTCTTAAATTAATTACCTTAATTATATTAATTATAATTAATTATCCTTAATTAATTAACCTTTAAGTACTTTGGTTAAATCAATCTTTAATCTCAATTATCAATCCTTAATTACCTTCATTAAGTAATTATTTTTAAATTGATTAACCATATCAATTAATTATCCTTTAACAAATCATTTAAGTAATCAACTTTAATGAATTGTCCTTAATTACTTAAATCAAATAATTAAACTTTTAAACACTTAAGATTTTAACCAAATCAAAAGATAATCCCTTTATCTTAAATTGATTGCTTTAAAAATCAAAGTTTTTTTTTAAATACATTAAAAACACCTTTTACAATTAATAAATTTTAAAATAATTTATATTTAAATAAACCTTTAGTTAATACAAAGGTAACACATATTGTATAAAACAAGTTGTTTAACAAAGTTTGTTTAAACTTGATTAAACTTCATAAAACTTGTTTAGAATTTAAAACTTTAGAAACTGGTTTTAAATACTTTACTTTGGGAACTTATACATTTACAACTTGATTTGTTTAAAATTTAACCTGTAACTGTTCCAACCCGAAATGACTCGAGCTAACCACCAATATCGCCGAGCCAGCCTCGAGACCTTTTGCAACATTCAACTGCTTCAAGTCAAGCATCATACTTTTCAAGTTCGACTCCGGGCATTCTCCTTCGTCTTCGTTCCCAATCGAAACCCACCAGGTACAGTGATATGCGCGTGCATGTACACGATCGCGTCAATCATCTCTGGTCACCATAGCGATACTCGGTAAGTCAACGATCATCACTTCGACGCACACAACCACTCAGGTTCGTCAATCGCGATGTAAATTAAAATCGAGCATTCCAATACCATCTGCAACCAAAACCAGCTCCATAAAACCCACTCGCCACCGTAACTCCAACCTTCGATCAACTCGCCCCTGCGATCCAAGCCTTGCCATACAACGACGATCACATCCCCTCTAGTGCGATCGATTGAATCGTGCTGACGATGACGTAAATACCTCATGATTTCAAACAATAAAACGCAGTGCTTAACCCTAATTTGATTCCAGTCTTCATCAATGATGAATTTAAAAAATTATCTAGCATTTTGCTCGAATTCAACCATCGTTCCCGCACTTATTAACGCGATCCCGAAGTCCAACTCTTGAATAATCACCAGAAACTCACTAAAACCCATTTTTCGTTCAGCTTATGATTACACAGTGAATATCTTCTTAAAAAATATGATTCCACCTTCAAAAATCATTATTTTTGAAGATGTTTTGGATATTATAGTTGAAAATCGAAATCATGATTCTCGAATTTTTTTTTATCTTTTGCTATATTCGATGCTCCCTGCTATTTTTTTCTTACTTTCCAGAAATATTTGAAATGATGCTTAGAAGTTATTTTTAAAATCTGAAACATGATTACACAAACATGTTCCAGTTAAATTCTAAGGCCTATAGAAGATTTGAGAAGGGGTATTTGATTTTTTTTTACAGGTTTTGAAACCTGGAACAAAGCAGATTTTTGAATATACAGACATGCATAAGCAAACATAACTAATATATACACAGATTTTTGCACGCACACTCATTCAAACAACTTCAAACATCTAAAGGTTCAAGTGTTTGCTCACCAGATTGCAGACAGAGGACAGTAAAACCTGGTTGTTGAAGTTGAAATGAATTTAGCTTTGGTGTTGTTGATTTGTACTCAAGTTGAAACTGAACTTGACTCTGATTCACTTGAGTTTGAGTTTGATCTCGAAGCTTTAAAGTTGTTGATTCTCAGGTTTGAATTCATGGCTCAAATTGTTTGTTCTAGGTTGAAAATTCAAGGTTAAGAGCTTTTCAGATTTGGATTTTCATTTTTGATTTGCTCATTTTTTTTCCTTCTGCCTTAAATCTGAAGAATATCATGATGTTGTGCTTGTTTTGATCTTCTAGTTTTCAATTGAAATTTGTTTCTTTGAATTTCTTTGAAGCCTGAGTTTATTTCACCAGGTTTCCTTCTGTTTTCCAGATCTTGGCTTTGCAATTTTGAATCAGGTTGATTCAGATTTGTTTTGACATGATCTTGCATGATTCAGTTCTAGTTTTTTTAGCTTGCTTCATGTGACGCCCCACCTCTATACCCACGCTAGCCAAGAACATTACTGTGAATGCTGTCAACTAGCACGGAGAATAAGGCTGTTGAGGAGCGACCATCTGTATAATTGCTTTGTGCGAGTACCGATATATCGGATAAAAATATAACTTTTCATCTCAAGAGGAACTCCGACATACCGACACAAACTCAAAGCTACTACACAGTGGCTATAATATCTTCGGAAACAAATATAGAAATAAACATAACATAAATCAGTCATAGATAATTCATATCACAAAGGCGGAAATAGAGATGAATATTACACATAAAAGTGTATATCAGAGTAGTGGTCAAAAGATCCACGATAATACAAAAGAATAGCAACACGTGCTATACAAAGGAATACAACTATGAGTCTATATCTCAAGTGTATACAACAAAATAAACTACTAATCTAAGTAATTTGCCAAAAGTCAGAGTAATGATCCAGGATGAGAAGTCAAGCAGAAGCACCTGCAACATCTCGGTCTGACCCGAGTATTATTTAAGAAGAAAATAATAAACGGATCAGTCTAGCTATAAATATCAGATGAAGTGATATAGAATAGGAGATATGACATAAACATATAATAATCACAATGCCAAGTTGTGATAAATAAGTAATTGAAAATCAACAAGAGATTAATCAATATCACAATAATCTACTCAAGATAAAAAGGAATGTCATACTCATGATTTCATTTACCAAGCCACAATAAGTGACATATATATCAATGCCAATCGTAAAAGTCGGTGAAACATAAATTCCAGAATTCAACACACGAAATCCAGAAATCACAAGAATAGGTGAAGGATAAAATTTCCAGAAATCAACACACGAAATCCAGAAATAATAAAAAGCAAAAAGGGTATATGTGAGTCGAAATCACACAAGTGGTGTCTAGGCTAACCGAAAAGGTATGTGCGAATGGAATCGCACAAGTGGTGTCTAGCCTAACCAAAAAGCAAAAAGGTATGTGTGAGTCGAAATCACACAAATGGTGTCTAGCCTAACCTTGCAAACAGAAAGATATGTGTGAGTCGAAATCACACAAATGGTGTCTAGGCTAACCAAAAAGCAAAAATGTATGTGTGAGTCGAAATCACACAAATGGTGTCTAGCCTAACCTTGCAAACAAAGAGACATCGCACATTGCTAGTCTAAACCATAAAGATGATCGTCATGATCAACGAGAAGTGTCAATTACAATAAGCTAGTAAATATATGAGCTTAGCTTCATGTCCCATAACCACTAGCTTAACTTAAATATTTACGAACAGATTGTAGATCTCCACTAGAAAATTGTCACAAGAGATTCAATCGAACAAGTCCAAGAATTAACCGATGAAATAAACGCAAGCGTTTCATACCACTTGTTTTACTAAGCCGTTTAATTAGATTTCTCGTACGAGTGAGGTAAAGGTTTATATATACTAATAGATTGGAAAACGGTTTTATAAATGAATTTGGTATTAAAGTAGAGTTGAAATCATTTGAAGAAAGAGTTTTGATATTTACTACTAGTATAGAAAACCTTTATATTTTTAAAGTGACAAATCACAAAGAAGATTGTAAGAACAACCAATTACTAAAATTCACATTCGAAGACGTGAATAAAATCCAAAGAAATCGATACCAAATCCATAGAAATGGATATTTCCAAAAAGATCCATAAAAAGAAGTCATCAAAGTCGACAATAAGTGATAACGATTAATAGGATCGCTAAAATCGATAAACAATGGAAATTCAATCCAAAAAGGCAAAATGGACTCAAACAGCAGGTTCAGTCGACTGAACAGAGTTTTCAATCGACTGACCCTGTACCTGGAAATTTTTCAGGTTCGGGAAACTTTCTGTTTCCAGTTTTCAGTCGACTGAACAGAGGATTCAGTCGACTGAATCATGCCTAAAAACTTTCGGGTTCCAGGTTCAGTCGACTGAACAGAAGATAGTCGACTGAATCATGCCTGGGCTGTTTTTCAGCCTATTCAAATGAAGAGCAAATTCTTCCAAAATGCAACCGGACGAACATTGGCTCTAAGGGTTTATGCCAATCGGCAACCCGGCCCTATATGCTCCTCGGTGCATCACTAAAAGCATGATCAAACATCCATAAAAGGATTTTCACACAAATTTGACTTAAAAACCCAAAAATTGGAATATTCACAAAACCAATCCAAATCAAGAGCAAATGCACATGAAGAAGTGTTAGGAATTCATACCCAACAACCAAAGATAATTATAGTCATAGATGTGAGATAAAAATCTCACCTTTGAACCCAAATCAAATGAATGAGAAGCTTGAATCAATGGAAGACCAACCACACTTCAATCTCAACTCAAGAAGCTTGATTCTAAGCTAAAAAGAGAAACATTTCCCAAATTAAGTTTAGGAATTTTCTGAAATCAAAGAGAGAATGAGTTGGAGAAGAAGAAGAGGAAGCTTACCAATGGGTTCTCTTGAACTTTGGAGCAAGAACATGGATTTGCAAATGAAGCTAGGGCTTGGAGTTTTAATTTCCTCTTCCACCCTCCATTAACATAAAAGCTTGAGTATTAGGAAAATAAAAGAGAAGTGAATGAAGAGGAGAGTGTTGGAACTGAGTTAAGTGGTTAATTGGCTCAGCCCAACCAAAGCCCTAAGCGGGAAAAAGTAGCAAAAATCAACTTTCTCCAAACATATCGAAGCTTATACTCATAAAGGTCGCAAATGGCATTTTGAACTCAATGGGAGTGGTCCCGAGCCCTAATTCGACCGTATGCAAAAAGTAGCTTTTCGGACTAAAATCCGACTAATGATAAAATATTTAAATAAAATATTTAAATATAAAATCGATAAATATGCGGGTTGTTACAGACTCGCCTCCTTAAAGAAATTGCGTCCTCGTAATAACTAAGAGGGAAATATAAGAAGTAACAACCATAGAAGCATATTAACACAAAAGAAAATCTGAATCAAGAAGTTCACCATAAAGATCACGAAGGAGTAAATCCGAAAGTTTTCGTTCGATGAATTCTCAAGATTTCACATGAGCAATCCTTAGGATTTGAGAACCATTGAACTTCTATGAAAAAGAATATCTTTATATCGAAGGCGCTCAACCTCCAAAGCAATGATGCGAATAGAATGGTGCTCAAAAGTAAAATTTGGTGAAACTTCAATCCCTCAATAATACCGGGCTCAAGAATAAAAACCGGAAACATAAAACCATTTCCATAGTTAAAAGACGTGGAAAACGTCAAGAATAGCAGAAAGTTGAGCCGGTGCAACAGCGTAGTACAATCACGGTACGCCCGAGGGACTAGAAACTCGAATAATTTGGAACACCGACGTAGTACAAAGGCGGTACGTCCAATGAATCAAAAAGCGAAGACATTGACGTAGTACGAATGGTACATTCAATGAATCAAAAAGCGAAGACATTAATGTAGTACAAATGGTACATCCAATGAATCAAAAAGCGAAGACATCGATGTAGTACAAACGGTACATCCGATGAATCAAAAGCAAAGACATCGATGTAGTACAAACGGTACATCCGATGAATCAAAAAGTGAAGACATTGATGTAGTACAAACGATACATCTAATGAATCAAACATCAAAGTCATTGATGTAGTACAAATGGTACATCCAATGAATCAAAGACACTGATGTACTACAAACGGTACATCCAATGTATCAAACAGCAAAGGCATTGATGTAGTACAAACGGTACATCCAATGAATCAAAAAGGGAAGACATTGATGCAGTACAAACGGTGCATCCAATGAGTCAAAAAGCGAAGACATTGATGTAGTACAAACGGTACATCCAATGAATCAAAAAGCGAAGACATCGATGTAGTACAAACGGTACATTAGATGAATCAAAAGCAAAGACATCGATGTAGTACAAACGGTACATCCAATGAATCAAAGACACTGATGTAGTACAAACGGTACATCCAATGAATCAAAGACACTGATGTAGTACAAACGGTACATCCAATATATCAAATAGCAAAGGCATTGATGTAGTACAAACGGTACATCCAATGAACCAAAAAGCGAAGTCATTGATGTAGTACAAACGGTACATCCAATGAATCAAACAGCGAAGGCATTGATGTAGTACAAACGGTACATCCAATGAATCAAAGACACTGATGTAATACAAACGGTACATCCAATGTATCAAACAACAAAGGGATTGATGTAGTACAAACGGTACATCCAATGAATCAAAAAGCGAAGACATCGATGTAGTACAAACGGTACATCCAATGAATCAAAAAGTGAAGCCATCGATGTAGTACAAACGGTACATCCGATGAATCAAAAGCAAAGACATCGATGTAGTACAAACGGTACATCCGATGAATAAAAAAGCGAAGACATTGATGTAGTACAAACGGTACATCCAATGAATCAAACATCAAAGTCATTGATGTAGTATAAACTGTACATCCAATGAATCAAAGACACTGATGTAGTACAAACGGTACATCCAATGTATCAAACAACAAAGGCATTGATGTAGTACAAATGGTACATCCAATGAATCAAAAAGCGAAGACATTGATGTAGTACAAACGGTACATCCCGTGAATCAAAAAGCGAAGACATTGATGTAGTACAAACGGTACATCTAATGAATCAAAAAGCAAAGACATCGATGTAGTACAAACGGTACATCCAATGAATCAAAAAGCAAAGACATCGATGTAGTACAAACGGTACATCCGATGAATCAAAAGCAAAGACATCGATGTAGTACAAACGGTACATCCAATGAATCAAAAAGCGAAGACATTGATGTAGTACAAACAGTACATCCAATGAATCAAAAAGCGAAGACATCGATGCAGTACAAACGGTACATCCGATGAATCAAAAGCTAAGACATCGATGTAGTACAAACGGTACATCCGATGAATCAAAAAGCGAGGACATTGATGTAGTACAAACGGTACATCCAATGAATCAAACATCAAATAATTCGGAACACCGACGCAGTACAAAAACGGTACGTCCAATGAACCTAAGCCCGAATGATTTCGGAACACCGACGTAGTATAAAAACGGTACGTCCAATGAACCGAACACACTAAAAGAACATCGGACGCAAGTTCATAAAAGAAATGAGATGAAACTCAATAAAACGAAGTACATCAAAACGCCCGATGAACTTGACAAAAAGATAATTTCATTTGGTCAACATCAAAGAATCATCCACTTGTTGCTTACGACTAAACGCATTGGCAACACGATTACCCCTTCGGGAATAAAAAGAATATCAAGATCATGAGATGCTAGGAACTCGTGTCAACATGCAGTTCCTTAAGAGAACATAAATATTCCAAAGATTTATGATCGAGGTAGAGAAAAAATTTCTCATCCAAATATGATGATGCCAAATTCCAAAAGCAAAAACATTAGCCGAGAGCACTAGATCATAAGTGGCTATCTAGTCTCGAGAAGCTATAATGATTTAGAAGCACAAGGGATAGCACGTTCTCCTTTGCAAGAGAATGGCATTCCAAACCAATACGACTAGTATCGGTACAAATAGCAAAGTCTTGGTTCCCCTTCAGGAATCACAAGAATAAGAGTATCGAAAGAAAGAGTTCTTTTAAATAATCTTCTTTCCCGAAAAGTTAAAACTTTCAAAATTACATTTTCTTTATGTAATAATCTTTCTAGAAAATTTTACATTTTTACAAGTCAATTTATCGTGTCTGACTGTCTCATCAAAGCGTTTAGGAGATTCTTATCGATAACGTTGATCAAGCGCATCGACCAAAATTCTTAAAGCACTCAACGAGCAATACAATCACAAAATCATCTTCTATAGGATAAGTAAGTTTCTCAAAAACTTCTAAGAATATTCTTTGTTCGTTTTAAGAACAAAAATCCAGTTTTACTTATAAATAAATCTTATGAAAAAGATTTGCAAAATTTTAAATTACTATTTTCATCCAAAATCAGTAAATACAAGAATGGTCTCATCGAAATATTCATAGAATATTCGATTCATAAAATGGATGAAATAAGCTGGACAAACTGAATGACAAAAATAAGTCATTCATAAGAATCATAACGAGTGCGGAATGCGGTAAGTGGAATGCTAACTTCCGCAACTCATAGAAAATGAAAATCGGTGGCAAGGTCAAACTGAAAAGACCTTAGCACCACACAAAAGATTACTTAGGTGATAATCCTAAGACAAGTTCAAAAATACCGGAAAATTTCTCTAACTACATGAATGAGAGAAATAACACTTCCCTTATAAGTGGGCTTAAGGAATAAAATGATTTCATCAAGTTGGAATCAAAATCATAAAGGAAAAATAGAAATCTACTTAACAGGTTGAAAATGTCGAAGATGAATAGTCCACTCGAAAAATAGGATATGGGCTTCACAATGATTAAGCCGATCCTTTCAAAAAAAAATCAATTCCGGAGCCTAAGTAAAAATATCGGCTCGGAAAGAAAAATCTCATAAAATAATTTCGACATCAATAAAAAGCAAATTAAGTGTTGCGGATCCACCAATCGGATTCGCAACTCTTAAAGAAGTCATCAAGCCCAAAATATTTTCAAAGAAAAAGAATCAACAAGTTCTTTTGATATAAAATAATGAGATACAAATCAACAAGAACTTGAAAAGAATATTCACGAGACAAATAAAACCAAGAATTGAATGAGAAATACCTTGGCCACGAGATGTGTTGCCAAGGGCTTGAGCCACATTCAACTTTCCCTCCCTCTTGCCTTCACGTTTGAGGCATTGATGGATGAAATGTTCTGGGCTCTTACAATAGCGACACGATTTGGGCATTGAGCACTTATTAGCAAAATGATCCCCAGATCCATAGTTGAAGCATCTCGCACTACTAGGAGAAGGAGCCTTTGCAGCAGGCGTTGCTTGCTTACCCTTTTTGTTGGGATAAGGGCCTTGGAATTTGTTGGGTCTCTTTTTGTTGTTGAAGTTGGGTTTGGAAGCTACTATTTCAACATCACTTTCTTTATCAGTCTCTTCAAGACGAAGAGCGATATCGACTAGTTGATCAAATGCGACTTCCAGTTTCAGGAGTAGTGGCTTCTTAAGATTTTTATTTATGCCATAAACGAACCTCTGGTTCTTCTTCAATGGGGTGTTGATGTATTCAACCCCATATTTGGAAAGCGACTCGAAGGATGCGACGTAATCAGTCACAGAGGATTGACCTTGAACAAGGTCTATAAAACGTTGAGCCAAGGTTACTTTCCCAGCATCTGGTACAAACTTTAACTCGAAGCGTCCCTGAAATTGCTCCCAGGTGAGATCCGCTTCATTAATTTCTGAAACAAGGAGTTTGTACCAGTCCAATGCTCTCTCCTGGAGCATGCTGGAAGCCACCTGAACGCGGTGGAGATCGATAAGGTTCATGCGAGAAAAGATTCGATCGCATGATTTTAACCAGGCCTGGACCTCGATGATAGTTTCCGAACCTTTGAATGGCTTCCCACCCAAATTAGTGTAATCGCTGCACAAGCGTGCAAATCCCGGCTTTGGGTGAGTAGGTTCCGGGCTAGCTCCAGCTGCTTGAGCATTTGTAACGAGGTCAAGGAGTTGCTGGGTAGTCATAAAAACTCCATCTTGGGGAGTTGCACTAGATTGACCGGCACTGGGACGGCCAAGTCTAACCATTTCTCTTCTCTAAGAAAGAAAGAAGAGGAAAAAGTTTCTCAGAATAAATTTCAATCAAACTTGATTGATAAAACAAGGAATCATAAAGAAAATAGGATGAATCGGTACGAAGACTCGAATTAAACCCTAAAGCACGACTCCTAAGATGGACTTAGGACGATGATCCTTGTTAAATTATTCTACATTGTTCCGAAGTTTGGCTCCGATACCAAGCTGTGACGCCCCACCTCTATACCCACGCTAGCCAAGAACATTACTGTGAATGCTGTCAACTAGCACGGAGAATAAGGCTATTGAGGAGCGACGATCTGTATAATTGCTTTTTGCGAGTACCGATATACCGGATAAAAATATAACTTTTCATCTCAAGAGGAACTCCGACATACTGACACAAACTCAAAGCTACTACACAGTGGCTATAATATCTTCGGAAACAAATATAGAAATAAACATAACATAAATCAGTCACAAACAATTCATATCACAAAGGCGGAAATAGATATGAATATTACACATAAAAGTGTATATCAGAGTAGTGGTCAAAAGATCCACGATAATACAAAAGAATAGCAACACGTGCTATACAAAGTAATACAACTATGAGTCTATATCTCAAGTGTATACAACAAAATAAACCACTAATCTAAGTAATTTGCCAAAAGTCAGAGTAATGATCCAGGATGAGAAGTCAAGCAGAAGCACCTGCAACATCTCGGTCTGACCCGAGTATTATTTAAGAAGAAAATAATAAACGGATCAGTCTAGCTATAAATATCAGATGAAGTGATATAGAATAATAGATATGACATAAACATATAATAATCACAATGCCAAGCTGTGATAAATAAGTAATTGAAAATCAACAAGAGACTAATCAATATCACAATAATATACTCAAGATAAAAAGGAATGTCATACTCATGCTTTCATTCACCAAGCCACAATAAGTGACATATATATCAATGCCAATCGTAAAAGTCGGTGAAACATAAATTCCAGAATTCAACACACGAAATCCAGAAATCACAAGAATAGGTGAAGGATAAAATTTCTAGAAATCAACACACGAAATCCAGAAATAATAAAAAGCAAAAAGGGTATATGTGAGTCGAAATCACACAAGTGGTGTCTAGGCTAACCGAAATGGTATGTGCGAATGGAATCGCACAAGTGGTGTCTAGCCTAACCAAAAAGCAAAAAGGTAGGTGTGAGTCGAAATCACACAAATGGTGTCTAGCCTAACCTTGCAAACAAAAAGATATGTGTGAGTCGAAATCACACAAATGGTGTCTACGCTAACCAAAAAGCAAAAAGGTATGTGTGAGTCGAAATCACACAAATGGTGTCTAGCCTAACCTTGCAAACAAAGAGACATCGCACATTGCTAGTCTAAACCATAAAGATGATCGTCATGATCAACGAGAAGTGTCAATTACAATAAGCTAGTAAATATATGAGCTTAGCTTCATGTCCCATAACCACTAGCTTAACTTAAATATTTACGAACAAATTGTAGATCTCCACTAGAAAATTGTCACAAGAGATTCAATCGAACAAGTCCAAGAATTAACCGACGAAATAAACGCAAGCGTTTCATACCACTTGTTTTACTAAGCCGTTTAATTAGATTTCTCGTACGAGTGAGGTAAAGGTTCATATATACTAATAGATTGGAAAACTGTTTTATAAACGAATTTGGTATTAAAGTAGAGTTGAAATCATTTGAAGAAAGAGCTTTGATATTTACTACTAGTATAGAAAACCTTTATATTTTTAAAGTGACAAATCACAAAGAAGATTGTAAGAACAACCAATTACTAAAATTCACATTCGAAGACATGAATAAAATCCAAAGAAATCGATACCAAATCCATAGAAATGGATATTTCCAAAAAGATCCATAAAAAGAAGTCATCAAAGTCGACAATAAGTGATAACGATTAATAGGATCGCTAAAATCGATAAACAATGGAAATTCAATCCAAAAAGGCAAAATGGACTCAAACAGCAGGTTCAGTCGACTGAACAGAGTTTTCAGTCGACTGACCCTGTACCTGGAAATTTTCCAGGTTCAGGAAACTTTCTGTTTCCAGTTTTCAGTCGACTGAACAGAGGATTCAGTCGACTGAATCATGCCTGGAAACTTTCGGGTTCCAGGTTCAGTCGACTGAATCATGCCTGGGCTGTTTTCAGCCTATTCAAATGAAGAGCAAATTCTTCCAAAATGCAACCGGATGAACATTGGCTCTAATAGTTTATGCCAATCGGCAACCCGGCCCTATATGCTCCTCGGTGCATCACTAAAAGCATGATCAAACATCCATAGAAGGATTTTCACACAAATTTGACTTAAAAACCCAAAAATTGGAATATTCACAAAACCAATCCAAATCAAGAGCAAATGCACATGAAGAAGTGTTAGGAATTCATACCCAACAACCAAAGATAATTATAGTCATAGATGTGAGATAAAAATCTCACCTTTGAACCCGAATCAAATGAATGAGAAGCTTGAATCAATGGAAGACCAACCACACTTCAATCTCAACTCAAGAAGCTTGATTCTAAGCTAAAAAGAGAAACATTTCCCAAATTAGGTTTAGGAATTTTCTGAAATCAAAGAGAGAATGAGTTGAAGAAGAAGAGGAAGCTTACCAATGGGTTCTCTTGAACTTTGGAGCAAGAACATGGATGTGCAAAGGAAGCTAGGGCTTGGAGTTTTAATTTCCTCTTCCACCCTCCATTAACATAAAAGCTTGAGTATTAGGAAAATAGAAGAGAAGTGAATGAAGAGGAGAGTGTTGGAACTGAGTTAAGTGGTTGATTGGCTCAGCCCAACCAAAGCCCTAAGCGGGAAAAAGTAGCAAAAATCAACTTTCTCCAAACATATCGAAGCTTATACTCAAAAAGGTCGCAAACGACATTTTGAACTCAATGGGAGTGGTCCCGAGCCCTAATTCGACCATATGCAAAAAGTAGCTTTTCGGACTAAAATCCGACTAATGATAAAATATTTAAATAAAATATTTAAATATAAAATCGATAAATATGCGGGTTGTTACACTTCAAGTTGAAACTGAACATTTTTGTTTCAGGTTTTCTTTTTGTTTTAAATTCTCAGTTTTTGATTACATGAAGATGTTGAAGTTTTGAAAAGAAAACAAAACATCTTGCCACTTGCAAAATTTATGAACACTTGTTAATACTAAGTCGTACTAATCTAACACTTGTAAATATTTATGTCATATAGTTTACATTTGTTAAAAATAAAGAGATTTATGTTTGATACCTTTAGTTCTATAAATTTTAAATTTCAGTTTTAAATCCTTACTTTAAATTAATTTATACATTTTGTTCAAACCCTTTATTCAATTTATTTTATAAGTTTTGTTTTAACCCTTGTTTCAAATTTATTTACAAATGTTAGAAACAATTATTTAATACTTTCTTGTGTATTATTTATACTTATAAAAATTAAAGAAAAATGGTTTAAAATAAATTTATACATTACTAATAAATATTTATAAGTTAGTGAATACAAATTTTTTTATTTTCAATACGTTTATATTTTCAAACTTAAGACATCAAACTTATTTTAAATATATTAACATTTCAATTTTCAAATTCAAATCTCAAATTAAATATATTTATAAAATATTCACTTTTGAATTCCAAATCATTAATCTTTATTTATTTTAAAGATAAAAACATTTATTTACAATCTTTATATATATTAATGAATCAAGTTATCAATCTATATATATATATATATATATATATATATATATATATATATATTTATTCAAATCTCCAAATAAATTCAAAATTAAATTTGTAATTAAGATATTATTCAAAATAATTATTTTAGAATTTCAAATAAAAAAATTCTATTTAAAAACCATATTTACATTCATTTTCATAAATAAACAAACAAATATTTATTAAATTTTTGGAAAACACCAATTTAAATCATAATTAAATTCTAAAAATTAAATTTATTTCCAATTTCAATTTGATTTAAAAATGGGAACGTTACAGTATATTTGACGCCTTTGCATTCTTCATGCTAAACCAGTAAAGCACTTCCTTAATGTACTCCTTTTGAGTCAATTTTTACTCAAATCGCTTTTGATCCTTTTCTATTTCGATGTCCAATATTCTCTTTGCTTCTTTAAAATTCTCTATTTGGAATCCGCATTAAACTCAACTTTAACTTGTTGACTCATTTATATGCTTAGAAGCAATGAGCTTGTCATCTACATATAGGAGTAAATACACCCAATAACCCATTTCCAACTTGCTGAAATACACACAAGCATCTTTGATGCTTCTATCAAAACCATTTTCAAGCATAAAATAATCAAATTTCTTGTAACATTGTTTATGTTGTTGTTTAAAACATATAGTGATTTCTTTAACTTGCAAATTAAATTCGACTTACCATCTATGACAAAACCTTCCGGTGGCTCCACGTAGATGTTTTCATTCAAGTCACCATGCAAAAAGGCAATTTTTACATCAAGTTTCTCAAAATCAAGTCATGAATGACAACTATAACAAGTAATATCCGGACTGAAGTATGATGCACAACCGATTTGAAAATCTCATCATACTCCTTTCCCTTTCATTTGTGCACACCCCTTGGCCACTAGCCCACCTTTGTATCTTCTATAGTCCTTCACTTTGTATATCCATTTGCATCTAGTAGCACGGTTTACTTTAGGAAGTGGAATCAATTTTCAAGTTTGATTCTTTATTAGAGATTGCACTCTTCCTCCTCGACATAAATCCACTTCGAGCTATCGCTCGACTCCACGACATCATCAAAGTCCATCGGCTCATCTTGGACCACATGAAGAGCATCCAGATTACTACATAAGCTAAGATAGTACCCATCGCCATATCTATTGGGTGGCCTTATACCACGACGACCCACCCAAGCAGCAATACTATCAGCCAAACTCATTTTGGCTCCATCTTGAAGCAAATCTTCTCTAGAACCATATACATCACCAACACTACTAGAGGAACCATACAAACTATGTGATGTAACTTCCACCTCACAAGCATCTTCAACTACTCTACTCTTTGGTCAATAGAAGGGAATAACTTCCTTCTTCTTTGATTCGCCATGATCCAAATTTGTAACATCATATGAGCTCTCATTCTCCTTGAAAAAAGCCAACACTTCAAGAGTATAATGACAAGAATTCACAACCTTCTTCGTTTTTCAAATTCTAAATCCGTTAGAGTTTACACCGTCCATATAACCAACAAAATCCCCTTGAAATCTATAAGGTCAAGCTTGTTGTTTCACAATCATGCACATAAACCGGAATACCAAGCACATTAAGAAAACTCAAGTCAATGCTCTTCCCCTTCCACACTTCCTCTGATATTTTGTTATCAATAGCCAAGCATGAAATTCAGCTAACAATATACACCGTGGTTGACAAAGCTTCGGCCCAAAATCCTTTTGATAAATCCGATGCCAATCTTAAGCATTGAGCTTTCTCAAGTAAAGTATGGTTCATCCTCTTCACAATGCCATTCAATTGTTAATCTTCCGACGTAGTAAAATGCCTCTAAATAACAAGATGCTTGCAAAAATCAAAGAATTCTCTGGAAACATATTTCCAACCATTGTCGGACCTTAAAACCTCCAAGGACTTGCTACTCTAATTCCCAATAGCAGCCGTCCAAATTTTAAATTTTGTAAATGCCTCCGGCTTAGCTTTATTACATACACCCACACCTTTGAAAAAAATCATCAGTGAAACAAATATAATAATGATCTCCTCTGAAAGAAGTTATCGGTGCTGGTCCCAAAACATCCATGTGAACATACTCAAGATGCCACGACCTGAAATCTAGCGATTGAAAATCAACATCACATACCTCACTTGTATTCGACTGTCGAACTTCAGTTTCGGATGGAGCTTATAACAACATTAGATGAAAATAAACAGCAAAAACAAAATGAATATCATTGGTCACAACTTTGATACAATATCCACTACAATATCGATCAACAATACCAGAGTGCTACACATATGATACTACAATAAAATGACAACTCCACACTGGAACAACAGAGACTTCAAAAGTTTTCAACATACTTCAATGTTCGATAAGGCCTTCAAAACTCCAACACTTCAAAGATCTCCAAGGCCAAAAGCTTCCAGAATCTGACAGCTTCCAAAAGACTTCAAAATCCAAGCTAGCTCCAAAACACAGATAACCTACTTCTAGGCTGCCCGTGTAGAAATTATGGGCACCCCGAGTTTAGAAAGAGAACAATAAACTCCGGGTCAGTCATGACACTGGTATGAGTAAACAAAAACAGTTGTTTGTACAAAACAGTTTTATAAAAGAAAATCCGATATGCTTTTGGAAAATGAAACTAACATAAGACCTCCCGCCACACACAATGCAATCGCAGAATTGGAGGAGATTTCTTCTTATGATATTCAAACATGCTTGATATGAGAAAACTCTTTTGATATTATTATTAGTGCATAGTATAGAAAAGATTTTCAAAATTATAATATTAATCTTAGCCAGCATGGGTATCATTATACTATGCCTACTATAGCTACCACCTGAGGTGGCAGTTTATACAACTTAAAACCGTACATGGCTCGTATTTGGATGATTGAATTTCCAACAATGGTCAGGCAAAGGAACTTCCTACAAACAAATGGAACGCCTTTGGAGGGACGTCCCCGAGAACCTAACCGAATCTCTGCCAACACAAGGTCGGGCTACCTCTGTAACTAGGTAACTACTGACACAAGTATGTCATCTCCCAGTCGTTACCAACCTTTATCCGAGGCGCCTCTCAACCAACAACCACAAAGAAATAAGTTTCCAGCAACCACAAAGTTAAGTATCTGGGCTCCATACAATGATACTACTTATAATCCAGAAGAAAATAGACATACCCTTAAGGGGCGCTACCCCCAAATAACCTTGCTGTGATGATTCATGTTTCGACCATAACCGGATTATGAGGTTCGACAAAGTCTCGTCCACAAAGCTACGATTTTCACAAAAGCCATGCTTCGATCAACAAATGATCAGCAGCACTCAGCATGCCACACTACCAAATTGGGAGTATATCACTAATAACCCTCAAATACATAACCTCTGAGCTCATACGTCTTAGAGAAGGGTGTTAAGCTAAGAGAATAAATTCTCCGCCACCAACATAAATGTATTTGAAAGAAATCAGCTTTATATCTTAAAGTGTAATATCAGAAATACAACCATACAAGTCTGTTTCGGGTTCGAACAGAACCAAAGGCACTTCAAAGAAGCCCTTACAATCCGGGCATCCACAATCCCGATCGGACTACACATCACATATGGAGATCTTTGTACAGGAGCAACTCAGTGCAGAGTCATTCGACAGGTTATCCTATCTTTCTGGAAGACACCCGGTCTTCACCACCGTCTTCAAATGCTATTCCTTTCGTCGTATCACTTATTCGGAATGGGTTATATGACACAAAGTCCTCTCCCGGCTAAATCGAATAGTGAGCGCTTAATTTAAAACATGTGGATATATCATTCACAAAGATTTACTATCAAGGTTCGATGTGATTTTCGGATAACCAATGGAATCCGACTCCCTGTCGCATCGAAGTTCAAATGCCATTTTATGGGCCAAAGGGTTTTCACATTCACACAGAAATATATTCATCACAGTATCACAGCTCAACACAAAGCAATTCATATCACATAGCATCACAATAAAAAATATCCAATACACAGCAATCAATAATAATCAATCATCTTCAATTAAGATGAATTAATCGTGTGATTTAAATTAATTAACTACATAATTACTTTCACTAATTATCTTTAATCAATGATTAATTATCCTTAATTGTAAATTAATTTAAATCTTAATCACCTTCATTAATTAATTATCTTAATTAATTATCTTAATTAATTATCTTAATTAATTATCTTAATTAATTATCTTAATTAATAAATCCTTAATTGTTGAGTAATTAAATCTTAATTACTTTTATTAATTAATTATTCGTTAATGAATTAATTATCGATTACAAATCAATTAACTTAATTATTTATTTAATTAATCTTTAATATTAAATAATTAATTAAGTAATTATTCTAGAATAATTATATTAACAAATCATTAATTGCTTGATAAATCAAAAGATAAAATCTTTTTATCTTAATTAATTATTTGATTATCTTATAAATCATGTTTAATAAACATCCCTATAATATTAGTTGCTTTAAAAAGTTAAGATAGTTTAAATAACATTTTATCTTAATTATCCTTTTTAATTACCTTATTTGTTTAATATAAATAACTTTATAAAAAATGTATCAAAATTAAATAAATTAAAATTTAATTACTTTGAAAATATCTTACTTAAATCCGTAATTAATTAAAAATTTAATCAAAATCATCATTTGAAAACATGGTTTAAAAGGTTTAAAAGTTTGAATTTATTTTAAAGTAAAACTGTTTTACATGACTGACCCGAGGCCACTTCGGGTCTCACCTGAGAACATTTCGCATTCGCTTCGAGTTATATCAAAAATATACCCGTGTGCCTAAATTTTTCAAACTTAAAATTTTTCTAAGTGTTTACACTGTGCGTACAAAAATTTACTCGAGTCCAACATCGAGTTATCACGCGATCCTCCCGAAGCTTACTTCGAGTCCAAAGCTTCCCTTCCCATACCATTATCCCCTGACCCAAAACTGGCACCATGCACATGCACAGTGCAACGACGACGCTCCAGCGACCCTCACCACCTCCAGTAAGACAGCGATCGACACAACAAGCGATCTCGATCATCACTTCATCACAACCTAGCCCAGAACAAATTCGAGCTTTCCTGTCGAACCTGGAAAACCAAACATCACCAGAAACTCCACCCGAACTACCATCGTCGACCACCAGATCACCCTGAAACTTCGGCTACACCTTGCTAGCTCTCCCCACTAGAATTTCCCAAAACCCCGTACGATTCGATCCATCAAAGATGTGGCGGTGGCAATCATTCCGACCTCAACCCATTTTAGGGCTTAGACCCTTCACCGATCCAATTTCGATGCCACAGTGATTGAAAAAATCATTTGTCATTTTTCTTGGACTTGACAACTCCCCAACCACCTTCAGGGAAATATCCCGACCATCCCAAATGCCTCGATCACCAATAAAGCCCCAAAACCCATTTCCTATTCATCGTTGAAATACTCACTCTACACATAATTTAAAATCTTAATTTTAATTTTAAAAATCAATGTTTTCAAAAACGATTTAGGTTATATAATCAAATCGAATAATCAAAGAAATCAAATTTTAACTATGAGTTGGGTTTACAGTACTTTCTTGTTCCAGACCCCATGCTCTTGATGTTAGTTTTTAAAAGTATTTTTAAAATTCAGTTTTTATGAATTTAAACACTTTTTATTTTAACACTTCAATCTAACAAAAACTAGAACTGGAGATTTTAGGGTTTTGATAGGTTTTTGAAAACCTGGAACTAATGACAGCGATTAATAAACCTGTACATGAACATGCACAGGCAAAATATGCACATATTCACAGATTTGTGCATGCAAACCAATGTTCAAACTTGCTTAAATCATAAATTTAAACAACATATCAGATATCAAGGCTTCAAAAGGTTTACTCACTTGTGAATTTGGAAAAGCAGAGAAGAAGTTGATGTTGTCAAACTTGAAGACTGGGAAAAAAAGATTTTTGATTGCTGAATTGTTGATCTGGGCTTGATCTTGTTGTTTGATGATGAAACTTGATTGTTGAATGGTGCTTTGCTGTGTTGTTTACAGACTTGGTTGTTTGCCTTTGATCTTTTATTGCTGATTCAAAGATTGAAGAAGCCTTTTGTTTAAATTTGTTTTGAAATATTTTTCAGTTCGTTTTTGATCTATTTTAAACTTTGCTTGATGATCTAGTTTGAGAAAGTTCCACAGGCTTTTTTTTCTTAAGTTTTGGAAAGTGAAGACAAAAGAAAATGAGAGAAGAAAGAATTAGAAATGTATATTTGCCTTGATTTCTTTAATTTGAAAATGAAAAGAAATATAAAATTTTGACACTTGTCTTGATTCATTAACACATGTAAACCTATTCACTTATGACTCTAACACTTGTTAATATTTGTGTTAAAATTTAACACTTCTATTACTTATTTATAAATATTTTAAATAATTTTTCTATATTATTCTTTTCTTATTTATATTCATACAACTTTTAAAAGAAGATGTTTTTAATACTAATTTATACATAAATAAAATTATACAAATATATTAATATTTTGAATCCAAATAGTTTACTTAAGATATTTATTTAAATTTAAATTCGAATACAAGTTCAAATTCAAATTCAAATTCAAATTTGAAACCCATTCTATATATATAGAGAGAAACAAACTCAATATTCACTTTTTTTGAAATTTTAAAATTAATTCAAATTAACTCAAATTAAATTTCAGAAATTCAAATAAATTACTAATTTTAAATTGATAAAAATTTGGGGATGTTACAGATTCCCCCCTTAAGAAAATTTCATTCTCGAAATTTGAAAGGGAGAGAAAGACAAACAAAGAATATATGAAGATATAAAAGATAAAGAAATGGCTTACCAATCAAGCTGGAATATCCACTCTGCAATTGGGATATGACTTCTGCATGTTATCCTCTATTTACCAAGTGCAGTCCTTTGGATCACCACTCCAATGCTGTGACGATACGAATTTTCACGTTTGAAAATCGACACTCATACTTCACTTGCACTCAAATGTCGCAGATTCAAATATTTGAATCTGATTCGTGCCGCTGCTTATAAGACATTAAGTACAACAACACAGCGGAAGAAAATGAACAATATCATTGATATACAACAGTTTGATACAATATGATACAAATGGATATCAATAAAAAATCAGAGATATAAGACAACAACGGAAAATAACATAAGTAGATCGTCTAGACTTTGCAACCATCGATAGCGGAAAGATAATTCCGATATGATTTCAAGTGAGAAAGAGAGAATCCAATATCTAGCAACTCCATTGCCAAAGCTCCAAAGCTAGAAAGACTCCTAACCAGAAAGTGAGAATCGCCATCCACGCTGAAGTGAATCAACTTGATCCAAATGCGATTGCCAATTTCCAGAGATCGAATGCTATCGAATCTACACCTACCATTTGACTGTCTAAAAAACCCAACTCTAGACTGCTCGCGTGGAAAATTGTGGCCACCTAAAGTTTAGAAAGGGAACAATAAACTTCAGGTCAGTCATGGGATTGGTATGAGCAAACAAAAATAGTTTATCATTAAAACAAACAACAAAAGAATTTAAAATTGAAATCCGCAATGCTTTTTGGAAAATGAAACGACTATAAGTCCTCCCGCCAAACACACCATGCAAACGTAGAATTGGAGGAGATTTCTCCTTATGATAGACAAAAATGCTTGATACGTGAAAATCATTTTGATATTATTATTAGTGCACAGTGGAAAACATTTGCAAGTATAATATTAATCTTAGCCAGCATAGACATTTTGAACTATGCCTACTGTAGCCGCCATCTAAACAGTGGGGTGCCACCATAAATAAATGGCAGGTTATACAACTAAAACCATACAAGTCGCGTATTGGAGATTGGATTTCCAACAAATGGTCAGGCTAAGGAACTTCCTATTGCCACATGGGTACGACTCTAGAGGGACGCCCTGAGAACCTACCCGATCTCTACCAACACAAGGCCGGTATACCCCCTTTCCAGGAGTAACACCTAAAGACATGCCATCCTCGGTTGTTTACAACCTTTATCCGAGGATCCTCAATGCCAACAACCACAAAGCAATGTATTTGCAGTAACCACATAGGTTAAATATCTGGGCTCCATACCATGATACCACCCTTTTCCAGAAGGAATGGACATACCCTAAGGGTGCGACCCCTGCAACCTTTCCGCATCTTTCCTGTTTCGACCATTTCTGGGGAGTAAGGTCCTGTTGTAGTCTCGTCCAAAAAGCTACACTTTTTCACAAAGCCTTGCTTTGATCAACAAATGACCAGCAGCACTTTGTATGCCACATTACCAAATTGGGTATGTATCACTAGCAACAATCAACTACATAACATCTGAGCTCGTAGGTCTAAGAGAAAAGTGTTAAGCTAAGAGAATAAATCTAAGCCACCAAACAGAAATGTATTTGATAGGAACCAGTTTTACATCTCAAAGTGTAACGTCAGACACACATCCATACAAGTCTGTTCAGGGTTCGAACAGAACCGAAGGCACTTCCAAAGAAGCCCTTGCGATCCGGATAATCCCTAATCACGTCCAGACTCCCCATCACAAAGGGTGATCAAATCTCTATATCGGGGTTCATTCAGTGCAGAGACATTCGACGGGTTATCCTTTCATTTTCAAAAATATCCGGTCTTCACCACCGGTCTTCAAATGCTATCCATAACGTCGTATCATTATTCGGAATGGGTTATATGACACAAAGGCCCTCTCCCGGCTAAACTGAATAATGAGCGCAATATTTAAAAACATATGGATATTGGGATCTCAGTTAAGTCACAACTTACTACTTAAAACAAATGGTTTAAACAAATGACCATTTTAAATATTTTTAAACAAAAAGATTCACTTCACACAGTTCACCAATCTCTCACAAAGATTCATTTATAGTTTTCAAACCCATTTCAATCCCAAATCTTTTATACAAAAGATACCTTTTTAAAATCCTTTTCAATTTCAAATTCAAAGTTCAACAATCTTCTACAAAGATTGTATTATAGCTTTTAAAACAATTCACAATTCAAATCTTTTATACAAAAGGTACACCTTTAAGATCCTCTTATTTTGGAAACAAAGTTCATTAATCTTTAACCCAGATTCATTAATAGCTTTTAAAACAATTTGGAAATGTTTCCTTCATATGAAAGCTATTATTATTTGAAAACAAATAGTTTTTGTTTTGGAAAAATCCGATTATATTTGCACAAGCTAAAGCCCTTCAAGTCTAAATTTTTTTTGGGTTAAATTCAAATTCCCAAAATGCTACTTTTAAAATGGTTTAAAACCCATATAAGCACATGTATAACTTGTATAACATTTTTAAACCATAATTTCCAAATATAGAATTCAATTTCAATTCTTGAATTCAAACTCAAATCAAATTATTTAAATTTCAAAACTTCATCAAGTTATTCAAAGTAACTTTTATCTTCAAAACTGTTTTTCAAAAGCTTTTCATATTTTAACCCAATTCCAATTTCAAAACCATTTAAATTCAAAAATCAACTTTAAAACCATTGCAAAAATCTATGACTTAACCAATTTCCTCATGCAATCCATATTTGTGTGTGTATAGTGTAGTCCAGGGGTTTTACACAATAATGCCACAGAATCAATCATCACTGTCCAAACACAGCAATATCGATAAGCGGTATAATCCTATAACTCTTACCTTCATTCATAGATTCACACATAAATGTATCGCGGATAAAATAAATAAATAAATAAATTATACATAGCTCAATTCACAAAACAGAATATTGCAGTCGAGAGATAACAATCAATTCAAGGCATTTCATATAATGCAAACATTCATAGGAAATCCAAACATTCAAATATTCATTTATAAAATAGGATTAATTAATTTTTTAATCCTAAATTTATTCAATTTAATTTCAATTAAATTAATTACTCATGAGTTAATTATCAAATCTTAATTAATGAAATTAATCAATCTTAATTATTTATCTTAATTAATTACCTTTACTTAAATAATTATTCCTTAATTAATCATATTAAATTAATCATCCTCTATTAATTACTTTAATTAATAACTTTTAATTATTATGTAACTAACCTTTAATTACTTTCATTAAGAAATTATCTTTAATTAATAAATTAATCTTAATTTATCATATTAATCAATTAACTCTTTAATTAATTATCTATTAATTAATTATCCTAATTAATTAACCTTAAATATATCACATAAATAAATTAATCACCTCAATTAATTATCCTTTAGCTAATCACATAAATCAATTAACTTTTAATTGCTGACTAAATAATTAAATCTTTGATTACCCAAGGCTTAAATTTACTTATGATAAACTACTTATCTTAATCACATACTTAAACACATTATCAAATTTTTATTTGAAATGCTTAAAAATATTTTGAATAACCATCCTAATAGAGTTAAATTTTTTTTAGACATATCCTTAATTTTAAGATCAATTCTCTAAAAACTTATTATAAAAACTTGTTTAAATAAATTTACTTTTGAGAAAAATTAGTTCATAATCTTTTGAAAACTAATTAAATTTAAAACTTATTTAACCTTAATAAATTTAAAATAATTTGTACAGAACCTTTACTAATCTCAAAACTTAATCAGGACAATTATTGTTTAAAACAATGGGTTAACAAAAATCAAATTTTGATTTGTTTTAAATTTTCAAAACTGCCATTACAATCACTCGAGTGAACCCCGAGAGAATCCCGACCCAGACCCGAGCTCAACTTCCGGTTCCCCTTTCTTTTCACTTGCTTCGAGTCATCTCGTGATTACCTTCGGGTTCGAACCTAAGGAAACTCCTTCTTCAAACCGATCTTCAAAACATATACACTATGATACATATATACGTGCACAAACTATCGGAGTGACTCCAATCATCGCAAAGACCCTCGACAAGTCACTGATGACCTCCTCATCTACCTCGACCAACCAACACCCTCAAGTTCACCGTGATTCGAAATCGAGTTGAACAGCGAAATACTGGAACCTCGTTCGATCGGAAATTCAACCCCTCGCCGACGATTCCAGCCATCATCAACCATGCCTCCTCAACCAGAACATCTCCACTCGACGATTCTTCTATCCCCCCGGTTTTAATCTCTCCGATCAACCTCTGTCTCTACACAAGCACGACGAACGACCTCGACTAAATTTAGGTTCTAAGCCCTACCTCACCGACGCCTGATTGCCACAACCATTGATAAATTCTATTTCCATTTTTTCTAATGATCTTCCTCATGCCTACTCCCTCCAGGAACGACCACGTCTCACCCATCGTTGTCGATCAATGGCAATTGACAATAATCCCAAATTCGAACAATGACGATTATCTCAACCACTACATATCTAAAACTCATGATCTTTACATCAAAATTCATCATTCTGCTCAACTTTTCAGAATATGTAATAAAGATTTAAAATTATCTTGATCTTTTTTAACTCATGTTTTTATTTTCACTGTGATTTATAAATATTGAGATATGTACCCAACCATTTTACTTGAAATCATTTCCATAAATGATATCTCGTTGTTTCAAATGTTTTCTCTTTAGAAATCAAAGTTTGATATAGTTTTGATTGAGAGATATAAATTTTTTCTTGTTGTTTTTGAATTGATACATTCACATACACGATTACACAGATCTTTTAGGTTGAGATCTTTACTTTGTTTCCAGGTTTGCTTATTTGATCTAGACCTTGTTTCTAGGTTGATCTGAACTTGTATTTGCTTTGGTTACTTAGATTAAATTTCCTTTGAATCTGAATACTTGATGGTTTCAAGTGGTTTACAGGTTGATTTTTAGGCTTCAGATTCCTTTTCTTTTTGATCTATTCTTTTAGTTTTGAAAGATAGAGGAGATGATTTTCAAATGAAAATGTAATAGCCTGGTTCACATTTCAAATCCATAATGTTTTATTTAATTCAAATTAAAAGATAAATGCCACTTGTTCTTCTTTGTTTACATTTGTTAATGCATGAATTAAAAATTCTACAAATGTCATTTTGTGACAAAATTATGTTTAGACCTTTACTTTATTTTGTTTATAAATTATTTCTAAGTCCTTTTTCTTAATTATTTTGGAATTTGTGTTTTTATGTTTTGTACATTAATTCATGAGTTATATTTTCATGTGTTTACATTTGCATATAAACAAATCTTATTTAAATTTTGAACTCAAGTTACCAACCCATTAAATAAATAAATATCTATCTTAATGTTTCGAAAATGATTAAATCAGAAAACATTCGTAAATATTATGTTGAATTTAAACCATACTTTCCTATTTATTCTTATTTAAATTTTAAAATTTATAGTTTCGATGAATGAATGTTCATATTTGTACTTATATAAAGAAAAATGATTTGGAAACCATTTATACAAATAAATAGTTTTATACACATATGTACTTTATTTTTTTTCAAAATACAGAGTTAACAAATCCAATATATTATTCAAAACATTTATTTTTAAATTTCAAATTAAAAAATTAACATACAATCAATTTGTGTTTATAAATGAATAAACAAAACAATTTCTTTTTATAAATACATATTTTATTTCAATCAT
Organism: Allium cepa; assembly: GCA_030765085.1. NCBI lineage: Eukaryota > Viridiplantae > Streptophyta > Magnoliopsida > Asparagales > Amaryllidaceae > Allium > Allium cepa. The sequence goes on from CM060942.1 coordinate 13,013,823, forward strand.
AATTTATTATTTTCCTAATCTTTATTTTCAACATATATTTTTATTGCCACATTTTCAAATCAATCCATAATTGAGTTTATAATCAATATATTATTCAGAATACTTATTTTTGAATTTCCAATTACAAATTCTATTTAATAATCATATTTATATACATTTATATTTATAAACAAATAAATATCTATTTAAATTTGTAAAATACCAAATTAGTTCACAATTTAATTTCAAAAATTAAATTAATTTCCAATTAAATTTGATTTAAAACAGAAATGTTGTAGATTCCTCCTCTTAAGAAAATTTCGTCCCCAAAATTTGGCAGGGAGACAACATAGGATGGATATAAAAAGAAATATCTTTCCAGATCAAAATGATTATTTATTCTGCATTTGGCTTACCAAATCAGAATATCAAAAATAAATTCAAGAACAACTTGTTCAATACTTCACAAGATACTCGGGTCACCAGATCTACGAAGATATACAGGGCATCGGTTTGTTCGAAGGAATAACTAACCACTCGTAGAATCTATCGAGACCCAAACAATAGATAAATGGATTTAATCTTCCATAATTATCAAACACTATGTATGGATTCAAAACTCAAGTCAGAATACACCAAAGTATATATATAACTTGTCCCTTTTCGGACTTTGATCCTCACAAGAAATTACAATAGAATCCCAAATTTGGTTTTCATCAAAATCGTTTTATTGACACAAACTAATTTAACTACATATTTAATTTACCAAATTATTCCAATAAAATTTCAATTTCGTTAAAGTTAAAAATGAAAAGCTGATAGAAATTTGATGAAGAGAATACGAGATAGAAACTTAACTTCGACGATTTGTAGGGCCACCATCATACCAAAGCTTCTTCCTTGAGCTGCTACGAAGCCATAAAAGAATTGAAATCGGATGACGAACCAAGGAAGATTGAAGAAAAAAGTGGTTTCCGTTGGTGCAGGGTATTGACCATAGTGGTATTTCCCTATCCCCTATCTCGTCCTCTTCTTGCACTCATACTCACTATTAGTGGATAGTAAGAGAATTTATTGAGGCATACAGACGGATATCTTAGAGATGTACTCATTCTATGGAATACTTCACCTTATCTCTAAAGAGTTACCTAATGTGTTATACTCCTTAGCTAAAGTTTCAACTTTCAGCTCTTGTACCAAATGTAACGATCTGATTTTTCGCGTTTGAAAATCAACACCCGTACTTCACTTGTACTCGAATGTCGCAGATTCAAACATTCGAATCGGATTCGTGCCGGAGCTTATAACACATTAAGTACAAAAACACAATAGAAGAAAATGAACAATATCATTGATATACAACAGTTTGATACAATATGATGCAAATGGATATCAAAAAAAATCAGAGATACAAGACAACAACGGAAAATAACACAAGTAGATAGTCTAGACTTTGCAACCATCGACAGCGGAAAGATAACTCCAATATGATTTCAAGTGAGAAAGCGAGAATCCAATATCTAGCAGCTCCATTGCCAAAGCTCCAAAGCTAGAAAGACTCCAAACTAGTAAGTGAGAATCGCCATCCGTGCTGAAGTGAATCTACTTGATCCAAATGTGATTGCCAATATCCAGAGATCGAATGCTATCGAATCTACACCTACTATTCGACTACCTGAAAATCCCAACTCTAGACTGCCGGTGTGGAAAATTGTGGACACCCAGAGTTTAGGAAGGGAACAATAAACTCCAGGTCAGTCATAGGATTGGTATGAGCAAACAAAAATAGTTTATCTTTAATACAAACAACAAAAGAATTTAAAATTGAAATCTGCAAAGATTTTTGGAAAATGAAACTACCATAAGGCCTCCCACGGCACACACTATGCAAGTGCGAAATTGGAGGAGATTTATCCTTATGATAGTCAAAAATGCTTGATACATGAAAATCATTTTTGATATTATTATTAGTGCATAGTGGAAAACATTTTCATGTATAATATTAATCTTAGCCAGCATAGACATTTCAAATTATGCCTTCTATAGCTGCCATCTAAACAGTGGGGCGCCACCACAAGTAAATGGCAGGTTATACAACTAAAACCGTACAACGCGCTTATTGGACATTGGTTTTCCAACAAATGGTCAGGCTAAGAAACTTCCTATTGCCACGTGGGTACGAATCTCAAGGGACGCCTCGAGAACCTACCCGGATCTCTGCCAACATAAGGCTGGTTTACCCCTTTCTGGGAGTAACACCTAAAGATATTCCATCCTCGGTCGTTTGCGACCTTTATCCGAGGATCCTCAAAACCAATAACCACAAAGCAATGTATTTGCAGTAACCACATAGGTTAAATATCTGGGCTCCATACCATGATACCACCCTTTTCCAGAAGGAATGGACATACCCTAGGGGCGCGACCCCTGCAACCTTGTCGCATATTTCCTATTTCACGCATTTCCGGGGAGTGAGGTCCTGATACAGTCTCGTCCACAAAGCTACACTTTTTTACAAAGCCTTGCTTTGATCAACAAATGATAAGCAGCACTTCGTATGCCACATTTCCAAATTGGGTATGTATCACTAGTAACAATCAACTACGTAACCTCTGAGCTCGTATGTCTCAGAGAAGGGTGTTAAGCTAAGAGAATAAATCTCCGCCACCAAACAGAAACGTACTTGACAGAAACCAGTTTTACATCTCAAAGTGTAACGTCAGACACATATCTATACAAGTTTGTTCCGGGTTCAAATAGAACGGAAGGCACTTCCAAAGAAGCCCTTGCAATCCGGATAATCCCTAATCACGTCCAGACTCCCCATCACAGAGGGTGATCAAATCTCTATAACGGGGGCCATTTGGTGCAGAGACATTCGACGGGTTATCCTTTCGTTTTCAAAAATATCCGGCCTTCACCACCGGTCTTCAAATGTTATCCATAACGTCGTATCATTATTCGAAGTGGATTATATGACATAAAGGTCCTCTCTCGGCTAAGCCGAATAATGAGCGCAATATTTAAAAACATATGGATATTGGGATGTCAATTAAGTCACAACTTACTACCCAAAACAAATGGTTTAAATAAATTACCATTTTATATCTTTTTAAACAAAAAGATTCACTTCACACAGTTCACCAATCTCTCACAAAGATTCATTCACAGTTTTCAACCCATTTCAATCCCAAATCTTTTATACAAAAGGTACCTTTTTAAAATCCGTTTCAATTTCAAATTCAAAGTTCAACAATCTTCCACAAAGATTCAATTATAGATTTTAAAACAATTCACAATTCATATTTTTTTACAAAAGATACACCTTTAAGATCCTCTTCTTTTGGAAACAAAAGTTCAGTAATCTTTAACCCAGATTCAAACTTGAAATCTTTTCAACACAATTTGGAGATCTTTCCTTTATAAAGCTATTATTATTTGAAAACAAATAGTTTTTTGTTTCGAAAAAATCTGATCATATTTGCACAAGTTAAAGCCCTTAAAGTCTAATATTTTTTGGGTTAAACACAAATTCCCAAAGCACTACTTTTAAAATGGTTTAAAAACCATATAAACACATTTATAATTTGTATAACATTTTTAAACCAAAATTTTCAAATATAGAATTCAATTTCAATTCTTGAATTCAAACTCAAATCAAATTATTAAAATTTCAAAACTTTATTAAGTTGTTCAAAGTAACTTTTGTCTTCAAAACTCTTTTCAAAAGCTTTTCATATTTTAACCCAATTCCATTTTCAAAACCATTTGAATTCAAAACTCAACTTTAAAACCATTACAAAAATCTATGACTTAACCAATTTCCTCGTGCAATCCATATTTGTGTGTGTATAGTGTAGTCAAGGGGTTTTACACAATAATGCCACAATATCAATCATCACAGTCCAAACACAGCAATATCGATAAGCGACTGTAACATCCCGCCTTTTCGTACGCTTTAAATCGACGATAAACCACGCACGTCGTACTTAAAGCATACAAAAGGGCGGAATGTTATGGGGTAAATAAGAAAAGCTGAGAAGAAAAGTAAAACAAAACAGAATCTTGCAGCGGAACGATAAAATATAATAATCAATATACAGTTCATAAACTATTTTACAAAACATTTGATTTTCTTTATACAATAAATAATTAGAGTTCACATAACAAAGGTTAATAACAATGCAGCAGAACATTTTGAATGTGGCAGAATACTGTAATAAATAACAACAACAACAACAACAACAATAATAATAGTAATGAAATCTTCGTCTTTGTCCTCCAGAAATAAAGTCTTCGATTCCTGAAACGCTCGGACTGACCCGAGCGAATTGAAAAGACAAAACACTCGAGTCAGAACTAAAAGATCTTATGTAAGTTAAATCAGCAGGAATAAATATGAGTGCAGTATCTTAAGAGATGCTCGGGATTCACATCTCCTAAGGATCCGTTAAACTATTTACTATATAGTAATATTTCGCTATTATAATATGTCTATTAGTAAAATAAACTTACTTTAAAATAGCGTTATGGAGTTACCCATATAGCCCTTAACACGTAATAGTGCCAATAGTCTATACAGTGCCTGCATATCTCCTGATCGGGAGACTACAAGAAGACACTCCATATGTACGACACAATTAAAAACTCGTAGTAAAGGCTCGGTATGGTAGGTGACATGGCACAACTAGGCAATGCTAGGGTAGATATACCAATTACGCACATGGGCTGGTTGTAACGCATAGCGCGCAGCTACCGCCCACCTCGAGCCACATCCCCAAATCAAAAATCAAAAGTAGCCACCGAATCAATCCAAAAGTCAGAGTATAATGTCGAAGGGATGTGTCCAATAAGAGGGGCTACCTCCTTGGCCCGAGATCGCTCCTTTTTTAGCTACCTTATGCCAACTCACGGGATTCGGGTCCACGTATTTACCTTAAAGGAAATGCCGCCGCCATCCTATTTCATTCTGGAACCTCCACCGCGTGCACGGTTGTTGAAGTGGTTTTCGGAGTTGGCAGCGAGTATGACAACTTCTGATCCCAGTCTCTTTAACAACCAACCGTTATTATAACACCGCGGTCTTTTCAAAATAGCTTATACTTTAAAACCAGAATAAAATATCCATTTCAAAACCATATAAATACGATATCATTTCTATTTTAAAATCCAAATCAATTTGATATCGTTCTATTTCAAATATCCTTTTAAAAAACATATCACTTTCAGATCTATATATCTTGAAAGTTATAGCTTTGAAACATAACTTATAATACTTAAATGGTTTAAATATTAAATTACTTTATATAATAAAATAGCTTCTTTAATTTTTCAAATAAATTCCAAATATCGCTTTGAACCTCCAAATAAACCATTTCAATTCATATATTTCAAAGCTTTAGATATTCCACCATTTCAAAACTAATTCTTTGCTAATTCCATTTTTATCAAATTCAAAAACTATTTTTAGATTTGAAACGTTCACTTAATAAATCAAATATCATTTAAGCAAACCTTTAATTTCAAGTAACTAGATACTCTTTAAATTTTGGTTAACTTGATAACAACTCGACATTTATTTAAATCACTCTACACCAAAATAAGTTATAAGAATCATATCATTTAAGATATCAATTTTATTTAAATTTCATATCAAATTTATTCAAGTATAATTCTTAAATAATTCAATTCAAACCAATTTCATATTTATCTTCCAACTTAATTTTTAGTTAAGTCATTAAAACTCTATATATACACAATATCTTAAACAGGTACTTAACCATATAATATAAAACAATCAAACCCCATTATTCAACTTATTTTTATTGAAAAAATTTATGCATAGCTTAAATTCGAGCATTCAACATTATATAAAATATTATTTATAAAATCTCAAAAATCAATATTCATTAAACCATAATATAAAAAATAATCAAACTTTATTATTGGGCTTATTTTATATTTCAAATCATATTTATATATAGCTAGAATCAATAATAAATGACGTTTATATAACATCAAAAATCAAAATTTATATAACCCTTATATTTCTTTACAAAACCATAGAAATCATTTCACAATATTTTTTTATATTTATAGACCGTGGTGTCTGTATATAATTTTCTACCCTATGGTCAAGTGACACGGATATTTATCATTTCAATCCGCAATTTAAAAATAAAAATTACGGTTATTTATCATTTCAAACCGCAATCCCGAATGAGATGAAAATGCATAATAACTTGCAGTTTAGAACAATATAAAATACAACATCCATTTATCTAGTATCAACCATCAACCATTTATCGCAATCATCATCAAATTTAAAAAGTAGCATCAATATAGAATGGATAATAAACAGTAGGTATTAAATAGCAGTTTATATTCAATAATAAATTAAATAACTGTTTAACTGGCAGTTTATATGCATTGAATAATTAATTAACAATTTAACTTGCAGTTTAAATGCAATGGATAAATTAAATAGCAATTTAATTTAAATAAATGAAATTAACTGAGATGATGATTAAAAATATGCCAAACAACCATAAATAAATTTTAAATCACATCATATATCAATTTAACAAACATAGGAATTTTAGAAGTTGTGAGTGGGTTAAAACACTTACCTTTGCTTTTAGCCCATAAAAATCCAAATAAAAGCGCAAAATTCAACAATCGCCAAATTCAACTAAATCAATTTCATGTTGTCCGGAATATAAATTTGAATCCAACAGAAGAAATCGCGCATGAATCAAAGTTTATATGCAAAAGATATTCAAGCTACAAGAAATATTATTAAAATAAAAATTAGTACGCGTTAAAAATATATATAAATAAACAAATTTTAATACTTACGTTTTCTCAAGATGAGGCTTCAACAAAAGATTGAAGAACAACTAAGATGAGGACGGGAAGTGTACGAAAAATGAAAAAAAAATCATTTTTATAAAAGAATGCTTTTGGATTTGCAAGAATAAGTGCTTTTGAATATGAGGTGTTAGGAGAAACAGAATGTAAAAGAAGAAATAAGATGTAGGTTATTTATAATTAGGAAATGAATGTGGAGGGACAAAAATAAATGTCACGTTTTATTATTAAAGCTTCAGGCATTAATAATAGATTAGGAAATGTACGTAGGAATGGAAAAGTTTGCAAATGAAAGTAGAATTTTGTACGCATTTAGGTTTTTATCTACGCATAATAAAATATTTATACTTACCTTAAAAATGAAAATGTTCAATTTTGTTTTATCAAAATGATCTTTTATTTCCATTACAACAGCCTTTTTGTTTAACACAAAACATGTGTTTCTTTTATTAAATCTATTAATTGCAATCAACGTTTCCTTTCCTTTTAATTGAAACATTTGAATTACATTAATTGCAGTTACTTATAAAGTTAAATTTTGAAACAGACAACTAAAATGGATAAAGAAAGTACAATTGTTTATTTAAACACATTTATAAATTTATTGTTTATACACAAGAGTAATAAATAGATTATTTTCCTATTCTTGTAATCAATCTGTAAGCTAAAACACAGTTCAAATAAACATATATTTCTTTCTTTAAAATCAATCTTTCTATTCTTTATTTTAATGAAATTAAACCTACATTCACAGATGAAACATTCCTTTTATTTGATGTAAATGTTTTTTTTTCATTGAATCAAAACTTTCCTTATATTTTCACAAAACATAAGCTGCTTTTAATTGCACCTATTACAATTAGTATTCTCTCTCCTATTAATTGAAAATTTTCAATTACATTAGTTTCAGTTAATTAAGTTTCAAAACGGGCTAAATGAATGTAATGAGAAGTAGAACAATTACTTCCTATCAATTTAATATTTTAATATTAAATTAATTAATCACCTTTTTATTCAATATTTATAAACTAACCAATTCATCCTTTTTAATCACTTGGACTTTCACCATGATTTAATACAAGTTTATATGACAATTCAATGTTGGTTATAACACTTATTATAGTGTTCAATTTGCCTATAATCAAATCCATATTCTTAACCCATCTAGTTATTCATCTGATTTCACTTTACGATATAATTATCATGGTTTATACCATAATGCATTAATATCCTTATTTTATCTTAATTTCAAATAATGCAGTAATTAATTTCATTCACAATAAATTCAATTAATTAAAATTTATTTCAATAAATTAACTTGATTTAACTCCAAATCCTTTTTATCTAATGAATTATTGTTCAATAAACAAAGATAACATTTGTTTTACCCTTTATTACATTAGTATGTTCAAATTTTCATCTTTCCTTTGTATTGAATTCCCTATTTCCATGTTAATGTTTTCTACCAATATACATGCTAATTGCGATTAACATTCTAAATTAATTCATTTACTTGAGTTCATACTTTCCATTATATCGATTATTACACTATGCATAAATTTACAATACTATTTATTTCATTATTACATTCACCCTTTCCGTTACAATTCTTAAATACTTCTGCTTTTATTAAATTACCGTTAACTATATTATTATTATTCCATTAGCTAATTAAGTAATTACATTCGTTTCTTACGTTTCAACCTCATAACCAATTATAACCGATTCCAATATCTCACCTGACCTTTCCTTTCAAATTTCCATTTATTAAGTTTTACATTAACACATCTTTATTTCCATTCCTTAAATTTACCAATTTATTACTTATGAAAAATTTCACGTTTCTACTTATTTATTACATACCTACCTTCAGTCCTTGCATTAATTCTCATAAACATTACATTATTAATATCTAAATTTGATTTAGTAGACCATTTTATTACAACTTTACATATATTAACACTATTTCCCTTATTATTGTTATTATTTCATACGTAATCACAAGTTTACATTCCTTTATACTATCTTATGAAAACAATATACATTTCTAATACTTTATTACATTTATTGTTACTTTAAATTTACATTAACAAAACGTTAAATTTAAGATTTATTGTAGTTGGTTACCAAAGTTTATTTGACCCATTAAATAAATAACAACTTATATTAATTGTCACCTATTTGCTTCTATTTGCATTTAAAAGTTTGTTATCTATCAAGCCAGGTTATTATTCTACATATATAACACTAATTTTGTTCCATCTCCATTTATTCATCATTAATTCATTGATTAATTCAACCTTCACATTTATTTTCTTATATTAATTTATTACCAGTTATATCCTTTTACATTGTTTTTAATTATTGCAAACTCATTCAATTTACACAATACAACTTTAATTAACTTACATTAACGTGATCGCCTTAATTTATATTCAGTTACCCTTAATCCATATATTATTTCACATATTAATACACTGATTACATTCAGTTGGAATGTTCATTCTTCCCAACCAATCACCATTTATTATATTATAACTTTACAATTTTAAATAAATTCATTAATTGCCATTTCATTAATCCTATAAATTATTATTAACCATAATAATAATTGTTGTGTTTTAATTCACTTATTATTTCATTAATAGGTTACACAAATTTATTTCTCCAAATATTTAATCACAAAGTCCTATTTAACTTACCATTGCTACATTTCCTTTTTACGTTTGCTTCATTATAAACTATAAAAAATTTGTTTCTTCTAAATTTAATTACTCAATTTTAAACAAAATAACCAAACTTAATTATTGAAAATTTACGGGTCATTACACTCACCACCACTCAAAAATTTTCGTCCCCGAAAAGGAAAAAGAAGGGAAAAGAATGAATCAAGGAAATAATATATCTTATTCAAAAATATTAACTTTATAACAAATAAACTTACCAAATTAATTATTTTAAATAAAATATACCAATTTTATAACTATCAATTCTTTTTATACTCAGATTTTCTAAAGTTTGGACGGCATTTTCAAAAACTTTCTAAGTTCAAAATTTCCGAAAAATTTCGACAGAGTCTCCTTTATTTGGAGAGGATCGGGAGAAAATAAAATATTAGAATATACAATATATAACATATAATTTCCAAATAATATATATCCCAACCCGGGAAAACAATATAATAGCGCTATAAATCCGTAATCCGAAAACGTACCTATTTGTCGGGCGATTAACGCTTAATTACGAAACCAAAAGCAGTAGCAATTGCTTCCATAACCTATATTTCACTTATATAATCCAATAAAGTTGACAATTATATAAAATGAAATATTTAGGTTGTTTCAATCAATAACAAACAAATCAATGCAACATCAATTATTTGCAAAAGGTCATCACCATCACATAGAATCAACACAAATCAAACATTCATTCATATAAAAAAAAAGTTGTTCGGGTTCAAAACTTTAATTTGTACGGAATGAAAAATAAACTACTAAGTGTACCCTTCACTCAACAGTCTTAGGTGACACTAAATAGATTATTCATACTTTCCAAACAGATTTAATGTATCCTTGCCCAAACTACCATAAACCAAAACAACAACAATTCCAAATAACAAATCAAATTTACTTATTATCATTTCATTTCATACATTAGTTGTTTGATTTCTTTTCTTTCATATAATGATTTATCTTTTTATTTTTACATTTATTTCTTACAAAATTTTACTTTTATTTATTCTCATTTATTCATGCCATGTAAATTTTATTTTATTATATTACATTCATTTTTTCACTTCTTAATTTCATTTGTTTACAGTATTCATCTTTCTACTTATTTTCAAAATAAGTAACTTCAACATTTACTTAAGTCTGTAGTTACTTACTTACAACACTTACCTACTATCACATTTTTTTATAGTAAGATTTCCATTATAACTTAGCTTTATAACTATTACAACATCAATTCTTAAGAATAAAAGCAATTTATTGAACACTTCATTACATACTTTACTTGTACCATTTCCATTACAATGTCTTATTAAACATTTCAACTTTTAATATTTGGTAAGTTATATATATGCTTTTAAGAATGTAATTAAAATCATACAAGTTTATCTTATTTCTTTTAATTAATTAAATGTTCAATAATTATATCCTTTATTTCATAGGTTACAATTTTAAATTACATTCAATTCCATTTATAACCTAGCATTATATCTATTATTTCTTTTTTTCAGTTATTAGTTAAATTCCATTTCACTAAAGCAATTAAAACCATTAATTAATGGAAACTTAAGAATTTAAATTCCAGGTTTAATTTCAAATCATTTTAAAATAATAGATGAATGTATACTTATAGTGTTTATATATATATATATATCACATTATATTTAAAACAATTTAAAATTTATATTGGTTTATCAAAATAAATCTACAGTGAAACTACTACAGTGGCCTTTGCACTTCGAAACTCGAAAATGAATGTCTATGATGCGGCCGCTATCAACGAAATTATTTTCTATCGACAGAGAAGGAAGTACAGAACCTAAATTTTTCCAAAATCTTTTTAAAACATTCTTTTCAAATTATATTGAAATATTTATATCAGAAAATACTTCTAAATAATATTATCATTACATTCCAAAATCATTTAAACGAAATTTTCAAAACCCAGGAACTTAAGTTCTAAATTCCCAATTTTCATTTATTTTATTTTCAATCTTATTTCAACTATTATTTAAAAATTTCATTACCTAACAACCAATATAATACAACCAAATATAACCTTTATAAATATTTCCTTTATATATATAGAAAATATAATAGGCAAAATTATTTCATTCACCTATATAAAAACCAAATATTATGTCGGTCTGTCCTATTAAGTGTTTAGAAATCCCTATTGATGTCATAGCGTCTCATGCACCAACCAGAATTTATAAATACAAAACGGAAATGATTAACACAATATTAAAACCTTTTTATAACGCTAACAAATACGCTCTCTCGTACATATATGCACTCAGCGACTCCCATAGGGGATTACTACCCTATTAATAAAGAGTCAAGCCCCACAAAGCTAAGGTTTATCGCTAAACCAAAGCTCTGATACCAGATGTAACATCCCGCCTTTTCGCACGCTTTAAATCGACGATAAACCACACACGTCAGACTTAAAACATACAAAAGGGCGGACTGTTATGGGGTAAATAAGAAACGCAGAGAAGAAAAAAAAACAAAATAGAATCTTGCAGAGGAACAATAAAATATAATAATCAATATACAGTTCATAAATTGTTTTACCAAACATTTGATTTTCATTATAAAATAAATAATCAGAGTTCACATACCAAAGGGTAATAACAATGCAGTGGAACATTTTAAATGTGGAAGAATACTGTAATAAATAATAATAACAATGAAATCTTCGTCTTCATCCTCTAGAAATAAAGTCTTCGATTCCTGAAATGCTCGGACTCACCCGAGCGAATTTAAAAGACAAAACACTAGAGTCAGAATTGAAATATCTTATGTAAGTTAAATCAACAGGAATAAATATGAGTGCAGTAACTTAAGAGATGCTCGGGATTCACATCTCCTAAGGATCCGTTGAACTATTTACTATGTAGTAATATTTCGCTATTATAATAATGTCTATTAGTAAAATAAACTTACTTTAAAATAGCGTTAAGGGGTTACCCATATAGCCCTTAACACGTAATAGTGCCAATAGTCTATACAGTGCCTGCATATCTCCTGATCGGGAGACTACGAGAAGACACTCCATTGGTACGACACAAATAGAAACTCGTAGGAAAGGCTCGGTGTGGTAGGTGACACGGCACAACTGCCAGTGTAGATATACCAATTACGCACACAGGCTGGTGGTAACGCGTAGCGCACAGCTACCGCCCACCTTGAGCCACACCCCCAAATCAAAAATCAAAAGTGGCCACCGAATCAATCCAAAAGTTAGAGTATAATATCGAAGGGATGTATCCGATAAGAGGGGATGCCTCCTTGGCCCGAGATCGCTCTTGTTTTAGCCACCTTAGGCCAACTTACAGGAGTCGGGTCCACGTGTTTACCTTAAAGGAAATGCCGCCACCATCCTACTTCATTCTAGAACCTCCACCGCGTACACGATTGTTAGAGTGGTTTTCGAAGTTGGTAGAGAGTATGACAACTTCCAATCCTAGTCTCTTCAACAACCAACCGTTATTATAATACCGCGGTCTTTTCAAAATAGTTTATACTTTAAAACCAGAATAAAATATCCATTTCAAAACCATATAAATACGATATCATTTCTATTTTAAAACCCAAATCAATATAATAACATTCAATTTCAAATATCCTTTCCAAAAACATAGCACTTGCAAATCTATATACCTTGAAACTTATAGCTTTGAAACATAACTTATAATACTTAAATGGTTAAATATTAAATTACTTTATATAATAAAATAGCTTCTTTAATTTTTCAAATAAATTCCAAATACTGCTTTGAACCTCCCAATAAACCATTTCAATTCATATATTTCAAAGCTTTAGATATTCCACCATTTCAAAACTTATTCTTTGCTAATTCCATTTTTATCAAATTCAAATACTATTTTTATATTTGAAACGTTTACTTAATAAATCAAATATCATTTAAGTAAACCTTTAACTTCAAGTAACTCGATACTCTTTAAATTTTAGTTAACTTAATATATTCATTTAAATCAACTCGATATTTATTTAAATCACTCTACACCAAAATAAGTTATAAGATTCATACCCTTTAAAATCTCAATTTTACTTAAATTTCAAATCAAATTTATTCGAGTATAATTCTTAAATAATTCAATTCAAACCAATTTCATATTTATCTTCCAACTTTATTTTTATTTAAGTCATTAACACTCTATATATACAATATCTTAAACAGGTACTTAACCATATAGTATAAAACAATCAAACCTCATTATTCAACTTATTTTTATTGAACAAATTTATACATAGATTAAATTCAAGCATTCAACTTTATATAAAATATTATTTACAAAGTCTCAAAAATCAGTATTCATTAAATCATATTATATAAAATAATCGAACTTTATTATTGGACTTATTTTATATTTCAAATCATATTTATATATAGCTAGAATCAATGATAAATTTGACGTTTATATAACATCAAAAATCGATATTTATATAATCCGTATATTTCTTTACAAAATCATAGAAATCATTTCATAATATATATATATATATATATATACATAGACCGCGGTGTTTGTGTATAATTTTCTACCCTATGGTCAAGTGATACAGATATTATCATTTCAATCCGCAATTTAAAAATAAAAATTACGGTTATGTATCATTTCAAACCGCAATACCGAATGGGATGAAAATGCATAATAACTTGCAGTTTATAACAATATAAAATACAGCATCCATTCATCCAATATCAACCACCAACCATTTATCGCAATCATCATCAAATTTAAACAATAGCATCAATGTAGAACGGATAATCAACAACAGGCATTAAATAGTAGTTTATATTCAATAATAAATTAAATAACTGTTTAACTAGCAGTTTATATGCAATGAATAAATAATTAACAATTTAACCGGTAGTTTAAATGCAATGAATAAATTAAATAGCAATTTAATTTAAATAAATGAAATTAACTAAGATGATGATTAAAAATATGCCGAACAACCATAAATAAATTTTATATCACATCATATATCAATTTAACAAACATAAGAAATTTTAGAAGTTGTGAGTGGGTTAAAACACGCACCTATGATTTTAGCCCATAAAAATCCAAACAGAAGCGCAAAAATCAACAATCTCCAAATTCAACTAAATCAATTTCATGTTGTCCGGAATATAAATTTGAATCCAACAGAAGAAATCGCGGGTGAATCAAAGTTTATATGCAAAAAATATTCATGTTGCAAGAAATATTAGTAAAATAAAAATTAGTACGCGTTAAAAATATATATAAATAAACAAATTTTAGTACTTACGTTTTCCCAAGATGAGGCTTCAGGAAAAGACTGAAGAACAACTAAGATGAGGACGGAAGTGTGCGAAAAATGAAAAAAAATCATTTTTATAAAAGAATGCTTTTGGATTTGCAAGAATAAAAGCTTTTGAATATGAGGTTTTAGAAGAAACAAAATGTAAAAGAAGAAATAAGATGTAATTTATTTATAATTAGAAAATGAATGTGGAGGGACAAAAATAAATGTCACGTTTTATTATTAAAGCTTCAGCTATTAATAATAGATAAGGAAATGTACGTAGGAGTGGAAAAGTTTGCAAACAAAAGTAGAATTTTGTATGCATTTAGGTTTTTATCTACGCATAATAAAATATTTATATTTACCTTAAAAATGAAAACGTTCAATTTTGTTTTCTCTAAATGATCTTTTATTTCCATTAAAACACCCTTTTTGTTTAACACAAAACGTGCGTTTCTTTTATTAAATCTATTAATTGCAATCAACGTTTTCTTTCCTTTTAATCGAAACATTTGAATTACATTAATTGCAGTTACTTACAAAGTTAAATTTTAAAACAAATAACTAAAATGGATAAAAAAATAGAACAATTGTTTATTTGAACACGTTTACAAATTTATTGTTTGTACAAAAGAGTAATAAATAGATTATTTTCTTATTCTTGTAATCAATCTGAAAGCTAAAGCACAGTTCAATAAACATATTATTTTTTTTTAAATCAATCTTTCTATTCTTTATTTTAATGAAATTAAACCAACATTCACAGATGAAACATTCATTTTATTTGATGTAAATGTTTTTTTCATTGAATAAAAATTTTCCTTATATTTTCATAAAACATAAGATGCTTTTAATTGCACCTATTACAATTAGTATTCTCTCTCCTATTAATTGAAAATTTTCAGATACATTAATTTCAGTTGATTAAGTTTCAAAATGGGCTAAATGAATGTAATGAGAAGTGAACAGTTACTTCCTATCAATTATATATATTAATATTAAATTAATTAATCACCTTTTTATTCAATATTTGTAAACTACCCAATTCATCCTTTTTAATCACTTGGGCTTTTACCATGATTTAATACAAGTCTATATGACAATTCAATTTTGGTTATAACACTTATTACATTGTTCAATTTCCCTGTAATCAAATCCATATTCTTAACCCGTCTAGTTATTCATCTGATTTTATTTTACGATATAATTATCATGGTTTATCCCATAGTGCATTAATATCCTTATTTTATCTTAATTTCAATTAATGTAGTAATTAATTTCATTCACAATAATTTCAATTAATTAAAATTTATTTCAATAAATTAACTTGATTTAACTCCAAATCCCTTTTATCTAATCAACTATTGTTCAATAAAAAAAGATAACATTTGTTTTACCCTTTATTAAATTAATATTTTAAATTTTCATCTTTCCTTTGTATTGACTACCCTATTTCCATGTTATTATTTTCTACCAATATACATGCTAATTGAGATTAACATTCTAAATTAATCCATTTACTTGGGTTCGTACTTTACACTATCGATTACTACACTATGCATAAATCTACAATCCTATTTATTTCATTATTACATTCACCCTTTCCGTTACAATTCTTAAATACTTCTGCTTTTATTAAATTACCGTTAACTATATTATTATTATTCCATTAGCTAGTTAAGTAATTACATTCGTTTCTTACGTTTCAACCTCATAACCAATTATAATTGATTCCAATATCTCACCTGACCTTTCCTTTCAAATTTCCATTTATTAAGTTTTACATTAACACATCTTTATTTCCATTCCTTAAATTTACCAATTTATTACTTATGAAATGTAACATTCCGCCTTTTCGCACACTTTAAACCGACACACATGACGATTCAAATCATACGGAAGGGCGGATTGTCATGGGGTAAATAAGAAAAACAGAGAAGAAATAAAACAAAACAGAATCTCACAGCGGAAGGATAAAATATAATAATAAATGTATAGTTTATAAATCTGTTTACAAAACATTTATATACTACATATCAGAGTTACACATACCAATAACAATGCAGCGGAATTAAATGGTGTAGTGGAATAATATTGTAGATACCAGTAATACAAATCTTCGTCTTCGTCCTCCAGAGCTAAATCCTCAAATCCTGAAACGCTCGGACTGACCCGAGCGAATTGAAAAGACAAAACACTCGAGTCAGAACTAAAAGATCTTATGTGAGTTAAATCAACAGGAGTAAATATGAGTGCAGTAACTCAAGAGATGCTCGGGATTTACATCTCCTAAGGATCCGTTAAACTATTTACTATGTAGTATATTGCGCTATTATAATAGTGTCTAATTGTAAAATAAACTTACTTTTTAATAGCGTTAAAGGGTTACCCATATAGCCCTTAACACAGAATATATTCCCATAGTCTATACAGTACCGTAATCTCCCCTGTACTGGGCGTCGTCAGAGGGCACTCCATAGGTATGGTGCAAAACAAAACTCGTAGTAAAGGCTTGGTACGGTAGGTGACACGGCACAACTAGGCAATGCCAGGGTAGATATACCAATTGCTACCCGGGCTGGTGGAAACGCGTAGCCGCAGTTACCGCCCACCTCGAACAAACTCCCCCAAAATCAAAAACAAAAGTGGCCACTGAATCAATCCAAAGTCAAAGTATAATATCGAAGAGGAGCGTCCGATCAGAGGTATGACCTCATTGACCCGAGAATCACTCCTGTTTTAGCCACCTTATGCCAACTCACGGGAGTCGGGTCCACGTATTTACCTTACAGGAAACGTCGCCACCACCTACTTCATTCTGGAATCTCCACCGCGTACACGGTTAGTCAAAGTAGTTTTCGGTATCGACAGAGAGTATGTCCATATCCGATCCCGGTCTCTTTGCCAACCCATCATTATTATAACACCGCGGTCATTTAAAAATAGTTTATACTTTAAAATCAGAATAAAATTTTCCATTTCAAAACTATGCATACGATATCAATTTAAACCCAAAACAATATGATATCATTTTATCTCAAATATAATTCTTTTCCAAAATCATGCTGGTTTAAAATTTAAAATATCTGGAAACCAAATATTTGAACTATACTTTCAAAGCATAATATTTCGAAATTCAAAATTTTAAAACCATAACTTCTAATACTTGAATGGTTTGGATATTCAACGAATGTAAAATAAATGGTTTAACTTTAAAGTTACTTTGTAAAGAAAAATAATTTCCATGGCTTTTCAAATATATTTCTTTATTTAAAGTTTAAACCATAATTTAAATATCACTTCAAGTTCTAAAAACCCCTTCAATTTCTATATATATATATATATATCCATTTGGAGTATTAATATTTCAAAACTAAAGTTGGATTTTCTTCTTTCAACAATTAATATTCTATTATTTAGTCTTGAATATTCATATAAATTCCATAAATAAAACTCCAATTTCTAGGAATTAAATATTTTCTCAAATTTACTTTATACTAGAATTTTCATTTTTAATTCATCTTGGAAAATCCAGTTATAAATATCATACCTTAAAATTTCCAAACTTAAACATATAAGATAAATTTCCAAATTCCATTTTCTCAATTTTTCATTTTTATTCAACAGGTTTATACACAACTTAATTTCCAAATTTTTAACTTTACATGTATATATATCGAAGAATAATATTTTATAAAATATCAAATTCAAATTTTTATAAACCGTATCCCATCCAAACCATAGAAATCACTTTAAAATAATTTATATATAGACCACGGTGCCTGTATATAATTTTCTATCCTATGGTCAAGTGATACGGATATTTATCATTTCAATCCGCAATTTAAAAATAAAATTTTGCGGTTGTATATCATTTCAAACCACAATCCCGAATGAAACGAAAAATGCATGATAACTTGCAGTTTAATGATATAAAATAAAACATCCATTCATCAACATCATCCATCATCCAAATCACAATCATCATCCAAAAATAATTCAATATCAATATAAATCTGATAATATATATCAGGTAATAACTGGCGGTTATATTCAAAAATAAATTTAATCAACTATTAAACTAACAGTTTATATTTAGTAATAAATTTTATAACTGTTTACTAGCAGTTCCTATGCAAATAAATAAATTCTAACTGTCAATTAATATGCAATAAATAAAATAAATTAACAGTTAAATTAAATAACGCGATTTAGCAAATATAATGAACAAAACATGCCAAACAGTTATAAATAAATTTCTACTCATATCTAAAATAAATTTAACAAACATAAAAACTTTTAGAAGTTGTGAGTGGGTTAAAACACTCACCTTTTTGAATTTACATCGAATTTAAATCCGATTTAAACCCAAAATTCGACGGTCTCCAAATTGGTCCAAACCAGCGTCAACAGATCCGGAATTTAATTATGATCCTAACAAAAGAAATTTTACGCGAAACGGATAACGTAAGGGAAAGTTATTAGAGTTAAACGAGTTGAAAAATCAAATCAAATTAAAAACAAAATAAAGTAAACTAACTCAAGCAAGGGCCATGTCATCAACAATCATCTTCCCAGAATCCTGTACGCAACCGAAACCCTACCTACTGTACATCGCGTTCTCATTTGAACCGCCGCCGTCCTCTTCAAAAAAAATCGCCGCCTCCACATCGACTTACGCCTCAATCCACTCGCGCCACAACCTCCTCAGCCTCGGCCGCCCCTTCCACTGCCGTGCGCACGAAAACCGAGGCCAGAACCTCCCCCGCCGCCGCGAGCTTTAGCTCTAGATCCTGGCGAATTTGTGCACCTATCCGATGAAACGAACTGATGGATCGGCTTCTCTAGTCACCATCTACGCCCTCATGCCTTCTGATCGAGCCAACTCTGAAGATCCGCCGTTAAAACCCACAACCATACATGAACGGCCGAAACTATTTTGAATTTTTCTAGAAGAACGAACAACTAAATCCAGAAACGAATCCTGGATCTGTGACGTATACATCGACAGCTACAACATATATTTTTTTGAGAATTTTATGAGGAATTTCAATTTTAGGCTTTGGATTTGATTTGAATTTTGAATTTGGATCTAAAATTGTTTGTTGCCGTTGAAGAAGAGGAGTACAGAAGTTCCTATACGTATAGAAATGAGGGATAAAGACTGCTAGGGTTTATAACAGCCTATTTATAGACAACTGCAATAGAATATGTGGGTACGAACTATAAACGTTCTAAACGGTAGTTGGCCCAAAAAGCTCGTTCTCAAAATTTGTTAAACCCATATATCCAGATAGGTAATTTAAAATATTCTGAATGCGATGGAAAAAGTTTCACGTCAAAATTTGATCGTATGAAAAAGTTATGCTGAAAACAAAATTTTCAAATCGATTTCAAATTGATTTCAATTAACTCGATTTCAAGGCGTTTCGCGTTCGTACGATCAAACGACAAGTCCGATTGATAAGAAACTTGAAAACCTACAATAATTCACCGATACAGATCCGATGAAACTGGTTTCGTCGAAATCCGAGTCCGTGGCCAAAATGGCTATTTTTAGAATAATTAAATAAATTAAAATAAATTATAAAAATCCAAATTTTATATCTAAATTCTAAAATTGGCCAAATTTATCGCTTATATATTTCATAATCAATTTTAAATGATTTAACAAGTTTAGATGTGAATTAAAAGTTGATAAGTCTATCCATTGCAGTGTAAATTTCTCCACTTATATTTAGGAGTTATAAATTAAATTCTCAAAAACCCATTAACTAGATTTTCAACTTTTATATTCTCACCTTTTATCCAAAATAAGGATGCCACTAGCATTGGTTCATGATTTCACATTATTATCCTTAAAGTCCATTTTAATTTTAATAACGTAATATTTAACCGTTAAATTCCATTTTATTATGCAATAAATGCAATTGTTGAGTTTGATACTCCAATTAATTTATAAATCCTGCTTTCTATAATCTATATCAACAAAGGTCCAATTATAAATAGAATTAGCATTAGCTTCATCTTATAGAATTAACTACTCCAATTACAAAACAAATCTACGCTAACTGCATAATTTAAATCAATTAATTGTAATTGAGTCTACGTTAAACGTTATAAATTATAAATTGGAACCTAAATAAATTCGTTTATTGATTTAAAAATCTTTCTATTCAGTAAATGGACATTTTATGTGTATAAATAACATTTGAATTATAATACATTTCATTAGTGCATGCTTCATTTCTTATAAATTCCCCTTTTATTAACTAGAACACATTAACACAACAAAATAATTAATTTAGATTTATTTCAATCGATTTACATTCTTAACTTAATATACTCACTAAATGGTTAACCTAAATAATTGTTACCCTTTTACATTCAAATTCAATCACAACCATCATTAACAACAATGTTTCCATAGATTTAGATTTAATTAAATAAATTAGATGAATGGGTAAAATTTTGTAATTATCCCAATTGCCAAATATATGTGCATAAATTACTACTTATTATTACGAATTTCATTTATTACTTTACTAGTTGCCTTTGTCTTCTTATATCCTATTTACTACCAACTTTCTATTTAGTTATAGTTTATCAATATATAAATACCTAGGCAAAATCAAGTTCTTGTCTTACCTGTTATTTCAATTAAATCGGGTATGCGCAAATAAATTGTTTATTAACTTATTCCTACAAAATTATTTACATACATTCAGTTCCAAAATTTATAGAATTAAATTCTAATTATTTACCACTTCTTAATTCATCAATTATATATTCTATCCAAACATGCATTTAAAACTTTTTATTTAAATAAATTTATTCGATGTTGACATCCACTAAATAAAATTTACTTTCATTTATATAGTTGTAATTCAATTCAGTTATTATTTCATTAATACTATTTCCGATTTATATCTTCCAGTATTAATTTCACACACCAATTTAATCAACAAATTATAACTTATACCCACAAACGCCAATTTACGCTATTTCAATCTATTGCCATATAAACATTTAAATTGTTAACCTTTAATTACAGTTACTATATCTAATTCCTACATTTACTCAAATAAAATCTTAAGACTTCTATCTCTTTCTAAAGTAGATTAGAAATCATATTAAATTAACTCATTTAATATCATCGAATTTAACAGGTCATTACACTCTCCCCCACTCAAAACTTTTCGTCCCCGAAAAGGAAAAAGAAGGGAGAAGAAAGAATTAAATAACAATACATCTTATTCAAAATATTTAACTTATAAACAGTAATTTACTAAATTTATTACCTTAAATAAAATATACCCGTTTTATAATCATTATATCCTTTTATACTTAAATAATTAAAGTTTGGAAAACATTTTCAACATAATTCTAAGTCCAAAATTTACGGAAAATTTTGGCAGAGTCTCCTTTGTACGGAGAGGCTCGGGAGAAAATAAAATATTTAATATAACAAATATCATATATAATTGTGACAGCCCGCAAATCCGTACCTATTGAATCAACACTATTCTACCTCTATTAACTCAAGTGGCACAGAATTACGAACCATTAGGGTTAAAGAAGAAGAGATAGAAGAAGAAGAAACTAAACAATATTATTTAATTAATAAAATTCTCGATAAAACAGATTATGCAAACGAACTCCAATTCTCACGTTCCAATAGGCGATTCTAAGGTTTTTTCGCGTTCCGGACACAATGGAACATGTTTCGTAAGCTAATTCGGTCGTATGCGCGAGTTACAGAATTAAACGATCAATTTAAAATTAAATCGTTCAAAACGATTTCGATGCGTTTCGAGCTGCCACGGCAAACGACAACTCCGATTGCTATGAAAATTGAAATTCGGTAATAAATAACTATTACGGATTCAGTGAAATTGGTTTCGTCGAATTCCGAGACTGTGCCCCGGAAGGCTATTTTAACTCGTCTATTAAATTAAGCGATTTTCGAAATTATCGAAATCACTCAAAATTTCCACTTTTTAAAATTTTATTAACTTAACAATAATTCATATTGAATTTATAATCACATTAGAAATCATTCTGGTACATTCTGGACTTAAATCGAATTAATTGCAATATTTAATAATATTAAATTCATTTTAAATTAATATAAAATTCCAAATTTTAATTTATCAACTTTAAAATCCTTCTAAAATTCCAACCACACTATTTAATGACCAAGTAGTCTTAAAATAAATTTTAAACTCATTTCCATATCTATTTACGCTCCGAACTACCCATTTAACCCAATCCTAATATTAAATTGTTATTATTCCAATTTCAATTTAATTGCCATACATGAAATTCAAACAAAGTTTATTAATTTAACCAAATTCTTTTATTTAAAATTTCAAATAAAAATCCATATTCAACATTTAAAATGAATTAATGTTCAAATCTGGCGACCCAAAATTCCGGGTCGATACATTCCTCCCCCCTTATAAAAAATTTCGTCCCCGAAATTTGCTAAAGTAGAAAATGCTCTCAAACTAAATTTGCTTACCTAATTTGCTTAGTTAAAAGCTTATATACTTTTCCCAAAATCCTTTAGCTCAATTCCCAAACCCATATGCTTCATTTACTTTAAAGCTTTAATTCTAACTTATAACTTCTAAGTTAATTACAAATTTTCAAAATTCCCAAAAATTTTCTAACTCCCAAAATTTCCAGAAAATTTTGGCAGAGTCTCCCCTGTATGGAGGAGCTTTCGCGATATCGCGATACAAAGAAATATATATACATCGACCCACACGGTCGGAAACCAAAATATTTCACAATATATATATCATTTCCCAATTATATTTGCGTAGGCGTACCTTTTTAGCAAAATTTTAATAGCAAGCAGCTAATACTATCGCATATACGCGCTCCTACTCTCTCGAACGCCTCCCGCACCTGTACTTACTCAAACAAACTCATTAGCTTTCAATAATATGAACATTTCATTAGCATTACCAATATAAATGTAAGCCAACACAACCATTTCATAAATCTTAACCAACAAACCAATTTCATTTGCTTCCTTTAAATCAACTCATTTCCAAATAACAAAACAACCAATTCTCATGAAATGTTTATATCATTCATACAAATTTCCATCACTTAAGCCTATAATAGTTTTAAAATTAATTTCCACTTAGATTCATATTAATTTATCAAATTCTGCGTGGTTCACAATCCAAGCATTCTTATTCCATTTCAATTATTAAATCAACCCTTATTCTCACCTTTCAAATTTATTATCATCTTAAGTTTATTTTTATTATATTATTATTATTATTATTATTACTATTATTATATATTTTTTATAGTTATATATATCATTCCATTCTTATTTACAACTCATATATTCTTTCTTCATCACATTAACTATCTTAAAAGTCATTTGCGTGCATTCAAATTTTATTTTCCGAACAAATTGCATTTAAAGCTATTTGATAAGCTTAAAAATAACCATCTCATCATCTTTAATTCAAACTTGCTTATTCCATCACAATAATTAATTAAAATTCTCTTCACTTGCATTACAATTTCTGCATCTAAACAAATTTATCCAAGACCACATTATTCAGCTTAATCACAATTATTTAATTAATACCATTTCACTTGTTATTCAGTTTAATTATCTAACAGATTACACTCAAGATTACTTAATAAAGCTCATTCACAAACATTTTTGTTTTACCTTTAAGTTGCTTAAGTTCTTTCGCAATATCTTCATTATCTTCTTATATCAATTTTTTATTTTCATTTGATTCTCATTCAAATCAAATTCCAATTCATTAACAACTTTAATGCACTTTGCCTATTTATTAAATCTATTTTAGACTTATTTTATTAGCAAAGAAACCACTTTAAATTATTTCACTCACTTGAATCTATTTACAATTCCAAACCATCATTATTATATTCTAGTTCCATTATACATTCACAATTCCAATATTTGTTACCTCAATTTTGAAAATTTCATGCCACAACTGGATTTTTATTCACTTTCTAAATTTTTAATTTTGACCAAACTATTAAAATTTTAGTCCTGCTAGTACAAACTCCATTTAATTTAGCTTACAAAGAGTTCATTTCCAAACAATCATTTGGATTTAATTGAGTAGACACTTACTTCATTCAGCATTATTTCAACTAAATTAAATTCCCTTCCCATTGGATTCTTATCCAGATTCAATTTAAGTTTCCTTAAATTTTGTTTAGCCAAATTAAATTCATTCCACTTCTTTTACCACTTGTATAAGGATTGAATTCCATTCAATATTATTTATTACACAACTAGAATTTAATTTCAATTTTCATTATCAAACAATTTTCCATTTTCCCCATACATAAGTCCAAGACTTATTTGCTAACTTAAGAACACCCACATTTTTGTTCTCACTTTGCTTCATTAGACTTTGCATCTCATTAATAGCTAAGTTTGGATTTTCCACACCATTCAACTCTTTCCATTAATGAATTTCCCATTTCATTTCTATTTAAAAGTTTAAGTTGCTTATTTAAGTCCACTTCCATTGTATAATCACAAATTCAAATTATATCTAAGAATATGAATTACCTTATGCAATTTAAGAAATTTTACATTTCACCTTTATATCCAATTCAATTCAATTTCAATTCAATTATATTTAATTCAATTTCAAATCCGCAATTTTAATTCTCCATATACAAGCTCAAAACTTAATTATTAACTTGAGTTCACTTACTTCTTTTATATCTCACTTTATCCTATCCCATTTCACATTTCATTTGAGTTTAGTTTGGGCTCACCATACCATTCAATTATTTCTCATTTGTGATTATAACTCCATTTCTCTATTTATAAGTTCACCAACTTATTTATTTTAAAGCTCATATTGCTCATTTCAATCCATCTACATCTTATAATCACTATCTCAGATTTTACATGTATATGTATTACTGAATTTCTAAGGGTACAAATTTTCTTTCATCTTAATACTTTGCACAATTTAAATTCATAAACTCAACTAAAGCATAACACTTACTAGCTTTTGGGTATAATTCATTACACAATGACCCACAATTTCAAAGCCAGCTTACATTTCAATCTAACCCAAATCCATTAATTCTAAGTTCAATTTATTGAACTTGTCCAAGTTAAATTCAAATTTTCTATTTACTTCAATATATATTATTCACTTTCATTTACTCAAGTTAAATTTTAATTCCAAGATTAAAATTTTCATTTCTTCCATTCTTATAAATATCAACTCCACTTAATAAGTTCGATAGTTAATTCATTTTAATTTTACACATCAGTTAAATAGAATTTTACCCAGAATTCTATTACTCGGTTTTATTCCAAAACCATTTTGAAATAATAATCAACACTTATCCATTAGGTATATCAAATCAAATCACAGATTTCCCAAAACAATTTGTTTATACCAAAAACAAATTCCCCATTTTGACATCTCAAAACAACTGTTATACCCAACAAATCCAAACAATATCATAACCAAGTACTAGGGAAGCAATCGATCACTTTAGAAACTCGAAAATGAATTCTAATGATGTGGCCAGCATCATCAGGATTATTTTCCAACGACTGAAGTGAGTTCAATGCTTCTTACTTTCCCAAATTCATTTCAAACAGTTTTCCATTCAAAAATACTTCCCAAAACAATATTCCATTATTGCCTTCAAATATATTGGAAAACATTTCAAACACATTGGAAAACATTTCAAACATTACAAAGATTTTAAATTTCCAAACCTTTATTTTCAATCTATTTAAAATCTTTGTCAAAACTTCCGGGATTTAAATTCTGGTTTAATTTAAATTTAGTTATTCTCTTTTGTATAATTTATACTCACAGAATTCATTTCATTATCACCATTTCCAATTTTAGATTCTTATATTTGATTATAGTATTAACAACCAATCATCCAAATTTATATAATTTCAGAAAATTATTTCTTTTATATCAAAATAATTTTGGGTAAAATTATTTCATTTACCCACTTTAAAAACATTACTATGTCGGTGTATCTTGTTTAAGAGTTTAGAAACCCCTATCGATACGGTTGTACTTCCCGCACCGACCAGAATTCATAAACACTCAACCGATAAGTCAACACAGTATAAAAACAATTTTATATTCACTAACAAGTATGCTCTCATATCTATTAATACGCTCAACTCATTATAGAGTACTATCGACTCTGATTAATGAGTAATTTCCCCACCAAAGCCTAGGTTGTCGCCAACCTAAGCTCTGATACCAAGTGTGACAGCCCGCAAATCCATACCTCTTGAATCAACACTATTCTACCTCTATTAACTCAAGTGGCACAGAATTACGAACCATTAGGGTTAAAGAAGAAGAGATAGAAGAAGAAGAAACTAAACAATGTTATTTAATTAATAAAATTCTCGATAAAACAGATTATGCAAACGAACTCCAATTCTCACGTTCCGATAGGCGATTCTAAGGTTTTTCCGCGTTCCGGACACAATGGAATAGGTTTCGTAAGCTAATTCGGTCGTATGTGTGAGTTACAGAATTAAACGATCAATTTAAAATTAAATCGATCAAAACGATTTCGATGCGTTTCGAGCTGCCACGGGCAAACGACAACTCCGATTGCTACGAAAATTGAAATCCGGTAATAACTAACTATTACGGATCCAATGAAATTGGTTTCGTCGAATTCCGAGGCTGTGCCCGGAAGGCTATTTTAACTCGTCTATTAAATTAAGCGATTTTCGAAATTATCGAAATCACTCAAAATTTCCACTTTTTAAAATTTTATTAACTAACGATAATTCATATTGAATTTATAATCACATTAGAAATCATTCTGGCACATTCTGGACTTAAATCAAATTAATTGCAATATTTAATAATATTAAATTCATTTTAAATTAATATAAAATTCCAAATATTAATTTATCAACTTTAAAATCCTTCTAAAATTCCAACCACACTATTCAATGACCAAGTAGTCTTAAAATAAATTTTAAACTCATTTCCATATCTATTTACACTTCGAACTACCCATTTAACCCAATCCTAATATTAAATTGTTATTATTCCAATTTCAATTTAATTGCCATACATGAAATTCAAACAAAGTTTATTAATTTAACCAAATTCTTTTATTTAAAATTTCAAATAAAAATCCATATTCAACATTTAAAATGAATTAATGTTCAAATCTGGCGACCCAAAATTCTGGGTTGTTACAATAATATTCAAACTTATTATATCCCAACCCGGGAAAAAAATATGCAAAATAGCGCTATAACCGTAATCCGAAGCGTACCTATTTGTTGGGCAAATTTACGCTTATTATTATGGAACCAAAAGCAGTAGCAGTTGCTTCCATAACCTGCATTTTACTTATAAAAATCCAAAGGTTTAACAATTTATCACAAGTGAAATATTTAAGTGGTTACAATCACTAACAACAAAGAGTACAACGACCATCAATTTCAACAAACCGTATACACAACAAAACAAATAATCATTCAATCAAACAAGCAAATAGTTGTCCGGGTTCAAAACTTGAAATGGTACAGAATGAAAAATAACTATCAAGTGCATCATTTACTCAACAGTTTTAGATGGGACAAAATAGATTATTTATTCATCCAACAACTTCAAATTTCCTTACCCAACCAACCCTAAATCAAACAATAACAATTCAAACCAACAAATCAAATTAACTCATTATAAATTTTTATTTCATACATTTGCTGTTTGATCTTTTCATTCATATAACAGTTTATCTTTTATTTTCATTTATTTTCATTCATATACCACATAAATTATCTTTTTATAATCTACATTTATTTCTAACAACTTTTAATTTTATTTACTCATCAGTGGTTGTTTCCTTTATTTTTACTTATTACTTACAGTTATTCATTTTTATTTATTCAGGTTATGTAAGTTTCTTTTATTTGTATTACATTTAATGCACTTCTCAATTTAAATCATTTATTAAAAGCTTACATTCTATTATATTTAATTATAGTAACCCTTTTTAATTACACTTAAATTCTTAACCTTATAACCTCCATTCTTATAAATAAAGGATTTTATTAATTTATTACTTAGGGTTTGCAGTCATTTATTTATATTACCTACTTTCTATCATACTTAAGTTAATAGCCCTACACATCAATCCTTATTTATTAAAGAATTTCGTTTTATTTACTTAAACTTAAAATCACCTATTAATAATGCTTACCTTTTTTTTAGTAAAATTTCACTTATAACTTAAGTTTATACTACTTAATTCTTATTTATAATAGCAATTCATTGAATACTTCATTATTTCCAAAATTTCTACTTGTATAATATTCTATCCCAATCTCTTATTTAACATTTCAACTTTTCATATTTGGTAAGTTATTTATGTTAAAGAAAATGCAAAAGAACTTATACAAGTTTTATCTCATCTTTTAAATTAACTTTAATGTTCAATAAATCTTTAATTTTTCCCTTATATGTTAAAAATTTAACTTTCTTTATAGCTTAGCATTTTAGTCTCTTATTTTATATAGGGTTTCAATTATTAATTAAATTCTGTTTCATTACCATAATTGAAACAATTAATTAATGGAAATCTAAGAATTAAATACCGGGTTGAATTTCAAAATAAAAAAAAAATAGATAAATAATTTCTTACAACTTTTATATCTCAATTGTATTTAGAACAATTAAAATTTTAGATAATTTCCAAAATAAATCTGCAGTAGAATTTACTACAGTGGCCTTTCCCCTTCGAAACTCGAAAATGAAAGTCGATGATGCGGCCGCCATCATCGAAATTATTTTCCAGCGACAGAGAGGAAAGTACAAAATTTATTTCTTCAAAATCTTCTTTAAAACAATTCTTCCGAATAATACTAAATATTTTTATAAGAAAATACTTATAAACCAAATCATTATATCTCATAAATCCTTTGAAAGCAGATTTTCAAAATTCCGGACTTAAGTTCTAAAATCTCCAATTTGATTTATTATAATTTCAACTTAGCTACAATTATTATAAATATTTTTATCACCTAACACCCAATCTATAGCAACCAAATATATATACCTTTATAAAATATATTTTTATATATAGAAACTATAATAGGCAAAGTTATTTCATTCACATATATTAAAACAGATATTATGTCGGTCTGTCCTATTAAGTGATTAGAAATCCCTATTGATGTCATAGCGTCGCATGCACCAACCAGAATTCATAAATACAAAACGGAACAGATTAACACAATATCAAAATCTTTTTATAACACTAACAAATACGTTCTCTCATATATATATATATATATACACACACACACTCAGCGACTCCCATAGGGTATTACTACCCTATTAACAAAGAGTCAAACCCCACAAAGCCAAGGTTTATCGCTAAACCAAAGCACTGATACCAACTTTAACATCCCGCCTTTTCGCGCACTTTAAACCGACACACATGATGATTCAAACCATACGGAAGGGCGGATTGTTATGGGGTAAATAAGAAAAACAGAGAAGAAATAAAACAAAACAGAATCTCACAGCGGAAGGATAAAATATAATGATAAAATGTATAGTTTATAAATCTGTTTACAAAACTTTTATATACTACATATCAGAGTTACACATACCAATAACAATGCAGCGGAATTAAATGGTGTAGTGGAATAATATAGTAGATACTAGTAATACAAATCTTCGTCTTCGTCCTCCAGAGCTAAATCCTCAAATCCTGAAATGCTCGGACTGACCCGAGCGAATTGAAAAGACAAAACACTCGAGTCAGAACTAAAAGATCTTATGTGAGTTACATCAACAGGAGTAAATATGAGTGCAGTAACTCAAGAGATGCTCGGGATTTACATCTCCTAAGGATCCGTTAAACTATTTACTATGTAGTATATTGCGCTATTATAATAGTGCCTAATTGTAAAATAAACTTACTTTTTAATAGCGTTAAGGGGTTACCCATATAGCCCTTAACACAGAATATATTCCCATAGTCTATACAGTACCGTAATCTCCCCCGTATTGGGCGTCGTCAGAGGGCACTCCATAGGTATGGTACAAAACAAAACTCGTAGTAAAGGCTCGGTATGGTAGGTGACACGGCACAACTAGGCAATGCCAGGGTAGATATACCAATTGCTATCCGGGCAGGTGGAAACGCGTAGCCGCAGTTACCGCCCACCTCGAACAAACTCCCCCAACATAAAAAATAAAAGTGGCCACTGAATCAATCCAAAGTCAAAGTATAATATCGAAGAGGAGCGTCCGATTAGAGGTATGACCTCATTGGCCCAAGAATCACTCCTGTTTTAGCCACCTTATGCCAACTCACGGGAGTCGGGTCCACGTATTTACCTTATAGGAAACGTCGCCACCACCGACTTCATTCTGGAATCTCCACCGCGTACACGGTTAGTCAAAGTGGTTTTCGGTATCGACAGAGAGTATGTCCATATCCGATCCCGGTCTCTTTGCCAACCCATCGTTATTATAACACCGCGGTCATTTAAAAATAGTTTATACTTTAAAACCAGAATAAAATTTTCCATTTCAAAACTATGAATACGATATCAATTTAAACCCAAAACAATATGATATCATTTTATCTCAAATATAATTCTTTTCCAAAATCATGCTGGTCTAAAATTTAAAATATCTAGAAACCAAATATTTGAAATATACTTTCAAAGCATAATATTTCGAAATTCAAAAATTTAAAACCATAACTTCTAAAACTAGAATGGTTTTGATATTCAACGAATGTAAAATAAATGGTTTAATTTTAAAGTTACTTTGAAAAGAAAAATAATTTCCATGGCTTTTCAAATATATTTCTTTATTTAAAGTTTAAACCATAATTTAAATATCACTTCAATTTCCAATAACCCCTTCAATTTCTATATATATATATATATATCAATTTGGAGTATTAATATTTCAAAACTAAAGTTGGATTTTCTTCTTTCAACAATTAATATTCTGTTATTTAGTCTTGAATATTCATATAAATTCCATAAATAAATTTCCAAATTCCATTTTCTCAATTTTTCATTTTTATTCAACGGGTTTATACACAACTTAATTTTCAAATTTTTCACTTCATATGTATATATATCGAAGAATAATATTTTATAAAATATCAAAATCAAATTTTTATAGACCGTATCCCATCCAAACCATAGAAATCACTTTAAAATAATTTATATATAGACCACGGTGCCTGTATATAATTTTCTATCCTATGGTCAAGTGATACAGATATTTATTATTTCAATCCGCAATTTAAAAATAAAATTTTGCGGTTGTATATCATTTCAAACCACAATCCAGAAAGAAACGAAAAATGCATGATAACTTGCAGTTTAATGATATAAAATAAAACATCCATTCATCAACATCATCCATCATCCAAATCACAATCATCATCCAATAATAATTCAATATCAATATATATCTGATAATATATATCAGGTAATAACTGGCGGTTATATTCAAAAATAAATTTAATCAACTATTAAACTAACAGTTTATATTTAGTAATAAATTTTATAACTGTTTACTAGCAGTTCCTATGCAAATAAATAAATTCTAACTGTCAATTAATATGCAATAAATAAAATAAATTAACAGTTAAATTAAATAACGCGATTTAGCAAATATGATGAACAAAACATGCCAAACAGTTACAAATAAATTTCTACTCATATCTAAAATAAATTTAACAAACATAAAAACTTTTAGAAGTTGTGAGTAGGTTAAAACACTCACCTTTTTGAATTTACATCGAATTTAAATCCGATTTAAACCCAAAATTCGACGGTGTCCAAATTGGTCCAAACCAGCGTCAAGAGATCCGGAATTTAATTATGATCCTAACAAAAGAAATTTTACACGAAACGGATAACGTAAGGGAAAGTTATTAGAGTTAAACGAGTTGAAAAATCAAATCAAATTAAAAACAAAATAAAGTAAACTAACTCAAGCAAGGGCCACGTCATCAACAATCATCTTCCCAGAATCCTGTACGCAACCGAAACCCTACCTACTGTACATCGCGTTCTCATTTGAACCGCCGCCGTCCTCTTCAAAAAAAATCACCGCCTCCACATCGACTTACGCCTCAATCCACTCGCGCCACAACCTCCTCAGCCTCGGCCGCCCCTTCCACTGCCGTGCGCACGAAAATCGAGGCCAGAACCTCCCCCGCCGCCGCGAGCTTTAGCTCCAGATCCTGGCGAATTTGTGCACCTATCCGATGAAACGAACCGATGGATCGGCTTTTCTAGTCACCATCTACGCCCTCATGCCTTCCGATCGAGCCAACTCTGAAGATCCGCCGTTAAACCCCACAACCATACATGAACGGCCGAAACTGTTTTGAATTTTTCTGGACGAACGAACAACTAAATCGAGAAACGAATCCCGGATCTGTGACGTATACATCGACAGCTACAACATATATTTTTTTGAGAATTTTATGAGGACTTTCAATTTTAGGCATTGGATTTGATTTGAATTTTGAATTTGGATCTAAAATTGTTTGTTGCCATTGAAGAAGAGGAGTACAGAAGTTCCTATACGTATAGAAATGAGGGATAGAGGCTGCTAGGGTTTATAACAGCCTATTTATAGACAACTGCAATAGAATAGGTGGGTACGAACTATAAACGTTCTAAACGGTAGTTGGCCCAAAAAGCTCGTTCTGACCCTGGAACAAAATTTGTTAAACCCATATATCCAGATAGGTAATTTAAAATATTCTGAATGCGATGGAAAAAGTTTCACGTCAAAATTTGATCGTATGAAGAAGTTATGCTGAAAACAAAATTTTCAAATCGATTTCAAATTGATTTCAATTAACTCGATTTCAAGGCGTTTCGCGTTCGTACGATCAAACGACAAGTCCGATTGATACGAAACTTGAAACCCTACAATAATTCACCGATACGGATCCGATGAAACTGGTTTCGTCGAAATCCGAGTCCGTGGCCAAAATTGCTATTTTTATAATAATTAAATAAATTAAAATAAATTATAAAAATCCAAATTTTATATCTAAATTCTAAAATTGGCCAAATTTATCGCTTATATATTTCATAATCAATTTTAAATGATTTAACAAGTTTAGATGTGAATTAAAAGTTGATAAGTCTATCCATTGCAGTGTAAATTTCTCCACTTATATTTAGGAGTTATAAATTAAATTCTCAAAAACCCATTTATTAGATTTTCAACTTTTATATTCTCACCTTTTATCCAAAATAAGGATGCCACTAGCATTGGTTCATGATTTCACATTATTATCCTCAAAGTCCATTTTATTTTAATAACGTAATATTTAACCGTTAAATTCCATTTTATTATGCAATAAATGCAAATGTTGAATTTGATACTCGAATTAATTTATAAATCCTGCTTTCTATAATCTATATCAACAAAGGTCCAATTATAAATAGAATTAGCATTAGCTTCATCTTATAGAATTAACTACTCCAATTACAAAACAAATCTACGCTAACTTCACAATTTAAATCAATTAATTGTAATTGAGTCTACATTAAACGTTATAAATTATAAATTGGAACCTAAATAAATTCGTTTATTGATTTAAAAATCTTTCTATTCAGTAAATGGACATTTTATGTGTATAAATAACATTTGAATTATAATACATTTCATTAGTGCATGCTTCATTTCTTATAAATTCCCCTTTTATTAACTAGAACACATTAATACAACAAAATAATTAATTTAGATTTATTTCAATCGATTTACATTCTTAACTTAATATACTCAGTAAATGGTTAACCTAAATAATTGTTACCCTTTTACATTCAAATTCAATCACAACCATCATTAACAACAATGTTGCCATAGATTTAGATTTAATTAAATAAATTAGACAAATGGATAAAATTTTGTAATTATCCAAATTGCCAAATATATATGCATAAATTACTACTTATTATTATGAATTTCATTTATTACTTTACTAGTTGCCTTTGTCTTCTTATATCCTATTTATTACCAACTTTTTATTTAGTTATAGTTTATCAATATATAAAAACCTAGGCAAAATCAAGTTCTTGTCTTACCTGTTATTTCAATTAAATCGGGTATGCGCAAATAAATTGTTTATTAACTTATTCCTACAAAATTATTTACATACATTTAGTTCCAAATTTTATAGAATTAAATTCTAATTATTTACCACTTCTTAATTCATCAATTATATATTCTATCCAAACATGCATTTAAAACTTTTTTATTTAAATAAATTTATTCAATGTTGACATCCACTAAATAAAATTTACTTTCATTTATATAGTTGCAATTCAATTCAGTTATTATTTCATTAATACTATTTCCGATTTATATCTTCCAGTATTAATTTCACACACCAATTTAATCAACAAATTATAACTTATACCCACAAACGCCAATTTACATTATTTCAATCTATTGCCATATAAACATTTAAATTGTTAAACTTTAATTAAAGTTACTATATCTAATTCCTACATTTACTCAAATAAAATCTTAAGACTTCTATCTCTTTCTAAATTAGATTAGAAATTATATTAAATTAACTCATTTAATATCATCGAATTTAACGGGTCATTACACGAAAATTTTCACGTTTCTACTTATTTATTACATACCTACCTTCAGTCCTTGCATTAATTCTCATAAACATTACATTATTGATATCCAAATTTGATTTAGTAGACCAATTTATTACAACTTTACCTACATTAACACTATTTCCCTTATTTTTGTTATTATTTCATACGTAAATCACAAGTTTACATTGCTTTATACTATCTTATGAAACCAGTATACATTTCTAATACTTTATTTCATTTATTGTTACTTTAAATTTACATTAATAAAACGTTAAATTTAAGATTTATTTAATTGGTTACCAAAGTTTATTTGACCCATTAAATAAATAACAACTTATATTAATTGTGACCTATTTTCTTCTATTTGCATTTAGAAGTTTTTTACCTATCAACCCAGGTTATTATTCTACATATATAACACTAATTTTATTCCATCTCCATTTATTCATCGTTGATTCATTGATTAATTCAACCTTTACATTTATTTTCTTATATTAATTTATTACCAGTTGTATCCTCTTACATTGTTTTTAATTATTGCAAATTCATTCAATTTACATAATACAGCTTTAACTAACTTACATTAACATGATCGCCTTAATTTACAATCAGTTACCCTTAATCCATATATTATTTCACACATTAATACACTTATTGCATTTGTTTTTATTATATTCTATTTAAAACTAAGCCATAACATTTGAATTATTTTATTAAGTTGGAATGTTCATTCTTCCCAACAATAACCATTTATTACATTATAACTTTACAATTTTAAATAAATTCATTAATTGTCATTTCGTTCATCCTATAAATTATTATTAACCATAATAAGCATTGTTACGTTTTAATTCACTTATTATTTCATTAAAAAGTTACATAAATTTACTTCTCCAAATATTAAATCACAATGTCCTTGTAACGACCCGTATTTTTACGGATCGAAAGATCGTAAAACAGTTGTTGTCTTTAAGTCGTTAGTGCTTAAGTCGTATGGTGTGTAGAGGCTTAGGTTGAAGGGTAGCCTAGGTCGTTCGGAGTTGAGTCGTGACCGACTTAGCGTCTTAGGTCATGTGGCCGAGTTATAATAGCTAACGAGTTAACTAGTGGTCGAGTTAGGATGTGGGATGACTCATGGACTTGGATGAGTTAACATGTTAAGTATTAGGTCCCAAGCGACCTATAGATATGAGCGACTTAAGGTCTGGGTTGAGTTAGGTCATTGGAAAGTTAGGGAGTTAGGTCGTTAAACGACCTAAGATAGCCGCGTGGTTGTTGGGGGTTTAGTGATAAGTCGCATGAACGACTTAATGCTAAGTCGCACGAGCGACTTAGTGTTAGCCGCGGGTGTTGGTAAGTCGCGAACGACTTACTTGTTAGGTGTTAAGTCGCGTGAGTCTAGGTCTGCACATACTAAGTCGTTAGCGACTTAGTGATAGGTCGTAACTCGTGTTGCTCGATAGGTCGGTAGGTTATTAGGTTGCTAGGTTGCCTCTAGCGTTAAGTCGACAATAGTTAGGTCGTCTAACGACCTAAGGAAGGATTGTATAGATTGTTAGGTCGCGTGCCTATATTTTAGGTCGCATGAAGGTCTGGGAACTTAGGTCGTTGACTCGGTAATGGGTTAGGTCGGCTATGCCGAGTTAAGGTTAGGTCGTTCTAACGGCTTTGGGTTGGGTCGGCATCTCCGATGAGTCATGGAGTTTGTTTAGACCGTTAGGTCGTGAGGTAGATAGGTCGGTAACGACCTAAGTTAGGCCAGGGAAAGATTTTAGGTCGGCAACGACCTAAGGCCGAGCACGAGTTATAAGGCCTGGACGACCTAAGGGGTGATCAGCCTATAAATAGAGGGCTTTGGCTCTGTAACGACCCGTATTTTACGTGTCGATAAAACGTAGAATTTGCAGGTCGATAGTGTTGTTTGTGTGGCCTCTAGCTTGAGTCGTTTAGGAGTTGACCCGAGTGCAAGTGATGAGTCGTGACCGACTCATAGATAAGTCGTAGACGACTTAAGGGGATGGACCGAGTTAAGGGATAGAACGGCATAGTAGTTGCCGACTTAAGAAGAGAGGCGAGATAGGGGTCAAGTGATGAGTCGTGGCCGACTCATAGAGGGCCGACTCATAGGCTTAGACGAGTCAAGGGGGGGTGACCGACTCATAGGAGGGGCGGCTTATAGGTTTGGCCGAGATAAGGATAGACCGACCTAAGATAGTGACCGACTCATGGGTTAGCGGCTTAAGGGGCTAAGGCTTAGGTCGTGGGGTCTTGAGTCGGTAGGGGCTGGGGTCGGCAGGGTGTTGTCTCGTGAAGTTGTTGAGTCGGCATGGGGATGAGTCGGGGACGACTCAGGAGTTGGGTCGGCGACGACTTAAGAGCGACGACTCATGGTTGATTCAGCCTATAAATAGAGGGGTTTGGCTCACTTTTTGGCACCGGTTTTTGAAGCGACGAAGTGCTGCCATTTTGAAGACTCGACTACAACATTTCTTCATCTTCTTTTCTCCATTCCAATCTAATTCTAACATCCATCCAAGATCGAAGATTTAGATTGAAGATCCAAGAGCCAAAGTTGAAGATCTTCATCCGTTTGAGCTAGATTTCATCGATTGAAGCGAGATTTCGCCAGATCAAACCTTGATCTTCGCTGACCAGATCTGAAGTGTGTAGTTTTTGTAGTGTTTGGGTGATTTGGTGAGTGGTAGTTATCTCTCACGCGGATCCAAAGGAGTATATTGGATTGGTGGCATGTTTGGGTGTTAAAGTTAGAGATTTCATGCATTTTTCTTAGATCGAAGTCTAGATCCACGGTTTTTGAAGATGTTTACTTATGCAAGTTTGTTTAATAAGCATTAGAGACAAAACCCATGTTTTATATTTGATAGATCTATGCTAAAAACCATGATTTCACATATGTTGGACTTTTGCTCGTTTATTTACGAAATTCCCATTATAGTTGATATTGCTTAAATTGCTTAATAGATCTTGTTTGAATGATTGATTATTTGAATGTATGATTGATTTGATTGTTTCCAAGTTAGCTAGTAGTTGATTTGGAACAAGATGATGAAAGAGGATTCAAAAGCTATGGAAGAAGGCTCTTGAATGGTGAAAGCTGCTTAAGGCATATGTAGCGGATGTTGAAGCTCATATGTATAGATTGGATGATGTTGAGATGGGACTTTGCCATGATTTGATGAGGCAAACCATGTTGTTGAGTTGAGACTTTGCTTTGATGCGATGAAGCGAAGTATGATGTGAGTCTTGGCTTAATCCAAGCAGGGATCATTCCAAGCATGTTGATAACTTGAAGAGTAGTTCAAGTTGGTTGATAATGGATTGTTCAAGAGGTAGCTTGAGCTTGTATGAGGATAGTCGTCAAGAAGGATGGCTAGGAGGCTTGGATCTCGTCGTTGTTGAAGGTTCTAGCATGCTCAAAAGCAAGAGTACATGGGGCGCCCATAACGACTACAGGTAGGTAGTCGGGACACCCAAAAGACTACAGGTAGGTAGTTGAGTACTCTGGGCAAAGTAGATAAGTCCTAGGCACAAGGCAGTGTGCGGAGTTATGGTTAGAACCGGGGTTACCATTAGCCCTTGACAGATGGTCATTCAACCAACGGTGAAATCGAGGCAAGGATAACAGTGATAGCCAGAGTCATGGATGTTTGGTTGTATTATCATTCGGCTTCAAGAGCGGTGTTTTCTGGGTGCTTATCTGATCTTGGTTTAGGCCTTGGGGGTTTGTATTTGGAAAACATCGTCCTTGACTCGAGTGGTATTCGCTTTACCTTAATTGTCTATGTTGTTATGCTTGCTTCTCCTTAGTGTATGTCTGGGGCTATCACTGTAGAAAGAGGTGGAGTGGGATGGTTTGGTTCCTATTCCTTTTATCCTTTATGCTCTTTTGGTATGCTTGATAGTTGATTTACTGCTCACTAAGACTTTGTCTGACTCAAGGTTTTATGTCTCCTCTTATTACCTTGGGCTGTTCATCCATGTTGGGATGGGCAGACTAGGTAGCAGGTGACAGGTGCTGTGCTAGGAGTTCTACGATGAAGATGTCGAAGACGAGCAGGAGGCTTTGCATATTAGTTTTCTTACTATATGTACTGGGTATCCGCTGCTGTATTTGGTTGAGTGATTTGTAGTGAGGCTTTCATGTATGGATTTGAGTAGATGATTGTATGAAACAACTGTGATGCTTATATGATGATGTTCTGTTCTATGGAGCTTCACTATATTATATTTCTCTATTGTATTTTATCCATGCGCTGTGAGTTGTACGATAGAGATTCTTTTGTTTTGTTTTACCCTGACTATCGTCCATGGCTGCCTGGCACGCCTTTCAGCGCATTATTTCCTTGTTTTGGTGCGGGAGTCATGGGCGGTCGTCACATTTGGTATCAGAGCTTTGGTTAATCGATTTTAGCCAACGCTCGCTGATGTAACTACGTAAGAGAGACGTAATTGTAATTTGATGGATGATTACTATATATAATATAGTAGTTTAGAAGGGTTTGAACTCCTTATGCAGTTGTTTCTTAAGGTGTTCTAATCATTCTTATTTACAGATATTAAGGATGAGTCGAAGTGAGAGACAAGCTGCGAGGGGTAGCCGTGATCCTAGGGAAGCTGTTGATTATGCTCCTATGTTTGAGGCCATGATGACTTCAATCATGAGGAGAATACCAGCTTCAGGATCATCTGTGGATGTGGGAGTTCAAGTCCAAGCTCCGAGACCGGTGGATTTTGCCAAGCTTTGCAAGGATTATACTGCTCTTGGAGGGAAAGTTTTCTTGGGGACGGAGTCGACTATTGAGGTGCAGAGATGGATTGATGCTTGCAAAAGAATCTTTGGTGACTTAGGGATTGAGGATGCAACTAAGAGGAAGCTTGCATCGAGACAGCTTCAGGGAAGAGCTGCTGATTGGTGGAATTCTATCACCATCGATACTCCAGAAGAAGAGATTACTTGGGAGCAATTCCAAGTTAGATTTGGAGCTAAGTTCATCTCTACTTCTCAGAAATCTGTCTTGTTTAAGAAGTTTGTAGAGCTCAAGCAAGGGGGGAGACCTGTTCTTGAGTATATTTCTGAGTTTGAAGCCTTATCTAAGTATGCCAGATCGTATATTGATTCTCCCTACCAGAAGAATGAAAAGTTTGTGACTGGTCTGGATGCTTATCTTGGGAGGCAGTTGGTGGATCATCTGGACGATCCGTTTGAGAAGCTTGTGGAAAAAGCTCTTAGGCACGAGAGTTTGTTCCCTAAGGAAGTATCTGTTGTTGCTGTAACCAGGGAAGGATCTAAACCACAGCAGAGTGGCAATAAGAAGAGGAAACAACAGCAACAGAGGGGTAGGGATGGCCAGAAGAAGCCGAAGAGTGAAGTGACTTGCTATAACTGCCAGCAGAAGGGCCATCTTTACAAAGATTGTAAGAATCCCAAAGTGCCGGGAAAGTGTTACAACTGTGATAAGCTGGGACATATCAAGAAGGATTGTCCAGAACCGAGGAAAGATAGGCAGGTTGTGCAAGCCTATGCTTTGGGGGCTGTTCCATCGTCTTCGAAAGCTCCTACTGCTGAAGAGAAGGGGAAGAGTGTGGTTGTTCAAGGTACTCTTTCTATTTGTGGTGTTCCAGTTAGAGTGTTGTTTGATACTGGAGCGTCGCATTCTTTTGTTTGTGATGATTTGGTAAGCCGGTTAGGTATGAAACCGGATATTGTTGATAGGCCATTGGTTGTGACTAATCCAGTGGGGGGTTCGTCATGTTTGTGTATGATATGCCGTGGTCTAGTTGTGTCGAGTCATGATTGCTCGTTTGTTTGTGATTGCTTTGTTCTGAACTTTGCGGGGTTCGGAATTATTTTGGGTATGGACTGGCTTAGGAAGTATGCGGCAAGGATTGATTGTGAGAGGCTTGAGGTGACAGTCGGGAATGTGGAAGGGCGAAAGGTTGTGATACGATGTAAGCATGAAGAAGGCGTCTTCATGAGCTTCATGTATTCGCTAGTTGTTCCACGGGATGGACTGTCATTGGTGCCTATTGTGAATGAGTTTGAGAATGTCTTTGAGGAAGTCAAAGGGTTGCCGCCGCATAGGGAGATCGAGTTTCGTATCGATCTAGTTGAGGGAGCCAGACCTGTTGTGATGCCTCTTAGGCGGATGGCACCGAGGGAGCAGCAAGAGCTGAAGGTGCAAGTTGATGACCTTTTGCAGAAAGGATTCATTCGGAGAAGTGTGTCCGAATGGGGTGCGCCAGTTGTGTTCGCAACCAAAGCGGATGGATCGTTGAGGTTGTGTGTGGATTATCGTGAGCTGAATAAGGTGACTAAGAAGAACAAGTATCCATTGCCGAGAATAGATGACTTGTTTGATCAGCTTCACGAGGCTAAGGTGTTTTCTCAGATGGATTTGGCAACGGGATTTCACCAGTTGAGAGTGGCGAAGGATAGTGTGCCGAAGACTGCTTTCAGGACACCATCCGGGTTTTATGAGTGGCTGGTAATGCCGTTTGGATTGACTAACGCGCCAGCATATTTTGTGGATCTTATGAATAGAGTGTTCAGAGATCAGTTGAATAAGTTCGTGCTTGTGTTCGTGGATGATATTCTGATTTATTCCAGAACTGAGGGAGAGCACAAGACGCACTTGAGGATTGTTTTGGGAATCTTACGGAAACATCAGCTGAAGGCTAAGTTTTCGAAGTGTCACTTCTGGAAGAATGAAGTGAGGTTCTTAGGTCATGTTATTTCTGGAAATGGAATAGCGGTTGATCCCGCTAAGGTGGCAGCGATCCAGGATTGGGTTAGGCCTAAGAATGCATCTGATGTGAGAAGTTTTCTTGGATTAGCAGGATATTATCGTCGGTTTATCAAAGACTTTTCCAAGATAGCTGCACCGTTGACAGGATTGACGAAGAAGAATCAAGTGTTCAGATGGAATGATAAGTGTGAACAAGCTTTCATAATCCTGAAAGAGCGACTGACGAGCGCTCCTGTTTTGACTATTCCAAGTGGGAATGATGAGATGGTGGTTTACACCGATGCATGTGGCACTGGACTAGGAGCGGTGCTAATGCAGAAGCATAAAGTTGTTGCGTATGCTAGTCGACAACTAAAGCCGCATGAAAGGAATTATCCGACTCATGATTTGGAGTTAGCGGCGATTGTGTTTGCTTTGAAGGTGTGGAGACATTATCTATTGGGAGTTAGATTCGAGTTGTTTACAGATCATAAGTCGTTGAAGTATCTGTTCTCCCAAAAGGATTTAAATCTTCGACAGCAACGATGGCTAGAGTTCCTAGCATCTTATGATTTTGGTATAGCCTA
Organism: Allium cepa; assembly: GCA_030765085.1. NCBI lineage: Eukaryota > Viridiplantae > Streptophyta > Magnoliopsida > Asparagales > Amaryllidaceae > Allium > Allium cepa. The sequence goes on from CM060942.1 coordinate 13,056,703, forward strand.
TACTCCAGGAAAAGGTAACGTAGTGGCAGATGCGTTAAGTCGAAGACATGCAGGTTTGGGAGCCATGTTTTCGGAATGGAAGAGTCTTGAGTATTTGGCTGGATTTGACTTCAGGCCTAGATGTGAATTGGAACCTAAGATGTTGGCAAACTTATCGATAAGGCCTACTCTTGTGGAAAGGGTTGGCGAGAGCCAAAAGGGAGATGATAAGCTTGTCAAGATTATCTGTGATTTGGAATCTGGATTGGACCCGGAGAAGGATAAAGGATTTGAAGTCGATCGAGAGGGTTGGCTTCGAAAGCAAGGGCGACTAGTTGTTCCCGATGTAGATGGATTGAGAGATGAAGTTCTGAGGGAGAGTCATCACTCGAAGTTGACAATTCATCCAGGTGGAAATAAGATGTATCGGGATATGAAGAGAACCTACTACTGGGAAGGTATGAAGAAGGATGTTGGAAATTTTATTTCCAAGTGTATGAATTGCCAGTTGGTGAAAGCTGAGCAGAAGAAGCCCAGTGGATTGCTTCAGCCATTAGAGGTTCCTACATGGAAGTGGGAGCAGGTGTCGATGGATTTTATCGATGGTCTGCCTAGGACAAGAGCGGGAAATGAAGGGATTTGGGTCATTGTAGATCGTTTGACCAAGAGTGCAAGGTTCATTCCTGTTCGATCGACTAGGACTGCATCGAAGTTGGCTGAATTATATGTGAAGTGGATAGTTCGTTTCCATGGTGTTCCGAAGAGTATAGTGAGCGATCGAGACCCGTTGTTCACTAGTGGATTTTGGAAGAGCTTCCAGGAAGTTTTGGGAACTGAGTTGTGTTTGAGTACAGCTTATCACCCTCAAACAGATGGTCAGACTGAGAGAGTCAACCGAGTTTTGGAAGATCTTCTTAGAGCATGTGTTTTGGACTTCGGAGGATCATGGGAAGATCACCTTCATTTGGTGGAGTTTGCTTATAATAACAGTTATCAGTCGAGTATTGGTATGGCACCATATGAGGCATTATATGGAAGACCGTGTAACTCTCCGACATGTTGGTTGGAAACTGGAGAAAAGCTGATACTTGGGCCAGAGATGATTCGACAGACTTCAGATTGTATAGAGATCATTCGGCAACGAATGAAGGCAGCCCAAGATCGTCAGAAAAGTTATGCCGATAATCGTCGTAAGGATTTGGAATTCGACGTAGGTGATATGGTTTTTGTGAAGATTTCTCCTCTGAAGAGTGTCATTAGATTCGGGAAGAAAGGGAAATTGACTCCGAGATTTGTTGGACCATTTCCGATTATCGAGCGAATTGGAAAGCTCGCTTATAGATTGGAGTTACCGGAAAAGATGGCGGGTGTGCACAATGTTTTTCATGTATCTTATCTACGGAAGTATGTGCACGACCCAACTACGGTAGTTTCTGCTGATAGCTGTGAAGACTTGGAGGTTGATCCAGTTGTTTCGAGACCTCGTAAGCCGCTTCGTATTGTTGAAACCGATACGAAACAGCTTAGGAGGAAGACGATTACGTTGCTCAAGGTACAATGGAGTGATGATGTTAACGACTGTACATGGGAGGAGGAAGAGAGGATGAAGGCAGCTCATCCCGGACTCTTCGAGGTATGGCCCTAAAGTGTCGTGACATCTCATGAATTTGTAGCTTGTTCTAAGTCTTAGAATTCTGCATGCTAGGTTAGAATTGGATGCATGGTTTGTTGATTGCTATGGATGATAGGCATGCGGAATAATTTTGATTGCTGTTGTTTGCTTGGAATTTCGGGGGCGAAATTCCTAAGGGGGAGAGAATGTAACGACCCGTATTTTACGTGTCGATAAAACGTAGAATTTGCAGGTCGATAGTGTTGTTTGTGTGGCCTCTAGCTTGAGTCGTTTAGGAGTTGACCCGAGTGCAAGTGATGAGTCGTGACCGACTCATAGATAAGTCGTAGACGACTTAAGGGGATGGACCGAGTTAAGGGATAGAACGGCATAGTAGTTGCCGACTTAAGAAGAGAGGCGAGATAGGGGTCAAGTGATGAGTCGTGGCCGACTCATAGAGGGCCGACTCATAGGCTTAGACGAGTCAAGGGGGGGTGACCGACTCATAGGAGGGGCGGCTTATAGGTTTGGCCGAGATAAGGATAGACCGACCTAAGATAGTGACCGACTCATGGGTTAGCGGCTTAAGGGGCTAAGGCTTAGGTCGTGGGGTCTTGAGTCGGTAGGGGCTGGGGTCGGCAGGGTGTTGTCTCGTGAAGTTGTTGAGTCGGCATGGGGATGAGTCGGGGACGACTCAGGAGTTGGGTCGGCGACGACTTAAGAGCGACGACTCATGGTTGATTCAGCCTATAAATAGAGGGGTTTGGCTCACTTTTTGGCACCGGTTTTTGAAGATGTTTACTTATGCAAGTTTGTTTAATAAGCATTAGAGACAAAACCCATGTTTTATATTTGATAGATCTATGCTAAAAACCATGATTTCACATATGTTGGACTTTTGCTCGTTTATTTACGAAATTCCCATTATAGTTGATATTGCTTAAATTGCTTAATAGATCTTGTTTGAATGATTGATTATTTGAATGTATGATTGATTTGATTGTTTCCAAGTTAGCTAGTAGTTGATTTGGAACAAGATGATGAAAGAGGATTCAAAAGCTATGGAAGAAGGCTCTTGAATGGTGAAAGCTGCTTAAGGCATATGTAGCGGATGTTGAAGCTCATATGTATAGATTGGATGATGTTGAGATGGGACTTTGCCATGATTTGATGAGGCAAACCATGTTGTTGAGTTGAGACTTTGCTTTGATGCGATGAAGCGAAGTATGATGTGAGTCTTGGCTTAATCCAAGCAGGGATCATTCCAAGCATGTTGATAACTTGAAGAGTAGTTCAAGTTGGTTGATAATGGATTGTTCAAGAGGTAGCTTGAGCTTGTATGAGGATAGTCGTCAAGAAGGATGGCTAGGAGGCTTGGATCTCGTCGTTGTTGAAGGTTCTAGCATGCTCAAAAGCAAGAGTACATGGGGCGCCCATAACGACTACAGGTAGGTAGTCGGGACACCCAAAAGACTACAGGTAGGTAGTTGAGTACTCTGGGCAAAGTAGATAAGTCCTAGGCACAAGGCAGTGTGCGGAGTTATGGTTAGAACCGGGGTTACCATTAGCCCTTGACAGATGGTCATTCAACCAACGGTGAAATCGAGGCAAGGATAACAGTGATAGCCAGAGTCATGGATGTTTGGTTGTATTATCATTCGGCTTCAAGAGCGGTGTTTTCTGGGTGCTTATCTGATCTTGGTTTAGGCCTTGGGGGTTTGTATTTGGAAAACATCGTCCTTGACTCGAGTGGTATTCGCTTTACCTTAATTGTCTATGTTGTTATGCTTGCTTCTCCTTAGTGTATGTCTGGGGCTATCACTGTAGAAAGAGGTGGAGTGGGATGGTTTGGTTCCTATTCCTTTTATCCTTTATGCTCTTTTGGTATGCTTGATAGTTGATTTACTGCTCACTAAGACTTTGTCTGACTCAAGGTTTTATGTCTCCTCTTATTACCTTGGGCTGTTCATCCATGTTGGGATGGGCAGACTAGGTAGCAGGTGACAGGTGCTGTGCTAGGAGTTCTACGATGAAGATGTCGAAGACGAGCAGGAGGCTTTGCATATTAGTTTTCTTACTATATGTACTGGGTATCCGCTGCTGTATTTGGTTGAGTGATTTGTAGTGAGGCTTTCATGTATGGATTTGAGTAGATGATTGTATGAAACAACTGTGATGCTTATATGATGATGTTCTGTTCTATGGAGCTTCACTATATTATATTTCTCTATTGTATTTTATCCATGCGCTGTGAGTTGTACGATAGAGATTCTTTTGTTTTGTTTTACCCTGACTATCGTCCATGGCTGCCTGGCACGCCTTTCAGCGCATTATTTCCTTGTTTTGGTGCGGGAGTCATGGGCGGTCGTCACAGGCTCACTTTTTGGCACCAGTTTTTGAAGCGACGAAGTGCTGCCATTTTGAGAGCTCGACTACAACATTTCTTCATCTTCTTTTCTCCACTCTAATCTAGTTCTAACATCCATCCAAGATCGAAGATCAAGATCGAAGATCCAAGAATCAAAGTTGAAGATCTGCATCCAACGAAGCTAGATTCCATCGTTTCAAGCAAGATTTCGACAAATCAAGCTTGAATCCTTGCTGTCTAGATCTGAAGTGATTTGTTTTTGAAGTGTTTGGGTGATTTGGTGAGTGGTAGTTATCTCTCACGCGGACCCAAAGGAGTATATTGGATTGGTGGTTTGTTGGAGTGTTGTAGATAGTCATTTCATACATTTTCCTTAGATCCAAGTGTAGATCCATTACTTATGAAGATGTTTACTTATGCAAGTTCATTCATCTAGTTGTAGAGACAAAACCCATGATTTATATTTGTTAGATCTATGCTAAAGACCCATGATTCATGTATGTTAGATCTATGCTCATTTATTTACGAAATTGCCATTGTAATTATAAATGCCTATTTAGATCATGTTTGATTACTTGATTTTCTATGTAGATCTTGTTGAATGATTGATTACTTAGATTAATGTTTGATTTGATTGATTAGTTGATCTATTACTTGACTTGGACAAGTAAGGTCGATGGTGATTCAAAAGCTAAGTGGAAAGGCTCTTGAATGGTGAAAGCTGCCTGTAGCATATGAAGCGGATGTGGAAGCTCATATGGATGGATTCGATGATGTGGAACCTTGCCATAATGCGAGAAGGCAAAGCATGATATTGAGATGGGACTTTGCTATGATGTGATGGGGCAGGGCATATGTTGAGATGGGACGGGTCATGATGACGTTCCAAGCACGGGCCATGACGACGTGCGAAGTTATAACTCGGTGATGCGGTCCGAGTTGGGATGGATAATGGTTAGCTTGAGAGGCGCTTGAGCTAGTATGGAAAGAGTCGTCAAGGAGGATGACTAGGAGGCTAAGATCTCATCGTTGTTGAAGGTTCTAGCATACTCAAAGCAAGGGTACGTTGGAACGGGTCACGATGACGTTCCAAGCACGGGTCACGATGACGTGCTAGTACTCTGGGCTGATGCGTTCAGCTTAGGCACGGGTCATGATGACGTGCGGAGTTATGTCTAAAACCGGGGTCACCATTAGCCCTTGACAGGTGGTCATTCAACTAACGGTGAAATCAAGGCAAGGATAACAGTGATAGCCAGAGTCATGGATGTTTGGTTGTATTATCATTCGGTCTCAAGAGCGGTGTTTTCTGGGTGCTTATCTGATCTTGGTTTAGGCCTTGGGGGTTTGTATTTGGAAAACATCGTCCTTGGCTCGAGTGATTATTGCTTTACCTTAATTATCTGCTATGTTATGCTTGCTTCTTCCTAGTATGTGTCTGGGGATATCACTGTAGGAAGAGGTGGAGTGGGATGGTTTGGTTCCTATTCCTTTTATCCCTTATGCTCTTTTGGTATGTTTGATAGTTGATTTACTGCTCACTAAGACTTTGTCTGACTCAAGGTTTTATGTCTCCTCTTATTACCTTGGGCTGTTCATCCATGTTGGGATGGGCAGACTAGGTAGCAGGTGACAGGTGCTGTTCTTGGAGATCTACGCTGATGATGACGAAGACGAGCAGGAGGCTTTTGCATATTATTTCCTATTATATGTACTGGGTGTTCCGCTGCTGTATTTGTTTGAGTGTTATGTAGTGAGGCTTTGATGTATGGATGATTCATATGTTTGTATAAAGCTATTATGATTAGATGATGATATTCTGTTCTATGGGAGCTTCACTGTATTATATTTCTCTATTGTATTTTATCCATGCGCTGTGAGTTTTACGATAGAGTCTGCGATGTTTATGTTACCCTTGACAGTCACTCATGGCTGCCTGGCACACTTTCAGCGCACTATTCCCTTGTTTCCGTGCGGGAGTCATGGGCGGTCGTCACATTTGGTATCAAAGCTTTGGTTAATCGATTTTTAGCCAACGCTCGCTGACGTAACTGCGTATGAGAGACGTAATTGTATTTTGATGGATGATTACTATAAATAATATAGTAGTTTAGAAGGATTTGAACTCCTTATGCAGTTGTTTCTCAAGGTGTTCTAAGTCATTCCTTTTTGTAGATATTGAGGATGAGTCGAAGGGGGAGACCAACTGCTAGGGAAGGCCGTGCTGCTAGGGAAGCTGTTGATTATGCTCCTATGTTTGAGGCCATGATGACTTCGATCATGAGAAGGATACCAGCCTCGGGGCCATCAGTAGATGTTGGAGTTCAAGTTCAAGCTCCAAGACCAGAAGATTTTGCTAAGCTTTGCAAGGACTGTACTTCTCTTGGAGGAAAAGCTTTCTTGGGGACGGAATCGACCATTGAAGTGCAGAGATGGATTGATGCTTGTCGAAGGATTTTTGGTGATTTGGGAATTGAGGATGCAACCAAGAGGAAGCTTGCATCAAGACAGCTTCAGGGAAGAGCTGCTGATTGGTGGAATTCCATCACCATCGATACTCCAGAGGAAGGGATCACTTGGGAGCAATTCCAAGTCAGATTTGAAGCCAAGTTCATCTCTACGGCTTAGAAATCTGTTTTGTTTAAGAGGTTTGTGGAGCTCAAGCAAGGTGGGAGACCAGTTCTTGAGTATATTTCTGAGTTTGAAGCTTTGTCCAAGTATGCCAGATCGTATATTGATTCTCCCTACCAGAAGAACGAGAAGTTTGTGACCGGTTTGGACGCTTATCTTGGAAGGCAGTTAGTGGATCATTTGGACGATCCGTTTGAGAAGCTTGTGGAAAAAGCTCTTAGGCATGAGAGTTTGTTTCCCAGGGAAGGTTCTGTTGTTGCTGTAACCAAGGAAGGGTCTAAGCCACAGCAGGGTGGAAATAAGAAGAGGAAGCAGCAGCAACAGAAGGGAAAGGATGGCCAGAAGAAGTTGAAAGGCGAAGTGACTTGCTACAACTGCCGACAGAAGGGTCATCTCTCCCGGGATTGCAAGAATCCAAAGGTGCAGTTGAAGTGCCACAACTATGATAAGCTGGGACATATCAAGAAGGACTGTCCAGAACCGAGGAAAGATAGGCAGGTTGTGCAAGCTTATGCTTTGGGAGCTGTGTCGTCGTCTTCAAAAGCTCCTATTGCTGAAGAGAAGGGGAAGAGTGTGGTGGTTCAAGGTACTCTTTCTATTTGTGGTGTTCCAGTTAGAGTGTTGTTTGATACTGGAGCGTCGCATTCTTTTGTTTGTGATGATTTGGTAGGCCGGTTAGGTTTGAAACCGGATATTGTTGATAGGCCATTGGTTGTGACTAATCCAGTTGGGGGTTCGTCATATTTGTGTATGATATGTCATGGCCTAGTTGTGTCGAGTCATGATTGCTCGTTTGTTTGTGATTGCTTTATTCTGAACTTTACGGGGTTCGGAATTATTTTGGGTATGGACTGGCTTAGGAAGTATGCGGCAAGGATTGATTGTGAGAGGCTGGAGGTGACAGTCGGAAATGTGGAAGGGCGAAAGGTTGTGATACGATGTAAGCATGAGGAAGACGTCTTCACGAGCTTCATGTATTCGCTGGTTGTTCCACGGGATGGACTGTCGTCGGTGCCTATTGTGAATGGATTTGAGGACGTCTTTGACGAGGTCAAAGGGTTACCGCCGCATAGGGAGATCGAGTTTCGTATCGACCTAGTTGAGGGAGCCAGACCTGTCGTGATGCCTCTTAGGCGGATGGCGCCTAGGGAGCAGCAAGAGTTGAGGGTGCAAGTTGGTGACCTTTTACGGAAGGGATTCATTCGGCGTAGTGTGTCCGAATGGGGTGCACCAGTTGTGTTTGCAACCAAAGCGGATGGATCGTTGAGGTTGTGTGTGGATTATCGTGAGTTGAATAAGGTGACTAAGAAGAACAAGTATCCATTGCCGAGAATAGATGACTTGTTTGATCAGCTCCACGAGGCTAAGGTGTTTTCTCAGATGGATTTGGCAACGGGATTTCACCAGTTGAGAGTGGCGAAGGATAGTGTGCCGAAAACTGCTTTCAGGACACCATCCGGGTTTTATGAGTGGCTGGTAATGCCGTTTGGATTGACTAACGCACCGGCATATTTTGTGGATCTTATGAATAGAGTATTCAGAGATCAGTTGAACAAGTTCGTACTTGTGTTCGTAGATGATATTCTGATTTATTCCAGAACTGAAGAAGAGCACAAGACGCACTTGCGTTTGGTTTTGGAAATCTTGCGGAAACATCAGCTGAAGGCTAAGTTTTCGAAGTGTCACTTCTGGAAGAATGAAGTGAGATTCTTAGGCCATGTTATTTCTGGAAATGGAATAGCGGTTGATCCCGCTAAGGTGGCGGCGATCTAGGATTGGGTTAGACCTAAGAATGCATCTGATGTGAGAAGTTTTCTTGGATTAGCAGGATATTATCGACGGTTTATCAAAGACTTTTCCAAGATAGCTGCACCATTAACAGGATTAACGAAGAAGAACCAAGTGTTCAGATGGGATGACAAGTGTGAGCAAGCTTTCGTAATCCTAAAAGAACGACTGACAAGTGCTCCTGTTTTGACTATTCCAAGTGGGAATAATGAGATGGTGGTTTACACCGATGCATGTGGTACTGGACTGGGAGCAGTGCTAATGCAGAAGGGTAAAGTTGTTGCGTATGCAAGTCGACAACTGAAGCCGCATGAAAGGAATTATCCGACTCATGATTTGGAGTTAGCGGCAATTGTGTTTGCTTTGAAGATGTGGAGACATTACCTGTTGGGAGTTAGATTTGAGTTGTTTACAGATCATAAGTCGTTGAAGTATCTGTTCTCCCAAAAGGATTTGAATCTTCGGCAGCAACGATGGCTAGAGTTTTTAGCATCATATGATTTTGGTATAGCTTATACTCCGGGAAAAGGTAACGCAGTAGCTGATGCGTTGAGTCGAAGACATGCGGGATTAGGAGCCATGTTTTCGGAATGGAAGAGTCTCGAGTATTTGGCTGGATTTGATTTCAGGCCCAGATGTGAATTGGAACTTGAGATGTTGGCAAACTTATCGATAAGGCCTACTCTGGTGGAGAGAATTGGCGAGAGCCAAAAGCGAGACGATAAGCTTGTCAAGATTATCCGAGATTTGGAATCTGGATTGGACCCAGAAAAGGATAAAGGATTCGAAGTCGATCGAGAGGGTTGGCTTCGGAAGCAAGGACGACTAGTTGTTCCCGATGTAGATGGATTGAGAGATGAAGTTCTTAGGGAAAGTCATCACTCGAAGTTGACAATTCATCCAGGAGGAAATAATATGTATCGGGATATGAAGAGAACCTATTACTGGGAAGGTATGAAGAAGGATGTTGGAAATTTTATTTCTAAGTGTATGAACTGCCAGTTGGTGAAAGCTGAGCAGAAGAAGCCCAGTGGATTACTTCAGCCATTAGAGGTTCCTACATGGAAATGGGAGCAAGTGTCGATGGATTTTATCGATGGCCTACCTAGAACCAGGGCAGGGAATGAAGGGATTTGAGTCATCGTAGATCGTTTGACTAAGAGTGCAAGGTTCATTCCTGTTCGATCAACTAGGACTGCATCAAAGTTGACTGAGTTGTATGTTAAGTGGATTGTTCGATTCCATGGTGTTCCGAAGAGAATAGTGAGCGATCGAGACCCATTGTTCACTAGTGGATTTTGGAAGAGCTTCCAGGAAGTTTTAGGAACTAAGTTGTGTTTGAGTACAGCTTACCACCCCCAAACAGATGGTCAGACTGAGAGAGTCAACCGAGTTTTGGAAGATCTTCTCAGAGCTTGTGTTTTGGATTTCGGAGGATCATGGGAGGATCATCTTCATTTGGTGGAATTTGCGTATAACAACAGTTATCAGTCGAGTATTGGTATGGCACCATTTGAGACATTGTATGGAAGACCGTGTAACTCTCCGACATGTTGGTTGGAAACTGGAGAAAAACTGATACTTGGGCCAGAGATGATTCGACAGACTTCGGATTGTATATGGATCATTCAGCAACGAATGAAGGCAGCCCAAGATCGTCAAAAAAGTTATGCTGATAATCGTCGTAAGAATTTGGAATTCGACGTAGGTGAGATGCTTTTTGTGAAGATTTCTCCTCTGAAGAATGTTATTCGATTTGGAAAGAAAGGAAAGTTAACTCCGAGATTTGTTGGACCATTCCCGATTATCGAGCGAATTGGAAAGCTCGCTTATAGATTGGAGTTACCGGAAAAGATGGCGGGTGTGCACAATGTGTTTCATGTATCTTATCTACGGAAGTATGTGCATGACTCAAATACCTTGGTTTCTGCTGATAGCTGTGAAGATTTGGAGGTTGATCCAGTTGTTAGAAGACCTCGTAAGCCGCTTCGTGTTGTTGAAACCGACACGAAACAGCTTAGGAGGAAGACGATTACGTTGCTCAAGATACAATGGAGTGACGATGTTAACGACTATACGTGGGAGGAGGAAGAGAGGATGAAGGCAGCTCATCCTGAACTCTTCAAGGTATGGCCCTAAAGTGTCGTGACATCTCATGAATTTGCATCTTGATCTAATCTTAGAATTTTGCATGCTAAGTTAGAAATTGGATGCATGGTTTGTTGATTGCTATGGATGGTAGGCAGGCGGAATAGTTTTGATTGCTGTTGTTTGTTTGGAATTTCGGGGGCGAAATTCCTAAGGGGGAGAGAATGTAACGACCCGTATTTTTACGGATCGAAAGATCGTAAAACTGTTGTTGTCTTTAAGTCGTTAGTGCTTAAGTCGTATGGTGTGTAGAGGCTTAGGTTGAAGGGTAGCCTAGGTCGTTCGGAGTTGAGTCGTGACCGACTTAGCGTCTTAGGTCATGTGGCCGAGTTATAATAGCTAACGAGTTAACTAGTGGTCGAGTTAGGATGTGGGATGACTCATGGACTTGGATGAGTTAACATGTTAAGTATTAGGTCCCAGGCGACCTATAGATATGAGCGACTTAAGGTCTGGGTTGAGTTAGGTCGTTGGCAAGTTAGGGAGTTAGGTCGTTAAACGACCTAAGATAGCCGCGTGGTTGTTGGGGGTTTAGTGATAAGTCGCATGAACGACTTAATGCTAAGTCGCGCGAGCGACTTAGTGTTAGCCGCGGGTGTTGATAAGTCGCGAACGACTTAATTGTTAGGTGTTAAGTCGCGTGAGTCTAGGTCTGCACATACTAAGTCGTTAGCGACTTAGTGATAGGTCGTAACTCGTGTTGCTCGATAGGTCGGTAGGTTATTAGGTTGCTAGGTTGCCTCTAGCGTTAAGTGGACAATAGTTAGGTCGTCTAACGACCTAAGGAAGGATTGTATAGATTGTTAGGTCGCGTGCCTATATTTTAGGTCGCATGAAGGTCTGGGAACTTAGGTCGTTGACTCGGTAATGGGTTAGGTCGGCTATGCCGAGTTAAGGTTAGGTCGTTCTAACGGCTTTGGGTTGGGTCGGCATCTCCGATGAGTCGTGGAGTTTGTTTAGACCGTTAGGTCATGAGGTAGATAGGTCGGTAACGACCTAAGTTAGGCCAGGGAAAGATTTTAGGTCGGCAACGACCTAAGGCCGAGCACGAGTTATAAGGCCTGGATGACCTAAGGGGTGATCAGCCTATAAATAGAGGGCTTTGGCTCACTTTTTGGCACCAGTTTTTGAAGCGATGAAGTGCTGCCATTTTGAGAGCTCGACTACAACATTTCTTCATCTTCTTTTCTCCACTCTAATCTAGTTCTAACATCCATCCAAGATCGAAGATCAAGATCGAAGATCCAAGAATCAAAGTTGAAGATCTTCATCCAACGAAGCTAGATTCCATCGTTTCAAGCAAGATTTCGACGAATCAAGCTTGAATCCTTGCTGTCCAGATCTAAAGTGATTTGTTTTTGAAGTGTTTGGGTGATTTGGTGAGTGGTAGTTATCTCTCACGCGGACCCAAAGGAGTATATTGGATTGGTGGTTTGTTGGAGTGTTGTAGATAGTGATTTCATACATTTTCCTTAGATCCAAGTGTAGATCCATTACTTATGGAGATGTTTACTTATGCAAGTTCATTCATCTAGTTGTAGAGACAAAACCCATGATTTATATTTGTTAGATCTATGCTAAAGACCCATGATTCATGTATGTTAGATCTATGCTCATTTATTTACGAAATTGCCATTGTAATTATAAATGCCTATTTAGATCATGTTTGATTACTTGATTTTCTATGTAGATCTTGTTGAATGATTGATTACTTGGATTAATGTTTGATTTGATTGATTAGTTGATCTATTACTTGACTTGGACAAGTAAGGTCGATGGTGATTCAAAAGCTAAGTGGAAAGGCTCTTGAATGGTGAAAGCTGCCTGTAGCATATGAAGCGGATGTGGAAGCTCATATGGATGGATTCGATGATGTGGAACCTTGCCATAATGCGAGAAGGCAAAGCGTGATATTGAGATGGGACTTTGCTATGATGTGATGGGGCAAGGCATATGTTGAGATGGGACGGGTCATGATGACGTTCCAAGCACGGGCCATGACGACGTGCGAAGTTATAACTCGGTGATGCGGTCCGAGTTAGGATGGATAATGGTTAGCTTGAGAGGCGCTTGAGCTAGTATGGAAAGAGTCGTCAAGGAGGATGACTAGGAGGCTAAGATCTCATCGTTGTTGAAGGTTCTAGCATACTCAAAGCAAGGGTACGTTGGAACGGGTCACGATGACGTTCCAAGCACGGGTCACGATGACGTGCTAGTACTCTGGGCTGATGCGTTCGGCTTAGGCACGGGTCATGATGACGTGCGGAGTTATGTCTAAAACCGGGGTCACCATTAGCCCTTGACAGGTGGTCATTCAACTAACGGTGAAATCAAGGCAAGGATAACAGTGATAGCCAGAGTCATGGATGTTTGGTTGTATTATCATTCGGTCTCAAGAGCGGTGTTTTCTGGGTGCTTATCTGATCTTGGTTTAGGCCTTGGGGGTTTGTATTTGGAAAACATCGTCCTTGGCTCGAGTGATTATTGCTTTACCTTAATTATCTGCTATGTTATGCTTGCTTCTTCCTAGTATGTGTCTGGGGGATATCACTGTAGGAAGAGGTGGAGTGGGATGGTTTGGTTCCTATTCCTTTTATCCCTTATGCTCTTTTGGTATGTTTGATAGTTGATTTACTGCTCACTAAGACTTTGTCTGACTCAAGGTTTTATGTCTCCTCTTATTACCTTGGACTGTTCATCCATGTTGGGATGGGCAGACTAGGTAGCAGGTGACAGGTACTGTTCTTGGAGATCTACGCTGATGATGACGAAGACGAGCAGGAGGCTTTTGCATATTATTTCCTATTATATGTACTGGGTGTTCCGCTGCTGTATTTGTTTGAGTGTTATGTAGTGAGGCTTTGATGTATGGATGATTCATATGCTTGTATAAAGCTATTATGATTAGATGATGATATTCTGTTCTATGGGAGCTTCACTGTATTATATTTCTCTATTGTATTTTATCCATGCGCTGTGAGTTTTACGATAGAGTCTGCGATGTTTATGTTACCCTTGACGGTCACTCATGGCTGCCTGGCACACTTTCAGCGCACTATTCCCTTGTTTCCGTGCGGGAGTCATGGGCGGTCGTCACAGTCCTATTTAATTTACCATTGCTACATTTCCTTTTTACGTTTGCTTCATAATAAACTATATATTTTTTGTTTCTTCTAAATTTAATTACTCAATTTTAAACAAAATAACCAAACTTAATTATTGAAAATTTACGGGTCGTTACAGCGGCATAATTCTTTAACGCTTACCTTCAATCACAGATTCACAGATAAATGTGTCATAGATAAAATAAATTATACACAGCTCAATTCACAAAACAGAATATTATAGTCCAGAGATAACAATCAATTCAAGGCATTTCATACAACGCATACATTCATAGGCAATCCAAACATTCAATAATCATTTATAAAACAAGATTAATTTATTGTTTAATCCTAAATTAATTCAATTTAATTACATTAAATTAATTGCTCATGAGTTAATTATCAAATCTTGATTTAATTTATTTACATATCATTTGATATTAATGAAATTAATCAAACTTAATTATTTATCTTAATGACGAGACAATCCAAATGACATACAGATATCAATGACGCGATTATCCGATCAAAAGTCGATACAAACACTGATATACGTTGCTATTCCGTACGGAAAAATCCAAACGGAGCTAGAAACGTCCAAAATTTGTGAAACGAATTACACAGTCTTATTCAGAACTTTCTAAATAAAATTTCTCATGTTGACATATTTAAATTTTAGGACACTTTTATTATCATCAATTTTTTTCTGATTGGAATTGAAATAAAATTACACTAGAAAATAAACTTCAATATTATCAGATGAAAATTTACAATTCGTTATGTTTAAATAGACGTATTTCAAATATCAAATTTTTATCTCAAAATATTATTATTTAAATTTCACAAAATTCAATTAATTAAATAAATAAAACCAATAAAATTTATGGGTCGTTACACTCTCCCCCACTCAAAACTTTTCGTCCCCGAAAAGGAAGGAGGTAGGAGAATAAAAAACCAGAAAAGAAAACAGACTGGAGCAAAAGAAAACGATTAATTTAAACCAACAAATTTCATTAAAATAAAATAATATTCAATAATTGATTTTAAATTCAAGGTATTTTCATTTAGCTGATTTAACTTCTAGTTATTAATTCCCTCAAAACAACTTTATTTATTTGTCTCATTTATCATTCAATTAACTTATTATACTACTTATCCCTGTTAATATTTTTAGTTAAAATTTAAGCGTATAACATTTATTTTAACCACTCAAATTTTATTTATAAAATCCTTTTTATGTTGTATATTATCAAATTACATTGTTAACTTCTAATAATTAAGGTAAATTATATTGGAATGCAATAAAGTATTATACAAATAAAATTTTATTAATTCAATTATCCAAGCTTACATATTTATTTAAAATTTTGGTTTCATTTTATAATGGTAATTACCCTTTAAATAAACTTTAAGAATTAAATTTCTAATTATCTTCAAACTATTTTAGAGATAAATAAATATACACTACATATCAAATCGAATTTTAAATCATATATCACACATATTATAAATCAAGTCATATTTTAGAAACCCAAATCAATTCAACTCTCCAAAGCAAGACTGTAGCAAAACTACAGAATGTTCTCTTCATTTCGAAACTCAAAAATGAAAGTTGATGATGCTGCAGTCATCACTGAAATTATTTTCCAACGACGAAGAAAAGAGCTCTGATTTAACCAATTAAAATTCTTTGAAGCAATTTCTACCTGAAATACTTCAAATAATACATCGTTTAAAACTTTAAATACAAAGTTTGAAATCATCGGAAATTAAATTCTTAGTTTCTTGTTTTAAATTCATTTAAATTTCCAATTTAATTTATAGCCATGTTTTATAGTTCACTTATTTATATATGAAACAAAGACTAATGGGTACAAGCTACATACAAAGTCAAGTAATATATCTTGACGTCCAATTCAATTACTATCAAAATTCAAAAAATTATACTTATATATAGGTACAATATAATTATACAAAATTTATTTTATTTATTAAATTTGAAAACTAGATTGTGTCGGTTTGCTCTGTTCAAGTGTTTTGGAGATCCTATCGATAGCGTTGATCAGACGAATCGATCGAAAACCCAAATCAACATTAATAACTCAAACAATACAAAATATAAAACAATTTAAATATAGATTTACAAATACACTATACATGAACAGATTTTCAAAGAAAGGGTAGAGATTCAAATTTGATTAACTCAAATCAACATATAAGTTGGAACAAAAGTTAAGATGATTAACTAACCAAATAAGGAAATGGATAAGCTTATATAAATCTCGGGCAACCTTAACCAGGTCAACCGTGCTTCAAAAATTAGATCAAATGTGGAATTTTGTGGTAAATCCACATTCTATCTCAAGATATAGAATTCGGGATGACAAGAGAAACTGGCATCTAACCGAGGATATATAGAAATCGCCGGTGAATCAATGCTTATTGTAAAGGAGTTTCCCCCTTTACATGTCATTCAAAATGGAGTTATGGGATACTCCAGAATCAAAAGAAGATGAATAGTGGGGGAACAAGGATGAAATTTGGAACCGCAAGGAACGTTTCAAAATTCAAAGGAAATAGAGTGAAAGAGAAAGAGAATCAAACTTGAACGAAAGTGGTTCTTTGAATAAATTTACCATATATGCTAAGTTTTGTCTAGAGCCAAAGCTCTGATACCAACTGTAACGACCCGATATTTTCAACCATTCGCATCCGTACATGTCGGACTTGAATCGCTCAAAATGCCGAATTGTTAATTATAAATTAGGTAAATCTCATAATATACAACAAATAAGTAAATCAAAGAATCACAGACACGGAGTAACATAATGCTGCAGGAGAAAAGAGAATAGTAGTTCATAAAGCTACAATATATATAACAGAGTTAAATAAGTTACAATAGAAGTTCAATTACAATAGTCAATTACAAGATCAGAATAAATCACTAGAATCAACTGAATAACTGGAATCAACTGGATAATTGAAAGTTAAATAGATAGCTGGATCTCCAAGTGAAGCTCCAACTCCGAAGGTGAGTCTCTAATGCTGTATCACTCATTCAGACCTGAGCGTAAAGCAAAACACAAACACTCGAGTCAGGATTAACATTCTTATATCAATAAATCCAACTCAAGTGAAATAATAGCTAAAATACAAGTAACTCAAAAGGTGTTTGGGATAACCATCCTCTAAGTATCCGTTAAACTATTTACTACGTAGTAATATTTTTCTATTGTAATAATGTCTAGTAAAATAAACTTACATTTAAATAGCGTTAAGGGGTTACTCACATAGCCCTTAACACGTAATAGTCTCAGTAGTCCATCCAGTATCATGGTCCCCCCTGATCGGGATGCCACCAGAGGATATTCCATGAGCTACGGGAGAAAACCAAACTCGTACAAGGCGTGCTAGGGTAGGTGACACGGCACAACGAGGCAATGCCAGGGTCGATATACCAATTACGATCCGGACTGGTGGTGATGCATAGCGCGCAGCTACCGCCCACCTTGAGCCACGCTCCAAAAATTAAAAGGGCCCCAATCAATCACAAAGTAATAGAATGGTATAGTAGAAGTGTGTCCGATAAGAGGAGGTACCTCACTGGTTCGGAATCACTTCAATTTTGGCCACCTTATGCCAACTCTCGGGAGTCGGGTCCACGTATATACCTCAACAGAACGTCGCCACCATCCTACTTCATTCTGGAGTCTCCACCGCGTACACGATTGTTAAAGTGGCTTTCGGAGTTGGCAGAGAGTATGACAACTACCAATCTCGGTCTCTTTAACAACCAAACGTTATTATAACACCGCGGTCATTTCAAAATAATATATACTTTAAAACCAGATTATCACTGCCATTTCAAAACTATATCAATACGATATCATTTCCATTTCAAAACCATATCAATACGACATCATTTTCATTTCAAATACTTCCTTTTCCAAAATCATAGCACTTTCAAAGTTATAACACTTGGAAATCAAAACACTTGAAATTATAACACTTACAAATCATAGTACTTTGAAAATCATAACTTTGAAACATAAATTCCACCACTTAAATGTTGTTGATATTAAAATACTTTATATAATAAAATAACTTCTTCAATTTCACAACTCGATTCCAAACAAATCGATTCCAAAATTTTAAATTTAACCAAATCCCAAATCAAAAATTTCAATTCAATTCAGTTTCCAAATAAACTGTTCTATGTTATATCAATTTCAAAATAGATTTGATTCACAAAATAAACCATTTCAAATTCACTATATTTCCAATCTTAAATATTCAATATTTCAAAACTAAATTTGATAATTCATATATATATATATATATATATATATATATATATATACACACACACACACACATACATATACATACATACACCAAATTCACTCTACTATTATTTAATTTGAAATATTTACTTAATACATCAAATATCCTTTATATAAAACTCCAAATTTCAATTACTGAATATTTCCTCAATTTATTTAAATTTGATATACTCAATTAAATCACCTTAAACCAGGATTAAGTTATAAAACCGTATTCTTTTAAAATCTCAATTTCAATAAATTCCAAATGGATTCTTATTAGGTACAATTCTTAATTAAATAAAATTTCAAATCAATTTCAAAACTATCATCTCAACCTTAATTTATATAAATCATTATAAACTCTATATTAAGATATAATTTAAATAAATACTTATCCATATTATCTTTCAATTAAACCAACTTTTATTAAACTTATTTCATGTCAACCAAATTTATACATAGCTTAAATCAAGAATTTAACTATAAATATAAAATAGCTTTTATACATTATCTAAAATCAGTATTTACATAAAACCCTATTTTCCAAAACCGTAGAAATCAATTTCAGAATATATATGTGTGTGTGTGTGTGTGTGTATATATATAGACCGACAGTGTTTGTATATAATTTTCTATCCTATGCTTAAGTGATACGAATATTTATCATTTCAATCCGCAATTTATATATATGTATATATATATCATTTCAACCCGCAATCCCAAAGTTCATTTCAATTTAAAATCGCTTGGGTCTATCATTTCTACCCTTAACGATTTTCTCCTATTCTAAAGTCTGTTCATGTATGTATCATTTCAAGCCATAGTGAATTCTATCCTAATAAAGAACTTGTAGAGTGATTACAGATATGATAAAAATATAACTAGCATATATCATTAATATAAATAACAGATAATGGTGTCAGATGTCATAGGTAAACAGATATAGATAACACCATATATAGAGCAATGTAAATAACTAACAGCAGCATTTTTTAATTGTCGTTTCAATTGAAATCAAATTTAATAAATATAATGTAACAACCCGCATATTTATCGATTTTATATTTAAATATTTTATTTAAATATTTTATCGTTAGTCGGATTTTAGTCCGAAAAGCTACTTTTTGCATACGGTCGAATTAGGACTCGGGACCACTTCCATTGAGTTTAAAATGTCGTTTGCGACCTTTTTGAGTATAAGCATCGGTATGTTTGGAGAAAGTTGATTTTTGCTACTTTTCACTTTGGGTTTGGTTTGGGCTCAGCCCTATGTTAACTAATGCTCAAATCTGAGCCACTCTTCCCCACTCACTCTCATTCTCTTCTCATTTCAGTCTTCTTAGCATTAATGGTGGGAGAGATTGGAAATTAAAACTCCAAAACCCTAGTTTCTCTTGCAAATCAAATTATTAGCTCCAAACTCAAGAAGAACCCATTGGTAAGCTTCTCTTCTTCTTCTCCAACTTATTCTCTTACCGATTTCAGAAATTCCTAAACCTAATTTCGGGAATGTTCTTGTTTTTGAGCTTAGATTCAAGCTCAATTGAGTTGTGTTGAAGAGAGGTTGATTATCCATTTGCTTTCAAGCTTCTTCTTGTTCGATTTTGTGAAAAGGTGAGATTTTTATCTCACATCTATGACTATAATTATCTTTGGTTGTTGGGTATGAATTCCTAACACTTCTTCATGTGCATTTGCTCTCGATTTGGATTGGTTTTGTGAATATTCCAATTTTTGGGTTTTTAAGTCAAATTTGTGTGAAATCCTTTTATGGATGTTTGATCATGCTTTTAGTGATGCACCGAGGAGCATATAGGGCCGGGTTGCCAATTGGCATAAACCCTTAGAGCCATTGTTCGTCCGGTCGCATTTTGGAAGAGTTTGCTCTTCATTTGAATAAGGCTGAAAAACAGCCCAGGCATGATTCAGTCGACTGAAAACTCTGTTCAGTCGACTGAACCTGGAACTCGAGAGTTTCCAGGCATGATTCAGTCGACTGAAAAATTCTGCACAGTCGACTGAACCTGGAAACAGAAAGTTTCCTGAACCTGGAAAATTTCCAGGTACAGGGTCAGTCGACTGAAAACTCTGTTCAGTCGACTGAACCTGCTGTTTGAGTCCAATTTGCCTTTTTGGATTGAATTTCCAATTTAAATCGATTCTTGATGATCCTATTTATTGTCATCATTTATTATCATCTTTGATGACTTATTTTCTTTGGGAATTTTAGATATATCCACTTCGATGGATCCTTTATCGATTTCGTTGGATTTTTATTCACATCTTTGAATGTGATCTTTGTGATTGATTGTTTCTACAATCCCCTTGTGCTTTGTCACTTTAAAAATATAAAGTTTTCTATACTAGTAGTAAATATTAAAACTCTTTTCTCAAACGTTTTCAATACTATTTTAATACCAAATTCGTTTATAAAACCGTTTTCCAATCTATTAGTATATATATAAACCTTTACCTCACTCGTATGAGAAATCTAATTAAACGACTTAGTAAAACGAGTGGTATGAAACGCTTGCGTTTACTTCGTCGGTTAATTCTTGGACTTGTTCGATTGAATCTCTTGTGACATTCTTCTAGTGGAGATTTACAGTTTGTTCGTAAATGTTTAAGTTAAGCAAGTGGTTATGGGACATGAAACTAAACTTTTATATTTACTAGCTTAGTGTAATTGACACTTCTCGATGATCATGACGATCATTTTTGTGATTTAGACTAGCAATGCGTGATGTCTCTTTGTCTGCGTGGGAGACTAAACCCCGTTCGTGTGTCAAATTTGTGGGGTAGCTACCCACGGTCTTCGGACCATTCGTGTGTCAGGTCTTCGGACCATTCGTGTGTCAAATTAATGGCTAGCTACCATGAGATAGCTTCTCGTTCATGTGTTACAGCTGTTGGTGAGTTTTCATGCTCCCGTTCATGTGATAGGCCTCCCTCCCTTATTTTGTGTGATTTCTGGATTTCGTGTGTCGAATTCTGGAATTTTCTTCTTCACCTAATTTTGTGATTTCTATTGATATGATTTATCAATTCTTGTGCATAGGTGATTTCGTGTGTCATTAACTTGTTGTGAATACAAGTTTTGGGTATGATACCCTTTTTGGATCTTTGAGAAGATTCTTTGATATTGATTAATCGTTTGTTGATTATCATTTACATACTTATAGTAGTATGCCATTATGGATATTATACGTCTTTGCCATATCTTATATGTCATTTATTGTGGCTTGGTGAATGAAATCAGGAGTATGACATCCCTTTTTATCTTGAGTAGATTATCATGATATTGATATATCCCTTGATGATTTTCAATTACTTATGTATTTATCACAGCTTGGCATTGTGATTATTATGTGTTTAGTCATATCTCCTATTCTATATCATGTTATCTGATATTTATAGTTAGACTGATCCGTTTATTATTTTCTTATAAATAATACTCGGGTCAGACCGAGATGTTGCAGGTGCTTCGACTTGACTTCTCTCTTGGGATTGATTTCTCTTGCTTTTGGTTAACTACTTAGATTAGTAGTTTTTGTTGTATACATTAGAGATATAGACTCCATAATGTATACTTATTCTTTTGTGTAGTTCGTGTAACTATTCTTTTGTGATTTTGTGGATCCTTTTTGACCACTACTCTGATGTACACTTTCATGTGTAATATTCATATCTATTTCCGCCTTTGTGATATGAATTGTCTGTGACTGATTTGTGTTATGCTTATTTCTATATTTGTTTTCCGAAGGATTTATATAGCCACCGTGTAGTAGCTTTGATTTTGTGTCGGTATGTCGGATTTCCTCTTGAAATAGAATGCATGTTATATTATCTGACATATCGGTGCTCGCGCAAAGAAATTACACGGATGGTCGCTCCTCAACAGCCTTATTCTCCGTGCTAGTCGACAGCAATCACCGTAATGTTCTTGGCTAGCGTGGGTATAGAGGTGGGGCATTACATATAAGAACGCTAATCGTGAGTGATTTCTCACCTTTCGAGGCTACAGAAGTTTGTCAACAGAACAAGCTACGAATTCCAAATCAAAGCAAGATCGAACGCGAATTGGATGAACAAAGCTGATAAATTGGAATAGACGAAATCAAATCAGAGCTGGATCGATGAAGATAATTGGTATAGGTGAACAATATATAACTACATATATAAACATATTTTAAATACAACCACATTTTTAAATTAAATACACACACACACACACACACATTTCAAAATCATTGTTTTTAAATGAAACATTCATATTAAAAATCAAACATATAATTAAAATAATATATATCTATTTATTTCTTTCTAATCAATATTATTATAAACTAATATACACCTATACTTTGAAATCAACAATATATATGTATAACACATATAAGCTGACACACACACACACACACACACACACATATATATATATATATATATATACTTATATATATATATACTATCAGATTGCAACATATTTTCTTTTCTTTATAAGCTGAATATAAACATAGACTGACAAAATGTGTAACGACCCGAAAATTTCGTTAACTAAATTTGTCATATTTTCCATAATTTTAATAAAATGAATGTTAGGAATTTGGTGTTGCCATTTGTTCTTATTAAAAGTTAACAATTTAAAATGAGATTTCCAATTCAATAAAATAATGTAAATATTGTGGTTTAAATTTTGAATGGAATATGTGAAAACAAAAGTAATTATGGAATAATATGTTATTTATTTAGAGTATTGAATAAAAAAAAATTTTAGCCAATTTTAATTAATGGTAATAATGCGATATAAGCTAATAAATTTGATCTCAATGCGATAACCATTTAATGAAGGTAATGAAACAGGATTTAGAAAAATGTATACTAGGTATAAATCAAATAGAAGGAAACAAACGTATATATCGAATTGATTTATGAATAAATACTTTGGATAGTAATTGAATGTACAGTAATGGTAATTTAAAACCTATTTATAGTAAGACTGCATAAGATTCAGTAAATTAAGTGGTGGAAAGATTTTTTCTAGATATACTTTGAAGATGTGAAATTAAAGGTGAATATTAAAATTGGTTAATCTAAAATAACATTGATTAACCGTAATGGGAATAAATTTGAAAATAAAAATTTATGTTAATACAAGTGGATCAATTACAAACTTAAATGAAACGTTCCAATTTAATAAGAGGTATTCGAATGTTATGTTTTATTTAAAGGTAATAATTGGATTTAATTGGAATTTGTGTATGTTGGATTATATAGGAAAGGAGTATACAAAAACTGTGAATAGTAGAGTAGCAACTGAAAAGGAAGAAATTGAAATAAGGGCAATAAACATTATATAAATTAATAGTAATAAATGCCAACATTGAATTGTAATAAATATAATTAATATTACAAGTGGGTGAACGTAAAGATAAGGGTTAAGAGTGTTGGAATAGGTATACTAGAATAACTATAAAGTGTTAATGTACGTATTTATAGCAACATGAATTATTGAAGGAAAATAATTGGTAAACGGGGTTTGGGCTAAGGAAATGTTATCGATTGTTTTGAAACCTTATTTATTATGGGAAATTAATTTAGCATAAGCAAAACCAATGCAAATATCTAAGTTATCAGTAAAGTAATAATAAATAGTAACCAATGCAAATTTAGGTAACAATAGAATGTGAAATTTGGGGAATAGATGCAAAGTATATATGAGTTGCTAAAAGTATGCATAATAAGTGCAAATTTAATAAATCAATGTCCTGTAGAGGTTGGAGTATGGTTAGTAATAAAAGCTTTCAAAGGAAAAACCTTTAATTTATAAATGAAAATCAATGCATTAAATTAGGTGTAACTGAATGCATGTAAATAATTTTGAAAGAATAAGTTATAAACAATTTATTTGTGCATACCCGATTTAATTGAAATAACAGAAAAGACAAGAACTTGATTTGCCTATATATATATATATATATATATATATATATATATATATATATATTGATAAACTATAACTAAATAGAAAGATTGGTAGTATATAGGATATAAGAAGACAAAGGCAACTAGTAAATTAATAAATGAATTCATAATAATAAGTAGTAATTAATGCATATATATTTGGCATTAGTGATAATTACAAAACTTCACCCATTTATCTAATTTATTTAATTAAATCTAAATCTATGGAAACATTGTTGTAATGATGGTCATAAGTGAATTTGAATGTAAAAGGGTAACAATTATTTAGGTTAACCATTTTGAGTATGTTAAGTTGAGAATGGCAATCGATTGAAATAAATCTAAATTAATTATTTTGTTTTGGTTAATGTGTTCTAGTTAATAAAGGGGAGTTTATAAGAAATAAAGCATGCACTAGTGACATGTGTTATAATTCAAATGTTATTTATACCCGTAAAATGTCTATTTACTGAATAGAAAGATTTTAAATCAATAAGCGAATTTATTGAGGTTCCAAATTTATAATTTATAACATTTAATGTAGACTCAATTACAAAATTGACTTAAATCGTGCAATTAGCGTAGATTTGTTTTGTAATTGGAGTAGTTAATCCTATAAGATGAAGTTAATGCTAATTCTATTTATAATTGGACCATTTGTTGATATAGATTATAGAAAGCAAGATGTATAAATTTAATTAAAGTATCAACATTCAACAATTGTAATTATTGAAAATTAAAATGGAAGTTGAGGATAATAAGGTGAAACCATGAACAAATGTTAATGCATCCTTATTACTGGTAAAAGATGAGTATATAAAAGTTTGAAAATCAAAAATAAGTTTTTGAAAACTTAATTTATAATTTCTAAATATAAGGAAGTGGAGAAATTAACACTGCAATGGATAGACTTATCAGCTTTTAATTTACATCTAAATATTTTTAGATCAATTTGGAAATTAATAAAATTGTGGATATATTTTGAAACGTAAACGAAACGTCTAGATTTACATTTGTATATACGTTAAAATAAAATGTAAATGATAAGGAATTTATTAATTTCCTAAATCCGTAACGTATGTAATTAATATTATTTATCTTTCGGGACCACTTCCGTTTGCACGTTAAAATTCGTGCACACCTATTCTTTTGCCATCTATCTATAAATAGACGATAAAAAAAACCCTAGCCTCCATCATCTATCATTTGTCTGTACGTTCTTTTCTTCAACTCCTTCTCCTCCTCAAATGGATGCAAGCCTAGATCTATTTCTATTCAAATTTCGAATGGAAATTCAAACATCTCAGAAAAATTCCAAAAAAATATATGTCGTAATTTTCATCAATACGAATCTACATCTGCTGTTCGTTTCTCAAGACAGTGAATGGTTTTACTAGAAATCGAGGTCAAACGTTGGAAATTCGAAACCCTATATGTGATTTGGGGCTTTTCGATTTAGGAGTCAATCGGGGAAATTGAAAGATGGGTTTTGAAGCACTCATCAAGAGGAGTCGATAGGTGGTAGTCTCGTGGCCTAGCTCGACCGGAGGCGTTGGGAATTTGACAATTAGGGTTTCGAAACCCTAAGTTTATGGTGGCGGCGGCGAGCACTAGGGGGGTGCCGCACCCACATCTGAAGGAAGAGGAGACTTAGGCGGTGACGTTGGTGGTCACGGCGTGGCACATGGTGGTCAAACGGCGAGGGAAATCATGGTCAAAGGTCACGGCTATAGAGGTTGCCTACGTGTTTTGTTACGAACGTAGTCGCGTGTGTTTGAGGAGAAGCTTCTGTTGATGACGTGGCATAGCATATAGGGTAGGTTTGTGTTATTTTAAATTTTGTTTTCATACGTTCAAATCAACATAACTTTCTCTTACGAACCCGTTTTCACGCGAGATTTTTTTTATTAGGATCGAAATTAAATTCCGGATCTGTTGGCACTGGTATGGAACGATTTGGAGACCGTCAAATTTTTGGGTTTAAATCGGATTTAAATTCGATTTAAATTCAAAAGGTGAGTGTTTTAACCCACTCACAACTTCTAAAAGTTTTTATGTTTGTTAAATTTATTTTAGATATGAGTAGAAATTTATTTATGATTGTTTGGCATGTTTTATTCAGCATATCGGTTAATTCGCATTTATTTAATTTAACTGTCTATTTACTTCATTTATTGCATATTAATTGACAGTTAGAATTTATTTATTTGCATATAAACTACTAGTTAAACAGTTATAAATTTAATTGAATATAAAATGCTAGTTAATAACTGTCAATTATTTCTTGTTATATTGTATATATATTGATGGTTGTTAAACTGATGATGTTTGAAATAATTTTGATTGATGATGGGTGAGTGGATGTTTTATTGTATATCATTAAACTACAAGTTATCATGCATTTTTCATTTCATTCGGGATTGTGGTTTGAAATGATATACAACCGCAAATTTTATTTTTAAATTGCGGATTGAAATGATAAATACCCGTATCACTTGACCATAGGATAGAAAATTTTATAGAGGCACCGTGGTCTGTATATAAATTATTTTAAAGTGATTTCTATGGTTTGGATGGGATACGGTTTATAATTTTTTTTGATATTTTATAAATGTTATTCTTCTATATATATATACATATGAAGTTAAAAATTTTGAAATTAAGCTGTGTATAAATCTATTAAATAAAAATGGGAAAATTGAGAAATGGAATTTGATAATTCATATTGTATGTTTAAGTTTGGAAAATTTTAAGGTATGATATTTATAACTGGATTTTTCCAAGATAAATTTAAAATGAATATTCTAGTATAATTTAATTGAAGAAAATATTTAATTGCTAGAAATTGGAGTTTTATGTAAATATTCAAGACTAAATAATAGAATATTTAATTTGGTTGAAGGAATAAATTCCAACTTTAGTTTTGAAATATTAATACTCCAAATGGATATATATATATATATATATATATATATATAGTGAGAGAGAGAAATTAAAGTGGTTTTGGAACTTGAAAGTGATATTTAAATTTTGGTTTAGACTTTAAATAAAGAAATATATTTGTAAAGCCATGGAAATTATTTTCTTTACAAAGTAACCTTAAAGTCAAACCATTTATTTTATATACCGTTGAATATCCAAACCATTCAAGTTTTAGAAGTTATGGTTTTAAAATATATGAATTTCGAAATATTATGCTTTGAAAGTATAAGTCAAATATTTGGTTTCCAGATATTTTAAATTTTAAAGCAGTATGATTTTGGAAAAGAAATATATTTGGATAAATGATATCATATTGTTTTGGGTTTTAAGATGATATCGTATTCATAGTTTTGAAATGGAATTTTTATTCTGGTTTTAAAGTATAAACTATTTTAAATGACCGCGGTGTTATAATAACGATTGGTTGGCAAAGAGACCGAGATCGGATACTCTCTGTCGATACCGAAAACCACTTTGACTAACCGTGTACACGGTGGAGATACCAGAATGAAGTAGGTTGGTGGCGGCGTTTCCTGTAAGGTAAATACATGGACCCGACTCCCGTGAGTTGGCATAAGGTGGCTAAAACAGGAGCGATTCTCGGGCCAATGAGGTCATTCCTCTGATCGGACACTGCTCTTCGATATTATACTTTGACTTTGGATTGATTCAGTGGCCACTTTTATTTTTGATTTTGGGGGAGTTTGTTCGAGGTGGGCGGCAGCTGCGCGCTGCGCGTTTCCACCAGCCCGGATAGCAATTGGTATATCTACCCTAGCATTGCCTAGTTGTGCCGTGTCACCTACCATACCGAGCCTTTACTACGAGTTTTGATTTGTACCATACCTATGGAGTGCCCTCTGACGACGCCCATTACGGGGGAGATTACGGTACTGTATAGACTATGGGAATATATTCTGTGTTAAGGGCTATATGGGTAACCCCTTAACGCTATTAAAAAGTAAGTTTATTTTATGAATAGACATTATTATAATAGCGCAATATACTACATATTAAATAGTTTAACGGACCCTTAGGAGATGTAAATCCCGAGCATCTCTTGAGTTACTGTACTCATATTTATTTCTGTTAATTTTAATCACATAAGATCTTTTAGTTCTGACTCGAGTGTTTTTGTCTTTTCAAATTCGCTCGGGTCAGTCCGAGCGTTTCAGGATTTGAGGATTTAGCTCTGGAGGACGAAGACAAAGATTTGTATTACTAGTATCTACTATATTATTTCACTACACCATTTAGTTCCGCTGCATTGATAGTATTGGTATGGGTAACTCTGATATTCATTGTACAAGTAAAATAAAATATTTTGTAAAACAGTTTCATGAACTGTATATTTGATTATTATATTTTATCCTTCCGCTGTGAGATTCTGTTTTGTTTTATTTCTTCTCTGTTTTTTTCTTATTTACCCCATAACAATCCGCCCTTCCGTATGGTTTGAATCGTCATGTGTGTCGGTTTAAAGTGTGCGAAAAGGCGGGATGTTATAGTTGGTATCAGATCTTTGGTTTAGTGATAAACCTTGGCTTTGTGGGGTTTGACTCTTCGTTAATAGGGTAGAAATACCCTATGGGAGTCGCTGAGTGTATATTTATGAGAGAGCGTATTTGTTAGTGTTATAAAAAGATTTTGATATTGTGTTAATCTGTTCCATTTTGTATTCATAAATTCTGGTTAATGCATGGGACGCTGTGTCATCAATAGGGATTTCTAAATACTTAATAGGACAGACCGATATAATATCTGTTTTAATATAGGTGAATGAAATAATTTTGCCTATTATATTTTCTATATATAAAATAAATTTTTAAATGATATTATATATATATATATATATTTTGTTGCAATAGATTGGGTGTTAGGAATAAAATTTATATATAATAGGTAAATAAGATTGAATTTAAAATCAATGAAATTTGGAAATTTTAGAACTTAAGTCCGGGATTTTGAAATTTGCTTTCAAAGGATTTTGAAGTATAATAATATTGTTATAAATATTTTCCGATATAAATATTTCAGTATAATCCGGAAGAATTGTTTTAAAGAAGATTTTGGAGAAAATAAGTTTTGTACTTTCCTCTCTGTTGCTGGAAAATAATTTCGGTGATGGCGGCTGCATCATCGACTTTCATTTTCGAGTTTCGAAGGGGAAAGGCCACTGTGGTAAATTCTATTGCAGATTTATTTTGAAATTATTTAAAATTTTAATTGTTTTAAATATAATTAGAGATATAAAAGTTGTAAGAAATTATTTATCTATTATTTTTAAAATAATTTGAAATTTGACCCGGTATTTAATTCTTAAATTTCCATTAATTAATAGTTTAAATTATTTTAGTGAAATTAAAGGTAAGTATTATAAATAGGTGATTTTAAACTTAAGTAAATAAAACGAAACTCTTTAATAAATAAGGATTGATGTGTATGGTTATAAAATTTAGTATGATTTAAATGCTACTAGTTGAATAAAATGGAAAGTATGTAATATAAATAAATGACTATAAACCTTAGGTAATAAATTAATAAAATCCTTTATTTATAAGAATGGAGGTTATAAGGTTAAGAATTTAAGTGTAATTAAAAAAAGGGTTACTATAATATAATATAATAGCATGTAAGCATTTAATAAATGATTGAATTTGAGAAGTGCATTAAATGTAATACAAATAAAAGAGACTTACATAACCTAAATAAAATAAAAATAATGGTAAGTAATAAGTAGAAATAAGGAAACAACCATTGAATGAGAAATAAAATTTGAAGTTTGTTAGAAATAAATGTAAATTATAAAAAGGAAAATTTATGTGGGTTGAATATAAGAAAGGAAATCAAACAATTAAAGTATGTAATGAATTTATATAAGTTGAATTGATTTGTTGGTTTAAATCGATATTGTTTACTTTATAGTTGGCTGGGTAAGGAAATTTGAAGTTGTTGGATGAATAAATAATCTATTTTTGTCCCATCTAAGACTGTTGAGTAAATGATGAACTGGATAGTTATTTTTCATTCCGTACCATTTCAAGTTTTGAACGCGAACAACTATTTGCTTGTTTGATTGAATGGTTGTTTTGTTTTGTTGGGTATACTGTTTGTCGAAATTGATTGTTGTTAGTAGTTGAAACCATGAAAATATTTCACTTTATATAAATAGTTAACCTTTTTAGATTATATAAGTGAAATGCAGGTATGGAAGCAATTGTTACCGCTTTTGTTTCCATAAATTAAGCGTAATTTGCCCAACAAATAGGTACGTTCCCGGTTTACGTTTTGTAGCGCTATTTTTATATATTTTCCCGTGTTGGGATATACTATTTTGAATATTCTATATGATACTTTGTTATATTTTGGTATTATATTTTCCCGAGCCTCTCTGTACAAAGGAGACTCTGCCAAAATTTTCCGTAAATTCTGGACTTAGAATTATGTTGAAAATGTTTTGCAAACTTTAATTATTTAAGTATAAAAGGATATAATGATTATAAAACGGGTATATTTTATTTAAGGTAATAAATTTATTAAATTACTGTTTATAAGTTAAATATTTTGAATAAGATGTATTGTTATTTAATTCTTTCTTCTCCCTTCTTTTCCTTTTCGGGGACGAAAAGTTTTGAGTGGGGGAGAGTGTAACGACCTGAAAATTTCGTTAACTAAATTTGTCATATTTTCCATAATTTTAATAAAATGAATGTTAGGAATTTGGTGTTGCCATTTGTTCTTATTAAAAGTTAACAATTTAAAATGAGATTTCCAATTCAATAAAATAATGTAAATATTGTGGTTTAAATTTTGAATGGAATATGTGAAAACAAGAGTAATTATGGAATAATATGTTATTTATTTAGAGTATAGAATAAAAAAAAATTTAGCCAATTTTAATTAATGGTAATAATGTGATATAAGCTAATAAATTTGATCTCAATGCGGTAACCATTTAATGAAGGTAATGAAACAGGATTTAGAAAAATGTATACTAGGTATAAATCAAATAGAAGGAAACAAACGTATATATCGAATTGATTTATGAATAAATACTTTGGATAGTAATTGAATGTACAGTAGTGGTAAGTTAAAACCTATTTATAGTAAGACTGCATAAGATTCAGTAAATTAAGTGGTGGAAAGATTTTTCCTAGATATACTTTGAAGATGTGAAATTAAAGGTGAATATTAAAATTGGTTAATGTAAAATAACATTGATTAACCGTAAATGGGAATAAATTTGAAAATAAAAATTTATGTTAATACAAGTGGATCAATTATAAACTTAAATGAAACATTCCAATTTAATAAGAGGTATTCGAATGTTATGTTTTATTTAAAGGTAATAATTGGATTTAATTGGAATTTGTGTATGTTGGATTATATAGGAAAGGAGTATACAAAAACTGTGAATAGTAGAGTAGCAACTGAAAAGGAAGAAATTGAAATAAGGGCAATAAACATTGTATAAATTAATAGTAATAAATTCCAACATTGAATTGTAATAAATATAATTAATATTACAGGTGGGTGAACGTAAAGATAAGGGTTAAGAGTGTTGGAATAGGTATACTAGAATAACTATAAAGTGTAAATGTACGTATTTATAGCAACATGAATTATTGAAGGAAAATAATTGGTAAACGGGGTTTGGGCTAAGGAAATGTTATTGATTGTTTTGAAACCTTATTTATTATGGGAAATTAATTTAGCATAAGCAAAACCAATGCAAATATCTAAGTTATCAGTAAAGTAATAATAAATAGTAACAATGCAAATTTAGGTAACAATAGAATGTGAAATTTGGGGAATAGATGCAAAGTATATATGAGTTGCTAAAAGTATGCATAATAAGTGCAAATTTAATAAATCAATGTCCTGTAGAGGTTGGAGTATGGTTAGTAATAAAAGCTTTTAAAGGAAAAACCATTAATTTATAAATGAAAATCAATGCATTAAATTAGGTGTAACTGAATGCATGTAAATAATTTTGTAAGAATAAGTTATAAACAATTTATTTGTGCATACCCGATTTAATTGAAATAACAGAAAAGACAAGAACTTGATTTGCCTAGATATATATATATATATATATATATATATTGAAAAACTATAACTAAATAGAAAGATTGGTAGTAAATAGGATATAAGAAGACAAAGGCAACTAGTAAATTAATAAATGAATTCATAATAATAAGTAGTAATTAATGCATATATATTTGGCATTAGTGATAATTACAAAACTTTACCCATTTATCTAAATTTATTTAATTAAGTCTAAATCTATGGCAACATTGTTGTAATGATGGTTGTAAGTGAATTTGAATGTAAAAGGGTAACAATTATTTAGGTTAACCATTTTGAGTATGTTAAGTTAAGAATGGCAATCGATTGAAATAAATCTAAATTAATTATTTTGTTTTGGTTAATGTGTTCTAGTTAATAAAGGGGAGTTTATAAGAAATGAAGCATGCACTAATGACATGTGTTATAATTCAAATGTTATTTATACCCGTAAAATGTCTATTTACTGAATAGAAAGATTTTAAATCAATAAGCGAATTTATTGAGGTTCCAAATTTATAATTTATAACATTTAATGTAGACTCAATTACAAAATTGACTTAAATCGTGCAGTTAGCGTAGATTTGTTTTATAATTGGAGTAGTTAATCCTATAAGATGAAGTTAATGATAATTCTATTTATAATTGGACCATTTGTTGATATAGATTATAGAAAGCAAGATGTATAAATTTAATTAAAGTATCAACATTCAACAATTGTAATTATTGAAAATTAAAATGGAAGTTGAGGATAATAAGGTGAAACCATGAACAAATGTTAATGCATCCTTATTACTGGTAAAAGATGAGTATATAAAAGTTTGAAAATCAAAAATAGGTTTTTGAAAACTTAATTTATAATTTCTAAATATAAGGAAGTGGAGAAATTAACACTGCAATGGATAGACTTATCAACTTTTAATTTACATATAAATTTGTTTAGATCAATTTTGAAATTAATAAAATTGTGGATATATTTTGAAACGTAAACGAAACGTCTAGATTTACATTTGTATATACGTTAAAATAAAATGTAAATGGTAAGGAATTTATTTATTTCCTAAATCTGTAACGTGTGTAATTAATATTATTTATCTTTTGGGACCACTTCCGTTTGCACGTTAAAATTCGTGCACACCTATTCTTTTACGATCTATCAATAAATAGACGATCAAAAAAAACCCTAGCCTCCATCTTCTATCATTTGTCTGTACATTCTTTTCTTCAACTCCTTCTCCTCATCAAATGGATGCAAGCCTAGATCTATTTGTATTCAATTTTCAAATGGAAATTCAAACATCTCAGAAAAATTCCAAAAAAATATATGTCGTAATTTTCATCAATACGAATCTACGTCTGCTGTTCGTTTCTCAAGGCAGTGAACGGTTTTACTATAATCGAGGTCAAACGTTGGAAATTCGAAACCCTATATGTGATTTGGGGCTTTTCGATTTAGGAGTCAATCGGGGAAATTGAAAGATGGGTTTTGAAGCACTCATCAAGAGGAGTCGATAGGTGGTAGTCTCGTGGCCTAGCTCGACCGGAGGCGTTGGGAATTTGACAATTAGGGTTTCGAAACCCTAAGTTTATGGTGGCGGCGGCGAGCACTAGGGGGTGCCGCACCCACATCTGAAGGAAGAGGAGACTTAGGCGGCGACGTTGGTGGTCACGGCGTGGCACATGGTGGTCGAACGGCGAGGGAAATCATGGTCAAAGGTCACGGCTGTAGAGGTTGCCTGCGTGTTTTGTTACGAACGTAGTCGCGTGTGTTTAAGGAGAAGCTTCTGTTGATGACGTGGCATAGCATATAGGGTAGGTTTGTGTTATTTTAAATTTTGTTTTCATACATTCAAATCAACATAACTTTCTCTTACGTACTCGTTTTCACGCGAGATTTTTTTTATTAGGATTGAAATTAAATTCCGGATCTGTTGGCGCTGGTTTGGAACGATTTGAAGACCGTCGAATTTTTGGGTTTAAATCGGATTTAAATTCGATTTAAATTCAAAAGGTGAGTGTTTTAACCCACTCACAATTTCTAAAAGTTTTTATGTTTGTTAAATTTATTTTAGATATGAGTAGAAATTTATTTATGATTGTTTGGCATGTTTTATTCAGCATATCGGTTAATTCACATTTATTTAATTTAACTGTCAATTTAATTCATTTATTGCATATTAATTGACAGTTAGAATTTATTTATTTGCATATAAACTACTAGTTAAACAGTTATAAATTTAATTGAATATAAAATGTTAGTTAATAACTGTCAATTATTTCTTGTTATATTGTATATATACTGATGGTTGTTAAACTGATGATGTTTGAAATAACTTTTATTGATGGTGGGTGAATGGATGTTTTATTGTATATCATTAAACTACAAGTTATCATGCATTTTTCATTTCATTCGGGATTGTGGTTTGAAATGATATACAACCGCAAATTTTATTTTTAAATTGCGGATTGAAATGATAAATATCCGTATCACTTGACCATAGGATAGAAAATTTTATACATGCACCGTGGTCTATATATAAATTATTTTAAAGTGATTTCTATGGTTTGGATGGGATACGGTTTATAAAAATTTTTAAATTTTGATATTTTATAAATGTTATTCTTCTATATATATATACATATGAAGTTAAATTTTTTGAATTTAAGCTGTGTATAAATCTATTAAATAAAAATGGGAAAATTGAGAAATGGAATTTGATAATTCATATTATGTGTTTAAGTTTGGAAAATTTTAAGGTATGATATTTATAACTGGATTTTTCCAAGATAAATTTAAAATGAATATTCTAGTATAATTTAACTGAAGAAAATATTTAATTGCTAGAAATTGGAGTTTTATGTAAATATTCAAGACTAAATAATAGAACATTTAATTTGGTTGAAGGAATAAATTCCAACTTTAGTTTTGAAATATTAGTACTCCAAATGGATATATATATATATATATATATATATATATATATATATATATAGAATTGAAGTGGTTTTGGAACTTGAAAGTGATATTTAAATTTTGGTTTAGACTTTAAATAAAGAAATATATTTGTAAAGCCATGGAAATTATTTTCTTTACAAAGTAACCTTAAAGTCAAACCATTTATTTTATATACCGTTGAATATCCAAACCATTCAAGTTTTAGAAGTTATGGTTTTAAAATATATGAATTTCGAAATATTATGCTTTGAAAGTATAAGTCAAATATTTGGTTTCCAGATATTTTAAATTTTAAAGCAGTATGATTTTGGAAAAGAAATATATTTGGATAAAATGATATCATATTGTTTTGGGTTTTAAGATGATATCGTATTCATAGTTTTGAAATGGAATTTTTATTCTGGTTTTAAGTATAAACTATTTTATATGACCGCGGTGTTATAATAACGATTGGTTGGCAAAGAGACCGGGATCGGATATGGACATACTCTCTGTCGATACCGAAAACCACTTTGACTAACCGTGTACGCGGTGGAGATTCCAGAATGAAGTAGGTTGGTGGCGGCGTTTCCTGTAAGGTAAATACGTGGACCCGACTCCCATGAGTTGGCATAAGGTGGCTAAAACAGGAGCGATTCTCGGGCCAATGAGGTCATTCCTCTGATCTGACACTCCTCTTCGATATTAAACTTTGACTTTGGATTGATTCAGTGGCCACTTTTATTTTTTATTTTGGGGGAGTTTGTTTGAGGTGGGTGGCAGCTGCGCGCTGCGCGTTTCCGCCAGCCCAGATAGCAATTGGTATATCTACCCTGGCATTGCCTAATTGTGCCGTGTCACCTACCATACCGAGCCTTTACTACGAGTTTAGTTTTGTACCATGCCTATGGAGTGCCCTTTAACGACGACCATTACGGGGGAGATTACGGTACTGTATAGACTATGGGAATATATTCTGTGTTAAGGGCTATATGGGTAACCCCTTAACGCTATTAAAAAGTAAGTTTATTTTATGAATAGACATTATTATAATAGCGTAATATACTACATAGTAAATAGTTTAACGGACCCTTAGGAGATGTAAATCCCGAGCATCTCTTGAGTTACTGTACTCATATTTATTTCTGTTAATTTTACTCACATAAGATCTTTTAGTTCTGACTCGAGTGTTTTTGTCTTTTCAAATTCGCTCGGGTCAGTCCGAGCGTTTCAGGATTTGAGGATTTAGCTCTGGAGGACGAAGACAAAGATTTGTATTAATAGTATCTACTATATTATTTCACCACACCATTTAATTCCGCTGCATTGATAGTATTGGTATGGGTAACTCTTATATTCATTGTACAAGTAAAATAAAATATTTTGTAAAACAGTTTCATGAACTGTATATTTGATTATTATATTTTATCCTTCCGCTGTGAGATTCTGTTTTGTTTTATTTCTTCTCTGTTTTTTTCTTATTTACCCCATAACAATCCGTCCTTCCGTATGGTTTGAATCGTCATGTGTGTCGGTTTAAAGTGTGCGAAAAGGCGGGATGTTACAAAATGTATAACTGCAAACAGATATATTACAAAACCAGATTCCAAAATAGATAACTTGTCACACTTGATATAAACAGCTATATATATATATAACTAGATACATACATACATACATACATACATACATACATACATATATATATATATATAAACTAAAACTCAAGCTCGTATAAAACTGTTGTAACAATATACAGTTCAAACATATAGAACTCCTGTAACTATTCGAAAATATATGTATATATATAATAGAAATATATACTTGTAGATATAAACAAATATATAACATATCATATACCATAAACTTGCAAATAATATATATAAACATACTTTTAAAATAAAACACGTAGTGCTAAATATAGTTTATCTATAAACTTGTAGATTAAACATATACATGATATATAATTAAACTGTAATAAACTTCATCATATATATATGTAATACTGTTATAAATAAAAATTAAAACTCAAATCTCAGTATTGTTATATACAACTGTAAATAAACTAACATATAGTATAACTAGAGAAACCCATAACACACACACACACACAATCATATATAATCAGTTAACAAAACTTAATAACATTTTAAACCAACCGAAATATATATATAACTTGATCAAACACGGCTTATATATATAATTGGTCAGATAATGTATATAACTATAACAAATCTATATATAAAATATCATACGTAAGAAATATATTTTTAAAACAGTGTCTAAAAAAGCAGGGTAAACAATAGATATCGTATAGGAACTTATTGGTAGAACATGCAATACATTTACTGCCACCTCTATATACTGGAGATAATATATGAAGTTGCCTAACATATCGCATAAGAAAGTAGTATGCTTGGCTATAAGGCTGGAGATATGGAACTTGGGTGGACGCCACGGAAGGAAGGTGGCAAAAAACATGGCTACACGATGATGTGAAGCTCGGTGGCCAAAGCAGCCATGTTCGCATGCGGTTTCGGTGAGTACCGGCCGAGGTAAATGGACGGTGGAGGCCGATGTAAAGTGGCCAGTGGCAGGCGAACACATGGGAGATTAGCCAGCAGCCGAGGGTGGAGGTGGAAGAGGGAAAGAGATCGGAAGGTCGGAGGAAGGCGGCACAAAGCCGTGCATTCTGGTGATGGACTAGCATGAATGAAAAAGATGAAAAGAATGGGGAGAAATGATGGAGTCTTTCCAGAATGAAATACAAGCAGAGGAATATGTATCATATCATTTTATATTATATTGCCTATTGCGTGAGAAAGAAGGAAATATGAAGACATGTTGTACTATAATTTAATTTTACCAGAGAACGAAACGAATTGGCAACCAAAATAAATATTAATGCAGGGGAATGGTGATGGCCATGTGTTACTTCAGAGAGTAATACTTGCAAATGACTATTGGAATTATACGGTGGGTAATCGATTGGTCACAAGAAATTTGAAATGCTCAAAACTGTATCAATACTGCAATTTGTTTCATCGATCCCGCAGCAATCCAAACTTCAAAACACAGGATTGAATATACCGTAGTCATCAGCTCGATGAGACGATCCAAAAGATAAACAGATATCAGTGGCATGATTATCGGATCAAATGTCGATACAGACATTGATATACGTTGCTATTCCTTACGGAAAAATCCAAATGGAGCTAGAAATGTCTGAAGTTTGCGAAATGAAAAACGCAATCTTATTCAGAATGTTCTAAATAAATTTTCTCATGTTGACATATTTAAATTTCGGAACACTTTTATTATCATCAATTTTTTTCCGATTGGAATTGAAATAAAAATTACACTAGAAAATAAACATTAATGTTATCAGATGAAAATTTACAATTTGTTATGTTTAAATAAACCTATTTCAAATATCAAACTTTTATCTCAAAATATTATTATTTAAATTTCACAAAATTCAATTAATTAAGTAAATAAAACCACTAAAATTTGCGGGTCGTTACAAAATCCCTAAAACCGAGCCCATTTCGACCATGAACACGACAAGCTTCCCCCCTCCATGCCTCATCGCGACTACAGTCGATCGTGTAACGACGCGCACTTTTCGATAATTAAAATATTGAATTAAATGAGATTTTTTAATTTAATTTTGAAAAAATGTAAATTTATGATTTATGAATGGGTTATGTTTGTTGAATGTTAATAACAACTAATTGAACGTGATCGCAATCAATTGTCATAATGTAAAAGTAAATTTGATTAGAAATTTGCAAATAAGGAAAGAAACCAAATGTTGTATAAAACGGTGAAATTATATGTAACTAATTGAATTTAGTTAACAGAGAATAATTAATCAGTATGTGAATTTATTAGTTTTGTTAGTTAACAATAAACATAGGAATGAAATTGTAACTTGTAACAATTATTTAATAACCATTTCACCTATTTATTTAACATGTTGAAATTAAATTGGAAAGCAGTTGCAACTAATCTAAGTAAATATTGTAGTTAGTATGATAAAAGATGATAATTGTAGAATATTAATGTAATAAGATATAAACCAATGTTAATTATATCCATAAGATGATAGTTGATTGAATAATAAGATGAAAATCAAGATAAATGAATTTATTGGAATTTAAATTACAATTTAATGAATTTATTTCAGTTATAATTGAGCAGCGTAACTTGTATCGACCTGCAAATCTTAATGATTTTTATAACGTAATTAACTAAAAAAATTTCGTGAAAACAGATAATAAAATTTTGAAATGAAAATTTGATATTTGGAATACATTAATTTAAACATAGCAAATGGTAATTTTTTATTGGAAAATATGAAAATTAGTTTTGTTGTGTAATTTCAATTTCAATTTAAATCAGTTAATTTGATGGAAAAAATATTTTCGAAATTTGAATATTTTTATGTAGTAAAAATGTTGACTATTTTCTTAGTGAGACGCCATATTTTGTTTCGTCAACTTTGGGTTGCTCTTGCCCCGTTTATCTTATCTTTTGTGAATTGTCTGTAGTTTGGCAACGAATATCGACTTTTGGTAAGATGATCGTGTCGCCGATATGTTTGTACCATTATGTTTCTCTCACCGTCTTATTCTCTGCAGTATATTCATTTGTGTGTTTCAGTGTCTGGTATGCGGCGAAAACCGTGAAATGATCAACCGTATCGGTAACCTTACTAAAGTCTTTTGGTTTCTGTGTGTCTTTCCATTTTCCACTGTATAATGCATATTGCCATTTGCATTTATAATCCCTGGAAATTCAGCTTGACTTTTGTAATTCCCAATATTTTTAATATATTTGTTGTTTGGTTTCATTTTCTGGTTCACTTTCTTAGCTCTTTGCTCTTTGTATTCACTTGGAAAAAAACGAATGAAACATATATTTGCTTGAGAAAATAAAACTGGCATCTCCTTCGTTTACCACTTTCACCTTCCTGCTTTTCGTTCTCCACTCTTTTTCCATTTTGCATTGAAATAAATAAATCATATAAAGTTCCTATAAATTGAAATCACCCGCTCCTTTTCCCTCCTTATTGATGAAACCCATCTTCCACCATGAACGGCCTTATCCCATGGCATCAACTTGTCGCAACCACCCCATCCACCTTCCTCTCCCTGACGCAACAGCCTTCGCCCACGACCGCCACGTCTACCTCTTCCTTAGCCATCTCTGACCTACAACCTCCCTTCACCACATCAGACTCGCACATCCCTTTCTTGCCCACATCAGCCACCAAACCCATTGTCTTCCGCCTAATCTACCTCCTTCCCCCAACGAATCGCCACTGCCATGCGACCAAGCAACAACTGTCATGGCTTGTTTTTCCGCACACTTTTGAATTGAAAATAAACCACACATGTCCAACTCAAATTGAATGAAAAGATGGAACACGAAGGGTAATAAAGAAAAATAGGCATAACAGAATCTCACATGAATGGAATAACATATGATACTGAACGAATATCTTTATAGCGGAAATTTTTTTAATACATATATCAGAGTCTAACCTAAATTCAGCTTGGACAATTATAAACACCTGTCCTTACAATTGCTGACAAACATCAAACAAAAACAAACAGACAGCAGCGGATAATAGAATATGTCCACACGTAGATGAATATCTCTAGCTCTCCTCTAGAAACTTCAACCATCTTCGAATAAACCTGAAAATACTCAGATCTAGCCCAAGTATTGAAAACACCTGGATCAAGCTTGATAAACCGACGTGAGAAAAACTCAAAATAAACTACAGTGTTATATATCAGCCTTTAAATAAAATCATTTGAAAAGAAATAGTATCTCATAAGACCACGCCCACACATAAAAAAGACGGGTTTTCACATTATGATAACTAGAACACTTTTATATCAAACATTTGATATTATTTTTAATGACGTCTCTATGAAAACATTTGCAAATAAACTTATTAATCTTTGCCGAAATTGTTACATTGATTAAGTTCCAGCATAATAGGTTTACAATCAAGTCCGTAGGTTCTTATTTGAGAATGGATTTCCATACAAATGACCAGGTGAAGGGACTACCTTCCGACAGTACATCTCTAGAGGAATGTACCGAGGACCATCACAAAAGATCCTTTACCAACACAAGACCGGCCTTTCTCTGTAACTAGATACTACCGAATATATCATCCCCCGGTCGTTACCGACCTTTAACCTAGCGCTTGTTTTCCATACATCACATTAATTTACATCCCGAACATCAAAGCGGGAAGAAATATATCTAGAAGGGGCTGATCGTACCCTAATTGGGAATGACCCACTTAGCCTTGCCGCATCTAACCCAGTTTCGGTCATTTTCGGTTGATGAGGCTCGAGGCAACGAATACCTTCTTACACAACACATCTTCTTTCACTTTGAATGCCACATTGGCATTCCACAATCATACGAATGATTTCTATAAATGTATAACTTCCTGAGCTTGTAAGTCTCGAGAAAGGGTTTTAAGCTAAGAGAAGGTGTATTCTCCGCCACCGACTGATACACTTTTATAGAGACCACTCTTGTGATTTAGAATGCAAGGTCAGACAGTCATCCATACAAGTTCGTTCTAGGACTGAACGAAACCGAACGCACTTTCCTCGGCCATTACTAGGCAAGAAGCCCTTGTGGTTTTGAGGTTTTTCATAACAAAGAGACCACTGCTACAATATAGTGAATCGGGAGTTATCCTCAATTAATCAACAAGTAGTCCCTCGTTATTATTTGTCTCAATATCTCCGTCTTCAAACATCTTTATTCTTCAAACGCGTAAACCGATTCGAAGTGGTTATCGGATAGGAATCACCAAAATCCGACCCTGGTTCCTTTGAAATTCAATTATCGATAAAAAGTGAATATGATTATACGGGATCATTAAGTCTCTTTTAACTTTATTTCTTTTCAGATGATTTCGAAATCTCTTTCTTTTATCTTAGAGTAATTCTAAGTAATTCATTCTTTTTCTTTGGATAATATTTTAATATCCCTCACTTAACTCTCGATCCAAATCCCTTATCTTTTTGGCGGGTCAAAAAACAATGTTATTTAAGACATCATTTGTGATAAACCCTAAGTCAATTTTAGCAAACATTTTTGAGTAAATAGGATCATAAAATCATTCTAATTTACTCAATATCAATTTCCATATTTAACAAGTGTTATGGGTGGAATAACGGTAAAATCACCTTTTAAATTCCATGAATAGGATGAGTTCCCTTTTCGAGTTTAAATACCAAATACATGGTGATTATCTCTATACAATCCATGTCCTAGTCTATTCAATTCGGAGATTGCTTAAATTTTGGATAATACCAATCTTTTTTTATTTTAGAAACTTAATACCATCTTTTTAGAGC
This sequence comes from Allium cepa, assembly GCA_030765085.1. Taxonomy (NCBI): domain Eukaryota; kingdom Viridiplantae; phylum Streptophyta; class Magnoliopsida; order Asparagales; family Amaryllidaceae; genus Allium; species Allium cepa. The sequence goes on from CM060942.1 coordinate 13,099,003, forward strand.
ATCTGGGCTTTACTTTTATTCTATTCCACACCTCGCCTAAGAAGAGAAAACAAAGGCCAGGTAGGTTCAGGGCACTGGTTGCTCCATCCCTAACCTTAGTTAAACACCTTGTTTTATCTTTTCAAATCCCACAGGCGGGACAAATGCACTAGTCGTTTCCACATACTCAGTTATCAACTTCATTTTGGAATTGATAATAGAAATTCCAAATGATATTTTAAATACTTAGTTTTCCTATTAAAAACATTCACAATTGATTCCAGGAAAAATTGTCATGTTTAAACTCATATTCAATAGGTTACAGAATTTGTAGCATAAAAGTGCTGCGGAAAGTGCTATATAAGCATATTGATTTAAACAACTTTTAAACATTTGAAAATTCATAATTCCCAATTCAAATTTATTCTAAATTATTTACATGGATTTATCCAATTTATTCCATATTTTTCCATAATTAAAAACATTTATTTAAACAGATTTTCCGTTATGATCACTTAACTGCACTAGCGCGATTTTTCTTGAAAACTGATTTGGACTTAATTCAAAATCTACTCAATGAAATTTTGATTTTCTTTCTTTGTTTAGAAAATATGGATAAAATGGTCTGGAATTTTCTTATCTCGAAGAATTCTAAGCTATACTCCACTCTATATATTCATTTGTAATTTTCGACGCGAAATCACAAACTACCATTGCGCGACGTGTCTAGTTTTAACTTATTTTTAAATATTTGAAATAATCTATTCGAATTGAATTTTACCACTTATAAAATCTTTACAAATCATTTTATATCAATATTTCCACATTTTAAAGTATTTAAAATGTATTTTCACTATTTCGATATTATAATATTATAATATTTCTATTATTTTAATATTAAATTTTAAATTCCAATTTCAATTCAATTTCAATTATAATTCAAATTAAACTCAATTAAAACGTTAATTTCAAATCAAGCTTCAATTTAACTTAAATTTCAACCTTAATTTCAAATTCAATTTTCAAAATCGATTTCAATTTCAATTTCACTATTCATCTCAATTTCAATTTAACTATCTTTTTTAATCCCGTTTCACTTCAAATTTTGAATTCTCCTTTATTTTTTACTTTAATTTTTTCAACTGAAAAGAGACTTATTTTTCCAATGTATATCATCCAACCAAAATTGGGTCTATTTTAATAAAGGCGATGACTTAATCAAAATGAGCATAACCAAATTTAACATTTGTCACTAACAAAATTACGGTCCATAAACAAACTAATATGATAAATAATAACAACCATAAACACTTGCAACTATTTAAACATATCACAACAATATCCAAACATCCATAACAACATTTCAAAGGGGGGGTATACTTGCATGTAATAAGATAATTATTACAACAAAATCAAAATACGATCTTTCAAAAGCGGTGAGAATTTTCTCACTTTATTTCCACTCCATCAACCTTTAGGTTAATTGGCGTGTTTTGGGCTAATGAACTAACGAGCGTACCTCTCTTTTCTTTCTTTCCTTTCTTTTCTTTCTTTCTCTTTCCTTTTCTTTTTATTTTCACTCTTTTTTTATGAAGGGTGTGGCCTTGGGTAAGTCCTAGAGGGCGGGCAAGGTTGGAATTTTGGCTAGGGTTGGCGGGCATGGGCTGGGTGCGTGGGTTTTGAGGGGGTTAGATGGTGATGGAGATGGGTAAAGGGGGTAAAGAGGCTCAGCCTTGGTGGAGATGGCATTGGTTGTGGGGTTTATGGAGGGTGTGGCTGAATGAAGGTGTGTGGAGGTGTGTTTGGTCAAGGTGGATGTGGTTTTAGGTGGTGATGAAGCTTGATGGAGATGGTGGAAGAGAATGGAGAGGTGGGAAGCCATGAAAATGGAGGAAGAAGGAGGAAGTAATGGAAGAGGAAGAGAATGAAGTTTAGAATTTTGTAGAATGAAAATGTAGTGAAGAAAGAAGGGGTTTAGGCTTGTATTTATAAGTGGAGTTTGAGTGGCTATTGTCCTAAATACCATTGCCTTACTTTTTGACTTTTTCTTAACATGATAAGAAGTGCATTTATGGTGAAAGATTTCATGATTTGATTCATGTAATGATGATTGCCTCTTTTTCTTAATTTACAAAATGTTTAAATATTAATTTTCTTAGTTTCCATGCATGAAGAGACATGCATTTATGGTTAAACATGTCATGATTTGATTCATGTAATGATGCTTGCCTCTTTTTCTTAATTTATAAAATGTTTAAATATTAATTTGCTTAGTTTCCATGCATGAAGAGACTTGCATTAATGGTGAGAATTTAGGTTTTAGTCCTTATGTAATGGTTTGGTTACTTTTCCATAACTTAGAAAACACTTAAAGTACATTATGCTCCTTTTTCGTGCAACTCATTTATAAGATATGATATCAAAGTAATGATTATGTTTAATAATTTAATTTTAGTTATAAATTGTCAAATCATGTTACTTTTTGAATTATTTGTAGAATTTGACTTTTAAAAGTGAATTTGTTTTTTATATGTTAAATGTAACATATAACATAGTTTGTTAAGTGTATATATGTGTTAGAAACCATATCATGTAGCAAGAACTTGACGACAACATGTTTCAGTTGAAAACAGTGTTTTGTTGACATATTTTACAGTCAAAATTTGATGTTTTTATTAAACTACATGTTCAAGTAAACCAAACTAAAAAATGAACTTTTTTACTTCTTTTAAATAAATTAGAACATGTATATATATATTAAAACCATATTTAAATAATATCAAAATCTCTATTTTTACAATGTATGTAAAACTGACAAAATACGACAAAATTTGTATATTTGGTAAAACGATTATTAATATACTTTTAAATCTTTCAATATACTTCTATTATCTTTATTACGTGTTTTAAATAAGATTTATTTTTTCAAATAAATACTTAAACTTATTTATTTAAACCTTTATTTTTTTAACGAAACTTAACTTTTGTTGATTTGTTCTAAATCCAAATTTATACTTTTTAATTATTATGTATAAGAATAAACAATTTCTCTATTATTGTTTATTATATATAACATATTTATTTATGCTTTAAATCTTTTTAAATTTAAAATAAATGAAATCTTTCATTTTTGAAGTAGCGAAATTACGGGTGGTCACGATAGCCGCCCTCTAGCATCCGCCACCTCTTCCATCTTCTGCTAATCCACTTAAATCTGCCACAAGAAAATAAATTTGCAAACCCATCTTCTTTTTTCCAGCCTCTCCCTCCACAAAAACTGCTCCGCCTTCCTTTATGACCGAACTGACAGTCCGTCCGACGACCGAACACTCCAAGGCAGCCTCTGCCTTACTCCCATCAACCACCGAACCTTCCAGCCCCATCTCCAAATGCCGAGCTCGACCACCTTTCTGACCTTGTGCCGCATTTTCATGCAAGAAAAAGAAAAAACAAGGTATATTTATATTATTTTTAAATGAGGTATATTATAGTTTGCATTATATACTTGCTATCGTCTTTTGTTCTGTCTTTTGTTTGTATTAAACTTTGTAAACAAGGTGTATATATAATATAAATATTTATATTAAAGGATCATATGTATAATATGTTTAGAATAGTATATAACTTGTTTAAACATATGTAACTTCCATAAATTTTAAACGATTTAATAACGTAATCAATTGAATTTTTGTGAAATTTAAAACTATAAAAAATTTCAATGAAAATTTGATATTTGGAAAACATCTATTTAGACATAGCAAACGAAAAAAAATTCATTGGAAAATATGAAAGTTAATTCAATTGTGTAATTTTCGATTTCAATTTTAATCAGTTAAAATTGATGTAAATAAAATGTTTTAGAAGTCTGAATATTTTTATATAACAAAAATGTGAACCATTTATGAGTGAGATGTCATATTTCGTTTCATTAAATTTGAACTATTACAGCTCCATTATCCTATTTTCGACATTTTTGCAGCATATTTAGTAGCAAAAAGTCGAGTTTTTATAACTTGATTGTATCGCTGATATTTGTATACCATTCTGCTCATCTCGCTGTGTCGATCTCTGTAGTATATTCATTTGTGCGTTTAGGCATCCGGTAAACGGCGAAGTCTGCAAAACGGCCAGCCGTGTCGGTACCCGTTTTAACTCTTTGATTTCTGTGTCCTTTCGTTCGCCCAGTTGTGTATAGTAAATGGTCACTGCCCTGTAATATTCACAAACATTATTATTTGACTTTATCTATTCTCCATGATTTCAATTTATTATATACTGGTTCATTTATTATTTCCGGTCTCTTCCACTTCTTTATCTTCGTCTGAAAAAATATTATTATAAGGTTGGCTTGTATACATTTTTGAGGAAAAATAAAATTTCTGTCTTCTTTTCTCAAAAAAATATTATTATAACAGTTCTTCGTCTTCAATTTGCCACTTACGAACCCATTTTTCCTCCCGCTATCTTGGTTTTGAAAGAAGAAATAAAACCTGCTCGTCTATTTATATATTTTGTTCTGTTGCTGAAATCTCCACCTAACTCATGCGTGCTCGCCTCCTTGCCTGTGACGCCCCACTCCCAGAGCCTCGTTAACAAATAGTATTACATAGGTAATACCGTCGTCTAACGCGGACAATGGAGTATAATGGAAGCGACCATGTGTAATCTTTCCTTAACTATTCACTAAATACGTCGAAAAGTAGACACATTAAAATTCGACCTATTCAATAAATATTTAAAGCAAAACTACAATGGCTAAAGGATCTATCAGAAGAAAATATAACAACTCAAATGTAATTCACATCACAGAACAGTCGATCATAATATACACATAAACGGATACACAACAGAGTATACAAAATAATACATGTCAAGTGGTACAGAAGACCACAATATACAAACGAGACGAAAAAGTATGAATAACAGAGTTACAACATATAAGGACAACAAAAGACGCTACAATAAAATAAAGCTAGCGAATAGTCCATGCGGAAGCAAAATAGGCTAAGTCCAAAAGCACCTAACCTGAAACAACTCGGTCTTACCGGAGTATAAATTACACGGATCAGTCTAGCTAAACAAATCAGTTAAATAAACTGAACCATAATAAACCTGCAAGGTCACAATATATATCAAATATCTCTAAAAGGGATAACCCAATCATCTAACATAAGATGAATCATATCATAACAAACAAGCCACGTATCATCGGCAACTCATAGAAACAAAGGATAGGAATATCCCAAAACAAGCCATATGGCAAACAACAAATACCGATAAATACGAGTTCCACAAGGTAGACGCTATATTTCGTGTGGCTCCAAAGAACCAATACCGAAAAGCAATACCTAGGGAATATACATATAAATGAAACATCATGAGCGGTGGTGAGTAAACCACTCCGTTATCTCTTGAGCGATGGTGAAGAAACCACTCCAATATCTCTTGAGTGGTGGTGAAAAAACCACTCCATTTTCTCTTGAGCGGTGGTGAAGAAACCACTCCAATATCTCTTGAGCGGTGGTGAAGAAACCACTCCGAAGGCAATACTAAAGATAACCGACAACCCCAAATATTTTTGCGAGTCGGGGCAAAGGACCAACTTCAAAGGCGATATTTAAAGGAAACAAGCTGGAGGAGACAGTCCGAAGACACTATCCCAAAGGCAGCACGTGTCACAAACTCCCAAAGAGGAATCCGAAAAGTGGTAACGTGAGTCCCATAACCACCCGTTCGCACTAAACGGTTTACTATCCGTTAGTTTATTTCACACTCAAAGCAGTACAAATTTACCTCATATCATCGATAAACCAAACCCAAGGTCAAAACGATCAATCGAATAGGTCGGGCATTAATCAGAAGGATAAACGCACAGATTCATGGTCCGTGTTTTTCCCAACCATTTAATCACCCTTCCACTTCGCTCGAAGTGCGAAAGTGTGTGTTTTAAATAGAATTTATGAATTGGAGAAACGAGCTTTTAAATGCGATTTGAGAGATTATTTTATAAAAACCCGTGGATGAAGTCAAGAGTAAGTTATCAAAGTCAAAGATGCAATAACAAACACTAAAAAGCAACTTGAATCGATAAAATCCGGAAAAATCAATCAAATATGCAAAATAAACAAACCAGGCAAAACAAAGCAGGTCGGTCGACCGGACTGCAGGGCTCGGTCGGCCGGCCAGATGCAGAAACCCAATTATAGCTCGGGGCAGCAGGTCGGTCGACCGAAGCCTGCACTCGATCGGCCGAACCTGGTGATTTTGCACTTCCTGCCCTACTTCAATGAAATGCAACTTCTTTCCAATTCCAAAACAATGGCACATGCATACTTGTTAGGAATTCATACCAACACCCATGATATCAAGAGAAGTAGATGTGAGTTCAAAACTCAACTTTTAATCTCACAAACAAAGAAGATGAAGAAGCCCAAATGCAAGGAATCAACCAACTACACTCCACTTCAACACTACAAGCTTCAATCTAGAATCAAAGCAAGTATTTCCTAAGTTAGGGTTAGGAAAATTACTGAAATTGAAGAGGAGAAGAGATGGAGAAGATGGAGATGAACTTACCAATGGATTCCCTATGAATTTGGAGCAAGAAATCAAGATACAAAGGAGAACTAGGGCTTGCTAATTTCTAATTCCTCTTCCTTTCCCCCATTTTCAGTTCTAAGCTTAAGTTTTAAGAAATGAATAAGTGAATGAGAGGAGTGGCTAAGCTAGAGGATTAGTTAAGCTAGTGGGCTGAACCCAAACCCAATAGAAAAAGTAGCCAAAAATTCACAAACTCCAAACATATCAAAAATTATACTCAAAAAGATCGCAAACGCCATTTTGGAACCAATGGAGGTAGTTTCGAGTTCCAATTCAGCCATTTGCAGAAAGTAACATTTCGGACCAAAATCCGACTAACGACGCTATATTTAAATTTAACATTAAATATAAAATCGTTAAATATGCGGGTTGTTACAGATCTCCGCTCCTTACAAAATTGCATCACCGCAATTCCTAGAGACGATATTTGTAACAACTACATACAATTAATCAATCAAAAGAAAAGAAAATAAGCTTAAGATGAAAAGACATACTCACCGTTTCAAAGCGAGGAAAGAAAACCCGGATAAGATCGCTCAATAAATTCTCTGGTTTCCCAGGTACAGTCATTGGGATTAGCGGACCAGTGAACTTTAACGAGCGGTACGTCCTTGTTCCGAAGGTGTCGCACCTCCGTGTCAAGCACGCGAATAGGTTGCTGTACAATAGATAAGTCCGGTGAGACCTCAAGCTCTTGCAAATCAGGAGAAGTAATAACAGAATCTGACTCCAGGAGACACTTCCGAAGTTGCGAGACGTGAAACACGTCATGAATGCCAGATAAATGAGATGGAAGTGAAACTCTATAAGCCACAGGGCCAATACGTTCAGTAATAGAAAACGATCCTATATAACGAGGAGCCAATTTTCCCGTCGTACTGAAATGCATAACCCCCTTCAAAGGAGAAACACGAATAAAAACAAGATCGTCGATCGAGAACTCGAGAGGCTTCCTACGGTTGTCCGCGTAGGATTTCTGGCGACTCTGTGCCTCTTTCGTTCTCAATCGAATAAGATCAATCTTCTCAGAAGAATCACGAACAAAATCTAGACCAAGAATAAGCTTCTCACCAGATTCTAACCAACAAGAAGGTGACCGACATGGCCTTCCGTGTAAGGCTTCGAAAGGAGTCATACCGATACTAGACTGAAAACTATTGTTGTAGGAGAATTCTACAAGAGGTAGGTGATCCTCCCAACTACCACCGAAATCAAAGATACAAATACGGAGAAGATCTTCCAAAATACGATTCACCCGTTCATTCTGTCCGTCAGACTGTGGATGATAAGCTGTAGAAAAATTAAGCTTTGTTCCCAAAGCTTGCTGAAGACTCTTCCAAAAATGACTCGTGAATAAAGGATCACGATCACTCACAATAGAACTAGGAACACCGTGAAGTCTCACGATTTCCTTGACATACAACTTAGCCAAATGCAAAGCAGTCCTATTAGACTTAATAGGGACAAAATGAGCAGATTTGGAAAGGCGATCAACAGTAACCCAAATGCTAGAATGGCCAGATCTCGAACGAGGTAGGCCGTCAATGAAATCCATAGATATCTGATCCCATTTCCACAAAGGAATCTCAAGAGGCTAAAGAAGACCAGAAGGACGTTGATGCTCGGCTTTAAAACGCTGACAAGTTATGCAATTGCTCACATAACTCGCCACATCGCGCTTCATGCCTTCCCAATAATAAAGACGACGCATATCGGCATACATCTTGCTACTACCGGGATGAATGGTATACTTAGAACGGTGACAATCATCAAGAATGTCATGCCTAAGTGCAAAATCAAAAGGTACAAAAAGACGGTTCTTCTTACGAAGACACCCATGAGAATCCATGCTAAGATCTTGCAACACCTCATCACAAGATCCACACTCACAAAGCTGAATAAGATGCAACAAATCAGGATCACACTGTTGGGCATCGGCAATACGATCCAATAAAACAGGTCGAGCTCCCAAACTAAATAATAGAATAGGAGAATCGGAAGATGAACCTCGATCACGAATTTCACAAAAAGATAGAGTCTCAAGAATATTCCATTCGGCAAGCATCATAGAAATAATAGGCGAATGTTTGCGACTAAGCGCATCTGCAACACGATTACCCTTACCAGGGGTATACTGGATATCAAAGTCATAAGAAGCAAGAAACTCGAGCCAACGCTGTTGTCCCATATTGAGTTCCTTCTGAGTGAACAAATACTTCAACGATTTATGATCGGTATAGAGAATGAAGCGTTCGCCCAATAAATAATGTCGCCAAATCTTCAAGGCAAATGCAATGGCGGCTAACTCAAGATCATGAGTGGCATAGCGAACTTCATTCGGACGCAGCTGCCTAGAAGCATAAGCAACTACCCGATCCTTCTGCATAAGAACAGCACCGAGACCACTACCACAAGCATCGGTGTAGACAACAAGATCATGATTCCCTTCGGGAACCACTAGAATAGGAGCATTAGTGAGAAGTTCCTTCAATGTCTGAAAGGAAGCTTCACACTTGTCGGACCAATCAAAACGAATTCCTTTCCAAGTAAGGCAAGTGAGGGGAAGCACAACACGGGAAAAATCCTTAATGAACCGACGGTAATAACCCGCCAATCCAAGGAAACTACGAATCTCATGAATATTTTCAGGCCTCTTCCAATTCTGGATGGCTTCGATCTTTGAGGGATCGACAGAAATGCCATCGGAAGATAAAACATGGCCTAAAAACTTAACCTTATTCTCCCAAAAGTGGCACTTGGAGAATTTGGCTCTAAGCTGATGATGACGTAGAGTACTCAGGACAACTCTCAAGTGATTAGCATGCTCGGCTTCAGACTTAGAATAAATAAGGATATCATCATTGAAGACAAGCACGAACTTATCGAGATATTCCTGGAATACCCGATTCATGAGATCAACAAAGAAAGCAGGAGCGTTCGTCAAACCGAACGGCATAACGAGCCACTCAAAAGAACCATAACGAGTGCGGAAAGCGGTAAGAGGTATGCTATCCTCCGCGACTCGTAACTGATGGAAACCTGTGGCAAGGTCAAGCTGAGAAAAGACCTTAGCACCACTCAATAGATCGAACATGTCATCGATCCTAGGCAAAGGATACCTATTTCTAATGGTCAACTCATTAAGCTTGCGATAGTCAATGCAAAGCCTAAGAGTTCCATCAGATTTCTTCACAAAGACGACCGCGGATCCCCACGGAGAAAAACTAGATTGAATCAATTGCTTGGATTCAAGCTCTAAAAGCTGCTTCTTGAGTTCCTCATTTTTCTTTGTAGACATCCTCGTGGGAGGACGACTAACTGGCTGCGCGCCTGAAATGAGATCAATGCGGAACTCAATTGCCCGTTTGGGTGGCAAACCCGATACAGGCTCAAAAACATCAGAAAAGTCACAAGCAATAGGAATACGAGATACATCATCACCATCTCGTAAATCAAGAGAATACAAAGCCATCTCGGAATTATCCATATCCCGAAGAACAAGAGATAACTGAGAAGGCGAATCAGGATGACAAAGATATAAAATTCTCTCGGAACAAATAATCCTGGCATCGTACCTCACTAGCCAGTCCATACCAAAAATCATATCAAAACCCAAATGAGAAACAACGTGCTGGTTCGCACGGAAAGAAAAGCCACATAATACAATCTCAATATCATCACAAAACAAACTAAGGGTCGCGGATCCCCCAATTGGATTCGCAATCCTTGAAGAAGTAACCATACAAGAAACATCTAAGGATAAATCATCTACAAGTTTCTTTGATACGAAAGAATGTGAAGCACCCGTATCGAAAAGAACTCGTATACTATGATCATGAAATAGAATAAAACCTTCCAAAATAGATGGAGATATACCTTTGGATTTAGAAGGACCTCCAGAAGCATTCGCTACATTTAACTTGCCAGATGAAGAATTATTCGGAGCAATAGGACAAGTGGAACTACGATGACCTTCCCTCTTGCAGTAACGGCAGAAGAGAGGCTTTGGACAAGCTCGAATAATATGATCCGGAGAACCACAATTGAAACACTTTCGAACGAAAGGTGTTCCGGAAGACCGAGGCTGAGAACTAGGACTCCAGTCTTCTTCTTCTTAGAAGGAAAAGGCTTCTTCTGAATTGGAAACGGCCTCTTGTTGGGGTTCTTAGAAACCTCAACATCTACATCACTATCACCCTCCTTCTCGATGGTCTCGAGGTGAAGTGCCGAATCAACCAATTCCTCAAAAGAAAGTTTAAGCTGGAGCAACAAAGACTTCCTAAGATATTTCTTAAGACCAGAAACAAACTTCAAATTCTCCTTGTAAGAAGTGCTGATGAATTCAAGACCATACTGAGATAAATCCTCGAACAACGCGACATACTCAGAAACAGAAGATTTCCCTTGCTTCAACTCAAGGAAGCGACAGGTCAATAAAACTTTTTCAGATTCAGGAACGAACTTGAGTTCCAATCGTCCCGGAAACTGAGTCCAAGAAAGAGTAGACTCAACAATCTCGGCTACAAGAAGCTCATACCAATCAAGAGCACGCTCTTGCAATAAGCTAGAAGTCATAAGAACTCGATCATGGTCAGATAAATCCATGCGAGAGAAGATACGCTCGCACGTGCGAAGCCAAGCTTGGACTTCAAGAACAGACTCGGAGCCCTTAAACGGTTTTCCTCCAAGATGAGCAAAATCACTGCACTGACGTGCAAAAGCAGACTTGCGAGGTGGAGACACTCGAGGAGGAACAGGAGGCCGAGTGCTCCTAAACAACTCCATAAACTGATTAGCAGACATATAAACGCCATCCGGATGTGAGCCACTAGATTGCCCAACATCCGAACGTCGACCTCTACCTCTTCCAGACATAAGCTGAAAGTCAAGATAAGGAAAGGATTATTCACAAGGTAGATATTGCAATATGGAATACTACGGAATTAAATGCATTCCTAGACGTATTCCCAAACTCTATCTAACCTTGATAGAATAAAGAGACACGATGATTCAAAGACTTGTATCACTTATACACTTTGATGTACCATAATATGTGCATCTATTCTGTGTTTATCATATTTTGTTCTGAACTCAGCTCTGATACCACGCTGTGACGCCCCACTCCTAGAGCCTCGTTAACAAAGAGTATTACATAGTTAATACCGTCGGCTAACGCGGACAATGGAGTATAATGGAAGCGACCATGTGTAATCTTACCTTAACTATTCACTAAATACGTCAAAAAGTAGACACATTAAAATTCGACCTATTCAATAAATATTTAAAGCAAACTACAATGGCTAAAGGATCTATCAGAAGAAAATATAACAACTCAAATGTAATTAACATCACAGAACAGTTGATCATAATATACACATAAACGGATACACAACAGAGTATACAAAATAATACATGTCAAGTGGTACAGAAGACCACAATATACAGACGAGACGAAAAAGTATGAATAACAGAGTTACAGCAGATAAGGACCACAAAAGACGCTACAATAAAATGAAGCTAGCGAATAGTCCATGCGGAAGCAAAATAGGCTAAGTCCAAAAGCACCTAACCTGAAACAACTCGGTCTGACCCGAGTATAAATTACACGGATCGGTCTAGCTAAACAAATCAGTTAAATAAACTGAACCATAATAAACCTGCAAGGTCACAATATATATCAAATATCTATAAAAGAGATAACCCAATCATCTAACATAAGATGAATCATATCATAACAAACAAGCCTCGTATCATCGACAACTCATAGAAACAAAGGATAGGAATATCCCAAAACAAGCCAAAAGGCAAACAACAAATACCGATAAATACGAGTTCCACAAGGTAGACGCTATATTTCGTGTGGCTCCAAAGAACCAATACCGAAAAGCAATACCTAGGGAATATACATATAAATGAAACATCATGAGCAGTGGTGAGTAAACCACTCCGTTATCTCTTGAGCGGTGGTGAAGAAACCACTCCAATATCTCTTGAGCGGTGGTGAAGAAACCACTCCATTTTCTTTTGAGCGGTGGTGAAGAAACCACTCAAATATCTCTTGAGCGGTGGTGAAGAAACCACTCCGAAGGCAATACTAAAGATAATCGACAACCCCAAATATTTTTGCGAGTCGGGGCAAAGGACCAACTTCAAAGCCGATATTTAAAGGAAACAAGCCGGAGGAGCCAGTCCGAAGACACTATCCCAGAGGCAGCATGGGTCACAAACTCCCAGAGAGGAATCCGAAAAGTGGTAACGTGAGTCCCATAACCACCCGTTCGCACTAAACGGTTTACTACCCCTTAGTTTATTTCACACTCAAGGCAGTACAAATTTACCTCATATCATCGATAAACCAAACCCGAAGGTCAAAACGATCAATCGAATAGGTCGGGCATTAATCAGAAGGATAAACGCACAGATTCATGGTCCGTGTTTTGCCCAACCATTTAATCACCCTTCCACTTCGCTCGAAGTGCGAAAGTGTGTGTTTTAAATAGAATTTATGAATTGGAGAAACGAGCTTTTAAATGCGATTTGAGAGATTATTTTATAAAAACCCATGGATGAAGTCAAGAGTAAGTTATCAAAGTCAAAGATGCAATAACAAACACTAAAAAGCAACTTGAATCGATAAAATCCGGAAAAATCAATCAAATATGCAAAATAAACAAACCAGGCAAAACAAAGCAGGTCGGTCGACCGGACTGCAGGGCTCGGTCGGCCGGCCAGATGCAGAAACCCAATTATAGCTCGGGGCAGCAGGTCGGCGACCGAAGCCTGCACTCGGTCGGCCGAACCTGGTGATTTTGCACTTCCTTCCCTACTTCAATGAAATGCAAATTCTTTCCAATTCCAAAACAATGGCACATGCATACTTTTTAGGAATTCATGCCAACACCCATGATATCAAGAGAAGTAGATGTGAGTTCAAAACTCACCTTTTAATCTCACGAACAAAGAAGATGAAGAAGCACAAATGCAAGGAATCAACCAACTACACTCCACTTCAACACTACAAGCTTCAATCTAGAATCAAAGCAAGTATTTCCTAAGTTAGGGTTAGGAAAATTACTGAAATTGAAGAGGAGAAGAGATGGAGAAGATGGAGATGAACTTACCAATGGATTCCATATGAATTTGGAGCAAGAAATCAAGATACAAAGGAGAACTAGGGCTTGCTAATTTCTAAGTCCTCTTCCTTTCCCCCATTTTCAGTTGCTTAAGTTTTAAGAAATGAATAAGTGAATGAGAGGAGTGGCTAAGCTAGAGGATTAGTTAAGCTAGTGGGCTGAACCCAAACCTAATAGAAAAAGTAGCCAAAAATTCACAAACTCCAAACATATCAAAAATTATACTCAAAAAGATCGCAAACGCCATTTTGGAACCAATGGAGGTAGTTTCGAGTTCCAATTCGGCCATTTGCAGAAAGTAACATTTCGGACCAAAATCCGACTAACGACGCTATATTCAAATTTGACATTTAAATATAAAATCGTTAAATATACGGGTTGTTACATTGCCTATTTTCTTCCCTGCTCATTCACTTTGTTTCCACCATCACCATATCTCGCATAGCCATGCCCTGCCGACATGACAGCCTTCCCACGCGTCCCCTCCCACCAGATCTACAGTTCACCTGAACACCATGCATCCCTACCTTCAACCGAACATTCCCAACAGCCAGCCACACACCACACCATCGGCCTCCCCTTTCCACGACCATAACCTTTCCCACCCGTAGACCCGAGTGTCGTGCACCACCTGAGCCTGGCGGAACCATCACTACACTTTTGTCGAAATTCTCCACTTCCCGATCATGATCCACTGACCGCCTCTATACCTAAACCGAGCCATCCTCATCCAAAACTCCACAACAACCCAGATCTGCTCGGCCGCAAGCAGCTATTCCACCACCAAGCTCTCCGCCGACATCCCAGTCCCCTCTAAATATCCATTGCCTTGCCCTCCACGGTCGAGCTCTACACACCCTCAAGCCATCACAGCTAACCGCCTCCAGCACCACTATCCCTGACAACGTACACGACCTATGCCCGACCACCCTTTCGACCTTGCTCCCCTATAGCGCTCGGCCTCAGCCTCCATTTCCCGTCGACACGCAACCCACTTGCTCACTTGTATACCTACGGAGGTATACATTTATACCTTTTATGTGTGTGTATATATATATATATATATATTATTTTACATTAGTTTTGAACAATATATATAAGATGAAGGAACATATTATACATGTGCGTTGTATATAGGCTTACAACATATTATATTACAAAAGTACACACACACATATGTATATGAAATGTTGAAAGGATTTATATAAATTTTATGTTAATATCTAAAATAGATCTTTTTGTAACAGTTTACAGATATGTATAATATGTTTATGATTGGTTGATATTTAAACTTAGGTAAAACTTATGTTAGTTATTTTGTACTATGTTTAAATTTTGGATTTCTACAATATAGTATACGTATCAAAAAATTTCATTTTCAATTTGAGTCCAAGTATATAAATTACATTAGTTTATATATATAAATTTGTGTAACTCATGAAAAACTTCTTGTTGTATACAAAAGTGTATATAGGATTAAATATACTCTTTTGAGTTTATTTATATATTATATAATAAAGTAAGTTATGTTGATTTTCCAATAGATATTGTTTTTTAAATATAATATATATGTTAGTCTATATATTAGTTTATATCAGTGTACATGTGTTTGGTTTCTCAAAAATATATAAAGATATTTTTATGTGTCAAATTAAATTCTTGATTTGGAAATATATATAGAGAATTTATTTTAAATAAATGTTTTAAACTTATTAAGAGAAAATTTTATGTACATATATAACATATATTTTGCTTAGTTTATATTAAGCTAATTTTGATATGCTTCCAATCAATCCCAAACTTCCAGCTTTGCTTTGATCGTTAAATTCGTGTTCATCATACTTTACTTGGAATTCATTGCTCGGATTCGCAAATTAGTTCGTAATCAAATTTCTCTAGCCTCGAAAGGTGAACAATCACTTGGGGTAAACATTCTTGTAACGACCCAAGATTTTGGCAATATTATTTTAATAAGTATTTAATCTAATTAAATAAAATACAAGCTTTTAATTTTATAAATAAATAAGATTTTTGTACATTTTCCATTTATTTATATTTATATGGGTATTTGTGTAGAAACTATGGTTTGAAAATTTAAAATAATTTTTTTTAAAAAAATAATTACAATAAAATTTATCTCTTTCAATTAAATTAAAGGCTCTACCTTATTAACGTTTGGTATAAATATACATATGAATGCAATATAGATGATAATGTTTAAAATAAAATCAAATCTTATCAATATTAAATATAAGTATAAATAAAATATATGAATATAAATAAAGTGTTAAATAGTAAGCTTAAAATAAAAAATGAAAAACAAATATACGAAAATAAATACTTAAATGGTTATTGTGTGGAAGCAACATAAGATAAATACATACCAATAACTATAACAATTTTAAATGAAGCGCAAGGGTATAAAATAATGCCAAACAAAATGTATGTATGTGAATTATGCAAGCAAGAAGATAATAAAGCAAAATATCTATATACAAAAATCAAAGGGGATAAGTATGTAAACAAAATGGGAAGCATATGCATTTAATACCATCATCTCAGCCCAAAATAAAGTCATTTCAAATATTTAGAAATCATTTCAATTTCAGAAAACAAAATCTTATTAGTCAAAGAAAAGAAAAATCTGACCAAATATGAGCTTATACCAGATAATACCTTCCCTGTACAAAACTTTCTCTTTATATATGCATCTATTATAGTTTATGTTCGTTCATAACTTAGCAAGACAAAAAAAAATATGACCCTGTACAAACTCAAATACAAACTTAAATATCATTTCAACTAAACAAAGAAAGCAAAAGAATTTAAGGGAAGATCAAAACTGCAGGTTTTCAAAACAAAAGTGTTCTCTATTCAAACTTGGTTTTAGGCGAGTAAACAAATTTTTTAAAGACTTAAGTTTAATTAAATCTGTGTGTATGATTCATTGATAATAATATGCTTGCATATGTGTTTTGTTTATATAGCTTTGTGTTTACATATGAGTGTTCTGTGTAAATTTATTTTACCCGTCTTCTCTGTTTTTAGTTTCAGAATTGAATAGTTAATCAAAATATAAAATATCATCTTCTAATCATTTATAGGCTTACAGTTTAAAACAAAATAAGTTGTTTAAACATAGATCAAGCTCTAAAAATTTGTTTTAAACATGTCGGAGAAATATATCAACTGGGAAATTTGATTTACAGAGCAACAAATAATTTTATGTTAAATTCGAGTATTGTATATTTCTAATTCAATTATATAGCTTGAATCCACATAAAAAATAAGATTTTTAAAACAAAAATGGAAATTTTTAGTTAAGAATACTAGGAGATGAACTGGAAATGCATTTTAATCAATTTCTGGTGATCGAACAAATTTTGGTTGTTGAATTTTTGTTTGAAGCTAGCTTGTTGATTAATGATATCAAGAAAACTGTTGAACAATTTTTCCATTGCAAGAATTGATGGAACGAGGCCAGATTAGCGTTTATGCTCGAGTTTGATGTGGTCTGGAAACGAGGTGATTTCGTCACCTCTGATGCATCGAGTTTCACGAGCTCTAGGGGGATGGTAGCATAGGGGATAGGCGAGGTGAGGACGGAGTTGGAGCATCTACGATGGTCGGAGCAACTGGGGTGAACTGATTTGCTGAGGAGAGTTGAGTTACAGGTTTTCGAACGAAGGGCTAAATTTCGATTTGGAATTTTTGGCATCTAATCGAGTTTTGATTTCGAGTGTGGGTGAGTTTTGCGATTTTTCAAAGGTAGTGAGGTTCGCCGGAACGACGGCGAGACGCTGTGCACATGTATGGCATAGATATGGTGTCATAGTTTTTGGGTGGTGAGCGACTCAAGTTGATACCCGAGAAAATGGTGGATTGCTTCGGGTTGGAACGCGAGATTCTCGAGCCTGGAAAACAGTTTATTAAGTTTAAAACTGAAGCAAAAGAAAATAGAAGAAGAAGAAACTTATGCGAGGAAGAAAGATGGACTCGGGCAAATGGTGGGAGAAACCCGAGTGTTTACTCGAGTAAACCGGAATCTTACTTGGGTTGATTCCCAAACCTACAGTATAATAAAAAGTAAGTTAAGCAAATTATTTAAACAATTTTATGTAGTGATGACTAATTAATGTTTGACAATTTTAAGTTTAGACTTTATTACAAGGTTTTATTATTTAAGTTAATACTTTAGAATGTTTTTAAAATCCAATTAATTCTTTAATTAAGTAGATATTGAAGATAACTTTTAAATTTAATTAACATTTAAAGTTTTCTAAGTTAGTAATAAATTGATTTCAAAGTTTAGGGAAGATTTTTTTTAAATGTTAATTAAGATAAATAATAATTATTAATTAATTGTTTGAAAAGGGTAATTAAGAATGGTTAATTAATTAATAATTATAATTAACTAAGTAATTAGGGATGTACCATTTGTAATTAAAGATTGGTTAATTAATAATTAAGTGTATAATTAATTTGTAATTAAGAATTTTTAATTAGATAATTAAAGTTAATTAATTTGTAATTAGTAGTTAATTAAATAAATAATTAAGGATTAATTAATTTGAAATTAAGTTTTATTAATTAATAATTAAAGAGTAATTAATTAAGTATAATAAATTGATTAAGAAGTGATTAATTAGTTAAACGGTTTGAAATGGAATAGTCAATTAATTGATGATTAATTAAGCAGGATTAAGTGATTAATTCTCAAGTAATTAATTTAAATTGAATTAATTAAATAAGGATTAAAGATGCTTGATTATGGATGAATGTATAAGTAGAATATCTGATTTTGTGATATCTATTTGGTGATATTCTGTGATACTCTGTGATATGCTTTGGATATATCCGTGATGTTTGTGTAACGACCCGGAATTTTGGGCAATATAAATTTAATAATCTATATAAATAATTTAATTGGTTTGATAATTTTCTTTGTAATTTTAATTTAAAATTGGCTAATTTAATCTTTTAAAGGTTAATGAATTTTTAATATGGTAATATTGATAAAATTTGTTTGTCGAAGTTAATTGTAACGTACCGATTTTTCGTTGCCGAAAAACCGAATAGTTAGGGGTTTTTTTAAAAGAATTTAAGAAAAGAAAAAGAGAGAAAAAGGTAGAAGATAGAGGGAAAAGAAAATAGAAAATTTTAAAATAGAAGAAAAAGAGAATAGAGAAAAGAACAGAGAATAGAACGGAATAGAAACAACAGAATCACATCAGAATCTCACAATTCGCAGCGGAACAACATATAATAAATAAATGAATAATCTTTAAACAGTTATTACATTACATCACATTTCATTACATCATATCATCAGAGTGTACAACATCAACAACAACAAATAATGCAGCGGAAAAAGAAATACTATATAAACTAGTAATACGCCATGCCATCCAGCTTGCCTCCAGCAACTCCAGAATATCCTGATAAACCTAATTCTTGACTGCCCGTGTGGAAATTGGTGGGCACCCAGAGTTTAGGAAGGAAAACAATAAACTCCAAGTCAGTCATGTGACTGGTGTGAGAACTCAAAACAGTTTATTTATCTTTAAAATCAAAATAGAGGAATATTTTTAAATTCAATTCGCAATGCTTTTAAAAATGAGACTACCATAAGACCTCCTGCCACACACACAATGCAAACGCAGACTTGGAGAAGATTTCTCCTTATGATAGCCAAACATGCTTGATACGCATTTAAAATCAAATCAATTTTGATATTATTATTAGTGCATATTGTATAAAACGATTTCGAAAGTAGAATATAAATCTTAGCCAGCATAGGTACCATTATATTATGCCTACTATAGCTACTTCCTGAGTAAGCAGGTTATACAACTAAAACCGTACAAGTTTCGTATTGTTTCTTTGGATTTCCAACAAATGGTCAGGCCAAGGAACTTCCCATTGCCACATGCGAATGCCTCTGGAAAGACATCCCCGAGAACCAAACCGGAACTCTGCCAACACAAGGCCGGGTTACCCCTAACTGGGTAACTACTGACACGAGCATGCCATTCCCCGATCGTAAACGACTTTTCTCACGGGATCCCGATAACCAACAACCACAAAGTAATAAATTCGTAGTAACCACATAGGTTAAATATCTGGGCTCCATACCATGATACCACCTCTATCCAGAAGGAAATGTACATACCCTAAAGGGAGCTACCCCTCATAACCTTGCCGCATCTTTCCAATTTTGACCATTTCCGGGGTGTGAGGCTCGACGAAGTCACGTCCACGAAAACATACTTTATACAAAAGCCATGCTTTGGGTCAACAAATGATCATAGAAATGATCACCAAGATAGACGATCAAATAAATGATCCTATCACAAATAATCAACACAATGATCATTTACAGCTACACTCAGCATGTCACATTACCAAATTGGGAATATATCGCTGATAAATTCAACTATATAACCTCTGAGCTCGTACATCTCAGAGAAGGGTGTTAAGCTAAAAGAATAAATTCTCCGCCACCAACAGAAATTTATTTGAAAGAAATCGGCTTTATATCTCAACTTGTAATGTCAGACATACAATCCATAAAAGTCTGTTCCGGGCTCGAACAAAACCGAAGGCACTTACAAAGAAGTCCTTGCAATCCGGATATTCACAATCCTGATCGGATTTCCCATCACTTAGGGAGTCTCTATACCGCTACAACTCAGTGCAGAGACAATAGACAGGTCATCCTATCGCTCTCGCAAATACCGGGTCTTCAACACCGATCTTCAATGCAATTATAACGACGTATCACATATTCGGAATGGGTTATACGACCCCATGGTCCTTTCCCGGTTAACCCGAATAGTGAGCGCTTATTCAAAAATAAGTGTAGCATTCACATTCAAACAAATCACATCAATTACCCATTCAAAGGGAAATATTGATAGTCGGTTATTGAACTATCACTGGATATGCACACATCACCAGTTTCCAAATAATTTTCCAAATTATTTATTTTCCAAAATATCTTTACAAGATATATTATTTTCAATACTTCAAAAATAAATCAATATTTATTTTTAAACCAATTCCACTTTCTTTTATAAATTCCTTAGTGAATTTATAATCCAAAATATCTATGAATATTCGATTTCAATTATTCATTTCAATTTATCTTCAAAAAGATAAATTCTCAAAACGTTTCATTTCACATTGGAAAAACATTTCCATACTTATTTATTCATAAGTAATTCACAAATTTTATTTATTTTCACCCTTGGAAAATATTCAATATACTTAAATCGAAATTTAGTATATATTTCATTCTATTAAGGAAATCATTCTCTTCAACATATTTATTTGGGCCAAAACGAATGTTGCGTAAAACATCGTTACGACAATCCAAAATCACTAGTATAGGGATTCGAAATTAAAATAGATATATAAATCCCAATACTATGCAAAACATTTCCTTTCGGAAATCATTTACTATAACAACAGTGTTATAGTCCATCATCTCCTTCTATTTCTCGAAAACGTCTATTTCAACAATAAATGTTGAAATCTTTGGTTTCGAATCTCAACATATCTTAAAACATCGTTAGATCATTTTAATTCTATTTAAAATATCACATTCTAAACATTTCCTTTAACATTTTATTCACTATTCAAAAACGTGGATATACTATGTTAACAAATTTCATCCTTTTATACATTTTCTTTATTGACCTATTTGATTTATAACTCAATTATAAACTAAAGGTTCAGATTATAAGTTAAATACTTATAATTTATTCGTTCACAAAAATCGTTCCTTTGATATTCATAATTATAAATCTTATAACTTATAAGATTCAATTATTTATCCAAAACCATTCTTTTAATGACTTTATAAATTTTATAAACCTACTGTTTATAAAATTCCATTTATAATTTCACCGTTTATAATTTTATAAATTCCATTCATTTACAAAAATTCATTTTCACTTCATTCAAACACTTATAAAAACTCGTTTTATAATGTCAATATTCCAATTTATAAATATCCATTTATAAATCTCTTAATATAAATCAATTTATATTATTCTTTTAAAACGTATTTAAACTCCTTTAAAAACTTCATCATTTTGATTTATAAAATAATTAAATTTTATAAATCCTATATTTAAACCTTTCACGATAAATTCTAAAATCCCGATTAAACTATTTTATAAAATCGTTAGCATCATATTCTCAAAAATCAGTTTTTAACTATTTTTCTCAAAAATCAAAATTTTTATAACATTAAAAATTATGACGTTTATTTATTTAAAATAGATCAAATTCCAAACATAAAGTATATTTTCAAAAATCACTTTATAAATCATTTTAAAATTCCAAAATTTGGTCCAATGATGCTACATACCAAATAGTCAATCACGACAACAACGATATCACATATCGCATATGATAATCAACGAATATCAAAATATCCATAATCAAATAAATACTGTTGAGGAATCCAGTTGGATCCCTCCAACCTGTTTTCCTGCATCCACAAACATTAGCACAATACCAATTCCGTTCCAGTACGAAATTATCGCGGTATATGTTCTTATTAAATATTATCCGCTTAATAACGGCGCAATAGGGTCTCATCCGCTAAACAAAAAATGTGGGAAATCAATAACTCCAATATATACATATGCCAATATATATATATTGCTATTATATATAATACCAATTTCACTGTTTATGAAATATTCGCGGTATATGTTTTTAACAAATAACATCCGCTTACTAACGGCGTATAATGTCTATTTTAACAATCAATAGATATCAATCAACATTCAAACATGCATTCAAATATTTTAAATCTAACTATTTAAAATAAAATCGAAACTGATTCGATTGAGTGAGAAGTTCTCACCTTGATTTTAGTTCCGTTTTAGCGATTTATTTCGAATAAAATTAAACGGACGTTTAATTTTACCCAAAATTCTCACTAACTCCAAACGACTCCAATCCAACTCCATCGCGTAGTGCTCGTCCATACGATTCCAACGCAACTGGTTTCGTGCGGTTTAGACCTCGTATGAAAAAGTTATTGATTTTACAAGTTTATACACGATTTTATAACTAAATTTATAAATAATTTATAATTTTCAAACCCTAAGCATCTACAGCCGTTGATCCCACAACCAGCAAATCTTGGCCGTGCATACACCTTTCTTCCATCTCTCAAACTCACGCATGCTCCAGTAAAGAACCGAACCCATGCTCGAAACTAGGGCTCCAAATTCGAGCCTCCTCGACGCACGATAATTCGATCAACTAGCATCACGTCGTAGCCCCATCCACCACCTACCTTCGGCCTAAGAACGAGCAAGCTTGGCTGCCCCTCCTCGCCTAGAAACGCGTGCGAACGAGTGCACTTCACGGCCAGATTCTGGCGAATCCACTTCGAGTTTTTCCATCATAACCGTTGATTAGCTAGTTCGTGTTGCCCCCTTCAACATTGTAGTTGAACAAATTTGATGAAACTGAATAGATTTGAAGAAATCAAAGAGAGAAGGAGAGAAAGTATCGGCCCTTGGTTCTGTATATGGCGGCTAGGGTTTCATAACCTTATATTTTTTATTTATTTATGAAGGCAATGGTCTCCTTTTATAGAAAATCGAACGTAAACACTATTCATTTCGGAAATCCCGAACTCCGATTTACGCACCGTAACCAGCGTTTATCCCGCGTTCCGGACACAATGGAATAGGTTTCGAAAGCTAATTCGGACATCTGTGCGAGTTATGGCTACAAACGTTCAATTTAAATTAAACCGATTTAAATCGATTTCTAGGCGTTTTAATTTGTAACGAACAAACGGTAAATCCAATCGACTTGAAATTTGAGACCGTACAATAATATCACATTACGGATCCGATGA
This sequence comes from Allium cepa, assembly GCA_030765085.1. Lineage (NCBI taxonomy): Eukaryota > Viridiplantae > Streptophyta > Magnoliopsida > Asparagales > Amaryllidaceae > Allium > Allium cepa. The sequence goes on from CM060942.1 coordinate 13,122,607, forward strand.
AAGTGGTTTCGTCGAAATCCGAGACTTTTTGAAAAATGGCTATTTTAACTCGCCAAATTTAAATTAAAAATAATTCGATGCGTTTCGAGCTGCCACGATCAAACGATAACTCCGATTGACATGAAAATTGAAATCCGATAATAACTAACTATTACGGATCCAATGGAACTGGTTTCGTTCAATTCTGAGACGGTTCAAAAATTGACTATTTTCACTAGTCGATTAAATATTAAAATATTCAATTTTCACAAATTAACTTCTAATTCGATTTTAAAAGTTCTAAAATATCATTCTAACTCCCATATGATAAAATAAAATTTTACAAATCATTTTCAATCATATTTAACCCTATTTTCAATTATTTCCATAATTTAACATATTAAATTATCGATTTAAAAATCCAATTAAATCCAATAATTCAAATAAAAATTTATTCGACTTATAAATTCACTTATTAATATTTAAAATTAATTAAATATTCATATTTTAATTATCAAAAATTCTGGGTCGTTACATTAATGAAATTTTATTTTATTTATAATATATACACCTTATATATATTGTGAATAGGAGATCTTTTGTTTTAATTAAAGATTGAATTTTCAAATTGTAATATATATGTATGTATATGTTATAATTTGATTTTGTTTTGAAATTTAATTTAATCTATTAGAATGAATATTGTAATTTTAAAACTTAATAGTTTTCAAAGGTTAAATTTAAAGATTAATTCATTTGTTTTCAAAATGTAAGATAATTGTTTAATTTTATTATAAATAAGATAGTTGTTTGTTTTTAAATATTATAGTTTAAAAAAAAAGATTTAATCAATATTTTATTTTTGTTTCTTTAAAGTGCTTAATTTTAAATGGTTATAAATGTATAAATATGAATGTTTTAAATTTTAAAATATATATAGGGATTATTTATATTATAATTAGTTTAAGCATATTTTCTTTTAAGGGAAAACTTATATTTATTTATAAAGTAAATTTAATTAGTAAGTTATGTTCACATTTAAAACTAAGTAAAATTAATTAAAAAGACTTAAGAACATGTGTAAACATGTTAACTTCCTTAATAAACACATGTAAGTTAATTAAGTAATAAAGTGACAAGTGTCTTTATTTTGAATTTCATTTTCTTTAATTTTTAATAAATATTTTAAGAAGAAAACTAGTTTCTTCATAACACTTTCATTACTTTGTTTCAACTTAATTCAAAACAGAAATTTATTCTCAAAATCTGAATTTAAACCATAAAGCAAAAATAAAAAGCAAAATTAAATCCAAAGCTCAGGCAGAAATCTTTTTCGACCTGAATCTGCAAATTCAAAATTGGAATCAAATTTCAAACCTGCAAATTTACAATCTGCAATTGCAAATGTAATTCAACCTGCATTTCATTTGAGGGCATCTGCAAGTTTAATCAACAATTGTAAAGCATGTAGTAAGGTTTTCAATAGCAAACCAATGCACATTTTTCAGATTTAAGGATTCAAGCTGGAAAAGTCTAAAACCTGAAAGTATTAATATAAATCTGCTCTGCATATTTCAATAAGGTGAGTAAATCTCTTTTAAAAACAGTTTGACTTGGTTGTTACTTCATGCATGTGATGTTTTGAAATCTATCTTGATGTTGTGTGGAAATCATCAGTATTCATAATTTTAAATTTATAGATATGAATTATTTCTGAATATTATGTGAGAGACAAATGTGCATGCCTGTATATTTATTCACCTCTGTACTTGGCTCTGTAATTTATAATTTTGATCAAAACCCCAAACTTATTCAACTGGTCTTATTTAAGATTAGAGATTCAAACATTTTATGCTTGATTATCCTCAAGTTAAAACTTAAAATTTTCTTCAAGCAGTATAGGTTTGAATTTTATCTAGAATCAAGAATGCAGTGGAAAATCCTAAAATGCAAGATAAATTAAATATTATAATTTGATAATCTAATCTTATAACTTGAACCCATATTGGAAACAAGGAATCTTAAAACAAAAATCATAAATTTTAATTGTGTAATTAGTGAGAACCCTGGGTTTGTTCGATTATGGAATTTTGGTGGATTGCCGTAGATCCATTTGTTCATTCGAGTCAAATTTTTGATCGAAGCTTGATTTGATGATAAGGATATTGGGAAAAATATAATTAAAATTTTTAAATGATTGAATTTTTCGAATTGATTCAAAATAGGGTTTAGGCTTGCATTATCGTTCGGCTTGAAATATCGTGACATTACAACTGGGTTTGTTGATCGAGTTCGTTGGCGTTTGGAAGTATTGATATTCATGGTGGTGGCGTTCCGATGGTGGAATTGGTGAGTTCAGGTGTCGGCGAGTTCGTCGGCTGAGGGTGGTTTTTGATAGTGACAGCTGTAGATGTTTTCGAGCTAATGGGTCATATTTCGATTCGATGTTGCTGGGATGGATCTGGGTATGGGATCGTGCTCGCGAGAGGTTTTGGGACTATGGAGGATCGTCGCGATGGACGATGGAGGTCGGCGGCGGGGTTGCATATGCACCGTGTCTCTCGTGCACAGTTGGGGTTGGGGAAAATGATTTGGGGAAGATGAGTGGAGCTCGAGTTTTGGCTTGTGAAGATGCTGGGTAAGACTCGAAGTCGTGTTGAGTTGGTTTGCTTCGAGACTTGCTCGAGTTCTTTTGTAGTTTTACTCGTGTTTGACCCGAGACTTTCGGCAATGCTAGTTTAATGCTCAAGTTTTTATAAAAATAATAAGTTGCAAACTGAATATGCTATTCTTAGTAAATAAATCAAATTTAGCTTTATAAAAGGAAAAGAATTTTCAAGTTAAAACTGGTTTCTTAGAAGAAAGGTTAATCAATCTTTCTAAATGTAAATTGAATTCATATTTTAAATATAAAAATATTTTAAGATATTTGATCTTAAAAATAATTATCTTAATTATGTTTTAAAAAAAAATTCAATTTAAAAAGAGAATTTGAATTTAAGATTTAAGTTAAAATTGTGAAGTAATGTTAAAACTAAGTTCAATTTATATTGTAAATAAATAGGATTGAAATTAGATAATTTAAAATGTTTAAATTTGGAAATTTGTTCTAAATACTTTATTTCCAAAAATAAATTATAATTATGTAAACCAAATTGGAAAAATTTGTCTTTAGGGTTAATAAAATTTGATTATTTCAAATAATTTATTTTTGAAGATGAATATGGTTAATTTATTATTTATATGAACTTAAGAATACTTAATTTAAATATGATTTGTTAATAAGTAAAGTTTAATTAAGAACAATGTTTTCTTAATTAATTAAAGATCTTCTTTAATATTAGAAGTTAATTAGTTAATTGTTTAATTAATTTTAAATAACTAGTTAATTATTTATTTAAATTTATATAATCACTTAATTATGGATTAATTAAGTGAAATTACTTAATGAAGTGATTAATGGTTAATAATTGAATGTAATTGAAAAGGTAATTACTTTTGGAAGTAATTAGTTGTAATTACTCACAAGAGTAATTAATTGAAGTGATTAATGGATGTTCACTTAATGTTATCATTTAAGAGTTGATTAATATAATTATTTGAAGTTAATTAATTATGGAGTAATTAATTAAATAAATGAATTAGGATTATTTAATAATGGGATTAATTACTTGTTAAGTAATAAATTAAGGAAGTAATCAAGATTTATTAATGAAAGTAATTAGAGATAATTACTTATGTAAGTAATTAAGAGTAATTACTTAATTATTTTAGATAATTAATTTATGTGATTAATAAATTAATGAAGGTGATTAATTTAAGATTTATTACTAAGTGTAATTAATTAAAATTGTAATTAATTAATAAAGTAATTAATTAAGGATTTATTTATTAATTTAATTGTTTAATAATTACTTAATGAAGTAATTAAAGATTAATTAATGGGATTAGTTAATCAAGGATTAATATAATTAATTTAGAAGATAATTAATTAAGAAGTTAATTAATTAAGATAAGTAATTACAAATTGTTATTTACTATCTATGATTAATGAGTTGATTAATTATAAGTTAATTAGTTAATCAATTAAAGTATTATTAATTAATAAGGATCATTAATTAATTATGGTGATTAATGATATTAATCAAGGTTGATAATAAAAGTAATTAATTTAAGTGTGATTAATTAATTGTAATTAATTAAGGTTTAATGTAATTAAGTATAATTGATTAATTGATAGAAGTAAATATAGGATCATTAATTATTGCAATTAATGATAGTAATTAAAGGGTTAATTACTGAATATGGTTAAGGATAATTACTTGAATAAAATTAAAGGATAATTAATCAAGGAAGATTAATTAGTAAAGATCATTAGAGATGATTAATTTATTTTATTTGGGATAATAATTAATAAAGAAGGTTTTAAGTAATCCAATTTGATTAAGAGATAATCAATTCTGTTTTGGATGTTTGATTAATATGGATTGATTGATTAATATTGGATAATTGATTGATATTGGATGATCAATATTTGGATATTGATATTGTATGATTGGTTGATATTGGATGTTTGATATTGGTTTGTTACTGGATGATTTGGATATATTTGTTATGTGATATGCTACTTTGTGAAGATTAATATTAATATGAATTATCTCTTGTGATAATATGATTCATCTATCTGTTTATATCATCCTGAATTTAAGTTTAAACTGTTTAAACCTTTAAGTATAACTTGGACATTAAAATGGCGTTTGGTTTCGGTGAGACCGGGATCGGGTTTCCATATTTGGATATCCGAAAACCACATCGATTCCAATTAAACGTTAGGTCGTTAATCCAAGTGGAGCGAGTGAAGACTTGAGGTGTAAGGGCTATACGTCAGTATAACTCTGTGGGTGATTCCGTAATGAGTTTGACGGAATAGTGCTTATAGGTTCGAATGGTGATTCAAAGTGCAAGGGCTATGGTCGTTGACTCTGAGGGTGATTCCAAAATGAGTGCAACGAGATAGTGCCTTCGGTTTCGTTCGAACCCGGAACGAACTAGTACGGATTGAATGTTTTCAGAACATCGTCAGGTGGACGATGAGCATTATAAGATAGATGTGTTCTATAAAGGTAATCGTAACCTCAAGCCTCATCAACCTGGAATGGCTAAAATAGGGGAGGTGCAACAAGGCTTCGTGGGTAGCCCCCACTTGAGAGTGAGATTTACCCCTGTCTAGAGGTCCCTTTCTATTTCGGCTTAATGTGTGGTTGGTCGCGCCAACTACGGGGTGGTCTTGTTCGGGACTGTCCAGTAAGGGATGGTTCCGACCTTGTCTTGCAGGGGAGTGGGCGTACTCCTCGGTACTGTGATCTAGGCCACATACTGTGACGAGCGGTACCCTAGTAGCCCTGCCATTGTATGGAATCCAAAATCCAATAAGTTCCTGTGCGGTTTTGATTGTGCCCAACTATGTTGGAACGTGAGATGTAAGCATTCCAGCTATTTCTGTATTTTATTTTGAAAACCCTAGACACTATTATAATATCACTGGATTTCCTATCAAATGTTTTGGTTAGCGTAAGGTAAAAACTTTTCCATGTTTATGTGTGGGAAGTCATACGTGATACCTTTTCTTTTCAAAGGTTTTTCTAAAGTTAAGCAACTTTAAACCGTTTACTCACACCAGACCCTTGTCTGATCCGAGTGTTTATTTTCTGTTTTATTAAACTCTTGGGTACTCATATTATGTATGAGTAGTCAAGTGATTCAGGTTTGCTTGACGAATTCTGGAGGAGACATGGAGCAGGAGGCTTCGACGTTAGATTTATATTATGGTTCTGCTGTGTTTGTTGTATCTGTTTCTGTTGTTCTTGAGTTGTATAGTTAGACGAAGTTTATAACTATCTATTATCTATTGTTTAAGTTGTGTACTCTGATATAATAGGATACTATGTAATATTTTATGTGATATATTATATTTTATTCGTTCCACTGTGAGTTCTCTGATGTTGTTCTGTTTCTTCTTTCTCTTTCTTTTCTTCTTCTATCCCTTTCTTTCTTCAAGATGATGCGATTTCCTGGATAGGAAGTCGGGTCGTCTCAGTTTGAGTATGATTTTGTTTGTGATAAATGCTATGTGAATTAAAAGTGTTGAATTAAATTATTTAAACTATTAATAAACTTGACCTTTAAAATGGAGTTTGGATTTCGATGAGATCGGGATCAGATGTCAATTATGATTATCCGAAAATCATTTCGATCCAAATTAAACGTTAGGTCATAAATTTCTAAGCGAAGATCGAGAAGGTGTTTTAGAGTGCAAGGGTTATCGTCGTTAACTCTGAGGATGATTCCAAAATGAGTGTAACGAGATAATGCCTTTGGTTTCGTTCGAACCCAGAACGAACTTGTATGGATTGAATGCTTTCAGAACATCGTCAAGTGGACGATGAGCATTCTAAGAGATATGTTCTATAAAGGTAATTGCAGCCTCAAGCCTCATCAACCGGGAATGGCTAAAACAGGGGAGGTGCAGCAAGGTTAGGTGGGTAGCACCAAAGCAAGACAAGATATACCCCTGTCTAGATGTCCATTTTTATTCGGCTGCCTGGGCGGTTGCTTGCTACAACCGTGGGGTTATCTTGTTCGGGACTGTTCAGTAAGGAATAGTTCCAGCCTTATGTTGTAGAAGGTCGGGAGTGATCCTTGGTACGGTGATCTAGGCCCCGTACTGTGACGGGCGGTAGCCCAGTAGCCCTGCCATTGTATGAAATCCGATCTCCAATGAGCGCCATACGTTTTGATTGTGCCCAGCTATGTTGGAAATGTGAGATGTAAGCATTTCGGCTATTTCTGTATTTTACTTGAAAACCCTAGACACTATAATATCACCGGAGTTTATTTCTGTTTTTCATAAACTCTTGGGTAATCAAATTTTTATGAGTAGCCAAGTGATAGATTTTGGATTGTTAAGTTCTGGAGGAGCTTGGAGCAGGAGTCCAGACGTATATATCTATCTAGTTCTGCTATGTTAATTGATGTCTATTGTATTTTGGGATGTATGTAATGGTAGATATGTATATATGACTGTCATGTTTAAATGATGTTGTGTAACTCTAATATATGTAAAAATATGTAATAGTTATGTGATGTATTATATTATATTCCGTTTCCGCTATGAGATTCTTATGTTGTTATTCTTTCTTTCTATCTTTTCTATTTCTTTCTCTTTCTTTTCTTATTGATGATACGTCTTTTTGTGGATAGAAAGGCGGGTCGTCATAGTTGGTATCAGAGCATAAGTTGAGATAATACCTAGGCTCTGCAATAATATTTATCTTGAGAGTGCATATTTGTATTTTTATATAACTATATACCTATCAAAATTGGTTGAGTTACCTACTTAGGTGGCCAACATGAGTTCAGGAAGGAGAGGTAGAGATAGGGGCAGTACCTCGACTGATAATGGATGAAGTCAATGTGACGACCCGACTTTTTCTCCCCATAAAAGTCGTATCATCAATTAAGAAAGAAAGGGATAGAAGAAGATAAGAAAGAAGAGAAAGAAGAAACAACACTAGAATCTCAATAGCGGAACGAATAAATTATATTAATAACATAAGTATTTACATAATACACAACATCAATCAGAGATACACAGCATACACATCACATATACTAGACAGTTATAAACACCTTTCTAGTACGTACGACTCAATACAATCACATCACAGAGAACACACAACGGAACTATATATCTTCAACGCAGAAGCCACCTGCTCCATTGCTTCTCCATTATTCGTCAAAGCAAACATAAATCCCTTGCCTACTCGTAAAAATTTGAGTACCCAAGAGTTTAAGAAAACAAAAGATAAACTCCGGGTCAGACATGGGTCTGGTGTGAATAACAGGTTAAGGTTTCTTAATTTTGAAAATCCATTCGAAAAGAAAGGTGTCACGTAAGACTTCCCACTCATAAACATGGAAAAGTTTTTACCTTACGCTAACCAAAACATTTGATAGGAAATCCGATGATATTATAATAGTGTCTAGGGTTTTCAAGTAAATATTAAATAGCCGAAATTGTTACACGATTAAATTCCAGCTACTAGCCACAAAAGTGAGTAATACAATCAAAACCGTTGGCACTTATTGGATTTTGGGTTCCATACAACGGCAGGGCTACTGGGGTACCGCCCGTCACAGTACGTGGCCTAGATCAACGTACCGAGGAGTACGCCCGCTCCGCTGCAACACAAAGCCGGAACCATCCCTTACTGGATAGTCCCGAACAAGACCACCCCGACAGTTGTAATGATCAACCGCCCCACACAGCCGAAATAAAAAGGGACTTCAAGACAGGGGTCAATCTTGCTCTCTAGTGGGAGCTACCCACGAAGCCTTGTTGCACCTCCCCTGTTTTATCCATTCCCGGTTGATGAGGCTTGAGGCTGCGATTACCTTTATAGAACACATCTATCTTAGAATGCCCATCATCCACCTGACGATGTTCTGAAAGCATTCAATCCATACAAGTTCGTTCCGGGTTCGAACGAAACCGAAGGCATTATCTCGTTACACTCGTATTGGAATCACCCTCAGAGTTAACGACGATAACCCTTGCACTCTGCATCACCTTCTCGAGCCTATAAGTACTATTTTCGTCAAACTCCTTATGGAATCACCCACAGAGTTATACTGATGTATAGCCCTTACACCTCGAGTCTTCACAAAGCTCCACTTTGATTCACGACCTAACGTTATTTGGAATCGATGTGGTTTTCGGATATCCAAATATGGAAACCCGATTCCGGTCTCATCGAAATCCAAAGCGTGTCTTTTAAGTCCAAGTTGTTTTAAAGGTTTAAAACAATTCAATACAGTATCTATATACATACAGATAGATAACTCACATATCAATAATTGATAATCAACATTATCAAATAACAGGTAATCCACATTATCAATATCATAATAGATAATTCATATATCAACATCCTAATTGATAATCTAAGTTATCATCACAATGAAAACCAAACATTTATATCGCACAACCATACTTATCTCATTACTGAGATCACAAAGCATCCAAGTTACTCAACGTTATCTATCTCATATCTGAGATCAAACTATACAAAGTAAACATCACCATTCATCTATATAAGCAATGATTAACCACACCAAATATAATTAATTTAAAATGAATTAAATTAATTGCATCATTTTATTAATTTAAAGTAAATTAAATTAATTACTTCACCAATATCATTTTGCTTATATCACTATTAATTAATCATCAATCAATTAATTAATCATCAACCAATTATTTATTTCAATTAATCATCCCTGATTAATTAACCTTTAATTACATTCAGGTAATCATTCATCAATTAATTTCTTCAAATTATATTTAAATCAAATATGGTAATTAATCTTTAATTACTTCCTTAATTAATTAACAATAATTAATTACATTAATCCTTAATTAATTACATTAATTAATCCCTTGCATTTATTAATTATTTCTAAATAACTCATTCTTAATTACATCATTAATATAATAATTAATGATCTTCTAATTACATTTTCAAATTAAATTAATTACATTAAGTAATTAATCTTTATTTAAATCATAACTGTTAATCACGCTTGATTAACCCTATTCAGTAATCAACTACCCTTAATTACTTCACCAAATAAATTAATTACTCATTAATTAATTGTCTCTAATTAATCCTTTGATTAATTCACAAAGTAATTATACTCAAATAACTTCGTTATCAAATCACTTCCAATTAATTACATATAGTAATTACCCATTAATTACTTCTCTAAGTAATTCCTCTTCATTAAATTACATTAAGTAATTATCTTTCGCAATTCATCAAATGATAAATTTTAAATTATCTAAACTGAATTAATTAACTTAAACTAATCAAATTAACTCAATTAATTGCAATAAGTAATTAATTCCTTAATTACTTCCATAAGTAATTATACTTAACAATTTACAAATTAATTATCTTTAAATTAATTAACCTAATTAATAATTAAAATTAATCACATTAATTAATTATTAAATAATCCTTAGTTAATGTCCTTCATTAACTATTAAACAATTCATTAATATTTTACCAAAATAATTAACTTATTCTAATCATTATTAATTAAAAATTAATTAGTCATTAATTAATCCATTAATTAATCCCAAATTAATTAAATAATTAAGTGTTAATTAAAACTTAATTAATCTATTATTATCTGATTATTTAATTTTTAACTAAAAACTAATCTTATTTAATTAATTACAAGTTAATTACTCTAAAATAAATTAATCTTAAACCTTTATGATTAAACCCTTAATTACCATTTTTATTTATTTCTTAAATAAGTTAATTATATATTTAATTATCCTAATAATTAAATGAAATACAAAACATAAAATTATTATTTAACTTAACAAGTTTAAATTCAATCTAAAACCTTTAATTGCTAAATAATACTTTTATTATAAAAGAAATTTTACAAAAGTTAAAACAAATTTCTTTTAAAATTAAAACCATTTAAATTTTTACATTATCATTCAAATTTGGCTTAAACACTTAAATTTATTAAACTTAAATTTGTTTTTAAACAAAGATTCAAATCCAAATTTGAATCAAATTTTACATTTTGTTTAAACATTACTTCATATTTCAATTTCAAATTTAAATTCAAATTCTTTAAAATATTTTTAAACAATAAACTCCTTTAAAGTTATTTTAAAGCAAATTTGAATTTAAATACTTCATCATTTCCAACTTGTGATTCAATTCAACTTGAATCCATAATTTAAGTTAGATTTAAAACTTACTTTTAATTCTTGCTTCCACTTTTAAATTTTGTTTTAAATTTTTGAAAATAAGACAAGTTTTCAAACTCCAACAAACTTACCCAAGCTAAAACTAAAATAACTCGAGTAACAATTTTTCTTATAAATTCATCTTAAAATCAATTAAAACTTCAAAGCACTATCAGGTTAACAAAACTTGCATCTACCAAAATACCCGATCCAACAACCCTACAACTTCGAGACCATCATCCAAATGCTTCGAGCTCACCACAAAACTACCCGATACAACATGTGCTCCTTTGTGACGCCCCACCTCTATACCCATGCTAGCCAAGAACATTACAGTGAATGCTGTCGACTAGCACGGAGAATAAGGCTGTTGAGGAGCGACCATCCGTGTAATTGCTTTGTGAGAGCATCGATATGTCAGATAGTGTAACTTGCAATACTTTATCAAGAGGGAAATCCGACATACCAACACAAACTCAAAGCTACTACACAGTGGCTATAATATCTTCGGAAACAAATACAGAGATAAACATAACATAAATCAGTCACAGATAATTCATATCACAAAGGCGGAAGAAGATATGAATATATAATTAACACATGAAAGTGTATATCAGAGTAGTGGTCAAAAAGATCCACAATAATACAAAAGAATAACAACACGTGCTATACAAAAGAATACAACAATGAGTCTATATCTCAAGTGTATATAACAAAATAAACTACTAATTTAAGCAGTTTGCCAAAAGTCAGAGAAATCAATCCTAGGGGAGAAGTCAAGCAGAAGCACCTGTAACATCTCGGCCTGACCCGAGTATTATTTAATAAGAAAATAATAAACGGATCAGTCTAACTATAAATATCAGATGAAACGATATAGAATAAGAGATATGACTAAACACATAATAATCACAATGCCAAGCCGTGATATATATAAGTAATTGAAAATCAACGAGAGATTAATCAATATCACCAAATCTACACAAGAAACAAAGAAATGTCATACTCCTCATTTCGTTCACCAAATCACAATAAATGACATATTATATCAATGCCAATCACAAAATTCAATGACACACAAATTCACCAATACACAAATATCGATATGGCTTATCGATGGAAATCACGAAAATTGGTGAAACACAAATTCTAGAAATCATCTCAAGAAATCCAGAAATCACACAAGTCAATGACGCACAAATTCACCAATACACAAATATCGATATAGCTTATCGATGGAAATCACGAAAATTGGTGAAACACAAATTCTAGAAATCATCTCAAGAAATCCAGAAATCACAAAGGGGGGAGGCCTATCACAAACGGGAGCATAAAGCTCGCCAACACGTGTATCACAAACGGAACGCTAATTCCATGGTCGCTAACCATCACAAATTGAGCCGAAGCTCCACAAACGGCCCGAAGACCATGGGTTGCTACCCCACCAAACTGAGTCGAAACTCCACAAAATGGGGTTCAGTCTCCTTCGCAGACAAAGAGACATCGCACATTGCTAGTCTAAACCACAAAGATGATCATCATGATCAACGAGAAGTGTCAATTACACTAATCTAGTAAATATATGATTTTAGCTTCATGTCCCATAACCACTTGCTTAACTTAAATATTTACGAACAAACTGTAGATTTCCACTATAAAATTGTCACAAGAGTTTCAAGCGGACAAGTCCAAGAATTAACCAATAAAGTGAACGCAAGCGTTTCATACCACTTGTTTTACAAAGTCGTTTAATTGGATTTCTCATACGAGTGAGGTAAAGGTTTGTATATACTAATAGATTAGAAATCGGTTTGAGAAAACGATCTTTGTAATAAAACAGTGTTGAAATCATTTGAAGAAAGAGTTTTGATATTTACTACTAGTATAGAAAACCTTTATATTTTTAAAGTGACAAATCACAAAGAAAATTGTGAGAACAATCAATCACTAAAATTCACATTCGAAGACGTGAATAAAATCCAAAGAAACCGATAAAGAATCCATCGACATGGATATTCAAAAATCCCTAAAAAGAGTCATCAAAGTCATAATAAATGATAACAACAAATAGGATTAGCACGAACCGATTTAAATTGGAATTCTCAAACAAAAAGGCAAGAAGGCAAAGTCACAACAGTTTCAGACGTTTGAAACAAGTGGTTCAGACGTCTGAATCTGGAAATATAAAAATTTCCAGAACACGATTCAGACGTCTGAATCAAGTGTTTCAGACGTCTGAGATAGACATATTTTAGCCTATTTCCTTTCTGTTCGAAATAGAACCAATTCAGATGTCTGAAACCATATATTCAGACGTCTGAATCTGGGAATAGAAAACTTCCCAGACAATATTCAGACGTCTGAATATCACGTTTCAGACGTCTGAATGAAGGGTTCAGGGCATTCCCTGAACCTAGGCCAAAAATGGCCAAACGAATATCGGAAACGGTCGAATGAGCAAATGGCGATGACTAAGGAATTACGTCGCACGACAACCCAGCCTAAACGGCTCTTCGATACGCCTCAAGTATCAATGTCCAAATATCCATAAAAGGATTTTCACAAATTAGACCAAAACACCAAAAATTGGAATATACACGAAATCGATCCAAACCAAAATCAATTGCACACGAATAAACGTTAGGAATTCATACCTAACAATCGAAGATAATTATAGGCAAAGATGTGAGATAAAAATCTCACCTTTTTACAAAATCAAACAAGAAGAAGCTTGAAAGCAAATGGAGAATCAACCTCTCTTCAACACAACCCAAATGAGCTTGAATCTATGCTCAAAACAAGAACATTCCCAAAATTAGGTTTAGGAATTTCTGAAATTGGTAAGAGAATAAGTTGGAGAAGAAGAAGAGAATGCTTACCAATGGGTTCTCTTGAATTAGGAGCTAGGAATTTGAGATTGCAAGAGGAACTAGGGTTTTGGAGTTTTAATTTCCAATCTCTCCCACCATTATTGCCTTAGAACTGAAAAGAGAAGACAGTGAGGGTGAATGGGGGAAGAGTGGCTCAGTTTTGAGTATAAGTTAAACATAGCGCTGAACCCAAACCCAAACCCAAAGTGAAAAGTAGCAAAAATCAACTTTCTCCAAACATATCGAAGCTTATACTCAAAAAGGTCGCAATCGACATTTTAAACTCAATGGGAGTGGTCCCGAGTCCTAATTCGACCGTATGCAAAAAGTAGCTTTTCGGACTAAATCCGACTAACGATAAAATATTTAAATAAAATTAAGCACTTCAACAAGCGAATCAAGTTCAAGCAATGATTGAACTTCCCGATCAAAATTGCCTTAGTGAACATATCTGTTGCGCTATCCTTTATGTGCATTTTTAGAGATATATTTTCTTATCTTCATCCATGGCTACCAAAAATGAATCTCTCACTTCAATATACTTAGTCTGTGAGCTAAACGCTAAATTTTCCACTAGTGGATAACACTCTAGCTATCACACTGAACATCGATGCTATCGAGTTTAAATACCAAGTCACACAACAACTGTCTCATGTAAAGTGCCTCTTTTATCGCCTCCGCCGCGGCTATCAACTCCGCCTCCGTAGTTGATAAAGCAACCACAATTTGTAATCTTGATCTTCAACTTATGGCCATACCACCAAGTGTGAAGACATATCCGAAAGTTGACCTTCTCCGATCCCTATCACCGGTGTAACGACTCGTAAATTTCAATAATTAAATTTGTCATTTTAATTAGATTTTGTAATTAAATTTAAATAGAAATAATTTTTTTATAATTTATATTGAAGTAAATGTTAAAAATGAAAGGTAGCAATGGTAAAAGAAAATAAATTTAACATATTTTAAGTGGAAATCCCAAAAAGAAATGGTGTAAAACATTATAATTTGTTAATTTTATATGATTGTGTAATTAATACTGAAAGAAATAAAATTTGAAATAATATTAATGAAATAAAAACTAAAATGAATTGCAATAGTATAAATGTAAGTTAATTGTTTATAACTTGGATGTAATTCCAATAAGTGAACAATGTAAATGTTATAACTGGGTTACAAAATTTATATACGAAATTGGATGTAAATATGAATTAATTAATGAGATAATAGATAGTTAATGGTAATAGAATAAAATCAATTTTATGTAAGAATTGTAACATTTGTTTGTGAATAGGGAATTCGTATGTGCAATTAAAAGTTATGATAACGATGGTTACAAGTTACCTGTTTAATTGGTCTATTAAATTTAAATGGGGAATCAATTAGAATTAAATGAACTTTAATGTTACATTAGCAAGTTTAAGATAATAACGGAAAGGGTGAATGTAAATTAAAATAGTAACGTACATTTACTTATAAGGTAGTAATTGGTGTAATAAAAAGCATGAGTCCAAGTAAATAAATTTATTGAGAATATTAATTGTAATCAATATGAATCAGAGTAATAGTAACCGTTGTAAGTTACTACTTAATTGTCCTATTAATTTGTGCAACTGTTATATTTGGGAATGAGATTTTATTATAAGTAAATAAAGGTAAGTACTGTATGGATATATGAATTTATTACGATTTATGGTAATAGAATGAATTCATATGAAGTAAGTAATTATAATAAATAATTGAAATAATAAGCCTAAGTGAATTTTAAGGCTATGGTAACAATCATCATAAATTAACAGAATATATGTAGTCTACCAAATTAATTGGAAAACAATTACATTTAAATGAAAATAAAGGTCTCATTTATGTGGGTAAGAACTGTAATTATAAAGTGTAAATTTAATAAAGCAACGAGAATGCATATTTCATTCATAAGATAATATAAAAAAATGAAACCAATTTGAATGGATTAATTAAGGTTCTAATTATAATAAATGTATATTTTTTACAACTTCAATATATTTGGAGATAATAGTTAATACGAAGGGGAGTTGGAAATTTGAATATATTAATGGAATGAAATGTGAATAAAAGTTAGCGTAACGATTATTGTATGTTACCTATTTATGTAGAGTGTTAATTTACAATTGGAAATCAGTTACAATAATTATAATTTAATATTACGTTAATGTTGATTAAGGTAATATTTGTAAGTAATGTTAAGGTCACTCATATTGGACAATTTGTGAATTTTAAGTATTGAAATGAAGCTTTATCAATTTATTTGGTTTTAAACCATAGTAAGTGGAGAAATTGCAATTTAATGTAATTAGAAATCTAAGTATTACGCTAATTAAGATGAAATTGAGGATTGCAATAGATTTTGAATCCAATGTTAAAATTCTTCAATTGATAACAATAAATTGAATAATAGAATGAAAAAAAAAATTAATAGAATTTTTGGAAATTAAATTTATAATTTTCGAATTTAATGAAATTGTGGTTAATACTGAAATTTGTAAATTAATCAACTCTAAATTGACATTTAAACTTGGATAAATTAGTGTAAATGATTTAGAAATTTAAAAATGATGAAATTTGTTAATTATAGAGTTGAAATTTGAAATTTGATTTAATTTGTTAATTTATTTATTTAATTAATTAATGTAAAAACAGCCATTTTGGCCACTAACTCAAATTTCGATGAAACAAGTTTTATTGAATTCATAACAGTGAATTATTGTAGGATTTCAAGTTTCGTAGCGATCGGACTTGTCGTTTGATCGTACAGACTCGAAACGCCTTGAAATCAATGAAATTGAAATCAATTTGGAATAAATTGATTTTAACATAACTTCTTCATACGATGAAATTTGGACTTGAAACTTATTCCATCGTCTTTAAAATATTTAAAAACATCTATTTTGCTATATGGGTTGACCTAATTTCATTCCGGAGTCGAAACGGGCTTTTTGGGCCATTTTGTCATTAGCGCGTATATTCAAATCGTGTCCATCTATTCTATTTCAACCCTACCTATAAATACCAAGTTATAAACCCTAGCCTATTCCTATTTCTCATTTTTCTATACGTATATTTCAACTATCTCTCCTCCTCTATGGCAGACAAATTCTAGATCCAAACATAAATCAAACTTCAATCCAAAGCAAAAATTTCAAACTCCTCAAAAAAATTCAGAAAAATTATATATCGAAGCTCTCGAAGCGTGCAAGTCAGATCTATAGTCCATTTCTCGATCTGAGTTTTTGGGTGGCCAGAAATTGAGGTTTAATTCACGGGCGTTCATCGCGCGTCGATGAACGTTGTCGGATCGTCAAATCATTTCTAGGTATTGTAGAGTGGACGATGGAGAATGCACCAGTGGTGTTCGTTCTTCGATTTGACGGTTGAATCGACCAGAAAAATTCGACTAGGTTAAACTTATAGGCGACGGCCGACAATCTTCGAACGTCATTTGAGACGTGGAGAGACTCGCGCGGCTGTAGGGAGAGGACGCAGTGGTCAGCAGGTGGCCATGGCCTTAGGCGACGTTCGAGGGACGGAGTGGAGGCTGTTTTTCCCGTGCGTGCGTGGTTTTCGAGTCGAGTGATTTGGGTGCTGTGTTGTAGCGTGCAAATTGAAGATGATGACATGGTGACGAATTGTGTGTTTTATTTTAATTTTTTTTATTATTTTAGTTTTGATTTCATACATTTTAATCAACATAACATTCGCATACGAGGTCCGTTTCACGCACGGTTTTCTCCGCTAGGTTCGTATTAGAATTCTGGACATTCCAACGCTTGTTTGGACGGATTCTAAGACTGTCCAATTTTTGAGTTTAAATTGGATCTAAATTCAATCTAAATTCAAAAGGTGAGTGTTTTAACCCACTCATAACTTCTAAAATTTCTTATGTTTGTTAAATTAAATTTCTATTGTGATTATGCATTTATTATGACTTTTTCATATATTTTTAATCATCATCTCAATTATTGCATTTATTTAAATTAAATCGTTATTTAATTTATTATTGAATATAACTACTAGTTAAATACCTTTTATATATATTATCAGTTATCTATTGGTATTGATTGATTGTTTTGGATGATGATTGTGATGGATGTGTTATCTGTTGATGGATGAATGGGTATTGTATTATATATTATTTTAAACTGCAAGTTGTTATGCATTTTATTTCATTCGGGATTATGGTTTGAAATGATATATAACCGTAATTTTATTTTAAATTACGGATTGAAATGATAAATATCCGCATCACTTGACCATATGATAGAAATTAGATATAGGCACCGCGGTCTATATATAAAAATATTGTGAAATGATTTTCTATGGTTTGTAAAGAAATATACGGTGTATGAGGTATGGATTTGGATATTGTATAACTGTATTTTATATATAGTTAAATTCTTGGATTCAAGCTATGAATAAGATTTGTTTAAAGTATAAACAAGTTAAATAAAGTTGGATTGTATTAAAATATAATATGGTTAAGTATTTACTTAAAGTGCATTTTGCATAGAGTTTATGTTGATTTTTATATATCAAGGTTGAGAGGATAGTTTTGAAATTGATTGGAGATTTTATTTAATTAAAGAATTATATTTAAAAAAATCCTTTTGGAACTTATTGAAATTGAGATTTTAAAAGAATATGGTTTTATAATTAATTCGGGTTTAAGGTGATTTGAGTGAATAAACTAAGGAATATTTCGCTATTGAAAATTGAAGTTTTATTTAAAGGATATTGGATTTAGCAAGCAAATATTTCAAAACTAAATAATAGAAAAAGTGAAATTCGTGTACATATACATATATATATATATACACACACACATATATAAATTATAAAATTTAGTTTGAAATATTAAATATTTAAGCTTTGATATATATTGAATTTGAAATGGTTCAACTGAAGATTAAATCTGCATTTAGAATGGATTTGTGAAATTAAAGAAACTAATTTATTTTATAAAGTAATTTAATATTAAACCATTTAAGTATTGTAAGTTATGTTTCAAAGTTATGGATTTCAAGATAATATAATTTTGAAGTGCTATGATTTTAAAAAGCGATATATTTGAAATAAAATGATATTATATTGATTTGAAAGAAAAAGGATATCATATTGATTTGGTTTTAAAATGGAAATGATATCGTATTTATATGGTTTTGAAATTGATATTATTTTCTGGTTTTAAAAGTATAAATTATTTTGAAATGACCGCGGTGTAATAATAACGTTTGGTTGTTGAAGAGACCGGATCGGAAGTTGTCATACTCTCTGCCAACTCAGAAAACCACTTTAACAACCGTGTGCGCGGTGGAGACTCTAGAATGAAGTAGGAAGGTGGCGGCGTTACCTTTGAGGTAAATACGTGTACCCGACTCCCGTGAGTTGGCATAAGGTGACTAAAATAGGAGCGATCAATGGGCTAAGAAGGTAGAACCTTTTATCGGACACATCCCTTCGATATTATACTTTGACTTTTGGATTTATTTGATGGCTAAGAAGGTAGAACCTTTTATCGGACACATCCCTTCGATATTATACTTTGACTTTTGGATTTATTCGATGACCACTTTTGATTTCTTTGATTTGGGGGTGTGGCTCGAGGTGGACGGTAGCTGCGGCTATGCGTTACTACCGGCCCGGAAGCGCAATTGGTATATCTACCCTGACATTGCCTAGTTGTGCTGTGTCACCTACCTTAGCGCGCCTTATACAATTTTTTTTTGTACCATACCTATGGAGTGCCCTCTGATGACGCCCAATACGGGAGAGATTACGGTACCGTATAGACTATGGGAATATAAAAGTGTGTTAAGGGTTATATGGGTAATCCCTTAATGCTATTTTCAGTATATTATACTTTACTTTAGACACTATTATAATAGCGTACATTATTACATAGTAAATAGTTTAACGGATCCTTAAGAGATGTGAATCCCGAGCATCTCTTAAGTTACTGCACTTACTTTAGACACTGGATAGGAGATGTCAAATCCCGTAAACATCTTTGACGTCGTTCCACTCATATTTATTCCTGTTGATTTAACTTACATAAGCCTTTTAGTTCTGACTCGAGTGTTTTGTCTTTTCAATTCGCTAGGGTCAGCCTGAGCATTTTTGGATTTGAAAGACCGTATTCTGGAGGACGAAGACGAAGATTTATTATTATTTATTATTATATTCCACTTCACACTGTATTCCGCTGCAATAATTGTTATTAATCTTTGGTATGTGTATCTCTGATGTATTCTATAATTATAATCAAATATTTTGGTAAAACAGCTTCATGAACCGTATATTTGATTATTATATTTTATCGTTCCGCTGCAAGATTCTATTTTGTTTTTCTTTCTCTACTTTTTCTTATTTACCCTATAACAACCAGCCCTTCTGTATGTTTTAAGTCTGACGTGTGTGGTTTATTGTCGATTTAAAGCGTGCGAAAAGGTGGGACGTTACATATGGTATGAGGGCTTTGGTTTTAGCGATAAACCTTAGCTTTGTGGGGTTTGACTCTTTATTAATAGGGTAGTAATACCCTATGATGAGTCGTTGAGCGTATATATGAGAGAGCGTACTTGTTAGTGTTATAAAAAGGTTTTAATATTGTGTTAATTTGTTCCGTTTTGTGTTTATAAATTCTGGTTGGTGCATGGAACGCCATGACATCGATAGGGATTTCTAAACACTTAATAGGACAGACCGACACAATATTTGTTTTAAAAATAGGTGAATGAATTTTGCCTATTATATTTTCTATATGTAAAAGAAAATTGATATATATATTTGGTTGCAATATATTGGTTTTTAGGTAACGAAATTTATAAATCATAGTTGAAATGAGATTGAAAATAAAATAAATGAAAATTGGAAACTTTAGAACTTAAGTTCCGGGGTTTTGAAAATTCTTCCGAATGATTTTTGGAATATAGAAATAATATTATTAGAAGTATTTTCTGTTATAAATATTTCAATATAATTTGAAAAATTGTTTTAAAGAAACTTTGAAAAGAAATAAGTTCTATACTCCCCTCTCTGTCGCTGGAAAATAATTTCGGTGATGGCGGCCGCATCATCGATATTCATTTTCGAGTTTCGAAGTGCGAAGGTCATTGTAGTAGTTTTACTACAGATTTATTTGATAAAAAAAGTTTTTGTTAATTTTAAATTGTTTTAAATATAATTGGATATATAAATACGTTTATTTATTATTTTAAAATTGATTTGAGATTTAACCCGGTATTTAGTTCTTAAGTTTCCATTAATTAATAGTTTCAATTATTGTATTGAATTGGAACGTAGGTAATTAATAATTGAAACCTCTAAATAAAATAAGAGATTTAATGCTAAGTTATAAATTAAATAAAAAGAAAATTTAAATTTGTAAAATATAAAACATAGGATTATTATTGAACATTTAATTTCTTGAGAAAAACTTGTATAACTTTCAATTACATTCTTAAAGGCATATATATAACTTACCAAAAGATATAAAAAGTTGAAATGTTAATAAGAAAATGTAATAGATATTATACCAGAAATAAACTTGAAGTAATGAATGTAATTAATGAAATTATTCAATAAATAAGAAGTTGATGTTGTATTTATTATAAACTTAAGTATAATTGGAAATGTTACTATAATTAAATATAATAGAAAGATAAGTAGTATAAAATATATTTTTTAAAACTTAAGTAAATAAGTTGAAGTTATTTCTAAATAAAATTTAAAACATAAACGTAAACTAAAAGGATAAACCATTATATGAATGAAAAAGAGAAATCAAATAACAAATGTATGAATGGAATTAATAAGGATAAACTAAATTTGTTGTTTGAAATTGTTGTTGTTTGTTTTGTTTTATGGTTATTTGGGTAAGGATACTTTAAAATTGTTTGGATGAATGAATAATCTATTTAGTTTCACTTAAGACTGTTGAGTAAAATGGTACACTTAGTAGTTTATTTTTCTTTCCATACAAATTTAAAGTTTTGAAACCGAACAATTATTTATTTTGTTTGATATGAATGGATAATTGATGTGTGTTGATTTATGTGATGGTTGTTTTCTTGTTGCAAGTGATGGTTGGTACGTTGATTGTTTGTTGTTATTTGAAACAACTTTAAATATTTCATTCATATAGTTGTTAACCTTTTTGGATTATATAAGTGAAATACAGGTTATGGAATCAATTGCTACTGCTTTTGGTTTTATAAAATAAGCGTTAATTGCCCAACAAATAGGTACGTTTTCGGATTACGGTTTATAGCATTATTATATTGTTTCTTGTGTACGGATATATATTATTTTGGAAAACACATGTTATATATTGTTATATTTGATATTATATTTCCTCCCGAGCCTCTCCGTACAAAGGAGACTCTGCCAAAATTTTCCGTAAATTTTGGACTTAGAAAATATCATGAAAATGTTTTCCAAACTTTATTAATTTGAGTATAAAAAGATCTAATGGTTATAAATTGGTATATTTTATTTAAATTAATTAATTTTGTAAATTTATTTGTTTATAGATTTAATATTTAAGTAAGATATATTGATTTCTTCATTCTTCTTTTCCCTTCTTTTTCCTTTTCGGGGGCGAAAAGTTTTGAGTGGGGGAGTGTGTAACAACCCATAAATTTCAGTAATTAAATTTGTCATTTTAATAAGATTTTGTAATTAAATTTAAATAGAAATAATTTTTTATAATTTATATTGAAGTAAATGTTAAAAATGAAATGTAGCAATGGTAAACAAAATTAAATTTAACATATTTTAAGTGGAAATCCCGAAAACAAATATTGAAAAACATTATAATTTGTTAATTTAATATGATTATGCAGTTAATACTGAAAAAAATAAAATTTGAAATAATCTTAATGAAACAAAAACTAAAATGAATTGCAACTGTATAAATGTAAGTTAATTGTTAATTACTTGGATGTAATTCCAATAAGTGAACAATGTAAATGTTATAACTGGGATACAAAATTTATATACGAAAGTGGATGTCAATATGAATTAATTAATGAGATAATAGATAGTTAATGATAACTCGATAAAATCAATTTTATGTAATAATTGTAACATTTATTTGTGAATAGGGAATTCATATGTGTAATAAATGTTATGATAACGATGATTACAAGTTACCTGTTTAATTGGTCTATTAAATTTAAATGGGGAATCAATTAGAATTAAATGGACTTTAATGTTACATTAGCATGTTTAAGATAATAACGGAAAGGGTGAATGTAAATTAAAATAGTAACGTACATTTACTTATAAGGTAGTAATTGGTGTAATAAAAAGCAGGAGTCCAAGTAAATAAATTTATTGAGAATATTAATTGTAATTAATACGAATCAAAGTAATAGTAACGATCGTAAGTTACTACTTAATTGTCCTATTAATTTGTGTAACTGTTATATTTGGAAATGAGATTTTATTATAAGTAAGTTAAGGTAAATACTGTATGGATATATGAATTAACGTATGATTTATGGTAATAGAATGAATTCATATGACGTAAGTAATTATAATAAATAATTGAAATAATAAGCCTAAGTGAATTTTAAGGCTATGGTAACAATCATCATAAATTACCAGAATATATCTAGTCTACCAAATTAATTGGAAAACAATTACATTTAAATGAAAATAAAGGTCTCATTTATGTGGGTAAGAACTGTAATTGTAAAGTGTAAATGTAATAAAGCAACGGGAATGCATATTTTATTCATAAGATAATATAAAGGAATAAAACCTATTTGAATGAGTTAATTGAGGTTCTAATTATAACAAATGTATATATTTGACTACTTCAATATATTTGGAGACAATAGTTAATACAAAGGGAAGTCGGAAATTTGAATATATTAATGGAATGAAATGTGACTAAAAGTTAGCGTAACGATTATTGTATGCTACCTATTTATGTAGAGTTTTAATTTACAATTGGAAATCAGTTACAATAATTATAACTTAATATTACGTTAATGTTGATTAAGGTAATATTTGTAAGTAATGTTAAGGTTATTCATATCGGACAATTTGTGAATTTTAAGTATTGGAAATGAAGCTTTATCAATTTATTGGGTTTTAAACCATAATAAGTGGAGAAATTGCAATTTAATGAAATTAAAAATCTAAGTAATACGCTAATTAAGATGAAATGTGAGGTTTGCAATAGATTTTGAATCCAATGTTTAAATTCTTTAGTCTATAACAATGAACAGAATAGTAGAATGGAAAAAAATTTAATAAAATTTTTGGAAATTAAATTTATAATTTCTGAATTTAATGAAATTGTGGTTAATACTGAAATTTGTAAATTCATCAACACTAAATTGACATTTAAATTTGGGTAAATTAGTGTAAATGATTTAGAAATTTCAAAATGATGAAATTTGTTAATTATTGAGTTGAAATTTGAAATTTGATTTAATTTGTTAATTTATTAATTTAACTAATTAATGTAAAAATAGCCATTTCGGCCTCTAACTCGGATTTAGATGAAACCAGTTTAATCGGATCCGTAACGGTGAATTATTGTAGGATTTCATGTTTCGTAGCGACCGGACTTGTCGTTTGATCGTACGGTCTCAGAACGCTTTGAAATCAATGAAATTGAAATCAATTGAAATCAATTTGTGTTGTGTGCGTTTCCACACCTTGCCGAACCAGTCCACTCCTTGCCGAACCACAAGCACTACCGAACCAAAGACTCCAGCATCGTTCCTACGCACTACCGAACCAACCACCTCTCCCATGCCTGCCGAACCACTTCACCACCGGACCACCTAACACCGGTCCAAAGCCTCGCCGAACCAGGATCTCACCGAACCAAAGCCATCCCACCCCAATGCCGAACCAACCCTCTCCCAAGCATGACCGAACCAATCTACCACCGGACCGAAGCGCTACCGGACCAAGGCATTGCCGAACCAATGTCGCCAGGCCAGATTGCAACAGCCTAGGCCCGTCAGCAGCTATATACATCCAAGACCCATGCCCCCGGCCTCACTCTATAAATAGAGGGGCAGGGGTACAACAATGGCACACAAGTTTGAGAGCTCAAGCACGGAAAGAACTTTCAAACAACTTTCAGTTACTTGTAATCAAAGCTTTGTACTTGTAATCTGAATAGAAAAGGAGAATAACATATAAAGTGGACGTAGGCACGTTCTGGCCGAACCACTATAAATCTGTGTGTCTTTTACAGTTTAGTCCCTGTTTTTTATATATTTGCGTAAATCACCCAAATCACTAGAAACAACATAAAATCAACTAATTCATACGACTTGGAGGTGTTTGCCCATTTTTTGTGCAAACATTTTTGGTGCTTTCACTGAAAGCAGGAGCTCGAAGCTTCAACTTCTCCCACTCAACCCTTTTCCTATCAACATCGTTCATTGCTTGGAAAACATGCCTCCCGGACGGAAGAAAGATGCTAACAAAGGAAAGAACATCGCAACTGGCAGTATCCCAGATCCGGTGAACAGAGACCAAGACAGTCGTCCAGTTCCAACATCAAATTTAAATCAGGCAAATCCGACAGCCCCTGCTACGGAACAACAAATTACAAGGGCGGATCTGGATAGGGTTGTGGCTGAAGTAACTAACCGCTTCGCATCTCAACAAGATGCCTTGGTGGACCAACTCATGTCACGCTTAAGGGATGCTGAAGAATCCGACCGCAACAATGAATCATGGGGTGAGTCCCAGTCTGGAGGATCTGGAAGGCGACAAAGGTCTTTCTTCTTCGAAGAGGCTAACAACAGAAACAACCATGGTAGGAGCCGAGCCCGGACTCAACCCGAATTCCAACCCGAGGAAACACTTGGAACCGAACCCAACGGGGGAGGTGCCAAGCAGGGGTCGGATGTAGCTGAGCCTATCATGCTACCTAACCATGAAAATACCAGTAGACGGGGCCGAGCAGGAGTCCAGCCGAAGTTGGACCCGAGAAAGTGCTGAGAACAGAACCCATCAGGGGAAGATCAAGGCAAGGGCCAACTGTGGCTGATCCCAGCATGCCCCCAGAAGACCAGAGGCAGCCATTGGAGAATGTTAGGAGTGACAGACGATACCATCCATACAATTCGTCTGGACGGAATCAGTCCCGCAGGGAAGAACCAAACTCATTTCTATCCGCTCCAAGTTCTGATGAAAGGATGGCACGATTGTTCAGAGAGTGCGTCCAACGGGAGCAAAGGGATCGGGGAATAAGTGCTAGGGTAACCAGCCCCTTCACCCGTAGTATCGAAACTGCCATCACCCCCGAGAATGGAAAATGCCAACAATGGAGCCTTATAAGGGAACCTCTGACCCCATCATACACTTACAGAGATACACCTAGCATATGCTCATGAGCGGAGCAACGGAGGGAGTATTGTGTAAATGCTTCCCACTTTTCTTGACAGATCTAGATACCTCCTGGTTCTGCCACCTACCCCAAGGGTCCATCAGCTCGTGGGAAATATTGAAAGAAAAGTTCATCAGCCAGTTCCGCATTCATGTGGAACAACCCAAGGACGCTTATTCCTTATCTAATATCAAACGAAAGCCTGGAGAGACAGTGCAGCAATATTTTACCCGATTCAATGCCGCAGCGGCTGCAGTTCAAGATGCCGATGAGAAACTTATCCTAATGGCCCTCTGTAGTGGTGTGCACCCGAATACTAAATTTGCCAGAAGACTAACCAAGGAAATACCAACTACTTTACCTGATTTCTTCCACGAAGCTGGATAGTATATGAGACTCGAAGACGCGGCCACTGAGAGGCAGTAAGGGCAACAGGCTAAGACAGCCCCAGACAGGGTCCCCGCTGCAGCAAAAGATGTTCGAAGAAGTGACTCTAGAGGCAATGTTGGGGGCAAGAAAGGAGAAAAGCGCTTATATCGACCAGGACCAAGATTTGACTCCTACACTCCTTTGAATGAAACGATCGAAAACATCTTCCTAGCCACTCAAGACGATGTTAGACACATGCGCCCCCCACACAAGATGGAGTCAGATAATGCACTCAAGTGTGGAAAGTTCTGCCACTTCCACGAATCCCATGGGCATGACACCAATGAGTGCCACCATCTCCGGGACTTGATTGAAGAACACATTAGAAGGAGGAGACTGGAGCGCTATGTAAAAAGCCAGAACAGGACTATAGCTCCCGCCAATGAAAACCCAGGGCTACCCCTCCCAGAAGTGAGTGGAGGAAATCGCAACACCAGCGGCTCTAGTCAAGAGAAGATAGTGGTCCATACCATATCAGAAGGACCACACATCACCGACAGAAGCTGGGCAGAGATGGAAAGATACGGTAAGTCACTTAGGAACGATGAAGGCTACGTTAGTTCTGTCATGGAAGAACGCCACCCGAAACGGAAAGAGAATGACGACATCACATTCAGTAGGTGTAACCTAGAGGGAAGACAGTACCCACACATGGATCCTATGGTCATCTCTGCTTAGTTCGGTCGAGCCAAAGTTTTTCGAATTTTAATAGGCACTGGAAGCTCAGTAAATATCCTATTCAAGCATGCTTTCGACAAAATGAAGCTGTCAATGAAGGATGTGTCTCCCTGCAACAAACCACTACATGGTTTCACTGGAGATGCGAAGATGCCCCTTCGACAACTGGATCTCTTTGTCGAAATAGGAAGACATCCCCGCTCCGCTGTGCGAAAACAAACATTTGTACTAATACAGAACCACTCAGCTTACAACGCCTTTTTGGGAAGACCAACCTTGTCTGACTTCCAAATTGTTCTAGCCCCATGGTGCCTGAAGATGAAATTTCCAACAGATAACGGAATAGGAGAAATAGAGGGAGATCAAGACGCTGCTCGAGATTGCTATGTGACTGAACTTCGCAATAACCGTAGAAAAGATAAAGGAAAAAATGCAGAGACTACTCTCTGCATGAAAAACTTGGAAGCATAGCAACTAAAGAAATCCCCTCCTATTCGATATACCAGCGATCCTTTCAACGAACTACACCCCAGGGACAAAGAGGAGGAGGCCACCACCGAGCCTGCAGAGGCTATGGAATTTGTATCTGTCGACAAACACGACCCAAGTAGACTGCTGAGAGTCGGGTCTCAGTTAAGAGCGGATTTGAAAGATCAACTCGTCGATTTTCTTCGCCACAACATGGATGCATTTGCACGGACGCACGCCGACATGACAGGAATCTGTCCAGACGTAGCATGCCACATACTGAACATCGATCCTACCAAGGTGCCAGTGAAGCAGAAAAAGAGGAGCATGGGGGCAGAACGATCAGCAGCCCTCGAGGAAGAAGTAAAGAACTTACTTGCCAATGACTTCATACGAGAAGTCATCTACCCAGAATGGATCGCCAACCCGGTACTAGTAAAGAAAGCTAATGGGAAGTGGCGAACATGCATCGATTTCTCCAACTTAAATGACGCTTGCCCGAAGGACTGCTTCCCACTCCCCCGAATCGACCAACTCGTGGACAGCACAGCCGGACACGAGCTCTTATCCTTTATGGACGCATACTCAGGATATAACCCGATCCCTATGCATGCCCTCGATCAAGACCATACTAGTTTCATCACTGGCCGGGGATTGTACTGCTATAAAGTAATGCCTTTTGGACTTAAAAACGCCGGAGCTACTTATCAGCGCCTCGTCAACAAGATGTTTGCGGAATTAATAGGGCGAACTATGGAAGTTTATGTGGATGACATGCTGGTAAAATCAAAGAAAGCCAACGATCATATAAACCACCTGAACGAGATGTTTCAAGTACTTCGCCAATATGGAATGAAACTGAATCCTCTAAAGTGCTCCTTCGGAGTATCGTCGGGAAAGTTCTTGGGATTCATCGTCCATGCCAGGGGGATTGAAGCAAACCCCGAACAAGTCCGGGCTTTGCAAGATATCAAGATACCATCCACTCGAAGAGAGATCCAAAGCCTAAGCGGGAAGGTGGCTGCCCTAAGCAGGTTCATCTATAAAGCAACCGACAAATGCATCCTTTTCTTTGAAGCTCTAAAGAAAGACAAAGGAAAGTTCGAATGGACTGACGAATGCTCGACAGCCTTCCTTAACTTAATCGAACACCTCCAGAAACCACCAGTACTCTCAACCCCAAATGAAGGCGAGGAACTATACCTATACCTTATTGTATCGTCCCATGCTTTAAGCGCCGCTTTGGTGAGAGAAGACAACCGCACGCAGCGGCCCGTATACTTTGTAAGCAAGAGGTTTACAGGGGCAGAAGCCAGATACCCTAAACTTGAAAGCTAGCATACTGTTTGCTAATCACGTCATGGAAACTGCGACTCTATTTCCAATCTCATTCCATCAGAGTTTTAACCGATCAACCGCTAAGGCAGGTACTCCATCGCCCTGACACTTTTGGGCGACTACTTAAGTGGTGCATTGAACTGAGTCAATATGATATCACCTACCATCCTCGCACCGCTATCAAGGGGCAAGCCATAGCTGATTTCATTGCCGAATTCACTACTAACGAAGGTAAGGAGCAATCTGAAGTAGCAGAAGATATCAAGTGGAATCTCTTCGTAGATGGAGCATCAATTGAACAAGGCTCGGGGGCAGGTGTTGTGATGATCACCCCCAGGGGAAGGAAGTTGCACTACGCCCTAAGGTTGGAATTCGCTGCCACCAACAATGACGCAGAATACGAAGCAGTGATAGCGGGATTAGAACTTGCACTAGATATTGGAGTCGGTTCTTTATGTCTCCATGGTGATTCTCAACTTATTGTAAATCAAATACTAGGAGAATTCCAGACTCGAGGAGAACGACTCACAGCATATCTAAAGAAGACCAAGCGGCTGCTCAATCAATTGGATCACTATTTAATCAAACACATTCCTCGAGAAGAGAATCAGGAGGCCGACGAACTGGCAAAGCAAGCTAGCATGAAGGACGGCACCGCTTCCCGAACAATAACCATCTCACAGCAACTAGCCCCGAGTTACGAGCCAATGAATATGATAGCTGCAATCGAAGAGGAAACTTGGATGACTCCCATCCGGAAGTACTTACAAAGTGGCACGCTGCCCGACGGGCGTAACGAAGCTAAGAAAATCTTACGGAAAGCTTCCCGGTACACATTATAAGAAGACATCCTCTATCGGCACGGCTTCTCTAATCCCTTATTAAGGTGTATCGCTGGAAGGGAAACCAGAGAAGTCTTGTCCAACATCCATCAAGGAAGTTGCGAAGATCACACCGGAGGGCAGACTCTATCCAAGAAGACTCTCCGATATAGGTATTACTGGCCCACTTTAAACATAGACGCCTTAGACTTCGTCAAAAAATGCAACAAATGTCAGAAATTTGCTAAGATTCCTCGACTGCCCACAAATGAGATTACTCAAATGACCAGCCCTTGGCCCTTCGCAATATGGGGAATTGACTTGATTGGCGAACTGCCAATGGGCCGAGGCAGAGCCAAATATGCCATAGTGGCAGTTGACTATTTCACTAAATGGGTGGAAGCGAAGCCTCTAAATAAAATATTTTCGGCAAAAGTTATTAACTTCTTGATCAAAAATGTTTTATGCAGGTACGGGGTTCCACTCAAAATCATATCGGACAATGGACTTCAATTTGACAGCGAGGAATTCACCGACTGGTGCCAAGAGCACGGAATTCACAAAAGATTCTCATCTGTGGCTTACCCCCAGGCAAACGGACAAGTCGAAGCTATCAACAAAATCCTCAAAACCCTAATCCAGAAGAAACTTGAAAAGTCAAAAGGCGCTTGGGTGGATGAACTTCCTACGGCACTTTAGGTCTACCGCACATCTTACAGAACATCAACAGGGCATACTTCTTTCTCTTTGGCATACGGATCGGAGGCCATGCTCCCAGTTGAAACTGTAGTGCCTTCCCACCGTAGGATCCACTACAACCCAGAAAAGAACGAAGAACTCCTCCAAATGTCTTCGGATCTAATTAAGGAAAGAAGAAATGATGCAGCACTCAAAGCAGCAGCTCACAAGCAAAAAGTAGCAGCACAATACAACTCCAAAGTCAAACACCGCAGCTTACAAGAAGGAGATCTTATCCTCAAACGGATCTTCCTGCGCCCCGGAGCGCTAGATCCAATCTAGGACGGACCATATGTAATTCATAAAGATCTCCACAACGGAGCTTATATTTTGTCAACAGTAGACGGAGAGGTGTTCCAGAGGGCATGGAACATCCAACACCTCCGTCGATACTTTTTTTAACTTGTACTGCCCATATGAAGTGAATTAACAAAGAGAATCAGTGGACGTAGGCATTTTCATGCCAAACCACTTTAAAAAATCTTGTCTCTTTTTAACTTGTTCTTTTATATCTTGCCTGCTTGTTAAGCTTTATCCTTTTCTGTTGAACAAAATCATGTATAGAGACATTTCCATTTTGGACACTTCGCGGCACAACCTCACCTGGACAGGACCTAACAGGTACTATACGATTCTATGCACTCGCCAATGAGACACTTTTGCTCCAGCATCCCTCTGCTGCGGGTTAACTCATTGCTCGCGACTGCCCTCCGTGACTGGAAGTTTTACTGTTTCTCATATTTCCATTTCATTCAAAAACTTTTCTCCTATCCTATATAACAATCCCTAAAGTACAGGTCACAAAATTAAGGAACTCTCGCTTCCATACTCAGTTACGCAAGACATTCAAAGCAACACTCTACAACTAAAACACGAAGGGCGGTACTATCTTCTCTTGTATACAAATATGTAGCTTTAATTTATTCACACATCATATTGGCGTTGCAAGACATGAAACAATATTTTGAGCATAAACTTAGCATCAAATACGATTAAATTACATGCATAAACACGCAGCTGTATTTCTTATGCAACATATCAAAATAACAACCCCATTCGAACATAAAAGAATCTGCTTATGTTATAAAGTTACATAAAGACGTTCGTTGCAATGATATAATTACAACATGAAAATACAATAATGTTTTGGACTAGTATATACAGGAACGTCAAACAAGCCAAATAAAAAAGTCAACTACATCGGGGCTCCGCCTCTATCCTGCCTGCCATCCGGATCTACTTAACTGCAGAGTCGGAACTCCCCGCATATACTCCAGAGGTCCCGCCTGCCCAATTCAGAAGAGAATCCATCAATAGTCACGAAAGATAAGCAATCAAATCATGAAAGGACTAAAAAGGAAGACTTACCAATGTCTGCTCCCTGATCATCATCATCTAGCTGCACGCCTACCTCATCCTCAGCAAGCAGCTGCATGCCCTCCTTAACCGCCACCTTCTCTTCCTTAGTGAATTGGGCCGTAACCACATCCATCTTGAAAGCCGCGCCACCTTCCTTATCTGCATCGGCCTTAGCCTCCTCCAAAGCCCGAAGATATATTCTAGCCATAACCCGGGGATAGTCGTCTATCCAGGACAGGTTGCCCTGCCTCCAAGTTCGGAAATACATGTCCTGGAGCATCTCGTTCATCATCCCCTCATTCTCCTCAAACTCTTTCATCCGGGCCTTAGAAGCCGACAGCCGTGCGACGGCAGCATCTCTCTCCAATCGGCATCTCGAGCAGTCAGCCTGAAGGTGTAACAACCCGCATATTTATCGATTTTATATTTAAATATTTTATCGTTAGTCGGATTTTAGTCCGAAAAGCTACTTTTTGCAAACAGCCGAATTAGGACTCGAGACCACTTCCATTGAGTTCAAAATGCCGTTTGCGACCTTTTTGAGTATAAGCTTCGATATGTTTGGAGAAAGTTGATTTTTGCTACTTTGTACTTAGGGCTTTGGTTTGGTCTGAGCCACTTATGTATTCAGTCCCAACCCCTTCTCCTCTTCATTACTTCATAATTTCCTAATACATTCAAGCTTCATCAAAAATGGGGGAAGAGAAAAAGAATTAGGAAATCCTAAGCTCTAGTTTCCATTAGAAAATCCATCTTCTTGCTCCAAACTCAAGTGAACCCATTGGTAAGCATCTCCATCTTCTTCTCCAACTCTTTCTCTCTTTGATTTTAGAAAATTCCTAAACCTACTTTAGGAAATGTTTCTCTTTTAAGCTTAGATTCAAGCTTCTAGTGTTGAGGTTGAAGAGGGATTGATCTTAGCTTGTTCTTAAAGCTTCTCCTTCATTGATTTGGGTTCAAAGGTGAGATTTTTATCTCACATCTTAGTTTATAATTATCTTCGATTGTTAGGTATGAATTCCTAACACTTATTCATGTGCAATTGATTTTGATTTGGATTGATTTCGTGTATATTCCAATTTTTGGTGTTTTGGTCTAATTTATGAAAATCCTATTATGGATATTTGGACATTGATATTTGAGGCGTATCGAAGAGCCGTTTAGGCTGGGTTGTCGTTCGACGTAATTCCTTAGTCATCGCCATTTGCTCGTTCGATCGTTTCCGATATTCGTTTGGCCATTTTTGGCCTAGGTTCAGGGAATGTCCTGAACCCTTCATTCAGACGTCTGAAATGTAATATTCAGACGCCTGAATATTGTTCTGGGAAGATTTCTATTCCCAGATTCAAACGTCTGAATATATGGTTTCAGACGTCTGAATTGGTTCATTTGGAACCAGAAAGGAAATAGGCTAAAAAGTGCCTATTTCAGACGTCTGGATCCGAGGATTCAGACGTCTGGATCCGAGGATTCAGACGTCTGAATTCTGTCTTTGGAAAATATTTATTTTCCAGATTCAGACGTCTGAATCCTTGATTTCAGACATCTGAATCAGCACTATTTTGCCTATTTGCCTATTTGCTTGAGAATTCCAATTTAAATCGATTCGTGATGATCCTATTTGTTGTTATCATTTATTTTGACTTTGATGACTCCTTTTTAGGGATTTTTGAATATCCATTTCGATGGATTCTTTATCGGTTTCTTTGGATTTTATTCACGTCTTCGAATGTGAATTTTACTGATTGATTGTTTTTACAATCTTCTTTGTGATTTGTCACTTTAAAAATATAAAATTTTCTATACTAGTAGTAAATATCAAAAGTCTTTCTTTAAATGATTTCAACACTATTTTATTACAAAGCTCGTTTTCTCAAACCGACTTCTAATCTATTAGTATATACAAACCTTTACCTCACTCGTATGAGAAATCTAATTAAACGACTTAGTAAAACAAGTGGTACGAAACGCTTGCGTTTACTTCGTCGGTTAATTCTTGGACTTGTTCGATTGAATCTCTTGTGACAATTTTCTAGTGGAGATCTACAATTTGTTCGTAAATATTTAAGTTAAGCTAGTGGTTATGGGACATAAAGCTAAGCTCATATATTTGCTAGCTTATTGTAATTGACACTTCTCGGTGATCATGACGATCATTTTACGTTTTAGACTAGCATTGTGCGATGTCCCTTTTGATTCGGTTCATCGGGCGTCACGCTGTACGACGTCGATGCTTCGAATTATTTAATACATTGGATGTACCGTTTGCACTATATCAATGTCTTTTCTTTTGATACATTGGATGTACCGTTTGCACTACATCAATGTCTTTGCTTTTGATACATTGGATGCACCGTTTGCACTACATCAATGTCTTTGCTTTTGATACATTGGATGTACCGTTTGCACTACATCAATGTCTTTGCTTTTGATACATTGGATGCACCGTTTGCACTACATCAATGTCTTTGCTTTTGATACATTGGATGTACCGTCTGCACTACATCAGTGCCTTTGCTTTATGATCCATTGGATGTACCGTTTGCACTACATCAATGTCTTGGCCATCCTTTTCTTGTGATTTCTGGATTTCGTGTGTTGAATTCTGGAATTTATGTTTCACCAACTTTTACGATTGGCATTGATCTATATCTCATTTATTGTGGCTCGGCAAAGGAAATTAGGAGTATGACATTCATTCTTATCTTTGAGAAGATCTTTGTGATATTGATTAATCTCTTATTGATTTTTCAATTATTTATTTATCACAGCTTTGCATTGTGATTATTATACGTTTAGTCATATCTCTTATTCTATATCATTTCATCTGATATTTATAGCTAGACTGATCCGTTTATTATTTTCTTCTTAAATAATACTCGGGTCAGACTGAGATTTTTACAGGTGCTTCTGCTTGACTCCTTATCGGACTATCATCCCGACTTTTGATTAACTACTTAGATTAGCAGTTTTTGTTGTATACACTTGAGATATGGACTCATAGTTGTATTCTTTTGTATAGCACGTGTTGCTATCTTTTTGTATTATTATGGATCTTTTTGACCACTACTCTGATGAACACTTTTATGTGTAATATTCATATCTTATTCCGCCTTTGTGATATGAATTATCCGCGACTGATCAGTGTTATGTTTATTTCTATATTTGTTTTCGAAAATTATTATAGCCACTGTGTAGTAGCTTTGTGTTTGTATCGTTACGTCGGATTCCTCTTGAAATTAAATGCATGTTATACTATCTGACATATCGGTGCTCGTGCAAAGCAATTACAGGGATGGTCGTTCCTCAACAGCCTTATTCTCCGTGCTAGTTGACAGCATTACACTGTAGTGTTCTTGGCTAGCGTGGGTATAGAGGTGGGGCGTCACAGCTTGGTATCAGAGCCAAACTTCGGAACAATATGGAATATTATAACAAGGATCATCGTCCTAAGTCCATCTTAGGAGTCGTGCTTTAGGATTTTGTTCGGGTCTTCGTACCGTCCTATCCTATTTTCTTTTATGATTCCTTGTTTTATCTATCAAGATTGCTTGATATTTATTTTGAGAATAACTTTCCTCCTTCTTTCTTTCTTAAAGAAGAGAAATGGTTAGACCAGGCCGTCCCAGCGCCGGTCAATCTAGTGCTACTCCTCAGGATGGAGTATTCATGTCTGCTCAGCAGCTTTTAGATCGAGTAAAGAACGCTCAAGCAGCCGGACCCATTCCAGAGCCCACTCACCCTAGATCCGATTTTGCACGCTTGTGCAGAGACTACACCGATTTGGGTGGAGGGCCTTTCAAAGGATCCGAGAGTGTTATAGAAATTTAGGCTTGGCTCAAATCATGCGATCGCATCTTTTCTCGCATGAACCTTGTTGATCTACATCGAGTCCAAGTGGCTTCTAGCATGCTCCAAGAAAGAGCGTTAGATTGGTATGAGCTCTTGACTTCGGAAATTATCGAAGCGGATCTTACTTGGGAACAATTCCGAGAAAGATTCGAATTGAAATTTGTGCCGGAGGCTGAAAAAGTAACTTTGGCCCGGCGTTTTATTGACCTTGTTCAAGGTGAATCTTCTATGACAGACTATGTCGCATCCTTCGAATCTCTGTCCAAATACGGGGTTGAGTACATTAATACCCCATTGAAGAAAAATCAGAGATTTGTTTATGGATTGAATAAGAATCTTAAGAAGCCATTACTTCTGAAACTTAAGGTTTCATTTGATCAGCTTATTGATATCGCTCTTCGTCTTGAAGAGGCCGATAATGGAGGTGATGTTGAAGTTGTGCGTGCCCAACAGAACTTCGACAATAACTTGAATAGGCCTATCAAATTCAAAGGCCCCGATTCTAATAAGAAAGGGAAGCAACAAACTCTGGTAGCAAAAGTTCCTACCTCTAGTCGTGGACGATGCTACAATTGTGGTTCCACAGACCACCATGCTAGGGAGTGCCCGAAACCCCTCTTTTGTCGTTATTGCAAAGGTTCGGGTCATCTTTTATCTTCGTGTCCTAAGCTTCCAAGCAAGAGAGAAGGAATGCTGCAAGCCCCTGGCAACTCTTCTCTTGGTCAAGGTATTTTCATTCAATCCTTGATGGCATTGTTTTATTTCGTGAACTTTCTATTTGAGTTCTTTTTGATATGGGTTCATCTCATTGTTTTTATATCAAAAGAACTTGTAGATTCTTTTCTTTGAATATTTTGGGCTTGATGACTTCTTTAAGAGCTGCGAATCCGGATGGTTGATCCGCAACACTCAATTTACTTTCTATTGATGTCGAAATTATTTTATGTGATTTATCTTTCTGAGCCTATATTTTTACTTAGGCCTCGAAATTGATTTTTGTAAGGATTGGCTTAATCGTTGTGAAGCCCATATCCTATTTTCTCGTGTGGACTATTCCTCTTCGACATTTTCAATCTGTTAAGCAGATTTCTATTTTTCCTTTATGATTTTGATTCCAACTTGATGGCATCATTTTATTCCTTAAGCCCACTTATAACGAAAGTGCTATTTCTCTCATTCATGTAGTTAGAGAAATTTTTCGGTATTTTTGAGCTTGTCTTAGGATTATCACCTAAGTAATCTTTTGTGTGGTGCTAAGGTCTTTTCAGTTTGACCTTGCCACCGATTTTCATTTGGCTACGAGTCACGTGAGTTAGCATTCCACTTACGCACTCCGCACTCGTTATGATTCTAATGAATGACTTATTTTGTCATTCAATTCATCCAGCTTATTTCGTCCATTTTATATATCAAATATTCTATGAATATTTCGATGAGACCATTCTTTTATTTATTGATTTTTGGATGAAAATAGCAATTTAAAATTTTGCAAAATCTTTTTCATAAGATTTATTTAGAAGTATAACCGGATTTTTGTTCTTAAAACGAACAAAGAATATTCTTAGAAGTTTTTGAGAAACTTACTTATCCTATAGAATACGATTTTGTGATTGTATTGCCCATTTAGTGTTTAAGAATTTTGGTCGATGCGCTTGATCAACGTTATCGATAGGAATTTCCTAAACGCTTTGATGAGACAATCAGACACAGTATATTGACTTGAAAATAGTAAATTTTTCTAGAAAGATTATTACATAATGATAAATGTAATTTTGAAAGTTTTAACTTTTCAGGAAAGAAGATTATTTAAAAGAAATTCTTTCTTTTCGATACTCTTGTTCTTGTGATTCCCGAGGGGGAACCAAGACTTTATCTTTTGTACCAATGCATATCGTATTGGTTTGGATGCCGTTCTTTTACATAAGATAACGTACTATCACTTGTGCTTCTAAATCATTAAAAGCCGATTGAGACTAGGTATGCCACTCATGATCTAGTGCTCGCGGCTATTGTTTTCGCTTTTAGAGTTTTGCATCATCATTTTTGGATGAGAAATCTGTTCTCTACCCAGATCATAAATCTTTGGAATAATTATTTTCTCATATGGAACTCCATGTTGACTCGAGTTCCTGACATCTTATGATCTTGATATTCTTTTTATTCCTGAAAGGGAAATCATGTTGCCAATGCGCTTTGTCGTAAGCAACAAGTGGTTGTTTCTTTGATGATGGCCAAATGAAATTATATTTTTACCAAGTTCATGGGGCGTTTTGATGTACTTCGTTTTATTGAGTTTCATCTCGTTTCTTTTATGGACCTGCGTCCGATGTTCTTTTATGGTGTTCGGTTCATCGGATGTACCGTTTTTGAACTACATCGATGTCCTGACTTTTTGGTTCATTGGACGTACCGTTTTTGTACTACGTCGGTGTTCCAAATTATTCGAGTTTGAAGTTTCTCGGGCATACCGTTTCTGTACTACGCCGTTGCACTGGCTTAATTTTCTGCTATTCTTGACGTTTTCTGCGTCTTTTAACTATGGAAATGCTTTTAGGTTTCCTATTTTATTCTTGAGCCCGGTGTTATTGATGAAATTGAAGTTTCACCAGATTTGACTTATGAGCAACATTCCATTCGCATCATTGCTTCGTAGGTTGAGCGCCTTCGAAATAAAGATGTTCTTCTTGTGAAAGTTCAATGGTTCTCAGATCCTAAGGATTGCTCTTGAGAATCCTGGGAATTCATCGAGCGATCCCGTTCAGGCTTACCCTTTCATTCTCTTTATAGTGAACTTCCTATTTCAAATTTTCTTTTGTGTTAATATGCTTTTATGGTTGTTACTTCTTATCTTCTTCTTAAATATTGCGAGGACGCAATTTCTTTAAGGAGGGGAGTCTGTAACAACCCGCATATTTATCGATTTTATATTCAAATATTTTATCGTTAGTCGGATTTTAGTCCGAAAAGCTACTTTTTGCAAACAGCCGAATTAAGACTCGAGACCACTTCCATTGAGTTCAAAATGCCGTTTGCGACCTTTTTTAGTATAAGCTTCGATATGTTTGGAGAAAGTTGATTTTTGCTACTTTGTACTTAGGGCTTTGGTTTGGGCTGAGCCACTTATGTATTCAGTCCCAACCCCTTCTCCTCTTTATTACTTCATAATTTCCTAATACATTCAAGCTTCATCAAAAATGGGGGAAGAGAAAAAGAATTAGGAAATCCTAAGCTCTAGTTTCCATTAGCAAATCCATCTTCTTGCTCCAAACTCAAGTGAACCCATTGGTAAGCATCTCCTTCTTCTTCTCCAACTCTTTCTCTCTTTGATTTCAGAAAATTCCTAAACCTAATTTAGGAAATGTTTCTCTTTTAAGCTTAGATTCAAGCTTCTAGTGTTAAGATTGAAGAGGGATGATCTTAGCTTGTTCTTAAAGCTTCTCCTTCATTGATTTGGGTTCAAATGTGAGATTTTTATCTCACATCTTAGTTTATAATTATCTTCGATTGTTAGGTATGAATTCCTAACACTTATTCATGTGCAATTGATTTTGGTTTGGATTGATTTCGTGTATATTCCAATTTTTGGTGTTTTGGTCTAATTTATGAAAATCCTATTATGGATATTTGGACATTGATATTTGAGGCGTATCGAAGAGCCGTTTAGGCTGGGTTGTCGTTCGACGTAATTCCTTAGCCATCGCTATTTGCTCGTTCGATCGTTTTCGATATTCGTTTGGCCATTTTTGGCCTAGGTTCAGGGAATGCCCTGAAGCCTTCATTTAGACGTCTAAAACGTAATATTCAGACGTCTGAATATTGTTTTGGGAAGATTTCTATTCCCAGATTCAAACGTCTGAATATATGGTTTCAGACTTCTGAATTGGTTCATTTGGAACCAGAAAGGAAATAGGCTAAAAAGTGCCTATTTCAGACGTCTGGATCCAAGGATTCAGACGTCTGAATTCTGTCTTTGGAAAATATTTATTTTCCAGATTCAGACTTCCGAATCCTTGATTTCAGACGTCTGAATCAGCACTATTTTGCCTATTTGCCTATTTTCTTAAGAATTCCAATTTAAATAGATTCGTGATGATCCTATTTGTTGTTATCATTTATTATGACTTTGATGACTCCTTTTTAGGGATTTTTGAATATCCATTTCGATGGATTCTTTATCGGTTTCTTTGGATTTTATTCACGTCTACGAATGTGAATTTTACTGATTGATTATTTTTACAATCTTCTTTGTGATTTTTCACTTTAAAAATATAAAGGTTTTCTACACTAGTAGTAAATATCAAAACTCTTTCTTCAAAAGATTTCAACACTATTTTATTACACAGCTCGTTTTCTCAAACCGACTTCTAATCTATTAGTATATACAAACCTTTACCTCACTCGTATGGGAAATCTAATTAAACGACTTAGTAAAACAAGTGGTATGAAACGCTTGCGTTTACTTCGTCGGTTAATTCTTGGACTTGTTCGATTGAATCTCTTGTGACAATTTTCTAGTGGAGATCTGCAATTTGTTCGTAAATATTTAAGTTAAGCTAGTGTTTATGGGACATGAAGCTAAGCTCATATATTTACTAGCTTATTGTAATTGACACTTCTCGGTGATCATGACGATCATTTTATGTTTTAGACTAGCATTGTGCGATGTCCCTTTTGATTCGGTTCATCGGGCGTCACGCTGTACAACGCCGATGCTCCGAATTATTTGATACATTGGATGTACCGTTTGCACTACATCAATGTCTTTGCTTTTGATACATTAGATGTACCATTTGCACTACATCAATGTCTTTGCTTTTGATACATTGGATGTACCGTTTGCACTACATCAATGTCTTTGTTTTGATACATTGGATGTACCGTTTGCACTACATCAATGTCTTTTCTTTTGATACATTGGATGTACCGTTTGCACTACATCAATGTCTTTGCTTTTAATGTCTTTGCTTTTGATACATTGGATGTACCGTTTGCACTACATCAATGTCTTTGCTTTTGATACATTGGATGTACCGTTTGCACTACATCAATGTCATTTCTTTTGATACATTGGATGTACCGTCTGCACTACATCAATGCCTTTGCTTTACGATCCATTGAATGTACCGTTTGCACTACATCAATGTCTTGGCCATCCTTTTCTTGTGATTTCTGGATTTCGTGTGTTGAATTCTGGAATTTATGTTTCACCAACTTTTACGATTGGCATTGATCTATATGTCATTTATTGTGGCTCGGTGAAGGAAATTAGGAGTATGACATTCATTCTTATCTTTGAGAAGATCTTTGTGATATTGATTAATCTCTTATTGATTTTTCAATTATTTATTTATCACAGCTTGGCATTGTGATTATTATACGTTTAGTCATATCTCTTATTATATATCATTTCATCTGATATTTATAGCTAGACTGATTCGTTTATTATTTTCTTCTTAAATAATACTCGGGTCAGACTGAGATTTTTACAGGTGCTTCTGCTTGACTCCTTATCGGACTATCGTCCCCACTTTTGATTAACTACTTAGATTAGCAGTTTTTGTTGTATACACTTGAGATATGGACTCATAGTTGTATTCTTTTGTATAGCACGTGTTGCTATCCTTTTGTATTATTATGGATCTTTTTGACCACTACTGTGATGACCACTTTTATGTGTAATATTCATATCTTATTCCGACTTTGTGATATGAATTATCTGCGACTGGTTTATGTTATGTTTATTTCTATATTTGTTTCCGAAGATTATTATAGCCACTGTGTAGTAGCTTTGTGTTTGTATCGGTACGTCGGATTCCTCTTGAAATTAAATGCATGTTATACTATCTGACATATCGGTGCTCGCGCAAAGCAATTACACGGATGGTCGCTCCTCAACAGCCTTATTCTCTGTGCTAGTTGACAGCATTACACTGTAGTGTTCTTGGCTAGCGTGGGTATAGAGGTGGGGCGTCACAGAACGGATTTCCGCATCACTTCCATCTCCTCCTTCAGCTTGGCCTGAGCAAGCTCTACGGCCTCAAGCCTCCCAGATAACTCCTCTACCTGCTCAAGATCCGTGCTCCGAACCTCATCCACCGTTGCGATGTCCATATCAATTCGTTCTTTGCAAGCAGCCTCCATTTTTCAGAACTCAGCCTTGCTAGCCTCTTCCATGGTTTTCTTTAGTCATCTGGAGGCCGCCTCATGCTGGGATATCTGGATAGCCTGATCGACAAGCTGTTTGGCCTGATCAGAGACCTTTAGCCGCAACCGAATGTTGGAACTTTCGATTTCCTCTCCAGCCTTGGCCAGTCGACCGTGATGCTCCATTAGCCTCTTGGTCTCTTTAGCCACCCGATCGACGTTTGCCTTGGCTTCATCCCCCATGGTCACAATCCGAGTAGTAAGCAAATCAAGGTCTAAGGACTTAGCCTCATCAAGCACCCGTACCATGGGATTGCGGGGAAGAAGATGCTCACCGGTGGCCTCGTCAAAAGAAATGTCCTGAAAACTAGGGTCCAGATCCAGGTGGCCGGAAAATGGGTTGCGGACCAAACCAGGGTGGTCTATCGGGGTGACGGTTGGATTTTTGGACGGCTGTGGGGAAGGCATAAACTCAGTATCTTCCTCAGTAATATCATAGATAGGCTGGACTGTAGGCTGAGGGCCAGGTGAAGGTTCAAACGAAGATCGCTCCCTCTTCCTCTTTTGCATATCTTCTTCAATAACTCCGAGAAGAGGACGATAGCCAACACATCTCCGGGACGGCTAGTTGATGGCTTTGGTTTGGCCGAAGCTTTGAGTAACTTGTACTGCTCAAGGCGGTGCCGAATATCTGATGTCTTGGCCACTTTACCCATTCCTGGAATAAAAATCAAGTGTTACAAACATGCATGAAACTATGATTCAAGAAACATACGAAGTTAAAAGAAGGAGTTAAGAATTCACCTTGAACCGCCGGAGTTGCCTTAGCTGAAATACTCTCAGAAGATAGACTGGCACCAGTCCCGGCCTTATCAGACATCTTCGACTTCTCCAACAAGGCCAGCCCTTCCCCCAACCCCTCAAAGGCTTGGCGGAAAGCATCATCCGTCCACTCTTGAATCTCACCCGCTTGCCCAGAGGTCAGGGCGCCAACGCCACTACCACCCTGACCTTCGCCACTGTTACCACCATCACCTTCTCCATAGCCTCTGCTCTCCTCCTCGCCTCTTTCCTCCTCTCCACTTTCCTCCTCCGGAACATCTGGGCATGTGCTGAGAGAGGGTCCATCAGATTTCTTAAGCTTCTCCCCACCGACGAATGGAGGTACCGAGAAAGGTCTTCTCTTGCTACTCTTCGCAGTAGCCCCGTCTTTAGCTTTGGCAGCCCTCTCCTCGGCTATATCTCTCTGCTTAACCACAGATTGACGTGGCAGAATTAAGTTGTACTCCAGGAGAGTGGCATTCCTGATCAGGTAAGAAGCCGACCTATCCAGTCCCGAAATAGCCTTTATCCCCGCAGCAATCCGAGCCAAGGAATCATTCTCCACGACCGCAAAGCCACCTGTCGCTAGCAAGAAATAAAAGCATATAAGAAGAAGCATTGCGGTCGAGACAAGGAGAATATAAATGAAGTTCTACTTACAGCCGAAAGTGAAAAGACGGAAGGAAATAGAGTCATCCTTGATGAAGAACCGTTCTTTCTTGAACATACTGAGCTTCGAATACAAATCCAGGACAGGCTTGAAGGGAATGGCTGCTTCCAAGCTGATATATGAAGACCCCTTCTTATAGCCTCTTAAGTTGTACAAATACCGGATCTCCCGGTTGGAAGTGGGACACCAATATTTCCTCTGAAAAATGATGAACAAGCACACCAGGATAGCATAGGAATTGGGCTGAAGTTGGAATGGAGCCACCTTCAAATATGTAAGAAAGCTGACTATCCAGGCATTGATTGGGGGAATGGCCCCGCACATACAATGGTATCGGCTGTAAGCGAAATATCCTTCAGGAGGATCGTACGGCATCACACCATCTCCCGGCAACAGCATACTCGCCCTATCAATCCCAAAGGAGCGAGCGATGACATCAAGTTGCCCTTCTTTGAGGAAGCTCGGAAAGCAATCGGGAGGAGAGTTCAGAAGCTCCTGAGGGCCATATCCGTCCACTAATGACCTCGGGGCAGGTCCATGACGCGCTGGTCCCGGCTGGACTGGGGCACGACGGAAGACTCACTTCTGTCCGTAGATTTTTTTTCCTTTCTGATCGGGTTTCCACTTTGTGAGACATTTATCTGCAAACACAAAAGCAGAAGTATGTTGTTAGAACAAGGAGTATGAAAATATAAAAAAGCAAGTATGAACAATCTAGAGTATCATTCGTAGGTCGAAACAAGAAAAGCTAGAGATTCATTAAGCATTCAGGGTCCCAGAGTTCAATCAATAGTTCAAACATAAGGACCATTCGGCATTTAAACACTCCCGAATTCATTCGGTGTTGAAAGTTTTCAAGTTCATTCGGTATCGATGGTCTTTGAGTTCATTTGGTATTGATGGTCTTTGAGTTCATTCGGTGTTGAAGGTTCTCAAGTTCATTCGGTACTGCTAGCACAAGCTCATTCGGCGAAAGAAAATATACCTGGTTCGGTACTCGGTTGATTCGGTACTCAGATTGATTCGGTACTCAGGTTGATTCAGCTATCTCAAAACGATAAAGGATAACAGTAACCTGAAGCCCCTATTTATAGGCGAAACATATCGACCGGACCAACTGGTTCGGCCCACCCAGGACCGAACGAAGCTACCTCAACTGCGGGAAAAACAAAGCACGACATATGTTAAACATATGCCCTACTTTGGGGGGCAAATGTTGGGTGCGTTTCCACACCTTGCCGAACCAGTCCACTCCTTGCCGAACCACAAGCACTACCGAACCAAAGACTCCAACCTCGTTCCTACGCACTACCGAACCAACCACCTCTCCCATGCCTGCCGAACCACTTCACCACCGGACCACCTGCCACCGGTCCAAAGCCTCGCCGAACCAGGATCTCACCGAACCAGAGCCACCCCACACCAATGCCGAACCAACCCTCTCC
This sequence comes from Allium cepa, assembly GCA_030765085.1. Taxonomy (NCBI): domain Eukaryota; kingdom Viridiplantae; phylum Streptophyta; class Magnoliopsida; order Asparagales; family Amaryllidaceae; genus Allium; species Allium cepa. Next base: position 13,167,454 of record CM060942.1, read on the forward strand.
CAAGCATGACCGAACCAATCTACCACCGGACCGAAGCGCTACCGGACCAAGGCATTGCCGAACCAATGTCGCCAGGCCCATCAGCAGCTATATACATCCAAGACCCCTGCCTCCAGCCTCACTCTATAAATAAAGGGGCAGGGGTACAACAATGGCAGACAAGTTTGACAGCTCAAGCACGGAAAGAACTTTCAAATAGCTTTCAGTTACTTGTAATCAAAGCTTTGTACTTGTAATCTGAATAGAAAAGGAGAATAACATATAAAGTGGACGTAGGCACGTTCTGGCCGAACCACTATAAATCTGTGTATCTTTTACAGTTTAGTCCCTGCTTTTTATATATTTGCGTAAATCACCCAAATCACTAGAAACAACATAAAATCAACTAATTCATACGACTTGGAGGTGTTTGCCCATTTTTTGTGCAAACAATTTGGAATAAACTGATTCTAGCATAACTTCTTCATACGATGGAATTTGGACTTGAAATTTGTTCCATCGCGTTTAAAATATTTAAAAACATCTATTTTGATATATGGGTTGACCAAATTTCATCCCCGAGTCGAAACGGGCTTTTTGGGCCACTTTGTCGTTAGCGTGTTATTCAAATCGTGTCCATCTATTCTATTTCAACCCTATCTATAAATACCCGTTTATAAACCATAGCCTACTCCTATTTCTCATTTGTCTATACGTATATTCAACTACCTCTCCTACTTAATGGCAGACAAACAAAATTCTAGATCCAAACACAAATCAAATGTCAATCCAAAGCAAAAATTTCAAACTCCTCAAAAAAATTCAGCAAAATTATATATCGAAGCTCTCGAAGAGCGCAAGTCAAATCTGCAGTCTGTTTCTCAATCTGAGTTTTTGGGTGGCCAGAAATTGAGGTTTAATTCACGGCCGTTCATCGCGCGTCGATGAACGTTGTCGGATCGTCAAATCATTTCTGGGTATTGTAGAGTGGACTGTGGGAGTGCATCAGTGGTGTTCGTTCTGCGATTTGACAGTTGTATCGGCAAGAAATTAGACTAGGGTTAAGCTTATAGGCGGCGACCGACAATCTTTGAACGTCGTTCGAGACGTGGAGAGGCTCGCGCGGCTGTAGGGAGAGGACGCAGTGGTCAGCAGGTGGCGATGGCCTTAGGCGACGCTCGAGCGACGGAGTGGAGGCTGTTTTTCCCATGCCTGCATGATTTTCGGGTTGAGTGATTAGGGTGTTGTGTTGTAGCATGCAAATTGAAGATGATGACGTGGTGAGGAATTGTGTGGCTTCTTTTAATTTATTTTGTTTTATTTTAATTTTGATTTCATACATTTTAATTAACATATCTTTCGCATATGAGGCCCGTTTCACGCGTGGTTTTCTCCACTTGGTTCGTATTCGAATTCCGGACATTTTGGCGCTGGATTGGACGGATTCTAAGACTGTCCAATTTTTGGGTTTAAATTGGATTTAAATTCAATTTAAATTTAAAAAGTGAGTGTTTTAACCCACTCACAATTTCTAAAATTTCTTATATTTGCTAAATTTAATTTTTGTTGTGATTATACATTTATTTATTACTTTTTCATATATTTTTAATCATCATCTCATTTATTGCATTTATTTAAATTAAATCGTTATTTAATTTATTGTTGAATATGACTTGCTAGTTAAATACCTGTTATATATATTATCAGTTATCTATTGGTATTGATTGATTGTTTTGGATGATGATTGTGAAGGATGTGTGATCTGTTGATGGATGAATGGATGTTGTATTATATTTTATTTTAAACTGCAAGTTGTTATGCATTTTATTTCATTCGGGATTGCGGTTTGAAATGATATATAACCGTAATTTTATTTTAAATTACGGATTGAAATGATAAATATCTGTATCACTTGACCATATGATAGAAAATTATATATAGGCACCGCGGTCTATATATAAAAATATTGTGAAATGATTTTCTATGGTTTGTAAAGAAATATACGATTTATGAGGTATGGATTTGGATATTGTATAAATGTATTTTATATATAGTTAAATTCTTAGGTTTAAGCTATGAATAAGATTTGTTTAAAGTAGTTAAATAATAAAGTTGGATTGTATTAAAATATAATATGGTTAAGTATTAACTTAAAGTGTATTTTGTATAGAGTTTATATTGATTTTTATAAATCAAGGTTGAGAAGATAGTTTTGAAATTGGTTGGAGATTTTATTTAATTAAAGAATTATATTTAGTAAAAATCCTTTTGGAACTTATTGAAATTGAAATTTTAAAAGAATACGGTTTTCTAACTTAATTCGGGTTTAAGGTGATTTGAGTGAATAAACTGAGGAATATTTCACTATTGAAAATTGAAGTTCTATTTAAAGGATATTGGATGTAGCTACCAAATATTTCAAAACTAAAGAATAGAAAAAGTGAAATTGGTATATATATATATATGAATTATAAAATTCAGTTTCAAATATTAAATATTTAAGCTTTGAATTATATTGAATTTGAAATGGTTTAATTGAGGATTTAAATCTGTATTTGGAATGGATTTGGGAAATTAAAGAAAGTAATTTATTTTATAAAGTAATTTAATATTAAACCATCTAAGTATTGGAAGTTATGTTTCAAAGTTATGGATTTCCAGGTAATATAATTTGGAAGTGCTATGATTTTAAAAATCGATATGTTTGAAATAAAATGATATTATATTGATTTGAAAGAAAAAGGATATCATATTGGTTTGGTTTTAAAATGGAAATGATATCATATTTATATGGTTTTGAAATTGATATTATATTCTGGTTTTAAAAGTATAAATTATTTTGAAATGACCGCGGTGCTATAATAATGTTTGGTTGTTGAAGAGACCAGGATCGAAAGTTGTCATATTCTCTGCCAACTCCCAAAACCACTTTAACAACCGTGTACGCAGTGGATACTCCAGAATGAAGTAGGATGGCGGCGGCATTTCCTTTGAGGTAATTACATGGACCCGACTCCCGTTAGTTGGCATAAGGTGGCTAAAACAGGAGCGATCAATAGGCTAAGAAGGTAGCACCTTTTATCGGACACATCCCTTCGATATTATACTTTGACTTCTGGATTTATTCGGTGGCCACTTTTGATTTCTTTGATTTAGAGGTGTGGCTCGAGGTGGGCGGTAGCTGCGGCTATGCGTTACCACCGACCCGGAAGCATAATTGGTATATCTACCATGGCATTGCCTAGTTGTGCCGTGTCACCTAACCTAGCGCGCCTTGTACGATTTTGTTTTGTACCATACCTATGGAGTGCCCTCTGACGATGCTCAGTACGGGGGAGATAACGGTACTGTATAGACCATGGGAATATAAAAGTGTGTTAAGGGCTATATGGGTAACCCCTTAACTCTATTTTCAGTATATTATACTTTACTTCAGACACTATTATAATAGCGTACATTACTACATAGTAAATAGTTTAACGGATCCTCAGGAGATGTGAATCCCGAGCATCTCCTAAGTTACTCCACTCACATTAGACACTGGATAGGAGATGTCAAATCCTGTAAACATCTCTGACGCCGTTCCACTCATATTTATTCCTGTTGATTTAACTTACATAAGATCTTTTAGTTCTGACTCGACTGTTTTGTCTTTTCAATTCGCTCGGGTCAGCCTGAGCATTTTAGGACTTGGAAGACCGTATTTTGGAGGACGAAGACGAAGATTTATTATTGTTTATTATTATATTCCACTTCACCCTATATTCTGCTACAATAATTGTTATTATTCTTTGTATGTGTAACTCTGATGTATTGTATAAGTATAATCAAATGTTTTGGCAAAACAGCTTCATGAACTGTATATTCGATTATTATATTTTATCGTTCCGCTGCAAGATTCTATTTTGCTTTTCTTTCTCTGCTTTTTCTTATTAACCCCATAACAACCCGCCCTTCTGTATGTTTTAAGTCTGACGTGTGTGGTTTATCGTCGATTTAAAGCGTGTGAAAAGGCGGGACGTTACAACCGGCGTAATTCGAATCACATTAACCGAGCAATTTGCAATTAATCCCCTCACTACTTCCAAAATATGACCATGAGTTAATGTATCTTTAAGGTATCTCAAATAAGCTTCACAGCTTTCCAATGCAATTTCCCGGATTAGCCATAACCGACTAACCATCCCAGTGGCATTTGCAATGTCGGATCTTGTACACACCATACCATACATTAAAACTTCCACTGCACTTGCATATGGAACTCTTATGATATAAGCCTTTTCTTTCTTCAAGATAGGCGATTCTTACTTAAAAGTTTCACATGCAAAGGTAAAGGTACATGTCATGGTCCAAATTCCAGTGTTCAAAAATCAACATCCGTACTCCACTTGTACTTGAATGCCGCAGATTCAATCGCTGAAATTAGAATCGTGCCGGAGCTTATAAGACAATTAAGTATAACAACGCAGCGGAAGAAAAGAAATGAATATCATTGATATACAACATTCGATACAATAATGATACAATATGAATAAATATATGAGATACAAGATAACAATGCTACAGTGGAAAAACAATATGATATAGCAGCGGAAAAAAATAGCCAAGAGATAACTCCAAACAGCAACAACAATTCTAACTCCAAAAGCACTAATCCAATGTTCCAAAGCAAGAATTCCAAGCCAGAAGCGAGAACCCCCCATCACATTTCACCATGACAAGCAAGTCTCGTCATGAATCCAAAGGCTCCGATATCCAAGATTTCCAGAGAATACCAAAGAGAAAGCTAAAGGCTACCAAATGGATATCTATATCTACTATCTGAAAAACCCAACTCTAGAGTGCCCGTGTGGTAAATTGTGGGCACTCGGAGTTTAGGAAAGGAACAATAAACTCCGGGTCAGTCGTGGGACTGGTGTGTGCAAATGAAAACAGTTTTATCTTTAAAAGCAAACAAAAGAATTTAAAATTTGAAATCTGCATTGGTTTTAAGAAAATGAAACTACCATAAGGCCTCCCGCCACACACACAATGCAAATGCAGACTTGGAGGAGATTTCTCCATATGATAGTCAAATATGCTTGATACGCAAAAACCATTTGATACTATTATTAGCGCATAGTGAAAAAACATTTTGAAACTATAATATTAGTCCTAGCCAGCATACGTACCATTATAGTATGCCTACTATAGCTACCATGTTAAATGGCAGGTTCTACAACTAAAACCGTAAAAGGCGCGTATTGGGAAGATTGGATTTCCAACAAATGGTCGGGCAAAGGAACTTCCTGAATAAAATGAAATGGAATGCCTCTGGAGGGACGTCTCCGGACCCTAACCGGATCTCTGCTACACAAGGCCGGGTTACCTTTGTAACTAGGTAACTACTGACACGCGCATGCCATCCCCCGGTCGTTTGCGACCTTTATCCGAGATACCTCTTAGCCAACAACCAAAAAACAATAAGTTTGCAGCAACGACGAAGTAAATATCTGGGCTCCATACCATGATACCATCTATAATCCAGAAGGAAATGGACACACCCTCAGGGGGCGCTACCCCCAAATAACCTTGCTGCCACGATTCCTATTTCGACAATAACCGGGTTGTGAGGTTTGACGTAGTCTCGTCCACAAAGCTACGCTTTTCACAAAAGCCATGTTTCGATCAACAAATGATCAACATCACTTCGTATGCCACATTACCAAATTAGGAATGTATCACTGGTAACCATCAATTACATATCCTCTGAGCTCGTACGTCTCAGAGAAGTGTGTTAAGCTAAGAGAATAAATCTCAGCCACCAAACATGTATTTGATAGAAACCAGTTTTACATCTCAAAGTGTAATGTCAGACACACATCCATACAAGTCTGTTCCGGGTTCGAACAGAACCGAAGGCACATCCGAAGAAGTCCTTGCAATCCGGGAATCCATAATCCTGATCGGACTTCCCAACATTTAGGGAATCTCTATACCGTAGCTACTCGGTGCAGAGAAAATCGATAGGTTATCCTATCGTTCTCGCAAATACCCGGTCTTCACCACCAGTCTTCAAATGCTATCCATAATGTCGTATCACATATTCGGAATGGGTTATATGACACAATGGTCATCTCCCGGCTAAACCGAATAGTGAGCGCAATATATTTAAAAACCATATGGATATAGGATTTTGGTTAAGTCACAACTTAAAACACGAAACCTTTCATTCAAATGGTTAAAACAAATTGCCATTCCCAATCTTTTAAACAAAAAGATTTATTTCAGAAACCTTCAATGGTTTAAACAATTTCTACATTTAAAACTTTTAAACAAAAGATTTACTTTTAAGACCCCTTTTCAATTTAAAACAGGGTTCACTAATCTTTTATCAAGATTCATTCATAGTTTTACAAAACAATTCTCGTTTCAATCTTTTATATATAAAAGACACACCATTTAAAATTCTCTTCAATTTCAAAATAGGGTTCAACTATCTTTCACAAAGATTGAATTATAGTTCTCAAAATCATTCCATTTCAAATTTGAAAACTTTTTATCATAATTGGGAAAATTCTTTCCTTATATAAAAGCTATTATTATTTAAAACCACTTGTTTCCGTTTCGGAAAAATCTAATTTCATTTGCACGAGTTATATCTCTTTAAGTATAACATTTGGTTAAATTCAGATTTCCCAAAACGATACCTTTTTAAAATGGTTCAAAACCCATATAAACACGTTATCACTTGAATAACATTTTTAAACCAAAATTTTCAAACATAGAATTCAATTCTAAATCTTGAATTCAAATTAAATTATTTAAATTTCAAGACTTAATCAAGTTATTCAAAAATAACTTTTATCTTTGAAAACACCCAATTCATTTCGAAAACCATTTGGATTTAAAATTCAAATTTAAAACTATTCCAAAAAATTCTGTGACTTAATCGATTTCCACGTGCAATCCATATTTGTGTGTGTATAGTGTAGTTCAAGGGTTTAACACGATAGTGTAACATCATCAGTCATTATAGGTTTAATCACAACAATATCGATAAGCCGTATATCCTATAACGCTTATCTATATACATAAAATCACAGATAGATGATATAAATGCATGATTGATAAAAAATTACATTTATCACACCTTGAATTAAAACAATTCAAATCACAAAGCATCACACAGTAGAGAATAACAAACAATTCACATCATTCAATAGAATACAGTCATCCATAGGTAAAGCCAATTAAGATATATGATTTATCAAAACTAGAACATTTGCTTATGGATAATTCCTAGTTAAGGTTAATTAATAATTAATTAATAACAAACATTTAATTAATTATTCTTTAATTCATCATTGATTACCCTTTAATTAATAATTAATCCTTAATTAATTACAATAATTAATTTCTCCTGAACTAATAATTATTTCTTAAGCACCTTAATTAATTAACCTTTAATTAATTACTATTAATTTAATTACCTTAATTAATTAACCACATTAATTAATTATTCTTTAAAGTAATTAACCCTTAATTACTTGGTAAATAAATCTATAATCATTAATTACCCTTTCTTAATTACTTCCATTTAAGTAATTATTTCTGATTAATCAATCATTAATTACTTGATTAATTAACCTGAATTATCAATTGATTCCATATTAATTACTTCCGTTAAGTAATTTACTTCAAGTAAATAATTTCTTTAACAGATAAAAATTTAGCTTAACCTTGAAAATTTAGTTAACAGTTTTAAACATCTTTTATATTAATCAACTAACCTTTAATTAATTAAGTACTTCTTAAATTAATTACCTTAATTATAATTAATTATCCTTAATTAATTAACCTTTAAATACTTTGATTAAATCAATCTTTAATCTCAATTATCAATCCTTAATTACCTTCACTAAGTAATTATTTTTAAATTGATTAACCATATTAATTAATTATGCTTTAACAAATCATTTAAGTAATCAACTTTAATGAATTGTCCTTAATTACTTAAATCAAATAATTAATCCTTTAAACACTTAGGATTTTAATCAAATCAAAAGATAAACCCTTTATCTTAAATTGATTGCTTTAAAAATCAAAGTTTTTTTAAATACATTAAAAACACTTTTTATAATTAATAAATTTTAAAATAATTTATATTTAAATTAACCTTTAATTAATACAAAGGTAATGCATATTGTATAAAAGAAGTTGTTTAACAAAGTTTGTTTAAACTTGATTAAACTTCATAAAACTTGTTTAGAATTTAAATCTTCAGAAACTGGTTTCAAATACTTTACTTTGGGAACTTATACATTTAAAACTTGATTTGTTTAAAATTTAAACTGTAACTGTTCCAACCCGAAATGACTCGTGCTAACCACCAATATCCCCGAGCCAGCCTTGAGACCTTTTGCAACATTCAACTGCTTCGAGTCAAGCATCATACTTTTCGAGTTCGACTCCGGGCATTCTCCTTCGTCTTCGTTCCCAATCGAAACCCAACAGGTACAGTGATACGTGCGTGCACGTACACGATCACGTCAACCATCTCCGGTCACCATAGCGATACTCGGAAAGTCGACGATCCTCACTTCGACGCACACAACCACTCAGATTCGTCAATCGCGATGTAAAATATAATTGAGCATTCTAGTACCATCTGCAACCAAACCCAGCGCCATAAAACCCACTCGCCACTTGCTGATGACGACGTAAATACCTCGCGATTTCAACCAATAAAATGTAGTGCTTAACCCTAATTCGATTCCAATCTTCATCAATGATGAATTTAAAAAATTATCTAGCATTTTTCTCGAATTCAACCATCGTTCCCTCACATATTGACGCGATCCCGAAGTCCAACACTTGATTATCACTAGAAACTCACTAAAATCCATTTTTCGTCTAGCTCATGATTACACAGTGAATATCTTCCTAAAAAATATGATTCCACCTTCAAAAATCATTATTTTTGAAGAGGTTTTGAATAGTATAGTTGAAAACAGAAATCATGATTCTCGAATTCTTTTTTCTTTTGCTATATTCTAAGTTCCCTGGTACTTTTTTCTTACTTTCGAGAAATATTTGAAATTATGCTTAGAAGTTATTTTTAAAATCTGAAACATGATTACACAAACATGTTCCAGTTAAATTCTAAGGCCTACAGAAGATTTGAGAGGGAGTATTTGAATTTTTTATAGGTTTTGAAACCTGGAACAGAGCAGATTTTTGAATATAAAGACATGCATAAGCAAACATAACTAATATATACACATATTTTTGCCGCACACTCATTCAAACAACTTCAAACATCGAAAGGTTTAAGTGTTTACTTACCTGATTGCAGACAGAGGACAGTGAAACCAGGTTGTTGAAGTTGAAATGAATTTGGCTTTGTTGTTGTTGATTTGTACTCAAGTTGAAACTGAACTTGACTCTGAATCGCTTGAGTTTGAATTTGATCTTGAAGCTTTAAAGTTGCTGATTCTCAGGTTTGAATTCATAGCTTAAATTATTTGTTCCAAGTTGAAAATTCAAGGTTAAGAGCTTTTCAGATTTGGATTTTCATTTCTGATTTGCTCCTATTTTTTTTTCCTTCTGCCTTAAATCTGAAGATGATCATGATGTTGTGCTTGTTTTGATCTTCTAGTTTTCAATTGAAATTTGTTTCTTTGAATTGCTTTGAAGCCTGAGTTTATTTCAACAGGTTTCCTTCTGTTTTTCAGATCTTGGCTTTGCAAGTTTGAATCAGGTTGATTCAGATTTTTTTTGACCTGATCTGGCATGATTCAGTTCTAGTTTTTTAGCTTTGCTTCAAATTAAAACCGAACATTTTTGTTTCAGGTTTTCTTTTTGTTTTAAATTCTCAGTTTTTGATTACATGAAGATATTGAAGTTTTGAAAAGGAAAAAAAACATCTTGCCACTTGTAAAAATTTATGAACACTTGTTAATACTAAGTCCTACTAATCTAACACTTGTAAATATTTATGTCATATAGTTTACATTTGTTAAAAATAAAGAGATTTATGTTTGAGACCTTTAGTTCAATAAATTTTAAATTTTATTTTTAAATCCTTACTTTAAATTAATTTATACATTTTGTTCAAAGCCTTTATTCAATTTATTTTATAAATTTTGTTTTAACCCTTGTTTCAAATTTATATACAAATGTTAGAAGCAATTATTTAATACTTTCTTATGTATATTTATACTTATACAAATTAAAGAAAAATGGTTTAAAATAAATTTATACATTACTAATAAATATTTATAAGTTAGTGAATACAATTTTTTTTATTTTCAATACATTTATATTTTTAAACTTAAGATATCAAAATTATTTCAAATATATTAACATTTGAATTTTCAAATTCAAATCTCAAATTAAATCTATTTATAAAATATTCACTTTTGAATTCCAAATCATTAATCTTTGTTTATTTTAAAGACAAAAACATTTATTTACAATCTTTATGTATATTAATGAATCAAGTTATCAATCTTTATATATATATATATATATTTATTCAAATCTCTATATAAATTCAAAATTAAATTTGTAATTAAAATATTATTCAAAATATTTATTTCAGAATTTCAAATAAAAAAATTCTAATTAAGAATCATATTTACATTCATTTTCACAAACAAACAAATAAATATTTATTAAATTTTTGGAAAACACCAGTTTAAATCATAATTAAATTCCAAAAATTAAATTTATTTTCAATTTCAATTTGATTTAAGAACAAGAATGTTATAGATTCACCGCTTAGAAAATTTCGTCCTCGAAATTTGAAAGGGAGACAATCAAGAACAGATGAAAGACAGAGAAATTATCTTTCCGATAAAATTGAATATTTATTCTGCATTTGGCTTACCAAATCAGAATATCAATAATGAATACAAGAACGAATAAAGATACTCAGGTCACCAGATCTACGAATATACAAAGATGTTGATTAGTTCAAAAGATAACTAATCACTCGTAATATATACCGGAACCCAACAGAATAAACATATATATGGATGCAATCCAAATCTTTTAGTTTAAAAACCAAATTATATCTATCAACAATAACAACCAAGACAAACAATTCGTCCAAACAAACGATTCTGACCCATTTGGAGTTTGTGTCCCATGCAAATATATCAAAGCTTCTTCTTGGAGCTACCAGAAATCATCAAAGGATTGAAAAGACGAATCAAAGGAGATTGATAGAGAAAGATTGTTTCCGCTATTGCAGGGTATTAACCATTTGTAGTCGTACTCCCTTGTTCCCTATCTCGTCCTCTTCTTGCACTCATACTCACTATCAACGAATAGTAAGAGAATTTACTGAGGCAATCGAACAGATATCGTAGGGATATACTCATTCTAGGTTATACTTCACCCTATCTCTAATGAGTTACTTAATGTGTTATACTCCTGAGCTAAAGTTTCAACCTTCAGCTCTGATACCAATTTATCACGTTCCAAATTCCAGTGTTCAAAAATCAACATCCGTACTATACTTGTACTTGAATGCCGCAGATTCAATCGTTGAAATTCAAATCGTGCCGGAGCTTCTAACACAATTAAATATAACAACACAGCGGAAGAAAAGAAATGAATATCATTGATATACGACATTCGATACAACAATGATACAATATGAGTAAATATCAGAGATACAAGATAACAATGCTACAGCGGAAAAACAATATGATATAGCAGCGGAAAACAATAGCCAAGAGATAACTCCAAACAGCAACAACAACTCTAACTCCAAAAGCACCAATCTAATGTTCCAAAGCAAGAATTCCAAGTTAGAAGCGAGAACCCCCCATCACATTTCACCAAGACAAGCAAGTCTCGTCATGAATCCAAAGACTCCGATATCCAAGATCTCCAGAGAATTCCAAGGAGAAAGTTAAAGGCTACCAGATTGATATCTATATCTACTATCTGAAAAACCCAACTCTAGACTACCCGTGTGGTAAATTGTGGGCACCCAGAGTTTAGGAAAGGAACAATAAACTCTGGTTCAGTCGTGGGACTGGTGTGAGCAAACGAAAACAGTTTTATCTTTAAAAACAAACGAAAGAATTTAAAATTTGAAATCCGCAATGCTTTTAAGAAAATGAAACTACCATAAGGCCTCCCGTCTCACACATAATGCAAATGCAGACTTGGAAGAGATTTCTCCTTATGATAGTCAAATATGCTTGATACACGAAAACCATTTGATATTATTATTAGTGCATAGTAAAAACATTTTGAAAGTATAATATTAGTCTTAGCCAACATACGCACCACTATAGCATGCCTACTATAGCTACCATGTTAAATGGAAGGTTCTACAACTAAAGCTGTAAAAGGCGCGTATTAGGAAGATTGGATTTCCAACAAATGGTCGGGCAAAGGAACTTCCCAAATAAAATGAAATGAAACGCCTCTTGAGGGACGTCCTCGGAACCTAACCGGATCTCTGCTACACAAGGCCGGGCTACCTTTGTAACTAGGTAACTACTGACACGAGCATGCCATCCCCTGGTCGTTTGCGAACTTTCTCCGAGGTACCTCTTAGCCAACAACCATAAAACAATAAGTTTGCAGCAACCACGAAGTAAATATCAGGGCTCCATACCATGATACCACCTATAATCCAGAAGGGAATGGACACACCCTCAGAGGGCGCTACCCCCAAATAACCTTGCTGCCACGATTCCTGTTTCGACCATAACTGGGTTGTGAGGTTTGACGAAGTCTCGTCCACAAAGCTACGCTTTTTACAAAAGTCATGCTTCGATCAACAAATGACCAGCATCACTTCGTATGCCATATTACCAAATTGGGAATGTATCACTGGTAACCATCAATTACATAACCTCTGAGCTCGTACGTCTCCGAGAAGGGTGTTAAGCTAAGAGAATAAATGTCCGCCACCAAACAAAAATGTATTTAATAGAAATCGGTTTTACATCTCAAAGTGTAATGTCAGACACATATCCATACAAGTCTGTTCCGGGTTCGAACAAAACCGAAGGCACTTCCGAAGAAGTCCTTGCAATCCGAGAATCCACAATCCCGATCGGACTTCACATCACTTAGGGAATCTCTATACCGTAGCTACTCGGTGTAGAGAAAATCGATAGGTTATCCTATCGTTCTCGCAAATACCCGGTCTTCACCACCGGTCTTCAAATGCTATCCATAACGTCGTATCACATATTCGGAATGGGTTATATGACACAAAGGTCCTCTCCCGGCTAAACCGAATAGTGAGCGCAATATATTTAAAAACCATATGGATATGGGATTTCAGTTAAGTCACAACTTAAAACCCAAAACCTTTCATTCAAATGGTTAAAACAAATTACCATTCCCAATCTTTTGAATAAAAAGATTTATTTCAGAAACCTTCAATGGTTTAAACAATTTCTACATTTAAATTTTTTAAACCAAAGATTTACTTTTAAGACCCCTTTTCAATTTAAAACAATGTTCACTAATCTTTTATCAAGATTCATTCATAGCTTTACAAAACAATTCTCGTTTCAATCTTCTATATGTAAAAGATACACCATTTAAAATTCTCTTCAATTTCAAAATAGGGTTCAACTATCTTTCACAAAGATTCAATTATAGTTCTCAAAATCATTCCATTTTAAATTTGAAAACTTTTTATCATAATTTGGAAAGTCTTATATAAAAGCTATTATTATTTAAAACCACTTGCTTCCGTTTCGGAAAAATCTGATTTCATTTAAACGAGTTATATCTCTTTAATTATAACATTTGGTTAAATTCAGATTTCCCAAAATGATACCTTTTTAAAATGGTTCAAAACCCATATAAACACGTTATCACTTGAATAACATTTTTAAACCAAAATTTTCAAACATTGAATTCAATTCTAAATCTTGAATTCAAATTAAATTATTCGAATTTCAAGACTTAATCAAGTTATTCAAAAATAACTTTTATCTTTGAAAACACCTAATTCATTTCGAAAACCATTTGGATTTAAAATTCAAATTTAAAATTATTCCAAAAAATCTGTGACTTAACCGATTTCCACATGCAATCCATATTTGTGGGTGTATAGTGTAGTCCAGGGGTTTAACACGATAGTGTAACATCAGCAGTCATTACAGGTATAATCTCAACAATATCGATAAGCGGTATATCCTATAACGCTTATCTATATACACAGAATCACAGATAGATAATATAAATGCATGATAGATAAATAAATTACATTTATCACACCTTGAATTAAAACAATTCAAATCACAAAGCATCACACAGTAGAGAATATCAAACAATTCACACCATTCAATAGAATACAGTCATCCATAGGTAAAGCCAATTAAGATATCTGATTTATCTAAACTAGAACATTTGCCTATGGATAATTCCTAGTCAAGGTTAATTAATAATTAATTAATAACAAACATTTAATTAATTATTCTTTAATTCATCATTAATTACCCTTTAATTAATAATTAATCCTTAATTAATTACAATAATTAATTTCTCCTAAACTAATAATTATTTTTTAAGCACTTTAATTAATTAACCATTAATTAATTACTATTAATTTAATTACCTTAATTAATTAACCACACTAATTAATTATTCTTTAAAGTAATTAACCCTTAATTACTTGGTAAATAAATCTTTAATCATTAATTACCCATTCTTAATTACTTCCATTTAAGTAATTTAATTAATCAATCATTAATTGCTTGATTAATTAACCAGAATTATCAGTTGATTCCATATTAATTACTTTCGTTAAGTAATTTACTTCAAGTAATTAATTTCTTTAACAGATAAAATTTAGCTTAACCTTGATACGTTAGTTAACAATTTTAAACATCTTTTATATTAATCAACTAACCTTTAATTAATTAATTACTTCTTAAATTAATTACCTTAATTATATTAATTATAATTAATTATTCTTAATTAACTAACCTTTAAATACTTTGATTAAATCAATCTTTAACCTCAATTATCAATCCTTAATTACCTTCATTAAGTAATTATTTTTAAATTGATTAACCATATTAATTAATTATCCTTTAACAAATCATTTAAGTAATCAACTTTAATGAATTGTCCTTAATTACTTAAATCAAATAATTAATCTTTTAAACACTTAAGATTTTAACCAAATCAAAAGATAATCCCTTTATCTTAAATTGATTGCTTTAAAAATCAAAGTTTTTTTTAAATACATTAAGAACACTTTTTACAATTAATAAATTTTAAAATAATTTATATTTAAATAAACCTTTAATTAATACAAAGATTACACATATTGTATAAAAGAAGTTGTTTAACAAAGTTTGTTTAAATTTGATTAAACTTCATAAAACTTGTTTAGAATTTAAAACTTTAGAAACTGGTTTCAAATACTTTACTTTGGGAACTTATACATTTAAAACTTGATTTGTTTAAAATTTAAACTGTAACTGTTCCAACCCGAAATGACTCGTGCTAACAATCAATATTTCCACGCCAGCCTCGAGACCTTTTGCAACATTCAACTGCTTCGAGTCAAGTATCATACTTTTCGAGTTTGACTGCGGGCATTCTCCTTCGTCTTCATTCCCAATCGAAACCCACCAGGTACGGTGATACGCGCGTGCACGTACACGATCGCGTCAATCATCTCCGGCCACCATAGCGATACTCGGCAAGTCGACGATCATCACTTCGACGCACACAACCACTCAGATTCGTCAATCGCGATGTAAATTAAAATTGAACATTCCAATACCATCTGCAACCAAACCTAGCTCCATAAAACCCACTCGCCACCGTGACTCCAACCTCCGATCAACTCGCCCCTGCGATCCAAGCCTCGCCATACAACGATGATCACATCCCCTCAGGTGCGCTCGATTCAATCGTGCTGACGACGACGTAAATACCTCGTGATTTCAACCAATAAAACGCAGTGCTTAACCTAATTCGATTCCAATCTTCATCAATAATGAACTTAAAAAATTATATAGCATTTTTCTCGAATTAAACCATCGTTCCCGCAATTATTGACGCGATCCCAAAGTCCAACAGTTGATTAATCACCAGAAACTCACTAAAATCCATTTTTCGTCCAGCTCATGATTACACAGTGAATATCTTCAAAAAAATATGATTCCACCTTCAAAAATCATTATTTTTGAAGAGGTTTTGAATAGTATAGTTGAAAACAAAAATCATGATTCTCGAATTCTTTTTTCTTTTGCTATATTCTAAGTTCCCTGGTACTTTTTTCTTACTTTCCAGAAATATTTGAAATTATGCTTAGAAGTTATTTTTAAAATCTGAAACATGATTACACAAACATGTTCCAGTTAAATTCTAAGGCCTACAGAAGATTTGAGAGGGTGTATTTGAATTTTTTATAGGTTTTGAAACCTGGAACAGAGCAGATTTTTGAATATACAGACATGCATAAGCAAACATAACTAATATTTACATAGATTTTTGCCTGCACACTCATTCAAACAACTTCAAACATCTTAAGGTTTAAGTGTTTGCTTACCTGATTGCAGATAGAGGACAGTGAAGCCAGGTTGTTGAAGTTGAAATGAATTTAGCTTTGTTGTTGTTGATTTGTACTCAAGTTGAAACTGAACTTGACTCTGGTTCACTTGAGTTTGAATTTGATCTTGAAGCTTCAAAGTTGCTGATTCTCAGGTTTGAATTCATAGCTTAAATTGTTTGTTCCAGGTTGAAAATTTAAGGTTATGAGCTTTTCAGATTTGGATTTTCATTTCTGATTTGCTCCTATTATTTTTCCTTCGGCCTTAAATCTGAAGATGATCATGATATTGTACTTGTTTTGATCTTCTAGTTTTCAATTGAAATTTGTTTCTTTGAATTGCTTTGAAGCCTGAGTTTATTTCACCAGGTTTCCTTCTGTTTTCCAGATCTTGGCTTTGCAAGTTTGAATCAGGTTAATTCAGATTTGTTTTGAACTGATCTTGCATGATTCAGTTCTAGTTTTTTTAGCTTTGCTTCAAGTTGAAACTGAACATTTTTGTTTCAGGTTTTCTTTTTGTTTTAAATTCTCAGTTTTTGATTATATGAAGATGTTGAAGTTTTGAAAAGAAAGCAAAACATCTTGCCACTTGTAAAAATTTATGAACACTTGGTAATACTAAGTCATACTAATCTTACACTTGTAAATATTTATGTCATATTGTTTACATTTGTTAAAAATAAAGAGATTTATGTTTGAGACCTTTAGTTCAATAAATTTTAAATTTTAGTTTTAAATCCTTGCTTTAAATTAATTTATACATTTTGTTCAAACCCTTTATTCAATTTATTTTATAAATTTTGTTTTAACCCTTGTTTGAAATTTATTTACAAGTGTTTGAAACAATTATTTAATACTTTCTTATGTATTACTTAATCTTATACAAATTAAAGAAAAATGGTTTAAAATAAATTTATACCTTACTAATAAATATTTACAAGTTAGTGAATACAATTTTTTTTATTTTCAGTACATTTATATTTTTAAACTTAAGATATCAAACTTATTTCAAATATATTAACATTTGAATTTTCAAATTCAAATCTCGAATTAGATCTATTTATAAAATATTCACTTTTGTATTCCAAATCATTAATCTTTATTTATTTTAAAGATAAAAACATTTATTTACAATCTTTATATATATTAATGAATCAAGTTATCAATCTTTATATATATATATATATATATTCAAATCTCCATATAAGTTCAAAATTAAATTTGTAATTAAAATATTATTCAAAATATTTATTTTAGAATTTCAAATAAAAAAAATTCTATTTAAAAATCATATTTACATTCATTTTCATAAATAAACAAAAAAATATTTGTTAAATTTTTGGAAAACACTAGTTTAAATCATAATTAAATTCCAAAATAAATTTATTTCCAATTTCAATTTGATTTAAAAACGGGAATGTTGCAGATTCCCTCCCTTAAAAAATTTCGTCCTCGAAATTTGAAAGGGACATAATCAAGACCAGATGAATGACAGAGAAATTATCTTTTCGATAAAATTGAATAACTATTCTGCATTTGGCTTACCAAATCAGAATATAAATAATGAAAACAAGAACGAATCAAGATACTCGGGTCACCAGATCAACGAATGTACAAGGATATTGATTAGTTCAAAAGATAACTAACCACTCGTAGAATATACCTGAACCCAACAGAATAAACGGATATATGGATGCAATCCAAATCTTTCAATTTAAACAACCAAATTATATATATCAACCATAACAACCAAAACAAACAATTCATCCAAACAAATGACTCTGACCCATCTGGAGTTTGTGTCCCATGCAAATATATCAAAGCTTCTTCCTGGAGCTGCTAGGAATCATCAAAGGATTGAAAAGACGAATCAAAGGAGATTGATAGAGAAAGATTGTTTCCGCTATTGCAGGGTATTAACCATTTATAGTCGTACTCCCCTGTCCCCCATCTCATCCTCTTCTTGCACTCATACTCATTATCAGCGAATAGTAAGAGAATTTACTGAGGCATCCAAACGGATATCTTAGGGATATAGTCATTCTAGGGTATACTTCACCCTGTCTCTAATGAGTTATTTAATGTGTTATACTCCTGAGCTAAAGTTTCAACCTTCAGCTCTGATACCAATTTGTCACGGTCCATATTCCAGTGTTCGAAAATCAACATCCGTACTCCACTTGTACTTGAATGCCGCAGATTCAATCGTTGAAATTCGAATCGTGCCGAAGCTTATAACACAATTAAGTATAACAACACAGCGGAAGAAAAGAAATGAATATCATTGATATACAACATTCGATACAACAATGATATAATATGAATAAATATCAGAGATACAAGATAACAATGCCACAACGAAAAAACAATATGATATAGCAGCTGAAAACAATAGCCAAGAGAAAACTCCAAATAGCAACAACAACTATTACTCCAAAAGCACCAATCCAATGTTCCAAAGCAAGAATTCCAAGCCAGAAGCGAGAACCCCCCATCACATTTCACCAAGAAAAGCAAGTCTCGTCATGAATCCAAAGACGCCGATATCCAAGATCTCCAGAGAATACCAAAGAGAAAGCTAAAGGCTACCAGATCGATATCTATATCTACTATCTGAAAAACCCAACTCTAGACTGCCCGTGTGGTAAATTGTGGACAACCAGAGTTTAGGAAAGGAACAATAAACTCCGGGTCAGTCATGGGACTGGTGTGAGCAAACGAAAACAGTTTTATCTTTAAAAACAAACAAAAGAACTTAAAATTTGAAATCCACAATGCTTTTTAGAAAATGAAACTACCATAAGGCCTTACGCCACACACACAATGCAAACGTAGACTTGGAGGAGATTTCTCCTTATGATAGTCAAATATGCTTGATATGCAAAAAACATTTGATATTATTATTCGTGCATAGTGAAAAAACATTTTGAAAGTATAATATTAGTCTTGGCCAGCATACATACAATTATAGTATGCCTACTATAGCTACCATGTTAAATAGCAGGTTCTACAACTAAAACCGTAAAAGGCGCGTATTGGGAAGATTGGATTTCCAACTAATGGTCCGGCAAAGGAACTTCCTGAATAAAATGAAATGGAACGCTTCTAGAGGGACGTCACCGGACCCTAGCCGGATCTCTGCTGCACAAGGCCGGGTTACCTTTGTAACTAGGTAACTATTGACACGAGCATGCCATCCCCCGGTCGTTTGCGACCTTTATCCAAGGTATCTCTTAGCCAACAACCACAAAACAATAATTTTGCAGCAACCACGAAGTAAATATCTAGGCTCCATACCATGATAACACCTATAATCTAGAAGTAGATGGACACACCCTCAGGGGGCGCTACCCGCAAATAACCTTGCTGCCACGATTCCTGTTTCGACCATAACCGGGTTGTGAGGATTGACGAAGTCTCGTCCACAAAGCTACGCTTTTCACAAAAGCCATGCTTCGATCAACAAATGATCAGCATCACTTCGTATGCCACATTACCAAATTGTGAATGTATCACTGGTAACCATCAATTACATAACCTCTGAACTCGTACGTCTCAGATAAGGGTGTTAAGCTAAGAGAATAAATCTCCGCCACCAAATAGAAATGTATTTGACAGAAACCGATTTTACATCTCAAAGTGTAATGTCAGACACACATCCATACAAGTCTGTTCCGGGTTCGAACAGAACCGAAGGCACTTCCAAAGAAGTCCTTGCAATCCGAGAATCCACAATCCCGATCGGACTTCCCATCACTTAGGGAATCTCTATACCGTAGCTACTCGGTGCAGAGAAAATCGATAGGTTATCGTATCGTTCTCGCAAATACCCGGTCTTCACCACCAGTCTTTAAATACTAGCATAACGTTGTATCACATTATCGGAATGGGTTATATGACACAAAGATCCTCTCCCGGCTAAACCGAATAGCGAGCGCAATATATTTAAAAACCATATGTATATGGGATTTCAATTAAGTCACAACTTAAAACCCAAAATCTTTAATTCAAATGGGTAAAAAAAAATTACCATTCCCAATCTTTTAAACAAAATGATTTATTTTAGAAACCTTCAATGGTTTAAAAAATTTCTACATTTAAATCTTTTAAACAAAAGATTTACTTTTAAGACCCCTTTTCAATTTAAAACAAGGTTCACTAATCTTTTATCAAGATTCATTCATAGCTTTTCAAAACAATTCTCGTTTCAATCTTTTATATAAAAGATACACCATTTAATATTCTCTTCAATTTCAAAATAGGGTTCAACCATCTTTCACAAAGATTCAATTATAGTTCTCAAAATCATTCCATTTCAAGTTTGAAAACTTTTTATCATAATTTGGAAAATTATTTCTATATATAAAAGCTATTATTATTTAAAACCACTTGCTTCCGTTTCGGAAAAATCTGATTTCATTTACTTGATTTATATCTCTTTAATGATAACATTTGGTTATATTCAGATTTCCCAAAACAATACCCTTTTAAAATGGTTCAAAACCCATATAAACACGTTATCACTTGAGTAACATTTTTAAACCGAAATTTTCAAAACATAGAATTCAATTCTAAATCTTGAATTCAAATTAAATTATTCGAATTTCAAGTCTTAATCAAGTTATTCAAAAATAATTTTTATCTTTGAAAACACCTAATTCATTTCGAAAACCATTTGGATTTAAAATTCAAATTTAAACTATTCCAAAAAATCTGTGACTTAACCGATTTCCACATGCAATCCATATTTGTGTGTGTATAGCGTAGTCCAGGGGTTTAACATGATTGTGTAACATGAGCAGTCATTACAGGTATAATCTTAACAATATCGATAAGCGGTATATCCTATAATGCTTATCTATATACACAGAATCACCGATAGATAATATAAATGCATGATAGATAAATAAATTACATTTATCACACCTTGAATTAAAACAATTCAAATCACAGAGCATCACACAGTAGAGAATATCAAACAATTCACACCATTCAATAGAATACAATCATCCATAGATAAAGCCAATTAAGATATCTGATTTATCTAAACTAGAACATTTGCCTATGGATAATTCCTAGTCAAGGTTAATTAATAATTAATTAATAACAAACATTTAATTAATTATTCTTTAATTCATCATTAATTACCCTTTAATTAATAATTAGTCCTTAATTAATTACAATAATTAATTTCTCCTAAACTTATAATTATTTCTTAAGCACTTTAATCAATAAACCTTTAATTAACTACTATTAATTTAATTACCTTAATTAATTAACCACATTAATTAATTATTCTTTAACGTAATTAACCCTTAATTACTTGGTAAATAAATCTTTAATCATAAATTACCCATTCTTAATTACTTCCATTTAAGTAATTATTTCTAATTAATCAACCATTAGTTACTTGATTAATTAACCTGAATTATCAATTGATTCCTTATTAATTACTTTCGTTAAGTAATTTACTTCAAGTAATTAATTTCTTTAACAGATAAAATTTAGCTTAACCTTGAAAAGTTAGTTAACAATTTCAAACATCTTTTATATTACTCAACTAACCTTTAATTAATTACTTCTTAAATTAATTATCTTGATTATATTAATTATAATTAATTATCCTTAATTAATTAACCTTTAAGTACTTTGGTTAAATCAATCTTTAATCTCAATTATCAATCCTTAATTACCTTCATTAAGTAATTATTTTTAAATTGATTAACCATATTAATTAATTATCCTTTAACAAATCATTTAAGTAATCAACTTTAATGAATTGTCCTTAATTACTTAAATCAAATAATTAAACTTTTAAACACTTAAGATTTTAACCAAATCAAAAGATAATCCCTTTATCTTAAATTGACTGCTTTAAAAATCAAAGTTTTTTTTAAATACATTAAAAACACTTTTTACAATTAATAATTTTAAAATAATTTATATTTAAATAAACCTTTAGTTAATACAAAGGTAACACATATTGTATAAAACAAGTTGTTTAACAAAGTTTGTTTAAACTTGATTAAACTTCATAAAACTTGTTTAGAATTTAAAACTTTAGAAACTGGTTTTAAATACTTTACTTTGGGAACTTATACATTTACAACTTGATTTGTTTAAAATTTAACCTGTAACCGTTCCAACCCGAAATGACTCGAGCTAACCACCAATATCGCCGAGCCAGCCTCGAGACCTTTTGAAACATTCAACTGCTTCGAGTCAAGCATCGTACTTTTCAAGTTCGACTCCGGGCATTCTCCTTCGTCTTCGTTCCCAATCGAAACCCACCAGGTACAGTGATATGCGCGTGCATGTACACGATCGCGTCAATCATCTCTGGTCACCATAGCGATACTCGGTAAGTCAACGATCATCACTT
The DNA here is from genome assembly GCA_030765085.1 of Allium cepa. Classification (NCBI taxonomy): domain Eukaryota; kingdom Viridiplantae; phylum Streptophyta; class Magnoliopsida; order Asparagales; family Amaryllidaceae; genus Allium; species Allium cepa. The sequence goes on from CM060942.1 coordinate 13,190,352, forward strand.
CGACGCACACAACCACTCAGATTCGTCAATCGCGATGTAAATTAAAATTGAGCATTCCAATACTATCTGCAACCAAAACCAGCTCCATAAAACCCACTCACCACCGAAACTCCAACCTCCGATCGACTCGCCCCTGCGATCCAAGCCTTGCCATACAACGACGATCACATCCCCTTTGGTGCGATCGATTGAATCGTGCTGACGATGACGTAAATACCTCGCGATTTCAACCAATAAAATGCAGTGCTTAACCCTAATTTGATTCCAGTCCTCATCAATGATGAATTTAAAAAATTATCTAGCATTTTTCTCGAATTCAACCATCGTTCCCGCACTTATTAACGCGATCCCGAAGTCCAACACTTGAATAATCACCAGAAACTCACTAAAACCCATTTTTCGTTCAGCTTATGATTACACGGTGAATATCTTCTTAAAAATATGATTCCACCTTCAAAAATCATTATTTTTGAAGATGTTTTGGATAGTATAGTTGAAAATCGAAATCATGATTCTCGATTTTTTTTATCTTTTGCTATATTCAATGTTCCCTGCTATTTTTTTCTTACTTTCCAGAAATATTTGAAATGATGCTTAGAAGTTATTTTTAAAATCTGAAACATGATTACACAAACATGTTCCAGTTAAATTCTAAGGCCTATAGAAGATTTGAGAAGGGGTATTTGATTTTTTTTACAGGTTTTGAAACCTGGAACAGAGCAGATTTTTGAATACAAAGACATGCATAAGCAAACATAACTAATATGTACACAGATTTTTGCACGCACACTCATTCAAACAACTTCAAACATCTAAAGGTTTAAGTGTTTGCTCACCTGATTGCAGATGGAGGACAGTAAAACCTGGTTGTTGAAGTTGAAATGAATTTAGCTTTGGTGTTGTTGATTTGTACTCAAGTTGAAACTGAACTTGACTCTGATTCACTTGAGTTTGAATTTGATCTTGAAGCTTTAAAGTTGCTAATTCTCAGGTTTGAATTCATGGCTTAAATTGTTTGTTCTAGGTTGAAAATTCAAGGTTAAGGGCTTTTCAGATTTGGATTTTCATTTTTGATTTGCTCTTTTTTTTTTCCTTCTGCCTTAAATCTGAAGATAATCATGATGTTGTGCTTGTTTTGATCTTCTAGTTTTCAATTGAAATTTGTTTCTTTAAATTTCTTTGAAGCCTGAGTTTATTTCACCAGGTTTCCTTCTGTTTTCCAGATCTTGGCTTTGCAAGTTTGAATCAGGTTGATTCAGATTTGTTTTGACATGATCTTGCATGATTCAGTTCTAGTTTTTTAGCTTGCTTCATGTGACGCCCCACCTCTATACCCGCGCTAGCCAAGAACATTACTGTGAATGCTGTCAACTAGCACGGAGAATAAGGCTGTTGAGGAAAGACCATCTGTACAATTGCTTTGTGCGAGTACCGATATATCGGATAAAAATATAACTTTTCATCTCAAGAGGAACTCCGACATACCGACACAAACTCAAAGCTACTACACAGTGGCTATAATATCTTCGGAAACAAATATAGAAATAAACACAACATAAATCAGTCACAGACAATTCATATCACAAAGGCGGAAATAGATATGAATATTACACATAAAAGTGTATATCAGAGTAGTGGTCAAAAGATCCACGATAATACAAAAGAATAGCAACACGTGCTATACAAAGGAATACAACTATGAGTCTATATCTCAAGTGTATACAACAAAATAAACTACTAATCTAAGTATTTTGCCAAAAGTCAGAGTAATGATCCAGGATGAGAAGTCAAGCAGAAGCACCTGCAACATCTCGGTCTGACCCGAGTATTATTTAAGAAGAAAATAATAAACGGATCAGTCTAGCTATAAATATCAGATGAAGTGATATAGAATAGGAGATACGACATAAACATATAATAATCACAATGCCAAGCTGTGATAAATAAGTAACTGAAAATCAACAAGAGATTAATCAATATCACAATAATCTACTCAAGATAAAAAGGAATGTCATACTCATGATTTCATTCACCAAGCCACAATAAGTGACATATATATCAATGCCAATCGTAAAAGTCGATGAAACATAAATTCCAGAATTCAACACACGAAATCCAGAAATCACAAGAATAGGTGAAGGATAAAATTTCCAGAAATCAACACACAAAATCCAGAAATAATAAAAAGCAAAAAGGCTATATGTGAGTCGAAATCACACAAGTGGTGTCTAGGCTAACCGAAAAGGTATGTGCGAATGGAATCGCACAAGTGGTGTCTAGCCTAACCAAAAAGCAAAAAGGTATGTGTGAGTCGAAATCACACAAATGGTGTCTAGCCTAACCTTGCAAACAAAAAGATATGTGTGAGTCTAAATCACACAAATGGTGTCTAGGCTAACCAAAAAGCAAAAACGTATGTGTGAGTCGAAATCACACAAATGGTGTCTAGCCTAACCTTGCAAACAAAGAGACATCGCACATTGCTAGTCTAAACCATAAAGATGATCGTCATGATCAACGAGAAGTGTCAATTACAATAAGCTAGTAAATATATGAGCTTAGCTTCATGTCCCATAACCACTAGCTTAACTTAAATATTTACGAACAAATTGTAGATCTCCACTAGAAAATTGTCACAAGAGATTCAATCGACAAGTCCAAGAATTAACCGACGAAATAAACGCAAGCGTTTCATACCACTTGTTTTACTAAGCCGTTTAATTAGATTTCTCATACGAGTGAGGTAAAGGTTTATATATACTAATAGATTGGAAAACGGTTTTATAAACGAATTTGGTATTAAAGTAGAGTTGAAATCATTTGAAGAAAGAGTTTTGATATTTACTACTAGTATAGAAAACCTTTATATTTTTAAAGTGACAAATCACAAAGAAGATTGTAAGAACAACCAATTACTAAAATTCACATTCGAAGACGTGAATAAAATCCAAAGAAATCGATACCAAATCCATAAAATGGATATTTCCAAAAAGATCCATAAAAAGAAGTCATCAAAGTCGACAATAAGTGATAACGATTAATAGGATCGCTAAAATCGATAAACAATGGAAATTCAATCCAAAAAGGCAAAATGGACTCAAACAGCAGGTTGAGTCGACTGAACAGAGTTTTCAGTCGACTGACCCTGTACCTGGAAATTTTCCAGGTTCAGAAAACTTTTTGTTTCCAGTTTTCAGTCGACTGAACAGAGGATTCAGTCGACTGAATCATGCCTGGAAACTTTCGGGTTCCAGGTTCAGTCGACTAAACAGAAGATTCAGTCGACTGAATCATGCCTAGGCTATTTTTCTGCCTATTCAAATGAAGAGAAAATTCTTCCAAAATGCAACCGGACGAACATTGGCTCTAAGGGTTTATGCCAATCGGCAACCCGGCCCTATATGCTCCTCGGTGCATCACTAAAAGCATGATCAAACATCCATAAAAGGATTTTCACACAAATTTGACTTAAAAACCCAAAAATTGGAATATTCACAAAACCAATCCAAATCGAGAGCAAATGCACATGAAGAAGTGTTACGAATTCATACCCAACAACCAAAGATAATTATAGTCATAGATGTGAGATAAAAATCTCACCTTTGAACCCAAATCAAATGAATGAGAAGCTTGAATCAATGGAAAGCCAACCACACTTCAATCTCAACTCAAGAAGCTTGATTCTAAGCTAAAAAGAGAAACATTTCTCAAATTAGGTTTAGGAATTTTCTGAAATCAAAGAGAGAATGAGTTGGAGAAGAAGAAGAGGAAGCTTACCAATGGGTTCTCTTGAACTTTGGAGCAAGAACATGGATTTGCAAAGGAAGCTAGGGCTTGGAGTTTTAATTTCCTCTTCCACCCTCCATTAACATAAAAGCTTGAGTATTAGGCAAATAGAAGAGAAGTGAGTGAAGAGGAGAGTGTTGGAACTGAGTTAAGTGGTTAATTGGCTCAGCCCAACCAAAGCCCTAAGCGGGAAAAAGTAGCAAAAATCAACTTTCTCCAAACATATCGAAGCTTATACTCAAAAAGTTCGCAAACGACATTTTGAACTCAATGGGAGTGGTCCCGAGCCCTAATTCGACCGTATGCAAAAAGTAGCTTTTCGGACTAAAATCCGACTAATGATAAAATATTTAAATATAAAATCGATAAATATGCAGGTTGTTACAGACTCCCCTCCTTAAAGAAATTGCGCCCTCGCAATAATTAAGAGGGAAATATAAGAAGTAACAACCATAGAAGCATATTAACACAAAAGAAAATCTGAATCAAGAAGTTCACCATAAAGAGCACGAAGGAGTAAATCCGAAAGTTTTCGTTCGATGAATTCTCAAGATTTCACATGAGCAATCCTTAGGATTTGAGAACCATTGAACTTCTATCAAAAAGAATATCTTTATATCGAAGGCGCTCAACCTCCAAAGCAATGATGCGAATAGAATGGTGCTCAAAAGTCAAATTTGGTGAAACTTCAATCCCTCAATAATACCGGGCTCAAGAATAAAAACTGGAAACATAAAAGCATTTCCATAGTTAAAAGACGTGGAAAACGTCAAGAATAGCAGAAAGTTGAGCCGGTGCAACGGCGTAGTACAATCACGGTACGCCCGAGGGACTAGAAACTCGAATAATTTAGAACACCGACGTAGTACAAAGGCGGTACGTCCAATGAATCAAAAAGCGAAGACATTGATGTAGTACAAACGGTACATCCAATGAATCAAAAAGCGAAGACATGGATGTAGTACAAACGGTACATCCAATGAATCAAAAAGCGAAGACATCGATGTAGTACAAACGGTACATCCGATGAATCAAAAGCAAAGACATCGATGTAGTACAAACGGTACATTCGATGAATCAAAAAGCGAAGACATTGATGTAGTACAAATGGTACATCCAATGAATCAAACATCAAAGTCATTGATGAAGTACAAACGGTACATCCAATGAATCAAAGACACTGATGTAGTACAAACGGTACATCCAATGTATCAAACAGCAAAGGCATTGATGTAGTACAAACAGTACATCCAATGAATCAAAAAGCGAAGACATTGATGTAGTACAAACGGTACATCCAATGAATCAAAAACGAAGACATCGATGTAGTACAAACGGTACATCCAATGAATCAAAAAGCGAAGACATTGATGTAGTACAAACGGTACATCCGATGAATCAAAAGCAAAGACATCGATGTAGTACAAACGGTACATCCGATGAATCAAAAAGTGAAGACATTGATATAGTACAAACGGTACATCCAATGAATCAAACATCAAAGTCATTGATGTAGTACAAACGGTACATCCAATGAATCAAAGACACTGATGTAGTACAAACGGTACATCCAATGTATCAAATAGCAAAGGCATTGATGTAGTATAAACGGTACATCCAATGAACCATAAAGCGAAGTCATTGATGTAGTACAAACGGTACATCCAATGAATCAAACAGCAAAGGCATTGATGCAGTACAAACGGTACATCCAATGAATCAAAGACACTAATGTAGTACAAACGGTACATCCAATGTATCAAACAACAAAGGCATTGATGTAGTACAAACGGTACATCCATTGAATCAAAAAGCGAGGACATTGATGTAGTACAAACGGTACATCCAATGAATCAAAAAGCGAAGATATCGATGTAGTACAAACGGTACATCCGATGAATCAAAAGCAAAGACATCGATGTAGTACAAACGGTACATCCGATGAATCAAAAAGCGAAGACATTGATGTAGTACAAACGGTACATCCAATGAATCAAACATCAAAGTCATTGATTTAGTACAAACGGTACATCCAATGAATCAAAGACACTGATGTAGTACAAACGGTACATCCAATGTATCAAACAGCAAAGGCATTGATGTAGTACAAACGGTACATCCAATGAATCAAAAAGCGAAGACATTGATGTAGTACGAACGGTACATCCGATGAATCAAAAGCAAAGACATCGATGTAGTACAAACGGTACATCCGATGAATCAAAAAGCGAAGACATTGATGTAGTACGAACGGTACATCCGATGAATCAAAAGCAAAGACATCGATGTACTACGAACGGTACATCCGATGAATCAAAAGCAAAGACATCGATGTAGTACAAACGGTACATCCGATGAATCAAAAAGCGAAGACATTGATGTAGTACAAACGGTACATCCAATGAATCAAACATCAAATAATTCGGAACACCGACGGAGTACAAAAACGGTATGTCCAATGAACCGAATCCCGAATGATTTCGGAACACCGACGTAGTACAAAAACGGTACGTCCAATGAACCGAACACACTAAAAGAACATCGGACGCAAGTTCATAAAAGAAATGAGATGAAACTCAATAAAACGAAGTACATCAAAACGCCCGATGAACTTGACAAAAAGATAATTTCAGTTGGTCAACATCAAAGAATCATCCACTTGTTGCTTACGACTAAACGCATTGGCAACACGATTTCCCCTTCGGGAATAAAAAGAATATCAAGATCATGTGATGCTAGGAACTCGTGTCAACATGCAGTTCCTTAAGAGAACATAAATATTCCAAAGATTTATGATCGAGGTAGAGAACAAATTTCTCATCCAAACATGATGATACCAAATTCCAAAAGCAAAAATATTAGCCGAGAGCACTAGATCATAAGTGGCTATCTAGTCTCGAGAAGCTATAATGATTTAGAAGCACAAGGGATAACACGTTCTCCTTTGCAAGAGAATGGCATTCCAAACCAATACGACTGGTATCGGTACAAATAGCAAAGTCTTGGTTCCCCTTCAGGAATCACAAGAATAAGAGTATCGAAAGAAAGAGTTCTTTTAAATAATCTTCTTTCTCGAAAAGTTAAAACTTTCAAAATTACATTTATCTTTATGTAATAATCTTTCTAGAAAATTTTACATTTTTACAAGTCAATTTATCGTGTCTGACTGTCTCATCAAAGCGTTTTGGAGATTCTTATCGATAACGTTGATCAAGTGCATCGACCAAAATTCTTAAAGCACTCAACGGGCAATACAATCACAAAATCATCTTCTATAGGATAAGTAAGTTTCTCAAAAACTTCTAAGAATATTATTTGTTCGTTTTAAGAACAAAAATCTAGTTTTACTTATAAATAAATCTTATGAAAAAGATTTGCAAAATTTTAAATTACTATTTTCATCCAAAATCAGTAAATACAGGAATGGTCTCATCGAAATATTCATAGAACATTCGATTCATAAAATGGATGAAATAAGCTGGACATACTGAATGACAAAAATAAGTCATTCATAAGAATCATAACGAGTGCGGAATGCGGTAAGTGGAATGCTAACTTCCGCAACTCGTAGAAAATGAAAATCGGTGGCAAGGTCAAAGTGAAAAGACCTTAGCACCACACAAAAGATTACTTAGGTGATAATCCTAAGACAAGTTCAAAAATACCGGAAAATTTCTCCAACTACATGAATGAGAGAAATAACACTTCCCTTATAAGTGGGCTTAAGGAATAAAATGATTTCATCAAGTTGGAATCAAAATCATAAAGGAAAAATAGAAATCTGCTTAACAGATTGAAAATGTCGAAGATGAATAGTCCACTCGAAAAATAGGATATGGGCTTCACAATGATTAAGCCGATCCTTTCAAAAAAAATCAATTCCGGAGCCTAAGTAAAAATATCGGCTCGGAAAGAAAAATCTCATAAAATAATTTCGTCATCAATAAAAAGCAAATTAAGTGTCGCGAATCCACCAATCGAATTCGCAACTCTTAAAGAAGTCATCAAGCCCAAAATATTTTCAAAGAAAAAGAATCAACAAGTTCTTTTGATATAAAATAATGAGATACAAATCAACAAGAACTTGAAAAGAATATTCACGAGACAAATAAAACCAAGAATTGAATGAGAAATACCTTCGCCACGAGATGTGTTGCCAAGGACTTGAGCCACATTCAACTTTCCCTCCCTCTTGCCTTCACGTTTGAGGCATTGATGGATGAAATGATCTGGGCTCTTACAATAGCGACACGATTTGGGCATTGAGCACTTATTAGCAAAATGATCCTCAGATCCACAGTTGAAGTATCTCGCACTACTAGGAGAAGGAGCCTTTGCAGCAGGCGTTGCTTGCTTACCCTTTTTGTTGGGATAAGGGCCTTGGAATTCGTTGGGTCTCTTTTTGTTGTTGAAGTTGGGTTTGGAAGCTACTATTTCAACATCACTTTCTTTATCAGTCTCTTCAAGACGAAGAGCGATATCGACTAGTTGATCAAATGCGACTTCCAGTTTCAGGAGTAGTGGCTTCTTAAGATTTTTATTTAAGCCATAAACGAACCTCTGGTTCTTCTTCAATGGGGTGTTGATGTATTCAACCCCATATTTGGAAAGCGAGTCGAAGGATGCGACGTAATCAGTCACAGAGGATTGACCTTGAACAAGGTCTATAAAACGTCGAGCCAAGGTTACTTTCCCAGCTTCTGGTACAAACTTTAACTCGAAGCGTCCCTCAAATTGCTCCCAGGTGAGATCCGCTTCATTAATTTCTGAAACAAGGAGTTCGTACCAGTCCAATGCTCTCTCCTGGAGCATGCTGGAAGCCACCTGAACGCGGTGGAGATCGATAAGGTTCATGCGAGAAAAGATTCGATCACATGATTTTAACCAGGCCTAGACCTCGATGATAGTTTCCGAACCTTTGAATGGCTTCCCACCCAAATTAGTGTAATCGCTGCACAAGCGTGCAAATCCCGACTTTGGGTGAGTAGGTTCCGGGCAAGCTCCAGCTGCTTGAGCATTTGTAACGAGGTCAAGGAGTTGCTGGGTAGTCATAAAAACTCCATCTTGGGGAGTTGCACTAGATTGACCGGCACTGGGACGGCCAGGTCTAACCATTTCTCTTCCTTATGAAAGAAAGAAAGAAGAGGAAAAAGTTATTCTCAGAAAAAATTTCAATCAAACTTGATTGATAAAACAAGGAATCATAAAGAAAATAGGATGAATCGGTACGAAGACTCGAATTAAACCCTAAAGCACGACTCCTAAGATGGACTTAGTACGATGATCCTTGTTAAATTATTCTACATTGTTCCGAAGTTTGGCTCCGATACCAAGCTGTGACGCCCCACCTCTATACCCACGCTAGCCAAGAACATTACTGTGAATGCTGTCAACTAGCACGGAGAATAAGGCTTTTGAGGAGCGACCATCTGTATAATTGCTTTGTGCGAGTACCGATATACCGGATAAAAATATAACTTTTCATCTCAAGAGGAACTCCGACATACCGACACAAACTCAAAGCTACTACACAGTGGCTATAATATCTTCGGAAACAAATATAGAAATAAACATAACATAAATCAGTCACAGACAATTCATATCACAAAGGCGGAAATAGATATGAATATTACACATAAAAGTGTATATCAGAGTAGTGGTCAAAAGATCCACGATAATACAAAAGAATAGCAACACGTGCTATACAAAGGAATACAACTATGAGTCTATATCTCAAGTGTATACAACAAAATAAACTACTAATCTAAGTAATTTGCCAAAAGTCAAAGTAATGATCCAGGATGAGAAGTCAAGCAGAAGCACCTGCAACATCTCGGTCTGACCCGAGTATTATTTAAGAAGAAAATAATAAACGGATCAGTCTAGCTATAAATATCAGATGAAGTGATATAGAATAGGAGATATGACATAAACATATAATAATCACAATGCCAAGCTGTGATAAATAAGTAATTGAAAATCAACAAGAGATTAATCAATATCACAATAATCTACTCAAGATAAAAAGGAATGTCATACTCATGATTTCATTCACCAAGCCACAATAAGTGACATATATATCAATGCCAATCGTAAAAGTCGGTGAAACATAAATTCCAGAATTCAACACACGAAATCCAGAAATCACAAGAATAGGTGAAGGATAAAATTTCCAGAAATCAACATACGAAATCCAGAAATAATAAAAAGCAAAAAGGGTATATGTGAGTCGAAATCACACAAGTGGTGTCTAGGCTAACCGAAAAGGTATGTGCGAATGGAATCGCACAAGTGGTGTCTAGCCTAACCAAAAAGCAAAAAGGTATGTGTGAGTTGAAATCACACAAATGGTGTCTAGCCTAACCTTGCAAACAAAAAGATATGTGTGAGTCGAAATCACACAAATGGTGTCTAGGCTAACCAAAAAGAAAAAAGGTATGTGTGAGTCGAAATCACACAAATGGTGTCTAGCCTAACCTTGCAAACATAGAGACATCGCACATTGCTAGTCTAAACCATAAAGATGATCGTCATGATCAATGAGAAGTGTCAATTACAATAAGCTAGTAAATATATGAGCTTAGCTTCATGTCCCATAACCACTAGCTTAACTTAAATATTTACGAACAAATTGTAGATCTCCACTAGAAAATTGTCACAAGAGATTCAATCGAACAAGTCCAAGAATTAACCAACGAAATAAACGCAAGCGTTTCATACCACTTGTTTTACTAAGCCGTTTAATTAGATTTCTCATACGAGTGAGGTAAAGGTTTATATATACTAATAGATTGGAAAACGGTTTTATAAACGAATTTGGTATTAAAGTAGAGTTGAAATCATTTGAAGAAAGAGTTTTGATATTTACTACTAGTATAGAAAACCTGTATATTTTTAAAGTGACAAATCACAAAGAAGATTGTAAGAACAACCAATTACTAAAATTCACATTCGAAGACGTGAATAAAATCCAAAGAAATCGATACCAAATCCATAGAAATGGATATTTCCAAAAAGATCCATAAAAAGAAGTCATCAAAGTCGACAATAAGTGATAACGATTAATAGGATCGCTAAAATCGATAAACAATGGAAATTCAATCCAAAAAGGCAAAATGGACTCAAACAGCAGGTTCAGTCGACTGAACAGAGTTTTCAGTCGACTGACCCTGTACCTGGAAATTTTCCAGGTTCAGGAAACTTTCTGTTTCCAGTTTTCAGTCGACTGAACAGAGGATTCAGTCGACTGAATCATGCCTGGAAACTTTCGGGTTACAGGTTCAGTCGACTGAACAGAAGATTCAGTCGACTGAATCATGCCTGGGCTGTTTTTCAGCCTATTCAAATGAATAGCAAATTCTTCCAAAATGCAACCGGACGAACATTGGCTCTAAGGGTTTATGCCAATCGGCAACCCGGCCCTATATGCTCCTCGGTGCATCACTAAAAGCATGATCAAACATCCATAAAAGGATTTTCACACAAATTTGACTTAAAAACCCAAAAATTGGAATATTCACAAAGCAATCCAAATCAAGAGCAAATGCACATGAAGAAGTGTTAGGAATTCATACCCAACAACCAAAGATAATTATAGTCATAGACGTGAGATAAAAATCTCACCTTTGAATCCAAATCAAATGAATGAGAAGCTTGAATCAATGGAAGACCAACCACACTTCAATCTCAACTCAAGAAGCTTGATTCTAAGCTAAAAAGAGAAACATTTCTCAAATTAGGTTTAAGAATTTTCTGAAATCAAAGAGAGAATGAGTTGGAGAAGAAGAAGAGGAAGCTTACCAATGGGTTCTCTTGAACTTTGGAGCAAGAACATGGATTTGCAAAGGAAGCTAGGGCTTGGAGTTTTAATTTCCTCTTCCACCCTCCATTAACATAAAAGCTTGAGTATTAGGAAAATAGAAGAGAAGTGAATGAAGAGGAGAGTGTTGGAACTGAGTTAAGTGGTTAATTGGCTCAACCCAACCAAAGCCCTAAGCGGGAAAAAGTAGCAAAAATCAACTTTCTCCAAACATATCGAAGCTTATACTCAAAAAGGTCGCAAACGGCATTTTGAACTCAATGGGAGTGGTCCCGAGCCCTAATTCGACCGTATGCAAAAAGTAGCTTTTCGGACTAAAATCCAACTAATGATAAAATATTTAAATAAAATATTTAAACATAAAATCGATAAATATGCGGGTTGTTACACTTCAAGTTGAAACTGAACATTTTTGTTTCAGGTTTTCTTTTTGTTTTAAATTCTCAGTTTTTGATTACATGAAGATGTTGAAGTTTTGAAAAGAAAACAAAACATCTTGCCACTTGTAAAATTTATGAACACTTGTTAATACTAAGTCGTACTAATCTAACACTTGTAAATATTTATGTCATATAGTTTACATTTGTTAAAAATAAAGAGATTTATGTTTGATACCTTTAGTTCTATAAATTTTAAATTTTAGTTTTAAATCCTTACTTTAAATTAATTTATACATTTTGTTCAAACCCTTTATTCAATTTATTTTATAAGTTTTGTTTTAACCCTTGTTTCAAATTTATTGACAAATGTTAGAAACAATTATTTAATACTTTCTTGTGTAATATTTATACTTATAAAAATTAAAGAAAAATGGTTAAAATAAATTTATACATTACTAATAAATATTTATAAGTTAGTGAATACAAATTTTTTTATTTTCAATATGTTTATATTTTTAAACTTAAGACATCAAACTTATTTTAAATATATTAACATTTCAATTTTCAAATTCAAATCTCAAATTAAATATATTTATAAAATATTCACTTTTGAATTCCAAATCATTAATCTTTATTTATTTTAAAGATAAAAACATTTATTTACAATCTTTATATATATTAATGAATCAAGTTATCAATCTTTATATATATATATATATATTTATTCAAATCTCCAAATAAATTCAAAATTAAATTTGTAATTAAGATATTATTCAAAATAATTATTTCAGAATTTCGAATAAAAAAATTCTATTTAAAAACAATATTTACATTCATTTTCATAAATAAACAAACAAATATTTATTAAATTTTTGGAAAACACCAGTTTAAATCATAATTAAATTCCAAAAATTAAATTTATTTCCAATTTAAATTTGATTTAAAAAGGGGAACGTTATAGTATATTTGACGCCTTTGCATTCTTCATGCTAAACCAGTAAAGCACTTCCTTAATGTACTCCTTTTGAGTCAATTTTAACTCAAATCTCTTTTGATCCTTTTCTATTTCGATGTCCAATATTCTCTTTGCTTCTTTAAAATTCTCTATTTGGAATCCGTATTAAACTCAACTTTGACTTGTTGACTCATTTATATGCTTAGAAGCAATGAGCTTGTCATCTACATATAGGAGTAAATACACCCAATAACCCATTTCCAACTTGCTGAAATACACACAAGCATCTTTGATGCTTCTATCAAAACCATTTTCAAGCATAAAATAATCAAATTTCTTGTAACATTGTTTATGTTGTTGTTTAAAACATATAGTGATTTCTTTAACTTGCAAATTAAATTCGACTTACCATCTATGACAAAACCTTCCGGTGGCTCCATGTAGATGTTTTCATTCAAGTCACCATGCAAAAAGGCAATTTTCACATCAAGTTTCTCAAACTCAAGTCATGAATGACAACTATAACAAGTAATATCCGGACTGAAGTATGATGCACAACCGATTTGAAAATCTCATCATACTCCTTTCCCTTTCATTTGTGCACACCCCTTGGCCACTAGCCCACCCCTTGGCCACTAGCCCACCTTTGTATCTTCTATAGTCCTTCACTTTGTATATCCATTTGCATCTAGTAGCACGGTTTACTTTAGGAAGTGGAATCAATTTCCAAGTTTGATTCTTTATTAGAGATTGCACTCTTCCTCCTTGACATAAATCCACTTCGAGCTATCGCTCGACTCTATGACATCATCAAGGTCCATCGGCTCATCTTGGACCACATGAAGAGCATCCAGATTACTACATAAGCTAAGATAGTACCCATCGCCATATCTATTGGGTGGCCTTATAGCACGACGACCCACCCAAGCAGCAATACTATCAGCCAAACTCATTTTGGCTCCATCTTGAAGCAAATCCTCTCTAGAACCATATACATCACCAACACTACTAGAGGAACCATACAAACTATGTGATGTAACTTCCACCTCACAAGCATCTTCACTACTCTACTCCTTGGTCAATAGAAGGGAATAACTTCCTTCTTCTTTGATTCGCCATGAACCAAATTCGTAACATCATATGAGCTCTCATTCTCCTTGAAAAAAGCCAACACTTCAAGAGTATAATGACAAGAATTCACAACCTTCTTCGTTTTTCAAATTCTAAATCCGTTAGAGTTTACACCGTCCATATAACCAACAAAATCCCCTTGAAATCTATATGGTCAAGCTTGTTGTTTCACAATCATGCACATAAACCGGAATACCAAGCACATTAAGAAAACTCAAGTCAATTCTCTTCCCCTTCCACACTTCCTCTGATATTTTGTTATCAATAGCCAAGCATGAAATTCAGTTAACAATATACACCGTGGTTGACAAAGCTTCGGCCCAAAATCCTTTTGATAAATCCGATGCCAATCTTAAGCATTGAGCTTTCTCAAGTAAAGTATGGTTCATCCTCTTCACAATGCCATTCAATTGTTAATCTTCTGACGTAGTAAAATGCCTCTAAATAACAAGATGCTTGCAAAAATCAAAGAATTCTCTGGAAACATATTTCCAACCATTGTCGGACCTTAAAACCTTCAAGGACTTACTACTCTAATTCCCAACAGCAGCCGTCCAAATTTTAAATTTTGTAAATGCCTCCGGCTTAGCTTTATTACATACACCCACACCTTTGAAAAAAATCATCAGTGAAACAAATATAATAATGATCTCATCTGAAAGAAGTTATCGGTGCTGGTCCCAAAACATCCATGTGAACATACTCAAGATGCCACGACCTGAAATCTAGTGATTGAAAATCAACATCACATACCTCACTTGTATTCGACTGTCGAACTTCAGTTTCGGATGGAGCTTATAACAACGTTAGATGAAAATAAACAGCAAAAACAAAATGAATATCATTGGTCACAACTTTGATACAATATCCACTACAATATCGATCTACAATACCAGAGTGCTACACATATGATACTACAATAAAATGACAACTCCACAGTGGAACAACAGAGATTTCAAAAGTTTTCAACATACTTCAACGTTCGATAAGGCCTTCAAAACTCCAACACTTCAAAGATCTCCAAGGCCAAAAGATTCCAGAATCTGACAGCTTCCAAAAGACTTCAAAATCCAAGCTAGCTCCAAAACACAGATAACCTACTTCTAGGCTGCCCGTGTAGAAATTATGGGCACCCCGAGTTTAGAAAGAGAACAATAAGCTCCGGGTCAGTCATGACACCGGTATGAATAAACAAAAACAGTTGTTTGTACAAAACAGTTTTATAAAAGAAAATCCGATATGCTTTTGGAAAATGAAACTAACATAAGACCTCCCGCCACACACAATGCAGTCGCAGAATTGGAGGAGATTTCTTCTTATGATATTCAAACATGCTTGATATGAGAAAACTCTTTTGATATTATTATTAGTGCATAGTATAGAAAAGATTTTCAAAATTATAATATTAATCTTAGCCAGCATGGGTATCATTATACTATGCCTACTATAGCTACCACCTGAGGTGGCAGTTTATACAACTTAAAACCGTACATGGCTCGTATTTGGATGATTGAATTTCCAACAATGGTCAGGCAAAGGAACTTCCTACAAACAAATGGAACGCCTTTGGAGGGACGTCCCCGAGAACCTAACCGAATCCCTACCAACACAAGGTCGGGCTACCTCTGTAACTAGGTAACTACTGACACAAGTATGTCATCTCCCAGTCGTTACCAACCTTTATTTGAGGCGCCTCTCAACCAACAACCACAAAGCAATAAGTTTCCAGCAACCACAAAGTTAAGTATCTGGGCTCCATACAATGATACTACTTATAATCCAGAAGAAAATAGACATACCCTCAAGGGGCGCTACCCGCAAATAACCTTGCTGTAATGATTCCTGTTTCGACCGTAACCGGATTATGAGGTTCGACAAAGTCTCGTCCACAAAGCTACGCTTTTCACAAAAGCCATGCTTCGATCAACAAATGATCAGCAGCACTCAGCATGCCACACTACCAAATTGGGAGTATATAACTAATAACCCTCAAATACATAACCTCTGAACTCATACGTCTTAGAGAAGGGTGTTAAGCTAAGAGAATAAATTCTCCGCCACCAACATAAATGTATTTGAAAGAAATCGGCTTTATATCTCAAAGTGTAATATCAGAAATACAACCATACAAGTCTGTTTCGGGTTCGAACAGAACCAAAGGCACTTCAAAGAAGCCCTTACAATCCGGGCATCCACAATCCCGATCGGACTACACATCACATATGGAGATCTTTGTACAGGAGCAACTCAGTGCAGAGTCATTCGACAGGTTATCCTATCGTTCTCGAAGACACCCGGTCTTCACCACCGTCTTCAAATGCTATTCCTTTCGTCGTATCACTTATTCGGAATGGGTTATATGACACAAAGTCCTCTCCTGGCTAAACCGAATAGTGAGCGCTTAATTTAAAACATGTGGATATATCATTCACAAAGATTCACTATCAAGGTTCGATGTGATTTTCGGATAACCAATGGAATCCGACTCCCTGTCGCATCGAAGTTCAAATGCCATTTTATGGGCCAAAGGATTTTCACATTCACACAGAAATATATTCATCACAGTATCACAGCTCAGCACAAAGCAATTCATATCACATAGCATCACAATAAAAAATATCCAATACACAACAATCAATAATAATCAATAATCTTCAATTAAGATGAATTAATCGTGTGATTTAAATTAATTAACTACATAATTACTTTCATTAATTATCTTTAATCAGTGATTAATTATCCTTAATTGTAAATTAATTTAAATCTTAATCACCTTCATTAATTAATTATTACTTAATTAATTATCTTAATTAATTATCTTAATTAATAAATCCTTAATTGTTGAGTAATTAAATTTTAATTACTTTTATTAATTAATTATTCGTTAATGAATTAATTGTCGATTATAAATCAATTAACCTTAATTATTTATTTAATTAATCTTTAATATTAAATAATTAATTAAGTAACTATTCTAGAATAAATATATTAACAAATCATTAATTGCTTAATAAATCAAAAGATAAAATCTTTTTATCTTAATTAATTATTTGATTATCTTATAAATCATGTTTAATAAACATCCTTATAAAATTAGTTGCTTTAAAAAGTTAAGATAGTTTAAATAACATTTTATCTTAATTATCCTTTTTAATTACCTTATTTATTTAATATAAATAACTTTATAAAAAATGTATCAAAATTAAATAAATTAAAATTTAATTACTTTGAAAATATCTTACTTAAATCCGTAATTAATTAAAACTTTAATCAAAATCATCATTTGAAAACATGGTTTAAAAAGGTTTAAAAAGGTTTAAAAGTTTGAATTTATTTTAAAGTAAAACTGTTTTACATGACTGACCCGAGGCCACTTCGGGTCTCACCTGAGAACATTTCGCATTCGCTTCGAGTTATATCAAAAATATACCCGTGTGCCTAAATTTTTCAAACTTAAAATTTTTCTAAGTGTTTACACTGTGCATACAAAAATTTACTCGAGTCCAACATCGAGTTATCACGCGATCCTCCCGAAGCTTACTTCGAGTCCAAAGCTTCCCTTCCCATACCATTATCCCCTGACCCAAAACTGGCACCATGCACATGCACAGTGCAACGACGACGCTTCGACGACCCTCACCACCTCCAGTAAGACAGCGATCGACACAACAAGCGATCTCGATCATCACTTCATCACAACCTAGCCCAGAACAAATTCGAGCTTTCCTGTCGAACCTGGAAAACCAAACATCACCAGAAACTCCACCCGAACTACCATCGTCGACCACCAGATCACCCTGAAACTTCGGCTACACCTTGCTAGCTCTCCCCACTAGAATTTCCCAAAACCCCGTACGACTCGATCCATCAAAGATGTGGCGGTGGCAATCATTCCGACCTCAACCCATTTTAGGGCTTAGACCCTTCACCGATCCAATTTCGACACCACGGTGATTGAAAAAATCATTTTTCATTTTTCCTGGACTTGACAACTCCCCAACCACCTTCAGGGAAATATCCCGACCATCCCAAATGCCTCGATCACCAATAAAGCCCCAAAACCCATTTCCTGTTCATCGTTGAAATACTCACTCTACACATAATTTAAAATCTTAATTTTAATTTTAAAAATCAATGTTTTCAAAAACGATTTAGGTTATATAATCAAATCGAATAATCAAAGAAATCAAATTTTAACTATGAGTTGGGTTTACAATACTTTCTTGTTCCAGACCCCATGCTCTTGATGTTAGTTTTTAAAAGTATTTTTAAAATTCAGTTTTTATGAATTTGAACACTTTTTATTTTAACACTTCAATCTAACAAAAACTAGAACTGGAGATTTAAGGGTTTTGATAGGTTTTTGAAAACCTGGAACTAATGACAGCGATTAATAAACCTGTACATGAACATGCACAGGCAAAATATGCACATATTCACAGATTTGTGCATGCAAACCAATGTTCAAACTTGCTTAAATCATAAATTTAAACAACATATCAGATATCAAGGCTTCAAAAGGTTTACTCACTTGTGAATTTGGAAAAGCAGAGAAGAAGTTGATGTTGTCAAACTTGAAGACTGGGAAAAATAAGATTTTTGATTGCTGAATTGTTGATCTGGGCTTGATCTTGTTGTTTGATGATGAAACTTGATTGTTGAATGGTGCTTTGTTGTGTTGTTTACAGACTTGGTTGTTTGCCTTTGATCTTTTGTTGCTGATTCAAAGATTGAAGAAGCCTTTTGTTTAAATTTGTTTTGAAATATTTTTCAGTTCGTTTTTGATCTGTTTTAAACTTTGCTTGATGATCTAGTTTGAGAAAGTTCCACAGGCTTTTTTTTCTTAAGTTTTGGAAAGTGAAGACAAAAGAAAATGAGAGAAGAAAGAATTAGAAATGTATATTTGCCTTGATTTCTTTAATTTGAAAATGAAAAGAAATATAAAATTTTGACACTTGTCTTGATTCATTAACACATGTAAACCTATTCACTTATGACTCTAACACTTGTTAATATTTGTGTTAAAATTTAACACTTCTATTACTTATGCATAAATATTTTAAATAATTTTTCTATATTATTCTTTTCTTATTTATATTTATACAACTTTTAAAAGAAGATGTTTTTAATACTAATTTATACATAAATAAAATTATACAAATATATTAATATTTTGAATCCAAATAGTTTACTTAAGATATTTATTCAAATTTAAATTCAAATACAAGTTCAAATTCAAATTCAAATTCAAATTCAAAATTAAATTCAAATTCAAATTCAAATTTGAAACCCATTCTCTATATATAGAGAGAAACAAACTCAATATTCACTTTTTTTGAAATTTTAAAATTAAATCAAATTAACTCAAATTAAATTTTAGAAATTCAAATAAATTACTAATTTTAAATTGATAAAAATTTGGGGATGTTACAGATCCCTTAAGAAAATTTCATTCTCGAAATTTGAAAGGGAGAGAAAGACAAACAAAGAATATATGAAGATATAAAAGATAAAGAAATGGCTTACCAATCAAGCTGGAATATCCACTCTGCAATTGGGATATGACTTCTGCATGCTATCCTCTATTTACCAAGTGTAGTCCTTTTGATCACCACTCCAATGCTGTGACGATACGAATTTTCGCGTTTGAAAATCGACACTCGTACTTCACTTGCACTCAAATGTCGCAGATTCAAATATTCGAATCTGATTCGTCCCGCTGCTTACAAGACATTAAGTACAACAACACAGCGGAAGAAAATGAACAATATCATTGATATACAACAGTTTGATACAATGTGATACAAATGGATATCAATAAAAAAATCAGAGATATAAGACAACAACGGAAAATAACATAAGTAGATCGTCTAGACTTTGCAACCATCGATAGCGGAAAGATAATTCCGATATGATTTCAAGTGAGAAAGAGAGAATCCAATATCTAGCAACTCCATTGCCAAAGCTCCAAAGCTAGAAAGACTCCTACCCAGAAAGTGAGAATCGCCATCCACGCTGAAGTGAATCAACTTGATCCAAATGCGATTGCCAATTTCCAGAGATCGAATGCTATCGAATCTACACCTACCATTTGACTGTCTAAAAAACCCAACTCTAGACTGCTCGCGTGGAAAATTGTGGCCACCTAAAGTTTAGAAAGGGAACAATAAACTCCAGGTCAGTCATGGGATTGGTATGAGCAAACAAAAATAGTTTATCATTAAAACAAACAACAAAAGAATTTAAAATTGAAATCCGCAATGCTTTTTGGAAAATGAAACTACTATAAGTCCTCACGCCAAACACACCATGCAAACGTAGAATTGGAGGAGATTTCTCCTTATGATAGACAAAAATGCTTGATACGCGAAAATCATTTTGATATTACTATTAGTGCACAGTGGAAAACATTTGCAAGTATAATATTAATCTTAGCCAGCATAGACATTTTGAACTATGCCTACTGTAGCTGCCATCTAAACAGTGGGGTGCCACCATAAATAAATGGCAGGTTATACAACTAAAACCATACAAGTCGCGTATTGGAGATTGGATTTCCAACAAATGGTCAGGCTAAGGAACTTCCTATTGCCACATGGGTACGACTCTAGAGGGACGCCTCGAGAACCTACCCGATCTCTGCCAACACAAGGCCGGTATACCCCCTTTCCACGAGTAACACCTAAAGACATGCCATCCTCGGTTGTTTACAACCTTTATCCGAGGATCCTCAATGCCAACAACCACAAAGCAATGTATTTGTAGTAACCACATAGGTTAAATATCTGGGCTCCATACCATGATACCACCCTTTTCCAGAAGGAATGGACATACCCTAAGGGTGCGACCCCTGCAACCTTTCCGCGTCTTTCCTGTTTCGACCATTTCCGGGGAGTAAGGTCCTGTTGTAGTCTCGTCCACAAAGCTACACTTTTTCACAAAGCCTTGCTTTGATAAACAAATGACCAGCAGCACTTTGTATGCCACATTACCAAATTGGGTATGTATCACTAGCAACAATCAACTACATAACATCTGAGCTCGTAGGTCTCAGAGAAAAGTGTTAAGCTAAGAGAATAAATCTAAGCCACCAAACAGAAATGTATTTGATAGGAACCAGTTTTACATCTCAAAGTGTAACGTCAGACACACATCCATACAAGTCTGTTCAGGGTTCGAACAGAACCGAAGGCACTTCCAAAGAAGCCCTTGCGATCCGGATAATCCCTAATCACATCCAGACTCCCCATCACAAAGGGTGATCAAATCTCTATATCGGGGGTCATTCGGTGCAGAGACATTCGACGGGTTATCCTTTCATTTTCAAAAATATCCGGTCTTCACCACCGGTCTTCAAATGCTATCCATAACGTCGTATCATTATTCGGAATGGGTTATATGACACAAAGGTCCTCTCCCGGCTAAACCGAATAATGAGCGCAATATTTAAAAACATATGGATATTGGGATCTCAGTTAAGTCACAACTTACTACTTAAAACAAATGGTTTAAACAAATGACCATTTTAAATATTTTTAAACAAAAAGATTCACTTCACATAGTTCACCAATCTCTCACAAAGATTCATTTATAGTTTTCAAACCCATTTCAATCCCAAATCTTTTATACAAAAGATACCTTTTTAAAATCCTTTTCAATTTCAAATTCAAAGTTCAACAATCTTCTACAAAGATTGTGTTATAGCTTTTAAAACAATTCACAATTCAAATCTTTTATACAAAAGGTACACCTTTAAGATCCTCTTATTTTGGAAACAAAGTTCATTAATCTTTAACCCAGATTCATTAATAGCTTTCAAAACAATTTGGAAATGTTTCCTTTATATGAAAGCTATTATTATTTGAAAACAAATAGTTTTTGTTTTGGAAAAATCCGATTATATTTGCACAAGCTAAAACCCTTCAAGTCTAAATTTTTTTTGGGTTAAATTCAAATTCCCAAAATGCTACTTTTAAAATGGTTTAAAACCCATATAAGCACATGTATAACTTGTATAACATTTTTAAACCATAATTTCCAAATATAGAATTCAATTTCAATTCTTGAATTCAAACTCAAATCAAATTATTTAAATTTCAAAACTTCATCAAGTTATTCAAAATAACTTTTATCTTCAAAACTGTTTTTCAAAAGCTTTTCATATTTTAACACAATTCCAATTTCAAAACCATTTAAATTCAAAAATCAACTTTAAAACCATTGCAAAAATCTATGACTTAACCAATTTCCTCATGCAATCCATATTTGTGTGTGTATAGTGTAGTCCAGGGGTTTTACACAATAATGCCACAGAATCAATCATCATTGTCCAAACACAGCAATATCGATAAGCGGTATAATCCTATAACTCTTACCTTCATTCGTAGATTCACACATAAATGTATCGCAGATAAAATAAATAAACAAATAAATTATACATAGCTCAATTCACAAAACAGAATATTGCAGTCGAGAGATAACAATCAATTCAAGGCATTTCATATAATGCAAACATTCATAGGCAATCCAAACATTCAAATATTCATTTATAAAATAAGATTAATTAATTTTTTAATCCTAAATTTATTCAATTTAATTTCAATTAAATTAATTACTCCTGAGTTAATTATCAAATCTTAATTAATGAAATTAATCAATCTTAAATATTTATCTTAATTAATTACCTTTACTTAAATAATTATTCCTTAATTAATCATATTAAATTAATCATCCTCTATTAATTACTTTAATTAATATTTTTTAATTATTATGTAACTAACCTTTAATTACTTTCATTAAGAAATTATCTTTAATTAATAAATTAATCTTAATTTATCATATTAATCAATTAACTCTTTAATTAACTATCTGTTAATTAATTATCCTAATTGATTAACCTTAAATATATCACATAAATAAATTAATCACCTCAATTAATTATCCTTTAGCTAATCACATAAATCAATTAACTTTTAATTGCTGACTAAATAATTAAATCTTTGATTACCCAAGGCTTAAATTTACTTATGATAAACTACTTATCTTAATCACATACTTAAACACATTATCAAATTTTTATTTGAAATGCTTAAAAATATTTTGAATAACCATCCTAATAGAGTTAAAAAAAAATTAGACATATCCTTAATTTTAAGATCAATTCTCTGAAAACTTATTATAAAAACTTGTTTAAATAAATTTACTTTTGAGAAAAATTAGTTCATAATCTTTTGAAAACTAATTAAATTTAAAACTTATTTAACCTTAATAAATTTAAAATAATTTGTACAGAACCTTTACTAATCTCAAAACTTAATCAGGACAATTATTGTTTAAAACAATGGGTTAACAAAAATCAAATTTTGATTTGTTTTAAATTTTCAAAACTGCCATTACAATCACTCGAGTGAACCCTGAGAGAATCCCGACCCAGACCCGAGCCCAACTTCCGGTTCCCCTTTCTTTTCACTTGCTTCGAGTCATCTCGCGATTACCTTCGGGTTCGAACCATAGGAAACTCCTTCTTCAAACCGATCTTCAAAACATATACACTATGATACATATATACATGCACAAACTATCGGAGTGACTCCAATCATTGCAAAGACCCTCGACAAGTCACTGATGACCTCCTCATCTACCTCGACCAACCAACACCCTCAAGTTCACCGTGATTCGAAATCGGGTTGAACAGCGAAATACTGGAACCTCGTTCGATCGGAAATTCAACCCCTCGCCGACGATTCCAGCCATCATCAACCATGCCTCCTCAACCAGAACATCTCCACTCGACGATTCTTCTATCCCCCCGGTCTTAATCTCTCCGATCAACCTCTGTCTCTATACAAGCACGACGAACGACCTCGACTAAATTTAGGTTCTAAGCCCTACCTCACCGACGCCTGATTGCCACAGCCATTGATAAATTCCATTTCCATTTTTTCTAATGATCTTCCTCATGCCTACTCCCTCCAGGAATGACCAGGTCTCACCCATCGTTGTCGATCAATGGCAATTGACAATAATCCCAAATTTGAACAATTACGATTATCTCAACCACTACATATCTAAAACTCATGATCTTTACATCAAAATTCATCATTCTGCTCAACTTTTCAGAATATGTAATAAAGATATAAAATTATCTTGATCTTTTTTAACTCAAGTTTTTATTTTCACTGTGATTTATAAATATTGAGATATATACCCAACCATTTTACTTGAAATCATTTCCATAAATGATATCTCGTTGTTTCAAATGTTTTCTCTTTAGAAATCAAAGTTTGGTAT
This sequence comes from Allium cepa, assembly GCA_030765085.1. Lineage (NCBI taxonomy): Eukaryota > Viridiplantae > Streptophyta > Magnoliopsida > Asparagales > Amaryllidaceae > Allium > Allium cepa. The sequence goes on from CM060942.1 coordinate 13,214,713, forward strand.
AGTTTTGATTGAGAGATATAAATTTTTTCTTGTTGTTTTTGAATTGATACATTCACATACACGATTACACAGATCTTTCAGGTTGAGATCTTTACTTTGTTTCCAGGTTTGCTTATTTGATCTAGACCTTGTTTCTAGGTTGATCTGAACTTGTATTTGTTTTGGTTACTTAGATTAAATTTCCTTTGAATCTGAATACTTGATGGTTTCCAGTGGTTTACAGGTTGATTTTTAGGCTTCAGATTCCTTTTCTTTTTGATCTATTCTTTTAGTTTTGAAAGATAGAGGAGATGATTTTCAATTGAAAATGTAATAGCCTGGTTCACATTTCAAATCCATAATGTTTTATTTAATTCAAGTTAAAAGATAAATGCCACTTGTTCTTCTTTGTTTACATTTGTCAATGCATGAATTAAAAATTCTACAAATGTCATTTTGTGACAAAATTATGTTTAGACCTTTACTTTCTTTTGTTTATAAATTATTTCTAAGTCCTTTTTCTTAATTATTTTGGAATTTGTGTTTTTATGTTTTGTACATTAATTCATGAGTTATATTTTCATGTGTTTACATTTGCATATAAACAAATCTTATTTAAATTTTGAACTCAAGTTACCAACCCATTAAATAAATAAATATCTATCTTAATGTTTCGAAAATGATTAAATCAGAAAACATTTGTAAATATTATGTTGAATTTAAACCATACTTTCCTATTTATTCTTATTTAAATTTTAAAATTTATAGTTTCGATGAATGAATGTTCATATTTGTACTTATATAAAGAAAAATGATTTGGAAACCAATTATACAAATAAATAGTTTTATACACATATGTACTTTATTTTTTTTTCAAAATACAGAGTTAACAAATCCAATATATTATTCAAAACATTTATTTTTAAATTTCAAATTAAAAAATTAACATACAATCAATTTGTGTTTATGAATGAATAAACAAAACAATTTCTTTTTATAAATACATATTTTATTTCAATCATAATTTATTATTTTCCTAATCTTTATTTTCAACATATATTTTTATTGCCACATTTTCAAATCAATCCATAATTGAGTTTATAATCAATATATTATTCAGAATACTTATTTTTGAATTTCCAATTACAAATTCCATTTAATAATCATATTTATATACATTTATATTTATAAACAAATAAATACCTATTTAAATTTGGAAAATACCAAATTAGTTCACAATTTAATTTCAAAAATTAAATTAATTTCCAATTAAATTTGATTTAAAACAGAAATGTTGTAGATTCCTCCTCTTAAGAAAATTTCGTCCCCGAAATTTGCCAGGGAGACAACATAGGATGGATATAAAAAGAAATATCTTTCCAGATCAAAATGATTATTTATTCTGCATTTGGCTTACCAAATCAGAATATCAACAATAAATTCAAGAACAACTTGTTCAATACTTCACAAGATACTCGGGTCACCAGATCTGCGAAGATATACAGGGCATCGGTTTGTTCGAAGGAATAACTAACCACTCGTAGAATCTATCGAGACCCAAACAATAGATAAATGGATTTAATCTTCCATAATTATCAAACACTATGTATGGATTCAAAACTCAAGTCAGAATACACCAACGTATATATATAACTTGTCCCTTTTCGGACTTTGATCCTCACAAGAAATTACAATAGAATCCCAAATTTGGTTTTCATCAAAATCGTTTTATTGACACAAACTAATTTAACTACATATTTAATTTACCAAATTATTCCAATAAAATTTCAATTTCGTTAAAGTTAAAAACGAAAAGCTGATAGAAATTTGATGAAGAGAATACGAGATAGAAACTTAACTTCGACGATTTGTAGGGCCACCATCATACCAAAACTTCTTCCTCGAGCTGCTACGAAGCCATAAAAGAATTGAAATCGGATGACGAACCAAGGAAGATTGAAGAAAAAAGTGGTTTCCGTTGGTGCAGGGTATTGACCATAGTGGTATTTCCCTATCCCCTATCTCGTCCTCTTCTTGCACTTATACTCACTATTAGTGGATAGTAAGAGAATTTATTGAGGCATACAGACGGATATCTTAGAGATATACTCATTCTATGGAATACTTCACCTTATCTCTAATGAGTTACCTAATGTGTTATACTCCTTAGCTAAAGTTTCAACCTTCAGCTCTTGTACCAAATGTGACGATCTGATTTTTCGCGTTTGAAAATCAACACCCGTACTTCACTTGTACTCGAATGTCGCAGATTCAAACATTCGAATCGGATTCGTGCCGGAGCTTATAACACATTAAGTACAAAAACACAACAGAAGAAAATGAACAATATCATTGATATACAACAGTTTGATACAATTTGATGCAAATGGATATCAAAAAATCAGAGATACAAGACAACAGCGGAAAATAACACAAGTAGATAGTCTAGACTTTGCAACCATCGATAGCGGAAAGATAACTCCAATATGATTTCAAGTGAGAAAGCGAGAATCCAATATCTAGCAGCTCCATTGCCAAAGCTCCAAAGCTAGAAAGACTCCAAACTAGTAAGTGAGAATCGCCATCCGTGCTGAAGTGAATCTACTTGATCCAAATGTGATTGCCAATATCCAGAGATCGAATGCTATCGAATCTACACCTACTATTCGACTATCTGAAAATCCCAACTCTAGACTGCCCGTGTGGAAAATTATGGACACCCAGAGTTTAGGAAGGGAACAATAAACTCCAGGTCAGTCATAGGATTGGTATGAGCAAACAAAAATAGTTTATCTTTAATACAAACAACAAAAGAATTTAAAATTGAAATCTGCAAAGATTTTTGGAAAATGAAACTACCATAAGGCCTCCCACGGCACACACCATGCAAGTGCGAAATTGGAGGAGATTTATCCTTATGATAGTCAAAAATGCTTGATACATGAAAACCATTTTTGATATTATCATTGGTTCATAGTGGAAAACATTTGCATGTATAATATTAATCTTAGCCAGCATAGACATTTCAAATTATGCCTTCTATAGCTGCCATCTAAACAGTGGGGCGCCACCATAAGTAAATGGCAGGTTATACAACTAAAACCGTACAACACACTTATTGGACATTGGTTTTCCAAAAAATGGTCAGGCTAAGGAACTTCCTATTGCCACGTGGGTACGCATCTCAAGGGACGCCTCGAGAACCTACCCGATCTCAGCCAACATAAGGCCGGTTTACCCTTTCCTGGGAGTAACACCTAAGGATATTCCATCCTCGGTCGTTTGCGACCTTTATCCAAGGATCCTCAAAACCAATAACCACAAAGCAATGTATTTGCAGTAACCACATAGGTTAAATATCTGGGCTCCATACCATGATACCACCCTTTTCTAGAAGGAATGGACATACCCTAGGGGCGCGACCCCTGCAACCTTGTCGCATCTTTCCTATTTCATGCATTTCCGGGGAGTGAGGTCCTGATACAGTCTCGTCCACAAAGCTACACTTTTCTACAAAGCCTTGCTTTGATCAACAAATGATAAGCAGCACTTTGTATGCCACATTTCCAAATTGGGTATGTATCACTAGTAACAATCAACTACGTAACCTCTGAGCTCGTATGTCTCAGAGAAGGGTGTTAAGCTAAGAGAATAAATCTCCGCCACCAAACAGAAATGTATTTGACAGAAACCAATTTTACATCTCAAAGTGTAACGTCAGATACATATCTATACAAATTTGTTCCGGGTTCAAATAGAACCGTAGGCACTTCCAAAGAAGCCCTTGCAATCCGGATAATCCCTAATCACGCCCAGACTCCCCATCACAGAGGGTGATCAAATCTCTATAACGGGGGCCATTTGGTGTAGAGACATTCGACGGGTTATCCTTTCGTTTTCAAAAATATCCGGTCTTCACCACCGGTCTTCAAATGTTATCCATAATGTCGTATCATTATTCGAAATGGATTATATGACATAAAGGTCCTCTCCCGGCTAAACCGAATAATGAGCGCAATATTTAAAAACATATGGATATTGGGATGTCAGTTAAGTCACAACTTACTACCCAAAACAAATGGTTTAAATAAATTACCGTCTTATATCTTTTTAAACAAAAAGATTGTAACGACTCGTATTTTACGTGTCGATAGATCGTAGAATTTACAGGTCGTTAGTGTTATGTTATTCCTAGCTTAAGTCGTATGGAAGTTAACTCGGGTAGAGATTAACTCGGTGGGAAAGCTTAGGTCGGTATTCATGAGTAGTAGACGACCTAAGGGGATACGAGTTAAGGAATAGGTTGTTAGCAAGTTGGTAATTGGAGTAGGTTAATATGTTGGGACCTAAGATAGCTAACGAGCTAACGGGTTAAGAACTGGGCGAGTTAAGAAGTTAACGAGTTAGTGGGGTTCTTAAGTCGTAGACGACCTATAGGGATTAGCGACTTAAGATTTTAGTACGACCTAAATAGGTGAGCGACTTATAGGTATTGAGCGACCTAAGGGTTGGACCAACGTAAGGTAGTTAGCGACCTAGGGCAGAGCGACCTAGGAGATGATGGCTTGGGGTCATTCTAGTTAGGTCGTGAGCGACCTATGTTTGATACCGTGTAGTAGATAGGTCGTGTGAAGGAGATGTGGTTAGGACGCGAGCGACTTAGTGGTTAGGTCGTGAGTCGTTAGACCCTGTGTCTGTGGTAGGTCGGGTCTGTTAGGTCGCGCATTAGTGTAAGGCTTAGGTCGTTGGATAGTTAGGTCGCGCATGTATTAGGTCGTGACCATAGTTGTTTAGACCAAACCGTTAGGTCGCCCTTGTTTTAGGTTGTTGGGTTTGTTAGATCGCTAAGCCGCGTGAGTCCTTAACCCAGATAGGTCGTATGTTGTTAGGTCGCGTGAAGGCCTGGGAAGTTAGGTCGTTGACTCGGCATTTAGTTAGGTCGGCATAGAGATAGGTCGGTTGTGTTTGCTCGTATGTTTCTGGGTTGGTTAGGCTGTTAGGTCGTTGGAGTGTATAGGTCGGCAACGACCTAAGTCTGGGCGACCTAAGGGAAATTTCAGCCTATAAATAGAGTGGTTTGGCTCACTTTTTGGCACCGGATTTCGAAGCAACGAAGTGCTGCCATTTTGAGAGCTCGACTACAACATTTCTTCACTTCTTTTCTCCACTTTGATCAAGTGCTAACATCCATCCAAGATCGAAGATCGAGATTGAAGATCCAAGAGCTAAAGTTGAAGATCTTCATCCAACCAAGCTAGATTTCATTATTTCAAGCGGGATTTCGACGAATCAAGCTTGAATCCTTGCTGTCCAGATCTGAAGTTGATAGTTTTTGAAGTGTTTGGGTGATTCGGTGAGTGGTGGTTATCTCTCACGCGGACCCAAAGGAGTATATTGGATTGGTGGTTTGTTGGAGTGTTGTAGATAGTGATTTTATGCATTTTTCCTTAGATCCAAGTGTAGATCCATTACTTATGAAGACGTTTACTTATGCAAGTTCATTTACCAAGTTGTAGAGATAAAAACCCATGATTTATATTTGTTAGATCTATGCTAAAAACCCATGATTCATGTATGTTATATCTATGCTCATTTATTTACGAAATTTCCATTGTAGTTATAAATGCCTACTTAGACCATATTTGATTACTTGATTGCTTAAGCTAATGATTGATTTGATTGATTGCTATGTATGTTAGTTGATTGATAGTTAGATCTAGACAAGATGGTCGAAGATGATTCAAAAGCTAAGTGGAAAGGCTCTTGAATGGTGAAAGCTGCTTGTGGCATATGAAGCGGATGTTGAAGCTCATATGTATGGATTAGATGATGTTGAGATGGGACTTTGCCATGATGCGATGAGGCAAGCCATGATGTTGAGATGAGACTTTGCTATGATGTGATAAAGCGAAGCATGATGTGAGATAGCCTTGGTTTAATCCAGACGGGATCATCCCAAGCATGTTGATAACTCGATGATGCGATGCGAGTTGGTTGATAATGGATGGCTCGAGGGGCGCTTGAGCTAGTATGGAAATAGTCGTCGAGGAGGATGACTAGGAGGCTGAGATCTCATCGTTGTTGAAGGTTCTAGCATGCTCAAAGCAAGAGTACGTTGGAACGGGCTGCGACGACGTTCCAAGCACGGGCTGCGACGACGTGCTAGTACTCTGGGTAGTTGCGAAAATTCCTAGGCACGGGCTGCGACGACGTGCGGAGTTATGTCTAGAATCGGGGTTACCATTAGCCCTTGACAGATGGTCGTTCAACTAACGGTGAAATCAAGGCAATGATAACAGTGATAGCCAGAGTCATGGATGTTTGGACGTTTGATTGTATCATCATTCGGTCTCAAGAGCGGTGTTTTCTGGGTGCTTATCTGATCTTGGTTTAGGCCTTGGGGGTTTGTATTTGGAAAACATCGACCTTGACTCGAGTGATTATTGCTTTACTTTAACTGCTTGCTATGTTATGCTTGCTTCTCCTTAATGTGTGTCTGGGGGCTATCACTGTAGAAAGAGGTGGAGTGGGATGGTTTGGTTCCTATTCCTTTTATCCTTTATGCTCTTTTGGTATGTTTGATAGTTGATTTACTGCTCACTAAGACTTTGTCTGACTCAAGGTTTTATGTCTCCTCTTATTACCTTGGGATGTTCATCCATGTTGGGATGGGCAGACTAGGTAGCAGGTGACAGGTGCTGTTCTTGGAGATCTACGTTGATGATGACGAAGACGAGAAGGAGGCTTTTGCATATTATTTCATATTATGTACTGGGTGTTCCGCTGTATATACTTTGAGTGCTTTGTAGTGAGGTTTTGATGTATTGACTGTGCTGATGATTGTATCAAACTTCTAAGATGCTTATTTGATGATATTCTGTTATGAAGCTTCACTATACATATATTTCTCTATTGTATTTTATCCATGCGCTGTGAGTTATGCGATAGATTCTGCGATGTTTATTCTACCCTTGACGGTCACCCATGGCTGTCCGGCACGCCTTTCAGCGCATTATTTCCTTGTTTTGGTGCGGGAGTCATGGGCGGTCGTCACATTTGGTATCAGAGCTTTGGTTAATCGATTTTAGCCAACGCTCGCTGACGTGACTACGTATGAGAGACGTAATTGTATTTTGATGAATGATTACTGTATATAATATAGTAGTTTAGAAGGATTTGAACTCCTTATGCAGTTGTTTCTCGAGGTGTTCTAAGTCATTCCTTTTTGTCGATATTAAGGATGAGTCGAAGAGGGAGACCAGCTGCAAGGGAAGGCCGTGCCGCTGAAGGAGTTGCTAATTATGGAGCTATGTTTGAAGCTATGATGACTTCTATCACGAGAGGGATACCAGCTCCAGGGCCATCTGTAGATGTTGGAGTTCAAGTTCAAGCTCCAAGATCGGTGGATTTTGCTAAGTTGTGTAAGGACTATACTGCTCTTGGAGGAAAGGTTTTCTTAGGGACAGAGTCAACCATTGAAGTCCAAAGATGGATAGATGCTTGTAGAAGGATCTTTGGTGACTTGGGAATTGAGGATGCAACCAAAAGGAAGCTTGCATCAAGACAGCTTCAAGGGAGAGCTTCTGATTGGTGGAACTCTATCACCATTGATACTCCGGAAGAAGAAATTACTTGGGTGCAGTTCCAAGCTAGATTTGAAGCTAAGTTCATTTCTACGGCTCAGAAGTCTGTCTTGTTTAAGAAGTTTGTTGAGCTCAAGCAAGGTGGGAGATCGGTTCTTGAGTACGTTTCTGAGTTTGAGGCCTTGTCCAAGTATGCTCGGTCGTATATTGAATCTTCTTATCAGAAGAATGAGAAGTTTGTGACAGGCTTGGACAGTTATCTTGGAAGGCAGTTGGTGGATCATCTGGACGATCCGTTTGAGAAGCTTGTAGAGAAAGCCCTCAGGCATGAGTGTTTGTTTCCTAGGGAAAGTTCTGTTGTCGCTGTAACCAAGGAAGGATCTAAGCCACAGCATAGTGGAAACAAGAAGAGGAAGCAGCAGCAACAGAAGGGTAAGGATGGCCAGAAGAAGCCAAGGGGCGAAGTGACTTGCTACAATTGCCAGCAGAAGGGTCATCTCTCCAAGGATTGTAGGAATCCAAAGGCGCCGGCGAAATGCCACAACTGTGACAAGCCAGGGCATTTCAGGAAAGATTGTCCAGAACCAAGGAAGGACAAGCAGATTGTGCAAGCTTATGCTTTGGGAGCTGTGCGGTCGTCTTCAAAAACTCCTACTGCTGAAGAGAAGGGGAAGAGTGTGGTGGTTCAAGGTACTCTTTCCATTTGTGGTGTTCCAATTAGAGTGTTGTTTGATACTGGAGCGTCGCATTCTTTTGTTTGTGATGATCTTGTAGGCCGGTTAGGTTTGGAACCGGATATTGTTGATAGGCCATTGGTTGTGACTAATCCAGTTGGGGGTTCGTCATGTTTGTGTATGATATGCCGTGGTCTAGTTGTGTCGAGTCATGATTGCTCTTTTGTTTGTGATTGTTTTGTTCTGAACTTTGCGGGGTTCGGAATTATTTTGGGTATGGACTGGCTTAGGAAGTATGCGGCAAAGGTTGATTGTGAGAGATTGGAGGTGACAGTCGAGAATGTGGAGGGGCGAAAGGTTGTGATACGATGTAAGCATGAAGAAGGCGTCTTCATGAGCTTCATGTATTCGCTGGTTGTTCCACGGGATGGACTGTCATCGATGCCAATCGTGAATGGATTCGAGGATGTCTTTGACGAGGTCAAAGGGTTACCGCCGCATAGAGAGATCGAGTTTCGTATCGATCTAGTTGAGGGAGCCAGACCCGTTGTGATGCCTCTTAGGCGGATGGCGCCTAGGGAACAGCAAGAGTTGAAGGTGCAAGTTGATGGCCTTTTACGGAAAGGATTCATTCGGCGTAGTGTGTCCGAATGGGGTGCACCAGTTGTGTTTGCAACCAAAGCGGATGGATCGTTGAGGTTGTGTGTGGATTATCGTGAGCTGAATAAGGTAACTAAGAAGAAAAAGTATCCATTGCCGAGAATAGATGACTTGTTTGATCAGCTTCACGAGGCGAAGGTGTTTTCTCAGATGGATTTGGCAACGGGATTTCACCAGTTAAGAGTGGCGAAGGATAGTGTGCCGAAGACTGCTTTCAGGACACCATCCGGTTTTTATGAGTGGCTGGTAATGCCATTTGGATTGACCAACGCACCAGCATATTTTGTGGATCTTATGAATAGAGTGTTCAGAGATCGGTTGAATAAGTTCGTGCTTGTGTTCGTGGATGATATTCTGATTTACTCCAGAACTGAGGAAGAGCACAAGACGCACTTGCGTATTGTTTTGGAAATCTTGCGGAAGCATCAGCTGAAGGCTAAGTTTTCGAAGTGTCACTTCTGGAAAAGTGAAGTGAGATTCTTAGGCCATGTTATCTCTGGAAGTGGAATAGCGGTTGATCCCGCTAAGGTGGCAGCGATCCAGGATTGGGTTAGACCTAAGAATGCATCTGATGTGAGAAGTTTTCTTGGATTAGCTGGGTATTATCGACGGTTTATCAAAGACTTTTCCAAGATAGCCGCACCGTTAACAGGATTGACGAAAAAGAACCAAGTGTTCAGATGGGATGATAAGTGTGAGCAAGCTTTCGTAATCCTAAAAGAGCGACTAATAAGTGCTCCTGTTTTAACCATTCCTAGTGGGAATGATGAGATGGTGGTTTACACCGATGCATGTGGTACTGGACTTGGAGCAGTGCTAATGCAGAAAGATAAAGTTGTTGCGTACGCTAGTCGACAACTGAAGCCGCATGAAAGGAATTATCCGACACATGATTTGGAGTTAGCGGCGATTGTATTTGCTTTGAAGATGTGGAGACATTATCTTTTGGGAGTTCGATTCGAGTTGTTTACGGATCATAAGTCATTGAAATATCTGTTTTCCCAAAAGGATTTGAATCTTCGGCAGCAACGGTGGCTAGAGTTCTTAGCATCATATGATTTTGGTATAGCTTATACTCCGGGAAAAGGTAACGCAGTAGCTGATGCGTTGAGTCGAAGACATGCAGGATTGGGAGCCATGTTTTCGGAATGGAAGAGTCTCGAGTATTTAGCTGGATTTGACTTCAGGCCTAGATGTGAATTGGAACCTGAGATGTTGGCAAACTTATCGATAAGGCCTACTCTTGTGGAAAGAATTGGCAAGAGCCAAAAGCGAGACGATAAGCTTGTCAAGATTATCCGTTATTTGGAATCTGGATTGGAACCAGAGAAGGATAAAGGATTCGAGGTCGATCGAGAGGGTTGGCTTCGGAAGCAAGGACGACTAGTTGTTCCAGATATAGATGAATTGAGAGATGAAGTTCTGAAGGAAAGTCATCACTCGAAGTTGACAATTCATCCAGGAGGAAATAAGATGTATCGGGATATGAAGAGAACCTATTACTGGGAAGGTATGAAGAAGGATGTTGGGAATTTTATTTCCAAGTGTATGAATTGCCAGTTGGTGAAAGCTGAGCAAAAGAAGCCCAGTGGATTGCTTCAGCCATTAGAGGTTCCTACATGGAAGTGGGAGCAAGTGTCGATGGATTTTATCGATGGCCTACCTAGAACCAAGGCGGGAAATGAAGGGATTTGGGTCATCATAGATCGGTTGACCAAGAGTGCAAGGTTCATTCCTGTTCGATCGACTAGGACTGCGTCAAAGTTGGCTGAGCTTTATGTTAAGTGGATAGTTCGATTCCATGGTGTTCCGAAAAGTATAGTGAGCGATCGAGACCCATTGTTCACTAGTGGATTTTGGAAGAGCTTCCAGGAAGTTTTGGGAACTGAGTTGTGTTTGAGTACAGCTTATCACCCACAAACAGATGGTCAGACTGAGAGAGTCAACCGAGTTTTGGAAGATCTTCTGAGGGCATGTGTTTTGGATTTCGGAGGATCATGGGAAGATCACCTTCATTTGGTGGAATTTGCATATAACAACAGTTACCAGTCAAGTATTGGTATGGCACCGTTTGAAGCATTGTATGGAAGACCGTGTAACTCTCCGACATGTTGGTTGGAAACTGGGGAAAAGTTGGTACTTGGGCCAGAGATGATTCGACAGACTACGGATTGTATAGAGATCATTCGGCAACGAATAAAGGCAGCCCAAGATCGTCAGAAAAGTTATGCCGATAATCGTCGTAAGGATTTGGAATTCGACGTGGGTGATATGGTTTTTGTGAAGATTTCTCCATTGAAGAATGTTATTAGATTCGGGAAGAAAGGAAAATTGACTCCGAGATTTGTTGGACCATTTCCGATTATCGAGCGAATTGGAAAGCTCGCTTATACATTGGAGTTACCGGAGAAGATGGCGGGTGTGCACAATGTCTTTCATGTATCTTATCTACGGAAGTATGTGCATGACTCGAATACGGTGGTTTCTGCTGATAGCTGTGAAGATTTAGAAGTTGATCCAGTGGTTACGAGACCTCGTAAGCCGCTTCGTGTTGTTGAAACTGACACGAAACAGCTTAGGAGGAAGACGATTACGTTGCTCAAGATACAATGGAGTGAAGATGTTAACGATTGTACGTGGGAGGAGGAAGAGAGGATGAAGGCAGCTCATCCCGAACTCTTCAAGGTATGGCCCTAAGGTGTCGTGACATCTCATGAATTTGTAACTTGATTCCTATCTTAGAATTCTGCATGCTAGGTTAGAATTGGATGCATGATTTGTTGATTGCTATGGATGGTAGGCATGCGGAATATCTTTGATTGCTGTTGTTTGCTTGGAATTTCGGGGGCGAAATTCCTAAGGGGGAGAGAATGTAACGACTCGTATTTTACGTGTCGATAGATCGTAGAATTTACAGGTCGTTAGTGTTATGTTATTCCTAGCTTAAGTCGTATGGAAGTTAACTCGTGTAGAGATTAACTCGGTGGGAAAGCTTAGGTCGGTATTCATGAGTAGTAGACGACCTAAGGGGATACGAGTTAAGGAATAGGTTGTTAGCAAGTTGGTAATTGGAGTAGGTTAATATGTTGGGACCTAAGATAGCTAACGAGCTAACGGGTTAAGAACTGGGCGAGTTAAGAAGTTAACGAGTTAGTGGGGTTCTTAAGTCATAAACGACCTATAGGGATTAGCGACTTAAGATTTTAGTACGACCTAAATAGGTGAGCGACTTATAGGTATTGAGCGACCTAAGGGTTGGACCAACGTAAGGTAGTTAGCGACCTAGGGCAGAGCGACCTAGGAGATGATGGCTTGGGGTCATTCTAGTTAGGTCGTGAGCGACCTATGTTTGATACCGTGTAGTAGATAGGTCGTGTGAAGGAGATGTGGTTAGGACGCGAGCGACTTAGTGGTTAGGTCGTGAGTCGTTAGACCCTGTGTCTGTGGTAGGTCGGGTCTGTTAGGTCGCGCATTAGTGTAAGGCTTAGGTCGTTGGATAGTTAGGTCGCGCATGTATTAGGTCGTGACCATAGTTGTTTAGACCAAACCGTTAGGTCGCCCTTGTTTTAGGTTGTTGGGTTTGTTAGATCGCTAAGCCGCGTGAGTCCTTAACCCAGATAGGTCGTATGTTGTTAGGTCGCGTGAAGGCCTGGGAAGTTAGGTCGTTGACTCGGCATTTAGTTAGGTCGGCATAGAGATAGGTCGGTTGTGTTTGCTCGTATGTTTTTGGGTTGGTTAGGCTGTTAGGTCGTTGGAGTGTATAGGTCGGCAACGACCTAAGTCTAGGCGACCTAAGGGAAATTTCAGCCTATAAATAGAGGGGTTTGGCTCACTTTTTGGCACTGGATTTCGAAGCAACGAAGTGCTGCCATTTTGAGAGCTCGACTACAACATTTCTTCACTTCTTTTCTCCACTTTGATCAAGTGCTAACATCCATCCAAGATCGAAGATCGAGATTGAAGATCCAAGAGCTAAAGTTGAAGATCTTCATCCAACCAAGCTAGATTTCATTATTTCAAGCGGGATTTCGACGAATCAAGCTTAAATCCTTGCTGTCCAGATCTGAAGTTGATAGTTTTTGAAGTGTTTGGGTGATTCGGTGAGTGGTGGTTATCTCTCACGCGGACCCAAAGGAGTATATTGGATTGGTGATTTGTTGGAGTGTTGTAGATAGTGATTTTATGCATTTTTCCTTAGATCCAAGTGTAGATCCATTACTTATGAAGACGTTTACTTATGCAAGTTCATTTACCAAGTTGTAGAGATAAAAACCCATGATTTATATTTGTTAGATCTATGCTAAAAACCCATGATTCATGTATGTTATATCTATGCTCATTTATTTACGAAATTTCCATTGTAGTTATAAATGCCTACTTAGACCATATTTGATTACTTGATTGCTTAAGCTAATGATTGATTTGATTGATTTCTATGTATGTTAGTTGATTGATAGTTAGATCTAGACAAGATGGTCGAAGATGATTCAAAAGCTAAGTGGAAAGGCTCTTGAATGGTGAAAGCTGCTTGTGGCATATGAAGCGGATGTTGAAGCTCATATGTATGGATTAGATGATGTTGAGATGGGACTTTGCCATGATGCGATGAGGCAAGCCATGATGTTGAGATGAGACTTTGCTATGATGCGATAAAGCGAAGCATGATGTGAGATAGCCTTGGCTTAATCCAGACGGGATCATCCCAAGCATGTTGATAACTCGATGATGCGATGCGAGTTGGTTGATAATGGATGGCTCGAGGGGCGCTTGAGCTAGTATGGAAATAGTCGTCGAGGAGGATGACTAGGAGGCTGAGATCTCATCGTTGTTGAAGGTTCTAGCATGCTCAAAGCAAGAGTACGTTGGAACGGGCTGCGATGACGTTCCAAGCACGGGCTGCGACGACGTGCTAGTAGTCTGGGTAGTTGCGAAAATTCCTAGGCACGGGCTGCGACGACGTGCGGAGTTATGTCTAGAATCGGGGTTACCATTAGCCCTTGACAGATGGTCGTTCAACTAACGGTGAAATCAAGGCAATGATAACAGTGATAGCCAGAGTCATGGATGTTTGGACGTTTGATTGTATCATCATTCGGTCTCAAGAGCGGTGTTTTCTGGGTGCTTATCTAATCTTGGTTTAGGCCTTGGGGGTTTGTATTTGGAAAACATCGACCTTGACTCGAGTGATTATTGCTTTACTTTAACTGATTGCTATGTTATGCTTGCTTCTCCTTAATGTGTGTCTGGGGGCTATCACTGTAGAAAGAGGTGGAGTGGGATGGTTTGGTTCCTATTCCTTTTATCCTTTATGCTCTTTTGGTATGTTTGACAGTTGATTTACTGCTCACTAAGACTTTGTCTGACTCAAGGTTTTATGTCTCCTCTTATTACCTTGGGCTGTTCATCCATGTTGGGATGGGCAGACTAGGTAGCAGGTGACAGGTGCTGTTCTTGGAGATCTACGTTGATGATGACGAAGACGAGAAGGAGGCTTTTGCATATTATTTCATATTATGTACTGGGTGTTCCGCTGTATATACTTTGAGTGCTTTGTAGTGAGGTTTTGATGTATTGACTGTGCTGATGATTGTATTAAACTTCTAAGATGCTTATTTGATGATATTCTGTTATGAAGCTTCACTATACATATATTTCTCTATTGTATTTTATCCATGCGCTGTGAGTTATGCGATAGATTCTGCGATGTTTATTCTACCCTTGACGGTTACCCATGGCTGTCCGGCACGCCTTTCAACGCATTATTTCCTTGTTTTGGTGCGGGAGTCATGGGCGGTCGTCACAAAGATTCACTTCACACAGTTCACCAATCTCTCACAAAGATTCATTCACAGTTTTCAAATCCATTTCAATCCCAAATCTTTTATACAAAAGGTACCTTTTTAAAATCCGTTTCAATTTCAAATTCAAAGTTCAACAATCTTCCACAAAGATTCAATTATAGATTTTAAAACAATTCACAATTCATATTTTTTTACAAAAAATACACCTTTAAGATCCTCTTCTTTTGGAAACAAAAGTTCAGTAATCTTTAACCCAGATTCAAACTTGAAATCTTTTCAACACAATTTGGAAATCTTTCCTTTATAAAGCTATTATTATTTGAAAACAAATAGTTTTTTGTTTCGAAAAAGTCTGATCATATTTGCACAAGTTAAAGCCCTTCAAGTCCAAATATTTTTTGGGTTAAACACAAATTCCCAAAGCACTACTTTTAAAATGGTTTAAAAACCATATAAACACATTTATAATTTGTATAACATTTTTAAACCAAAATTTCCAAATATAGAATTCAATTTCAATTCTTGAATTCAAACTCAAATCAAATTATTAAAATTTCAAAACTTTATTAAGTTGTTCAAAGTAACTTTTGTCTTCAAAACTCTTTTCAAAAGCTTTTCATATTTTAACCCAATTCCATTTTCAAAACCATTTGAATTCAAAACTCAACTTTAAAACCATTACAAAAATCTATGACTTAACCAATTTCCTCGTGCAATCCATATTTGTGTGTGTATAGTGTAGTCAAGGGGTTTTACACAATAATGCCACAACATCAATCATCACAGTCCAAACACAGCAATATCGATAAGCGACTGTAACATCCCGCCTTTTCGTACGCTTTAAATCGACGATAAACCACGCACGTCAGACTTAAAGCATACAAAAGGGCGGAATGTTATGGGGTAAATAAGAAAAGCTGAGAGGAAAAATAAAACAAAACAGAATCTTGCAGCGGAACGATAAAATATAATAATCAATATACAGTTCATAGATTGTTTTACAAAACATTTGATTTTCTTTATACAATAAATAATCAGAGTTCACATACCAAAGGGTAATAACAATGCAGCAGAACATTTTGAATGTGGCGGAATACTGTAATAAATAATAATAATAATAATAATAATAATAATAATGAAATCTTCGTCTTTGTCCTCTAGAAATAAAGTCTTCGATTCCTAAAACGCTCGGACTGACCCGAGCGAATTGAAAAGACAAAATACTCGAGTCAGAACTAAAAGATCTTATGTAAGTTAAATCAGCAGGAATAAATATGAGTGCAGTATCTTAAGAGATGCTCGGGATTCACATCTCCTAAGGATCCGTTAAACTATTTACTATGTAGTAATATTTCGCTATTATAATAATGTCTATTAGTAAAATAAACTTACTTTAAAATAGCGTTATGGAGTTACCCATATAGCCCTTAACACGTAATAGTGCCAATAGTCTATACAGTGCCTGCATATCTCCTGATCGGGAGACTACGAGAAGACACTCCATATGTACGACACAATTAAAAACTCGTAGTAAAGGCTCGGTATGGTAGGTGACATAGCACAACTAGGCAATGCCAGGATAGATATACCAATTACGCACATGGGCTGGTTGTAACGCGTAGCGCGCAGTTACCGCCCACCTCGAGCCACATCCCCAAATCAAAAATCAAAAGTAGCCACCGAATCAATCCAAAAGTCAGAGTATAATGTCGAAGGGATGTGTCCAATAAGAGGGGCTACCTCCTTGGCCCGAGATCGCTCCTTTTTTAGCCACCTTATGCCAACTCATGGGAGTCGGGTCCACGTATTTACCTTAAAGGAAATGCCGTCGCCATCCTATTTCATTCTGGAACCTCCACCGCGTGCACGGTTGTTGAAGTTGTTTTCGGAGTTGGCAGAGAGTATGACAACTTCCGATCCCGGTCTCTTCAACAACCAACCGTTATTATAACACCGCGGTCTTTTCAAAATAGTTTATACTTTAAAACCAGAATAAAATATCCATTTCAAAACCATATAAATACGATATCATTTCTATTTTAAAATCCAAATCAATTTGATATTGTTCTATTTCAAATATCCTTTTAAAAATCATAGCACTTTCAGATCTATATATCTTGAAAGTTATAGCTTTGAAACATAACTTATAATACTTAAATGGTTTAAATATTAAATTACTTTATATAATAAAATAGCTTCTTTAATTTTTCAAATAAATTCCAAATATCGCTTTGAACCTCCCAATAAACCATTTCAATTCATATATTTCAAAGCTTTAGATATTCCACTATTTCAAAACTAATTCTTTGCTAATTCCATTTTTATCAAATTCAAAAACTATTTTTAGATTTGAAACGTTCACTTAATAAATCAAATATCATTTAAGCAAACCTTTAATTTCAAGTAACTGGATACTCTTTAAATTTTGGTTAACTTGATAACAACTTGACATTTATTTAAATCACTCTACACCAAAATAAGTTATAAGAATCATATCATTTAAAATATCAATTTTATTTAAATTTCATATCAAATTTATTCAAGTATAATTCTTAAATAATTCAATTCAAACCAATTTCATATTTATCTTCCAACTTAATTTTTAGTTAAGTCATTAAAACTCTATATATACACAATATCTTAAACAGGTACTTAACCATATAATATAAAACAATCAAACCCTATTATTCAACTTATTTTTATTGAAAAAATTTATGCATAGCTTAAATTCGAGCATTCAACTTTATATAAAATATTATTTATAAAATCTCAAAAATCAATATTCATTAAACCATACTATAAAAAATAATCAAACTTTATTATTGGGCTTATTTTATATTTCAAATCATATTTATATATAGCTAGAATCAATAATAAATTTGACGTTTATATAACATCAAAAATCAAAATTTATATAACCCGTATATTTCTTTACAAAACCATAGAAATCATTTCACAATATTTTTTTATATTTATAGACCGTGGTGTCTGTATATAATTTTCTACCCTATGGTTAAGTGATACGGATATTTATCATTTCAATCCGCAATTTAAAAATAAAAATTACGGTTATTTATCATTTCAAACCGCAATCCCGAATGAGATGAAAATGCATAACAACTTGCAGTTTAGAACAATATAAAATACAACATCCATTTATCCAGTATCAACCATCAACCATTTATCGCAATCATCATCAAATTTAAAAAGTAGAATCAATATAGAATGGATAATAAACAGTAGGTATTAAATAGTAGTTTATATTCAATAATAAATTAAATAACTGTTTAACTGGCAGTTTATATGCATTGAATAATCAATTAACAATTTAACTTGCAGTTTAAATGCAATGGATAAATTAAACAGCAATTTAATTTAAATAAATGAAATTAACTGAGATGATGATTAAAAATATGCCAAACAACCATAAATAAATTTTAAATCACATCATATATTAATTTAACAAACATAGGAATTTTAGAAGTTGTGAGTGGGTTAAAACACTTATCTTTGATTTTAGCCCATAAAAATCCAAATAAAAGCGCAAAATTCAACAATCGCCAAATTCAACTAAATCAATTTCATGTTGTCCGGAATATAAATTTGAATCCAACAGAAGAAATCGCGCGTGAATCAAAGTGTATATGCAAAAGATATTCAAGCTATAAGAAATATTATTAAAATAAAAATTAGTACGCGTTAAAAATATATATAAATAAACAAATTTTAATACTTACGTTTTCTCAAGATGAGGCTTCAACAAAAGATTGAAGAACAACTAAGATGAGGACGGGAAGTGTACGAAAAATGAAAAAAAAATCATTTTTATAAAAGAATGCTTTTGGATTTGCAAGAATAAGTGCTTTTGAATATGAGGTGTTAGGAGAAATAGAATGTAAAAGAAGAAATAAGATGTAGGTTATTTATAATTAGGAAATGAATGTGGAGGGACAAAAATAAATGTCACGTTTTATTATTAAAGCTTCAGGCATTAATAATAGATTAGGAAATGTACGTAGGAATGGAAAAGTTTGCAAATGAAAGTAGAATTTTGTACGCATTTAGGTTTTTATCTACGCATAATAAAATATTTATACTTACCTTAAAAATGAAAACGTTCAATTTTGTTTTATCAAAATGACCTTTTATTTCCATTACAACAGCCTTTTTGTTTAACACAAAACATATGTTTCTTTTATTAAATCTATTAATTGCAATCAACGTTTCCTTTCCTTTTAATTGAAACATTTGAATTACATTAATTGCAGTTACTTACAAAGTCAAATTTTGAAACAGACAACTAAAATGGATAAAAAAAGAACAATTGTTTATTTAAACACGTTTATAAATTTATTGTTTATACACAAGGGTAATAAATAGATTATTTTCCTATTCTTGTAATCAATCTGTAAGCTAAAACACAGTTCAAATAAACATATATTTCTTTCTTTAAAATCAATCTTTCTATTCTTTATTTTAACGAAATTAAACCTACATTCACAGATGAAACATTCCTTTTATTTGATGTAAATGTTTTTTTTTTCATTGAATCAAAACTTTCCTTATATTTTCACAAAACATAAGCTGCTTTTAATTGCACCTATTACAATTAGTATTCTCTCTCCTATTAATTGAAAATTTTCAATTACATTAGTTTCAATTAATTAAGTTTCAAAATGGGCTAAATGAATGTAATGAGAAGTAGAACAATTACTTCCTATCAATTTAATATTTTAATATTAAATTAATTAATCACCTTTTTATTCAATATTTATAAACTAACCAATTCATCCTTTTTAATCACTTGGACTTTCACCATGATTTAATACAAGTTTATATGACAATTCAATGTTGGTTATAACACTTATTATAGTGTTCAATTTGCCTATAATCAAATCCATATTCTTAACCCATGTAGTTATTCATCCGATTTCACTTTACGGTATAATTATCATGGTTTATACCATAATGCATTAATATCCTTATTTTATCTTAATTTCAAATAATGCAGTAATTAATTTCATTCACAATAAATTCAATTAATTAAAATTTATTTCAATAAATTAACTTGATTTAACTCCAAATCCTTTTTATCTAATGAATTATTGTTCAATAAACAAAGATAACATTTGTTTTACCCTTTATTACATTAGTATGTTCAAATTTTCATCTTTCCTTTGTATTGAATTCCCTATTTCCATGTTATTATTTTCTACCAATATACATGCTAATTGCGATTAACATTCTAAATTAATTCATTTACTTGGGTTCATACTTTCATTATATCGATTATTACACTATGCATAAATTTACAATACTATTTATTTCATTATTACATTCACCCTTTCCGTTACAATTCTTAAATACTTCTACTTTTATTAAATTACCGTTAACTATATTATTATTATTATTCCATTAGCTAATTATGTAATTACATTCGTTTCTTACGTTTCAACCTCATAACCAATTATAACCGATTCCAATATCTCACCTGACCTTTCCTTTCAAATTTCCATTTATTAAGTTTTACATTAACACATCTTTATTTCCATTCCTTAAATTTACCAATTTATTACTTATGAAAAATTTCACATTTCTACTTATTTATTACATACATACCTTCAGTCCTTGCATTAATTCTCATAAACATTACATTATTGATATCCAAATTTGATTTAGTAGGCCATTTTATTACAACTTTACCTATATTAACACTATTTCCCTTATTATTGTTATTATTTCATACGTAATCACAAGTTTACATTGCTTTATACTATCTTATGAAAACACTATTAATTTCTAATACTTTATTACATTTATTGTTACTTTAAATTTACATTAACAAAACGTTAAATTTAAGATTTATTATAGTTGGTTACCAAAGTTTATTTGACCCATTAAATAAATAACAACTTATATTAATTGTCACCTATTTGCTTCTATTTGCAATTAAAAGTTTGTTATCTATCAAGCCAGGTTATTATTCTACATATATAACATTAATTTTGTTCCATCTCCATTTATTCATCATTAATTCATTGATTAATTCAACCTTCACATTTATTTTCTTATATTAATTTATTACCAGTTATATCCTCTTACATTGTTTTTAATTATTGCAAATTCATTCAATTTACACAATACAACTTTAATTAACTTACATTAACGTGATCCCCTTAATTTACATTCAGTTACCCTTAATCCATATATTATTTCACATATTAATACACTGATTACATTCAGTTGGAATGTTCATTCTTCCCAACCAATCACCATTTATTATATTATAATTTTACAAATTTAAATAAATTCATTAATTGCCATTTCATTCATCCTATAAATTATTATTAACCATAATAATAATTGTTGCGTTTTAATTCACTTATTATTTCATTAATAAGTTGCACAAATTTATTTCTCCAAATATTTAATCACAAAGTCCTATTTAACTTACCATTGCTACATTTCCTTTTTACGTTTGCTTCATTATAAACAATAAAATTTTTGTTTCTTCTAAATTTAATTACTCAATTTTAAACAAAATAACCAAACTTAATTATTGAAAATTTACGGGTCGTTACACTCACCACCACTCAAAAATTTTCGTCCCCGAAAAGGAAAAAGAAGGGAAAAGAATGAATCAAGGAAATAATATATCTTATACAAAAATATTAACTTTATAACAAACAAACTTACCAAATTAATTATTTTAAATAAAATATACCAATTTTATAGCTATCAATTCTTTTTATACTCAGATTTTCTAAAGTTTGGACAGCATTTTCAAAAACTTTCTAAGTTCAAAATTTTCGGAAAATTTCGATAGAGTCTCCTTTATACGGAGAGGCTTGGGAGAAAATAAAATATTAGAATATACAATATATAACATATAATTTCCAAATAATATATATCCTAACCTGGGAAAACAATATAATAGCGCTATAAATCCGTAATCCGAAAACGTACCTATTTGTCGGGCGATTAACGCTTAATTACGAAACCAAAAGCAGTAGCAATTGCTTCCATAACCTATATTTCACTTATATAATCCAATAAAGTTGACAATTATATAAAATGAAATATTTAGGTTGTTTCAATCAATAACAAACAAATCAATGCAACATCAATTATTTGCAAAAAGTCATACAACCATCACATAGAATCAACACAAATCAAACATTCATTCATATAAAAAAAATAGTTGTTCGGGTTCAAAACTTTAATTTGTACGGAATGAAAAATAAACTACTAAGTGTACCCTTCACTCAACAATCTTATGTGACACTAAATAGATTATTCATACTTTCCAAACAGATTTAATGTATCCTTGCCCAAACTACCATAAACCAAAACAACAACAATTCCAAATAACAAATCAAATTTACTTATTATCATTTCATTTCATACATTAGTTGTTTGATTTCTTTTCTTTCATATAATGATTTATCTTTTTATTTTTACATTTATTTCTTACAAAATTTTACTTTTATTTATTCTCATTTATTCATGCCATGTAAATTTTATTTTATTATATTACATTCATTTTTTCACTTCTTAATTTCATTTGTTTACAATATTCATCTTTCTACTTATTTTCAAAATAAGTAACTTCAACATTTACTTAAGTCTGTAATTACTTACTTACAACACTTACCTACTATCACATTTTATTATAGTAAGATTTCCATTATAACTTAGGTTTATAACTATTACAACATCAATTATTAAGAATAAAAGCAATTTATTGAACACTTCATTACATACTTTACTTGTACCATTTCCATTACAATTTCTTATTAAACATTTCAACTTTTAATATTTGGTAAGTTATATATATGCTTTTAAGAATGTAATTAAAATCATACAAGTTTATCTTATTTCTTTTAATTAATTAAATATTCAATAATTATATCCTTTATTTCATAGGTTACAATTTTAAATTACATTTAATACCATTTATAACCTAGCATTATATCTATTATTTCTTTTTTTTCAGTTATTAGTTAAATTCCATTTCACTAAAGCAATTAAAACCATTAATTAATGGAAACTTAAGAATTTAAATTCCAGGTTTAATTTCAAATCATTTTAAAATAATAGATGAATGTATACTTATAGTGTTTATATATATATATATATCCCATTATATTTAAAACAATTTAAAATTTATATTGGTTTATCAAAATAAATCTACAGTGAAACTACTACAGTGGCCTTTGCACTTCGAAACTCGAAAATGAATGTCTATGATGCGGCCGCCATCAACGAAATTATTTTCTATCGACAAAGAAGGAAGTACAGAACCTAAATTTTTCCAAAATCTTTTTAAAACATTCTTTTCAAATTATATTGAAATATTTATATCAGAAAATACTTCTGAATAATATTATCATTATATTCCAAAATCATTTAAACGAAATTTTCAAAACCCAGGAACTTAAGTTCTAAATTCCCAATTTTCATTTATTTTATTTTCAATCTTATTTCAACTATTATTTAAAAATTTCATTACCTAACAACCAATATAATACAACCAAATATAACCTTTATAAATATTTCCTTTATATATATAGAAAATATAATAGGCAAAATTATTTCATTCACCTATATTAAAACCAAATATTATGTCGGTCTGTCCTATTAAGTGTTTAGAAATCCCTATTGATGTCATAGCGTCTCATGCACCAACCAGAATTTATAAATACAAAACGGAACAGATTAACACAATATTAAAACCTTTTTATAACGCTAACAAATACGCTCTCTCGTACATATATACACTCAGCGACTCCCATAGGGGATTACTACCCTATTAATAAAGAGTCAAGCCCCACAAAGCTAAGGTTTATCGCTAAACCAAAGCTCTGATACCATATGTAACATCCCTCCTTTTCGCATGCTTTAAATCGACGATAAACCACACACGTCAGACTTAAAACATACAAAAGGGCGGACTGTTATGGGGTAAATAAGAAACGTAGAGAAGAAAAAAAAACAAAATAGAATCTTGCAGAGGAACGATAAAATATAATAATCAATATACAGTTCATAAATTGTTTTACAAAACATTTGATTTTCATTATAAAATAAATAATCAGAGTTCACATACCAAAGGGTAATAACAATGCAGTGTTACATTTTGAATGTGGTGGAATACTGTAATAAATAATAATAACAATGAAATCTTCGTCTTCATCCTCTAGAAATAAAGTCTTCGATTCCTGAAATGCTCGGACTCACCCGAGCGAATTTAAAAGACAAAACATGTGACGCCCCACCTCTATACCCACGCTAGCCAAGAACACTACGGTGTAGTGCTGTCAACTAGCACGGAGAATAAGGCTGTTGAGGAGCGACCATCCGTGTAATTTCTTATCACACGGTGGCTATAAAATGATCTTCGGAAACAAATATAGAAGTAAGCATAACATGCGAATCAATCACAGATATCCATATCACAAAGGCGGAAAGAGATATGAATATATATATCACATAAAAATGTACATCAGAGTAGTGGTCTAAAAAGATCCACGATAATAAAAAAGAATAGCAACGCGTGCTATACAAAAGAATACAACTATGAGTCTATATCTCAAGTGTAAACAACAAAAGCTGCTAATCTAAACAAGTAGCCAAAAGTCTGAGTAGTGAATCACTGGGGGAGGAGTCAAGCAGTAGCACCTGTAACATCTCGGCCTGACCCGAGTATTATTTATAAGAAAATAATAAACGGACCAGTCTAGCTATAAATATCAGATGACATGATATAAAATAAAAGATATGGCATAAACATAAAATATCCATACTGACATACTACTATAAGTATGCAATTAATGATCAACAGGAGATCAACCGATAAGAGATAAATCAATATCACAAGAATCTTCTCAAAGATCCAAAGAGGGCATCATACCCTAAACTTGTACTCATGACAAGTCAAAGAGATAAATTCCAGAAATCAACACAAGAAATCCAGAAATCATAAAAAGGGAAAGAGGCCTATCACATGACGGTCCGAAGACCATGGGGAGCTACCCCACATGTGTGAGTGGAATCACACAGATTGAGGTCAAGACTAACCAAAAAGCAGAAAGGTATGTGTGAATGGAATCACACAAGTGGTGTCTAGTCTAACCTTGCAATGAAAGAGACATCGCGCAATTGCTAGTCTAATTCATAAAGCGATCATCAAGATCAACGAGAAGTGTCAATTACACTAAGCTAGTAAATATAGAAGTTTAGCTTCATGTCCCATAACCACTTGCTTAACTTAAATATTTACGAACAAACTGTAAATCTTCACTAATAAAATTGTCACAAGAGGTTCAATCGAACAAGTCCAAGAATTAACCGACGAAGTGAACGCAAGCGTTTCATACCACTTGTTTTACTAAGTCGTTTAATTAGATTTCTCATCCGAGTGAGGTAAAGGCTTGTATATACTAATAGATTGGAAAACGGTTTAAGAAAAGAGCTTTGTTATTAAAAATAGAGTTGAAATTGTTTGTTTAAAAGTTTTGATATTTACTACTAGTATTGAAACCTTTATATTATAAAGTGACAAAACACAGAAGCAATTGTAGAAACAATCAGTCACAAAAATCGCATACGGAGATGTGAATAAAATCCAAGGAAATCAGCTCAATGTTTTTCAGATAAGATCCCCTACGGAGGGGGGGTCCGGGGGGGGGGGTGGCAACCCCCCAAGGTGGGGGTGCGGGGGCAACGCCACCGCTTACGGGGTTCGACCTGCCCGGTCAGGTAGCGGGGGTCCACGGGGCAGCGCCCCCGGCGGGGTGCGGGGCAGCGCCCCGTCCAAAACGGTAAGACCTAGTGAAGACAAGCAACCTAGTGAAGCCAAGCGACCTAAGGGGCCATGCGACCTAATGGGTCATGCGACCTAAGTTTAAAAAGGTGGGCGACTTAACAAAGTGGCCGAGCGACCTTACTGGAGCAAGTGGCCATAGGTCATGCGACCTAAAGGTAAGCGACCTATCACGGTCACGCGACTTAAGGGATAGGACCGACCGACCTAACGACCTAGGCAAGGTCGACCGACTTAATGGTTGCGAACTAAAAATACAACAGGGTCGAGCGACCTAGTGGGATGCGCGACCTAAGAAGGTACGCGAGCTAAGGGTGAGCGACCTAACAAGGTCGTGCGACCTAAGTGGTCACAATGCCAAGCGACCAAAGGACTTAAATACTCGCGACCTAGCGCGTGCATCGGCCGAGCGACCTAATGGTTTAACACGCGAGCGACTTAAGGTTTTAACACACGAGCGACTTAAGGTTTTAACACGCGAGCGACCTAAAGTGATGCGCGACCTACGACCTAGCAGGATCGAGCGACCTAGAGCCGCCTTGTGATATAAGGTCGAAAACGACCTAATTCCGAGGCTAACGACCTAACGCTGCAGGGGGGATTTAAGGCCAGAAACGACCTACGACCTAAAGTGAAACGACCTAACTCCAAAGTGAAGATTCAAGGCAGTGCGACCTAGCGCGATAACACGCGAGCGACCTAAGGGTTAGGTCGCGAGCGACCTATACGCGAACGACCTAAAGTCCAACGACCTACGACCTAAATCCGAGGCGAACAAAATATGCAGGCCGTGACTTTTCCACGCACGCGAGCTAATGATTCCGAGCGACCTAACCTAGGCAGAGCGACCTAAGCTCAGGAAATTCACCAAACAACTAAAAAATGGAGTTTTTGGCCAATCCAATCCAAATCAAATGCAAATGTACATGCTAAAGTGATGGGGAATCATTCCTAACAGTCCAATATAGTTATAGACTAGAATTGTGAGATAAAAATCTCACCTTTGCTCCAAAACCCAATGAAAATGAAGTACAAAGCTTGAAGGCAAATGGAGAAGCAACCACAAGCTTGAATCCGATGTCTTCTTCTTGAATTTGGAGTTGAATGTTGGAGTTGCAATAAAACAAAGACTTTGGAGTTTTAATTTCTCATTCCATTCACCATTTTTGTTGAAGCTTTAGTGTTAGGAAATGAAATGAAGCAATGAAGAAGAAGGGGGGTGGAACTTGGGCCTAATGGGCTAAAAGTCCAAACCAAAGGCTCGAGTGAAAAAGTGGTGAAATTCCACTAACCCCAAACATATCAATGTTTATACTTAGAAGATTGCAAACGACGTTTCGAACTCAATGGAAGTGGTCTCGAGTCCTAATTTGACCGTTTGCAAAAAGTAGATTCGGACCAAAATCCGATTAACGATAAAATATTTAAATAAAATATTTAAATATAAAAATCGATAAATATGCGGGTTGTTACAAAACACTAGACTCAGAATTGAAATATCTTATGTAAGTTAAATCAACAGGAATAAATATGAGTGCAGTAACTTAAGAGATGCTCGGGATTCACATCTCCTAAGGATCCGTTGAACTATTTACTATGTAATAGTATTTCGCTATTATAATAATGTCTATTAGTAAAATAAACTTACTTTAAAATAGCGTTAAGGGGTTACCCATATAGCCCTTAACACGTAATAGTGCCAATAGTCTATACAGTGCCTGCATATCTCCTGATCAGGAGACGACGAGAAGACACTCCATTGGTACGACACAAATAGAAACTCGTAGGAAAGCCTCGGTGTGGTAGGTGACACGGCACAACTGCCAGTGTAGATATACCAATTACGCACACAGGCTGGTGGTAACGCGTAGCGCACAGCTACCGCCCACCTCGAGCCACACCCCCAAATCAAAAATCAAAAGTGGCCACCGAATCAATCCAAAAGTTAGAGTATAATATCGAAGGGATGTATCCGATAAGAGGGGCTGCCTCCTTGGCCCGAGATCGCTCTTGTTTTAGCCACCTTATGCCAACTTACAGGAGTCGGGTCCACGTGTTTACCTTAAAGGAAATGCTGCCACCATCCTACTTCATTCTAGAACCTCCACCGCGTACACGATTGTTAGAGTGGTTTTCGAAGTTGGTAGAGAGTATGACAACCAATCCTAGTCTCTTCAACAACCAACCGTTATTATAATACCGCGGTCTTTTCAAAATAGTTTATACTTTGAAAGCAGAATAAAATATCCATTTCAAAACCATATAAATACGATATCATTTCTATTTTAAAACCCAAATCAATATAATAACATTCAATTTCAAATATCCTTTTCAAAAACATAGCACTTGCAAATCTATATACCTTGAAACTTATAGCTTTGAAACATAACTTATAATACTTAAATGGTTAAATATTAAATTACGTTATATAATAAAATAGCTTCTTTAATTTTTCAAATAAATTCCAAATACTACTTTGAACCTCCCAATAAACCATTTCAATTCATATATTTCAAAGCTTTAGGTATTCCACCATTTCAAAACTTATTCTTTGCTAATTCCATTTTTATCAAATTCAAATACTATTTTTATATTTGAAACGTTTACTTAATAAATCAAATATCATTTAAGTAAACCTTTAACTTCAAGTAACTGGATACTCTTTAAATTTTAGTTAACTTAATATATTCATTTAAATCAACTCGATATTTATTTAAATCACTCTACACCAAAATAAGTTATAATATTCATACCCTTTAAAATCTCAATTTTATTTAAATTTCAAATCAAATTTATTCGAGTATAATTCTTAAATAATTCAATTCAAACCAATTTCATATTTATCTTCCAACTTAATTTTTATTTATGTCATTAACACTCTATATATACAATATCTTAAACAGGTACTTAACCATATAGAATAAAACAATCAAACCTCATTATTCAACTTATTTTTATTGAACAAATTTATACATAGCTTAAATTCAAGCATTCAACTTTATATAAAATATTATTTACAAAGTCTCAAAAATCAATATTCATTAAATCATATTATATAAAATAATCGAACTTTATTATTGGACTTATTTTATATTTCAAATCATATTTATATATAGCTAGAATCAATAATAAAGTTGAAGTTTATATAACATCAAAAATCGATATTTATATAATCCGTATATTTCATTACAAAATCATAGAAATCATTTCATAATATATATATATATATATATATATATATATATATATAGACCGCGGTGTCTGTATATAATTTTCTACCCTATGGTCAAGTGATATAGATATTAGCATTTCAATCCACAATTTAAAAATAAAAATTACGTTTATGTATCATTTCAAACCGCAATACCGAATGAGATGAAAATGCATAATAACTTGCAGTTTATAACAATATAAAATACAGCATCCATTCATCCAATATCAACCACCAACCATTTATCGCAATCATCGTCAAATTTAAACAATAGCATCAATATAGAACGGATAATCAACAACATGTATTAAATAGCAGTTTATATTCAATAATAAATTAAATAACTGTTTAACTAGCAGTTTATATGCAATAAATAATTAATTAACAATTTAACCGGCAGTTTAAATGCAATGAATAAATTAAATAGCAATTTAATTTAAATAAATGAAATTAACTGAGATGATGATTAAAAATATGCTGAACAACCATAAATAAATTTTATAACATAAGAAATTTTAGAAGTTGTGAGTGGGTTAAAACACGCATAGCCCATAAAAATCCAAACAGAAGCGCAAAAATCAACAATCTCCAAATTCAACTAAATCAATTTCATGTTGTCCGGAATATAAATTTGAATCCAACAGAAGAAATCGCGGGTGAATCAAAGTTTATATGCAAAAAATATTCATGTTGCAAGAAATATTAGTAAAATAAAAATTAGTACGCGTTAAAAATATATATAAATAAATAAATTTTAATACTTACGTTTTCCCGAGATGAGGCTTCAGGAAAAGACTGAAGAACAACTAAGATGAGGACAGGAAGTGTACGAAAAATGAAAAAAAAATCATTTTTATAAAAGAATGCTTTTGGATTTGCAAGAATAAAAGCTTTAGAATATGAGGTTTTAGAAGAAACAAAATGTAAAAGAAGAAATAAGATGTAATTTATTTATAATTAGAAAATGAATGTGGAGGGACAAAAATAAAAGTCACGTTTTATTATTAAAGCTTCAGCTATTAATAATAGATAAGGAAATGTACGTAGGAGTGGAAAAGTTTGCAAACAAAAGTAGAATTTTGTATGCATTTAGGTTTTTATCTACGCATAATAAAATATTTATATTTACCTTAAAAATGAAAACGTTCAATTTTGTTTTCTCTAAATGATCTTTTATTTCCATTAAAACACCCTTTTTGTTTAACACAAAACTGCGTTTCTTTTATTAAATCTATTAATTGCAATCAACGTTTCCTTTCCTTTTAATCGAAACATTTGAATTACATTAATTGCAGTTACTTACAAAGTTAAATTTTAAAACAAATAACTAAAATGGATAAAAAAAATAGAACAATTGTTTATTTGAACACGTTTACAAATTTATTGTTTGTACAAAAGAGTAATAAATAGATTATTTTCCTATTCTTGTAATCAATCTGAAAGCTAAAGCACAGTTCAATAAACATATTTTTTTTCTTTAAAATCAATCTTTCTATTCTTTATTTTAATGAAATTGAACCAACATTCACAGATGAAACATTCATTTTATTTGATGTAAATGTTTTTTTCATTGAATCAAAACTTTCCTTATATTTTCATAAAACATAAGATGCTTTTAATTGCACCTATTACAATTAGTATTCTCTCTCCTATTAATTGAAAATTTTCAGTTACATTAATTTCAGTTGATTAAGTTTCAAAATGGGCTAAATGAATGTAATGAGAAGTGAACAGTTACTTCCTATCAATTATATATATTAATATTAAATTAATTAATCACCTTTTTATTGAATATTTGTAAACTACCCAATTCATCCTTTTTAATCACTTGGGCTTTTACCATGATTTAATACAAGTCTATATGACAATTCAATTTTGGTTATAACACTTATTACATTGTTCAATTTCCCTGTAATCAAATCCATATTCTTAACCCGTCTAGTTATTCATCTGATTTTATTTTACGATATAATTATCATGGTTTATACCATAGTGCATTAATATCCTTATTTTATCTTAATTTCAATTAATGTAGTAACTAATTTCTTTCACAATAATTTCAATTAATTAAAATTTATTTCAATAAATTAACTTGATTTAACACCAAATCCCTTTTATCTAATCAATTATTGTTCAATAAACAAAGATAACATTTGTTTTACCCTTTATTACATTAATATTTTAAATTTTCATCTTTCCTTTGTATTGACTACCCTATTTCCATGTTATTATTTTCTACCAATATACACGCTAATTGAGATTAACATTCTAAATTAATTCATTTACTTGGGTTCGTACTTTCCACTATCGATTACTACACTATGCATAAATCTACAATCCTATTTATTTCATTATTACATTCACCCTTTCCGTTACAATTCTTAAATACTTCTGCTTTTATTAAATTACCGTTAACTATATTATTATTATTCCATTAGCTAGTTTAAGTAATTACATTCATTTCTTACGTTTCAACCTCATAACCAATTATAACTGATTCCAATATCTCACCTAACCTTTCCTTTCAAATTTCCATTTATTAAGTTTTACATTAACACATCTTTATTTCCATTCCTTAAATTTACCAATTTATTACTTATGAAATGTAACATCCCGCCTTTTCCCACACTTTAAACCGACACACATGACGATTCAAACCATACGGAAGGGCGGATTGTCATGGGGTAAATAAGAAAAACAAAGAAGAAATAAAACAAAACAGAATCTCACAGCGGAAGGATAAAATATAATAATAAAATTTATAGTTTATAAATCTGTTTACAAAACATTTATATACTACATATCAGAGTTACACATACCAATAACAATGCAGCGGAATTAAATGGTGTAGTGGAATAATATTGTAGATACTAGTAATACAAATCTTCGTCTTCGTCCTCCAGAGCTAAATCCTCAAATCCTGAAACGCTCGGACTGACCCGAGCGAATTGAAAAGACAAAACACTCGAGTCAGAACTAAAAGATCTTATGTGAGTTAAATCAACAGGAGTAAATATGAGTGCAGTAACTCAAGAGATGCTCGGGATTTACATCTCCTAAGGATCCGTTAAACTATTTACTATGTAGTATATTGCGCTATTATAATAGTGTCTAATTGTAAAATAAACTTACTTTTTAATAGCCTTAAGGGGTTACCCATATAGCCCTTAACACAGAATATATTCCCATAGTCTATAAAGTACTGTAATCTCCCCTGTACTGGGCGTCGTCAGAGGGCACTCCATAGGTATGGTACAAAACAAAACTCAGAGTAAAGGCTTGGTATGGTAGGTGACACGGCACAACTAGACAATGCCAGGGTAGATATACCAATTGCTATCCGGGCTGGTGGAAACGCGTAGCCGCAGTTACCGCCCACCTCGAACAAACTACCCCAAAATCAAAAATAAAAGTGGCCACTGAATCAATCCAAAGTCAAAGTATAATATCGAAGAGGAGCGTCCGATCAGAGGTATGACCTCATTGCCCCGAGAATCACTCCTGTTTTAGCCACCTTATGCCAACTCACGGGAGTCGGGTCCACGTATTTACCTTACAGGAAACGTCGCCACCACCTAGTTCATTCTGGAATCTCCACCGCGAACACGGTTAGTCAAAGTGGTTTTCGGTATCGACAGAGAGTATGTCCATATCCGATCCCGGTCTCTTTGCCAACCCATCGTTATTACAACACCGCGGTCATTTAAAAATAGTTTATACTTTAAAACCAGAATAAAATTTTCCATTTCAAAACTATGAATACGATATCAATTTAAACCCAAAACAATATGATATCATTTTATCTCAAATATAATTCTTTTCCAAAATCATGCTGGTTTAAAATTTAAAATATCTGGAAACCAAATATTTGAAATATACTTTCAAAGCATAATATTTCGAAATTCAAAATTTTAAAACCATAACTTCTAAAACTTGAATGGTTTGGATATTCAACGAATGTAAAATAAATGGTTTGACTTTAAAGTTACTTTGTAAAGAAAAATAATTTCCATGGCTTTTCAAATATATTTCTTTATTTAAAGTTTAAACCAGAATTTAAATATCACTTCAAGTTCCAAAAACCCCTTCAATTTCTATATATATATATATATATATATATCCATTTGGAGTATTAATATTTCAAAACTGAAGTTGGATTTTCTTCTTTCAACAATTAATATTCTATTATTTAGTCTTGAATATTCATATAAATTCCATAAATAAAACTCCAATTTCTAGCAATTAAATATTTTCTCAAATTTACTTTATACTAGAATTTTCATTTTTAATTCATCTTGGAAAATCCAGTTATAAATATCATACCTTAAAATTTCCAAACTTAAACATATAAGGTAAATTTCCAAATTCCATTTTCTCAATGTTTCATTTTTATTCAACAGGTTTATACACAACTTAATTTTCAAATTTTTAACTTCATATGTATATATATCGAAGAATAATATTTTATAAAATATCACAATCAAATTTTTATAAACCGTATCCCATCCAAACCATAGAAATCACTTTAAAATAATTTATATATAGACCACGGTGCCTGTATATAATTTTTTATCCTATGGTCAAGTGATACGGATATTTATCATTTCAATCCGCAATTTAAAAATAAAATTTTGCGGTTGTATATCATTTCAAACCACAATCCTGAATGAAAGGAAAAATGCATGATAACTTGCAGTTTAGTGATATAAAATAAAACATCCATTCATCAACATCATCCATCATCCAAATCACAATCATCATCCAATAATAATTCAATATCAATATATATCTGATAATATGTATCAGGTAATAACTGGCGGTTATATTCAAAAATAAATTTAATCAACTATTAAACTAACAGTTTATATTTAGTAATAAATTTTATAACTGTTTACTAGAAGTTCCTATGCAAATAAATAAATTCTAACTGTCAATTAATATGCAATAAATAAAATAAATTAACTGTTAAATTAAATAACGCAATTTAGCAAATATAATGAACATAACATGCCAAACAGTTATAAATAAATTTCTACTCATATCTAAAATAAATTTAACAAACATAAAAACTTTTAGAAGTTGTGAGTGAGTTAAAACACTCACCTTTTTGAATTTACATCGAATTTAAATCTGATTTAAACCCAAAATTCGACGGTCTTCAAATTGGTCCAAACTAGCGTCAACAGATCCGGAATTTAATTATGATCCTAACAAAAGAAATTTTACGCGAAACGGATAACGTAAGGGAAAGTTATTAGAGTTAAACGAGTTGAAAAATCAAATCAAATTAAAAACAAAATAAAGTAAACTAACTCAAGCAAGTGCCACGTCATCAACAATCATCTTCCCAGAATGCTGTACGCAACCGAAACCCTACCTACTGTACATCGCGTTCTCATTTGAACCGCCGTCGTCCTCTTCAAAAAAAATCGCCGCCTCCACATCGACTTACGCCTCAATCCACTCGCGCCACAACCTCCTCAGCCTCGGCCGCCCCTTCCACTGCCGTGCGCACGAAAACCGAGGCCAGAACCTCCCCCGCCGCCGCGAGCTTTAGCTCCAGATCCTGGCGAATTTGTGCACCTATCCGATGAAACGAACCGATGGATCGGCTTCTCTAGTCACCATCTACGCCCTCATGCCTTCCGATCGAGCCAACTCTGAAGATCCGCTGTTAAAACCCACAACCATACATGAACGGCCGAAACTGTTTTGAATTTTTCTAGACGAACGAACAACTAAATTGAGAAACGAATCCCGGATCTGTGACGTATACATCGACAGCTACAACATATATTTTTTTGAGAATTTTATGAGGACTTTCAATTTTAGGATTTGGATTTGATTTGAATTTTGAATTTGGATCTAAAATTGTTTGTTGCCATTGAAGAAGAGGAGTACATAAGTTCCTATACGTATAGAAATGAGGGATAGAGGCTGCTAGGGTTTATAACAGCCTATTTATAGACAACTGCAATAGAATAGGTGGGTACGAATTATAAACGTTCTAAACGGTAGTTGGCCCAAAAAGCTCGTTCTCACCCCGGAACAAAATTTGTTAAACCCATATATCCAGATAGGTAATTTAAAATATTCTGAATGCGATGGAAAAAGTTTCACGTTAAAATTTGATCGTATGAAGAAGTTATGCTGAAAACAAAATTTTCAAATCAATTTCAAATTGATTTCAATTAACTCGATTTCAAGGCGTTTCGCGTTCGTACGATCAAACGACAAGTCCGATTGATACGAAACTTGAAACCCTATAATAATTCACCGATACGGATCCGATGAAACTGGTTTCGTTGAAATCCGAGTCCGTGGCCAAAATGGCTATTTTTATAATAATTAAATAAATTATAAAAATCCAAATTTTATATCTAAATTCTAAAATTGGCCAAATTTATCACTAATATATTTCATAATCAATTTTAAATGATTTAACAAGTTTAGATGTGAATTAAAAGTTGATAAGTCTATCCATTGCAGTGTAAATTTCTCCACTTATATTTAGGAGTTATAAATTAAATTCTCAAAAACCCATTTATTAGATTTTCAACTTTTATATTCTCACCTTTTATCCAAAATAAGGATGCCACTGGCATTGGTTCATGATTTCACATTATTATCCTCAAAGTCCATTTTAATTTTAATAACGTAATATTTAACCGTTATATTCCATTTTATTATGCAATAAATGCAATTGTTGAATTTGATACTCCAATTAATTTATAAATCCTGCTTTCTATTATCTATATCAACAAAGGTCCAATTAATTTATTTTATAATACATTTGAATTATAATACATTTCATTAGTGCATGCTTCATTTCTTATAAATTCCCCTTTTATTAACTAGAACACTTTAACACAACAAAATAATTAATTTAGATTTATTTCAATCGATTTACATTCTTAACTTAATATACTCAATAAATGGTTAACCTAAATAATTGTTACCCTTTTACATTCAAATTCAATCACAACCATCATTAACAACAATGTTTCCATAGATTTAGATTTAATTAAATAAATTAGATGAATGGGTAAAATTTTGTAATTATCCCAATTGCCAAATATATATGCATAAATAACTACTTATTATTATGAATTTCATTTATTACTTTACTAGTTGCCTTTGTCTTCTTATATCCTATTTACTACCAACTTTCTATTTAGTTATAGTTTATCAATATATAAATACCTAGGCAAAATCAAGTTCTTGTCTTACCTGTTATTTCAATTAAATCGGGTATGCGCAAATAAATTGTTTATTAACTTATTCCTACAAAATTATTTACATACATTCAGTTCCAAATTTTATAGAATTAAATTCTAATTATTTACCACTTCTTAATCCATCAATTATATATTCTATCCAAACATGCATTTAAAACTTTTTATTTAAATAAATTTATTCAATGTTGACATCCACTAAATAAAATTTACTTTCATTTATATAGTTGTAATTCAATTCAGTTATTATTTCATTAATACTATTTCCGATTTATATCTTCCAGTATTAATTTCACACACCAATTTAATCAACAAATTATAACTTATACCCACAAACGCCAATTTACGTTATTTCAATCTATTGCCATATAAACATTTAAATTGTTAACCTTTAATTACAGTTACTATATCTAATTCCTACATTTACTCGAATAAAATCTTAAGACTTCTATCTCTTTCTAAATTTGATTAGAAATCATATTAAATTAACTCATTTAATATCATCGAATTTAACGGGTCATTACACTCTCCCCCACTCAAAACTTTTCGTCCCCGAAAAGGAAAAAGAAGGGAGAAGAAAGAATTAAATAACAATACATCTTATTCAAAATATTTAACTTATAAACAGTAATTTACTAAATTTATTACCTTAAATAAAATATACCCGTTTTATAATCATTATATCCTTTTATACTTAAATAATTAAAGTTTGGAAAACATTTTCAACATAATTCTAAGTCCAAAATTTACGGAAAATTTTGGCAGTCTCCTTTGTACGGAGAGGCTCGGGAGAAAATAAAATATTTAATATAACAAATATCATATATAATTGTGACAGCCTGCAAATCCGTACCTCTTGATTCAACACTATTCTACCTCTATTAACTCAAGTGGCACAGAATTACGAACCATT
The DNA here is from genome assembly GCA_030765085.1 of Allium cepa. Lineage (NCBI taxonomy): Eukaryota > Viridiplantae > Streptophyta > Magnoliopsida > Asparagales > Amaryllidaceae > Allium > Allium cepa. The sequence continues at coordinate 13,251,594 of CM060942.1, forward strand.
AGGGTTAAAGAAGAAGAGATAGAAGAAGAAGAAGAAACTAAACAATATTATTTAATTAATAAAATTCTCGATAAAACAGATTATGCAAACGAACTCCAATTCTCACGTTCCAATAGGCAATTATAAGGTTTTTCCGCGTTTCGGACACAATGGAACAGGTTTCGTAAGCTAATTCGGTCGTATGCGCGAGTTACAGAATTAAACGATCAATTTAAAATTAAATCGATCAAAACGATTTCGATGCGTTTCGAGCTGCCACGGGCAAACGACAACTCCGATTGCTACGAAAATTGAAATCCGGTAATAACTAACTATTACGGATCCAATGAAATTGGTTTCGTCGAATTCCGAGACTGTGCCCCGGAAGGCTATTTTAACTCGTCTATTAAATTAAGCGATTTTCGGAATCCAAACAATATCATAACCAAGTACTAGGGAAGCAATCGATCACTTTAGAAACTCGAAAATGAATTCTAATGATGTGGCCAGCATCATCAGGATTATTTTCCAACGACTGAAGTGAGTTCAATGCTTCTTACTTTCCCAAATTCATTTCAAACAGTTTTCCATTCAAAAATACTTCCCAAAACAATATTCCATTATTGCCTTCAAATATATTGGAAAACATTTCAAACACATTGGAAAACATTTCAAACATTACAAAGATTTTAAATTTCCAAACCTTTATTTTCAATCTATTTAAAATCTTTGTCAAAACTTCCGGGATTTAAATTCTGGTTTAATTTAAATTTAGTTATTCTCTTTTGTATAATTTATACTCACAGAATTTATTTCGTTATCACCATTTCCAATTTTAGATTCTTATATTTGATTATAGTATTAACAACCAATCATCCAAATTTATATAATTTCAGAAAATTATTTCTTTTATATAAAAATAATTTTGGGTAAAATTATTTCATTTACCCACTTCAAAAATATTACTATGTCGGTTTATCTTGTTTAAGAGTTTAGAAACCCCTATCGATACGGTTATACTTCCCGCACTGACCAGAATTCATAAACACTCAATCGATAAGTCAACACAGTATAAAAACAATTTTATATTCACTAACAAGTACGCTCTCATATCTATTAATATGCTCAACTCATTATAGAGTACTATCGACTCTGATTAATGAGTAATTTCCCCACCAAAGCCTAGGTTGTCGCCAACCTAAGCTCTGATACCAAGTGTGACAGCCCGCAAATCCGTACCTCTTGAATCAACACTATTCTACCTCTATTAACTCAAGTGGCACAGAATTACGAACCATTAGGGTTAAAGAAGAAGAGATAGAAGAAGAAGAAACTAAACAATATTATTTAATTAATAAAATTCTCGATAAAACAGATTATGCAAAAGAACTCCAATTCTCACGTTACGATAGGCGATTCTAAGGTTTTTCCGCGTTCCGGACACAATGGAACAGGTTTCGTAAGCTAATTCGGTCATATGCGCGAGTTACAGAATTAAACGATCAATTTAAAATTAAATCGATCAAAACGATTTCGATGCGTTTCGAGCTGCCACGGGCAAACGACAACTCCGATTGCTACGAAAATTGAAATCTGATAATAACTAACTATTACGGATCCAATGAAATTGGTTTCGTCGAAATCCGAGGCTGTGCCCCGGAAGGCTATTTTAACTCGTCTATTAAATTAAGCGATTTTCGAAATTATCGAAATCACTCAAAATTTCCACTTTTTAAAATTTTATTAACTTAACAATAATTCATATTGAATTTATAATCACATTAGAAATCATTCTGGCACATTCTGGACTTAAATCGAATTAATTGCAATATTTAATAATGTTAAATTCATTTTAAATTAATATAAAATTCCAAATATTAATTTATCAACTTTAAAATCCTTCTAAAATTCCAACCACACTATTTAATGACCAAGTAGTCTTAAAATAAATTTTAAACTCATTTCCATATCTATTTACACTCCGAACTACCCATTTAACCCAATCCTAATATTAAATTGTTATTATTCCAATTTCAATTTAATTGCCATACATGAAATTCAAACAAAGTTTATTAATCTAACCAAATTCTTTTACTTAAAATTTCAAATAAAAATCCATATTCAACATTTAAAATGAATTAATGTTCAAATCTGGCGACCCAAAATTCCGGGTCGTTACAATAATATTCAAACTTATTATATCCCAACCCGGGAAAAAAATATACAAAATAGCGCTATAACCGTAATCCGAAGCGTACCTATTTGTTGGGCAAATTTACGCTTATTATTATGGAACCAAAAGCAGTAGTAGTTGCTTCCATAACCTGCATTTTACTTATAAAAATCCAAAGGTTTAACAATTTATCACAAGTGAAAAATTTAAGTGGTTACAATCACTAACAACAAAGAGTACAACGACCATCAATTTCAACAAACCGTATACACAACAAAACAAATAATCATTCAATCAAACAAGCAAATAGTTGTTCGGGTTCAAAACTTGAAATGGTACGGAATGAAAAATAACTATCAAGTGCATCATTTACTCAACAGTTTTAGATGGGACAAAATAGATTATTTATTCATCCAACAACTTCAAATTTCCTTACCCAACCAACCTTAAATCAAACAATAACAATTCAAACCAACAAATCAAATGAACTCATTATAAATTTTTATTTCATACATTAGCTGTTTGATCTTTTCATTCATATAACTGTTTATCTTTTATTTTCATTCATATACCACATAAATTATCTTTTTATAATCTACATTTATTTCTAACAACTTTTAAATTTATTTACTCATCAGTGGTTGTTTCCTTTATTTTACTTATTACTTACAGTTATTCATTTTTATTTATTCGGGTTATGCAAGTTTCTTTTATTTGTATTACATTTAATGCACTTCTCAATTTAAATCATTTATTAAAAGCTTACATTCTATTATATTTAATTATAGTAACCCTTTTTAATTACACTTAAATTCTTAACCTTATAACCACCATTCTTATAAATAAAGGATTTTAGTAATTTATTACTTAGGGTTTGCAGTCATTTATTTATATTACCTACTTTCTATCATACTTAAGTTAATATCCCTACACATCAATCCTTATTTATTAAAGAATTTCGTTTTATTTACTTAAGCTTAAAATCACCTATTAATAATGCTTACCTTTTTTTTAGTAAAATTTCACTTATAACTTAAGTTTATACTACTTAATTCTTATTTATAATAGCAATTCATTGAATACTTCATTATTTCCAAAACTTCTACTTGTATAATATTCTATCCCAATCTCTTATTTAACATTTCAACTTTTCATATTTGGTAAGTTATTTATGTTAAAGAAAATGCAAAAGAACTTATACAAGTTTTATCTCATCTTTTAAATTAACTTTAATGTTCAATAAATCTTTAATTTTTCCCTTATATGTTAAAAATTTAACTTTCTTTATAGCTTAGCATTTTAGTCTCTTATTTTATTTAGGGTTTCAATTATTAATTAAATTCTGTTTCATTACCATAATTGAAACAATTAATTAATGGAAATTTAAAAATTAAATACCGGGTTCAATTTCAAAATAAAAAGAAATAAAAAAAATAGATAAATAATTTCTTACAACTTTTATATCTCAATTATATTTAGAACAATTAAAATTTTAGATAATTTCCAAAATAAATCTGCAGTAGAATTTACTACAGTGGCCTTTCCCCTTCGAAACTCGAAAATGAAAGTCGATGATGCGGCCGCCATCACCGAAATTATTTTCCAACGACAGAGAGGAAAGTACAAAATTTATTTCTTCAAAATCTTCTTTAAAAAAATTCATCCAAATAATACTAAATATTTTTATAAGAAAATACTTATAAACCAAATCATTATATCTCATAAATCCTTTGAAAGCAGATTTTCAAAATTCCGGACTTAAGTTCTAAAATCTCCAATTTGATTTATTATAATTTCAACTTAGCTACAATTATTATAAATATTTTTTATCACCTAACACCCAATCTATAGCAACCAAATATATATATCTTTATAAAATATATTTTTATATATAGAAAATATAATAGGAAAAGTTATTTCATTCACCTATATTAAAACAGATATTATGTCGGTCTGTCCTATTAAGTGTTTTGAAATCCCTATTGATGTCATAGCGTCCCATGCACCAACCAGAATTTATAAATACAAAACGGAACAGATTAACACAATATCAAAATCTTTTTATAACACTAACAAATACGTTCTCTCATATATATATATACACTCAGCAACTCCCATAGGGTATTACTACCCTATTAACAAAGAGTCAAACCCCACAAAGCCAAGATTTATCGCTAATCCAAAGCTTTGATACCAACGGTAACATCCCGCCTTTTCGCACACTTTAAACCGACACACATGACGATTCAAACCATACGGAAGGGCGGATTGTTATGGGGTAAATAAGAAAAAAAGAGAAGAAATAAAACAAAACAGAATCTCACAGCGGAAGGATAAAATATAATAATAAAATGTATAGTTTATAAATCTGTTTACAAAACATTTATATACTACATATCAGAGTTACACATACCAATAACAATGCAGCGGAATTAAATGGTGTAGTGGAATAATATAGTAGATACTAGTAATACAAATCTTCGTCTTCGTCCTCCAGAGCTAAATCCTCAAATCCTGAAATGCTCGGACTGACCCGAGCGAATTGAAAAGACAAAACACTCGAGTCAGAACTAAAAGATCTTATGTGAGTTAAATCAACAGGAGTAAATATGAGTGCAGTAACTCAAGAGATGCTCGGGATTTACATCTCCTAAGGATCCGTTAAACTATTTACTATGTAGTATATTGCGCTATTATAATATTGTCTAATTGTAAAATAAACTTACTTTTTAATAGCGTTAAGGGGTTACCCATATAGCCCTTAACACAGAATATATTCCCATAGTCTATACAGTACCGTAATCTCCCCCGTACTGGGCGTCGTCAGAGGGCACTCCATAGGTATGGTACAAAACAAAACTCGTAGTAAAGGCTCGGTATGGTAGGTGACACGGCACAACTAGGCAATGCCAGGGTAGATATACCAATTGCTATCCGGGCTGGTGGAAACGCGTAGCCGCAGTTACCGCCCACCTCGAACAAACTCCCCCAAAATCAAAAATAAAAGTGGCCACTGAATCAATCCAAAGTCAAAGTATAATATCGAAGAGGAGCGTCCGATCAGAGGTATGACCTCATTGGCCCAAGAATCACTCCTGTTTTAGCCACTTTATGCCAACTCACGGGAGTCGGGTCCACGTATTTACCTTACAGGAAACGTCGCCACCACCTACTTCATTCTGGAATCTCCACCGCGTACACGGTTAGTCAAAGTGGTTTTCGGTATCGACAGAGAGTATGTCCATATCCGATCCCGGTCTCTTTGCCAACCCATCGTTATTATAACACCGCGGTCATTTAAAAATAGTTTATACTTTAAAACCAGAATAAAATTTTCCATTTCAAAACTATGAATACGATATCAATTTAAACCCAAAACAATATGATATCATTTTATCTCAAATATAATTCTTTTCCAAAATCATGCTGGTTTAAAATTTAAAATATCTAGAAACCAAATATTTGAAATATACTTTCAAAGCATAATATTTCGAAATTCAAAAATTTAAAACCATAACTTCTAAAACTTGAATGGTTTTGATATTCAACGAATGTAAAATAAATGGTTTAACTTTAAAGTTACTTTGTAAAGAAAAATAATTTCCATGGGTTTTCAAATATATTTCTTTATTTAAAGTTTAAACCATAATTTAAATATCACTTCAAGTTCCGAAAACCCCTTCAATTTCTATATATATATATATATATATATATATATATATATATATATATATATATCCATTTGGAGTCTTAATATTTCAAAACTAAAGTTGGATTTTCTTCTTTCAACAATTAATATTCTATTATTTAGTCTTGAATATTCATATAAATTCCATAAATAAAACTCCAATTTCTAGCAATTAAATATTTTCTCAAATTTACTTTATAGTAGAATTTTCATTTTTAATTCATCTTGGAAAATCCAGTTATAAATATCATACCATAAAATTTCCAAACTTAAACATATAAGATAAATTTCCAAATTCCATTTTCTCAATTTTTCATTTTTATTCAACAGGTTTATACATAACTTAATTTTCAAATTTTTAACTTCATATGTATATATATCGAAGAATAATATTTTATAAAATATCAAAATCAAATTTTTATAAACCGTATCCCATCCAAACCATAGAAATCACTTTAAAATAATTTATATATAGACCACGGTGCCTGTATATAATTTTCTATCCTATGGTCAAGTGATACGGATATTTATCATTTCAATCCGCAATTTAAAAATAAAATTTTGCGGTTGTATATCATTTCAAACCACAATCCCGAATGAAACGAAAAATGCATGATAACTTGCAGTTTAATGATATAAAATAAAACATCCATTCATCAACATCATCCATCATCCAAATCACAATCATCATCCAATAATAATTCAATATCAATATATATTTGATAATATATATCAGGTAATAACTGGCGGTTATATTCAAAAATAAATTTAATCAACTATTAAACTAACAATTTATATTTAGTAATAAATTTATAACTGTTTACTAGCAGTTCCTATGCAAATAAATAAATTCTAACTGTCAATTAATATGCAATAAATAAAATAAATTAACAGTTAAATTAAATAACGCGATTTAGCAAATATGATGAACAAAACATGCCAAACAGTTATAAATAAATTTCTACTCATATCTAAAATAAATTTAACAAACATAAAAACTTTTAGAAGTTGTGAGTGGGTTAAAACACTCACCTTTTTGAATTTACATCGAATTTAAATCCGATTTAGACCCAAAATTCGACGGTGTCCAAATTGGTCCAAACCAGCGTCAAGGGATCCGGAATTTAATTATGATCCTAACAAAAGAAATTTTACACGAAACAGATAACGTAAGGGAAAGTTATTAGAGTTAAACGAGTTGAAAAATCAAATCAAATTAAAAACAAAATAAAGTAAACTAACTCAAGCAAGGGCCACGTCATCAACAATCATCTTCCTAGAATCATGTACGCAACCGAAACCCTACCTACTGTACATCGCGTTCTCATTTGAACCGTCGCCGTCCTCTTCAAAACAAATCGCCGCCTCCACATCAACTTACGCCTCAATCCACTCGCGCCACAAACTCCTCAGCCTCGGCCGCCCCTTCCACTGCCGTGCGCACGAAAACCGAGGCCAGAACCTCCCCCGCCGCCGCGAGCTTTAGCTCTAGATCCTGGCGAATTTGTGCACCTATCCGATGAATCGAACCGATGGATCGGCTTCTCTAGTCACCATCTACGCCCTCATGCCTTCCGATCGAGCCAACTCTAAAGATCCGCCGTTAAAACCCACAACCATACATGAACAGCCGAAACTGTTTTGAATTTTTCTGGACGAACGAACAACTTAATCGAGAAACGAATCCCGGATCTGTGACGTATATATCGACAGCTACAACATATATTTTTTTGAGAATTTTTTGAGGACTTTCAATTTTAGGCTTTGGATTTGATTTGAATTTTGAATTTGGATCTAAAATTGTTTGTTGCCATTGAAGAAGAGGAGTACAGAAGTTCCTAGACATATCGAAATGAGGGATAGAGGCTGCTAGGGTTTATAACAGCCTATTTATAGACAACTGCAATAGAATAGGTGGGTACGAACTATAAACGTTCTAAACGGTAGTTGGCCCAAAAAGCTCGTTCTGACCCTGGAACAAAATTTGTTAAACCCATATATCCAGATAGGTAATTTAAAATATTCTGAATGCGATGGAAAAAGTTTCACGTCAAAATTTGATCGTATGAAGAAGTTATGCTGAAAACAAAATTTTCAAATCGATTTCAAATTGATTTCAATTAACTCGATTTCAAGGCGTTTCGCGTTCGTACGATCAAACGACAAGTCCGATTGATACGAAACTTGAAACCCTACAATAATTCACCGATACGGATCCGATGAAACTGGTTTCGTCGAAATCAGAGTCTATAGCCAAAATTTCTATTTTTATAATAATTAAATAAATAAAAATAAATTATAAAAATCCAAATTTTATATCTAAATTCTAAAATTGGCCAAATTTATCGCTTATATATTTCATAATCAATTTTAAATGATTTAACAAGTTTAGATGTGAATTAAAAGTTTATAAGTCTATCCATTGCAGTGTAAATTTCTCCACTTATATTTATGAGTTATAAATTAAATTCTCAAAAACCCATTTATTAGATTTTCAACTTTTATATTCTCACCTTTTATCCAAAATAAGGATGCCGCTAGCATTGGTTCATGATTTCACATTATTATCCTCAAAGTCCATTTTAATTTTAATAACGTAATATTTAACCGTTAAATTCCATTTTATTATGCAATAAATGCAATTGTTGAATTTGATACTCGAATTAATTTATAAATCCTGCTTTCTATAATCTATATCAACAAAGGTCCAATTATAAATAGAATTAGCATTAGCTTCATCTTATAGAATTAACTACTCCAATTACAAAACAAATCTACGCTAACTGCACAATTTAAATCAATTAATTGTAATTGAGTCTACATTAAACGTTATAAATTATAAATTGGAACCTAAATAAATTCGTTTATTGATTTAAAAATCTTTCTATTCAGTAAATGGACATTTTATGTGTATAAATAACATTTGAATTATAATACATTTCATTAGTGCATGCTTCATTTCTTATAAATTCCCCTTTTATTAACTAGAACACATTAACACAACAAAATAATTAATTTAGATTTATTTCAATCGATTTACATTCTTAACGTAATATACTCAATAAATGGTTAACCTAAATAATTGTTACCCTTTTACATTCAAATTCAATCACAACCATCATTAACAACAATGTTGCCATAGATTTAGATTTAATTAAATAAATTAGATGAATGAGTAAAATTTTGTAATTATCCAAATTGCCAAATATATACGCATAAATTACTACTTATTATTATGAATTTCATTTATTACTTTACTAGTTGCCTTTGTCTTCTTATATCCTATTTACTATCAACTTTCTATTTAGTTATAGTTTATCAATATATAAATACCTAGGCAAAATCAAGTTCTTGTCTTACCTGTTATTTCAATTAAATCGGGTATGCGCAAATAAATTGTTTATTAACTTATTCCTACAAAATTATTTACATACATTCAGTTCCAAATTTTATAGAATTAAATTCTAATAATTTACCACTTCTTAATTCATCAATTATATATTCTATCCAAACATGCATTTAAAACTTTTTTATTTAAATAAATTTATTCAATGTTGACATCCACTAAATAAAATTTACTTTCATTTATATAGTTGCAATTCAATTCAGTTATTATTTCATTAATACTATTTCCGATTTATATCTTCCAGTATTAATTTCACACACCAATTTAATCAACAAATTATAACTTATACCCACAAACGCCAATTTACGTTATTTCAATCTATTGCCATATAAACATTTAAATTGTTAACCTTTAATTACAGTTACTATATCTAATTCCTACATTTACTCAAATAAAATCTTAAGACTTCTATCTCTTTCTAAATTAGATTAGAAATCATATTAAATTAACTCAATTAATATCATCGAATTTAACGGGTCATTACACGAAAAATTTCATGTTTCTACTTATTTATTACATACCTACCTTCAGTCCTTGCATTAATTCTCATAAACATTACATTATTGATATCCAAATTTGATTTAGTAGACCAATTTATTACAACTTTACCTACATTAACACTATTTCCCTTATTTTTGTTATTATTTCATACGTAAATCACAAGTTTACATTGCTTTATACTATCTTATGAAACCAATATACATTTCTAGTACTTTATTACATTTATTGTTACTTTAAATTTACATTAATAAAACGTTAAATTTAAGATTTATTTAGTTGGTTACCAAAGTTTATTTGACCCATTAAATAAATAACAACTTATATTAATTGTCACCTATTTTCTTCTATTTGCATTTAGAAGTTTTTTACCTATCAACCCAGGTTATTATTCTACATATATAACACTAATTTTATTCCATCTCCATTTATTCATCATTGATTCATTGATTAATTCAACCTTTACATTTATTTTCTTATATTAATTTATTACCAGTTGTATCCTCTTACATTGTTTTTAATTATTGCAAATTCATTCAATTTACATAATACAGCTTTAACTAACTTACATTAACATGATCGCCTTAATTTACATTCAGTTACCCTTAATCCATATATTATTTCACACATTAATACACTTACTACATTTGTTTTTATTATATTCTATTTAAAACTAAGCCATAACATTTGAATTATTTTATTAAGTTGGAATGTTCATTCTTCCCAACAATAACCATTTATTACATTATAACTTTACAATTTTAATAAATTCATTAATTGTCATTTCGTTCATCATATAAATTATTATTAACCATAATAAGCATTGTTACGTTTTAATTCACTTATTATTTCATTAAAAAGTTACATAAATTTACTTCTCCAAATATTAAATCACAAAGTCCTATTTAATTTACCATTGCTACATTTTTTTACATTTGCTTCCTAATAAACTATATATTTTTTGTTTCTTCTAAATTTAATTACTCAATTTTAAACAAAATAACCAAACTTAATTATTGAAAATTTACGGGTCTTTACAGCGGCATAATTCTTTAACGCTTACCTTCAATCACAGATTCACAGATAAATGTATCATAGATAAAATAAATAAATAAATTATACACAGCTCAATTCACAAAATAGAATATTATAGTCCAGAGATAACAATCAATTCAAGGCATTTCATACAACGCATACATTCATAGACAATCCAAACATTCAATAATCATTTATAAAACAAGATTAATTTATTGTTTAATCCTAAATTAATTCAATTTAATTACATTAAATTAATTTCTCTTGAATTAATTATCAAATCTTGATTTAATTTATTTACATATCATTTGATATTAATGAAATTAATCAAACTTAATTATTTATCTTAATGACGAGACAATCCAAATGATAAACAGATATCAATGACGCGATTATCCGATCAAAAGTCGATACAGACACTGATATACGTTGCTATTCCGTACGGAAAAATCCTAACGGAGCTAGAAACGTCCGAAATTTGTGAAACGAATTACACAGTCTTATTCAGAACTTTCTAAATAAATTTTCTCATGTTGACATATTTAAATTTTGGAACACTTTTATTATCATCAATTTTTTTGATTGGAATTGAAATAAAATTACACTATAAAATAAACTTCAATATTATCAGATGAAAATTTACAATTCGTTATGTTTAAATAGACGTATTTCAAATATAAAATTTTTATCTCAAAATATTATTATTTAAATTTCACAAAATTCAATTAATTAAATAAATAAAACCAATAAAATTTATGGGTCATTACACTCCCCCCCACTCAAAACTTTTCGTCCCCAAAAAGGAAGGAGGTAGGAGAATAAAAAACCAGAAAAGAAAACAGACTAGAGCAAAAGAAAACGATTAATTTAAACCAACAAATTTCATTAAAATAAAATAATATTCAATAATTGATTTTAAATTCAAGGTATTTTCATTTAGCTGATTTAACTTCTAGTTATTAATTCCCTCAAAACAACTTTATTTATTTATCTCATTTATCATTCAATTAACTTATTATACTACTTATCGCTGTTAATATTTTTAGTTAAAATTTAAGCGTATAACATTTATTTTAACCACTCAAATTTTATTTTTAAAATCCTTTTTATGTTGTATATTATCAAATTACATTGTTAACTTCTAATAATTAAGGTAAATTATATTGGAATGCAATAAAGTATTATACAAATAAAATTTTCTTAATTCAATTATCCAAGCTTACATATTTATTTAAAATTTTGGTTTCATTTTATAATGGTAATTACCCTTTAAATAAACTATAAGAATTAAATTTCTAATTATCTTCAAACTATTTTAGAGATAAATAAATATACACTACATATCAAATCGAATTTTAAATCACATATCACACATATTATAAATCAAGTCATATTTTAGAAACCCAAATCAATTCAACTCTCCAAAGCAAGACTGTAGCAAAATTACAGAATGTTCTCTTCACTTCGAAACTCAAAAATGAAATTTGATGATGCTGTAGTCATCACTGAAATTATTTTCCAACGACGAAGAAAAGAGCTCTGATTTAACCAATTAAAATTCTTTGAAGCAATTTCTACCTGAAATACTTCAAATAATACATCGTTTAAAACTTTAAATACAAAGTTTGAAATCATCGGAAATTAAATTCTTAGTTTCTTGTTTTAAATTCATTTAAATTTCCAATTTAATTTATAGCCATGTTTTATAATTCACTTATTTATATATGAAACAAAGACTAATGGGTACAAGCTACATACAAAGTCAAGTAATATATCTTGATGTCCAATTCAATTACTATCAAAATTCAGAAAATTATACTTATATATAGGTATAATATAATTATACAAAATTTATTTTATTTATTAAATTTGAAAACTACATTGTGTCGGTTTACTCTGTTCAAGTGTTTTGGAGATCCTATCGATAGCGTTGATCAGACGAATCGATCGAAAACCCAAATCAACATTAATAACTCAAACAATACAAAATATAAAACAATTTAAATATAGATTTACAAATACACTATAGATGAACAGATTTTCAAAGAAAGGGTAGAGATTCAAATTTGATTAACTCAAATCAACATATAAGTTGGAACAAAAGTTAAGATGATTAACTAACCAAATAAGGAAATGGATAAGCTTATATAAATCTCAGGCAACCTTAACCAGGTCAACCGTGCATCAAAAATTGGATCAAATGTGGAATTTTGAGGTAAATCCACATTCGATCTCAAGATATAGAATTCGGGATGACAAGAGAAACTGGCATCTAACCGAGGATATATAGAAATCTCCGGTGAATCAATGCTTATTGTAAAGGAGTTTCCCCCTTTACATGTCATTCGAAGTGGAGTTATGGGATACTCCAGAATCAAACGAAGATGAATAGTGGGGGAACAAGGATGAAATTTGGAACCGCAAGGAACGTTTCAAAATTCAAAGGAAATAGAGTGAAAGAGAAAGAGAATCAAACTTGAACGAAAGTGGTTCTTTGAATAAATTTACCATATATGCTAAGTTTTGTCTAGAGCCAAAGCTCTGATACCAACTGTAACGACCCGATATTTTCAACCATTCGCATCCGTACATGTCGGACTTGAATCGCTCAAAATGCCGAATTGTTAATTATAAATTAGGTAAATCTCATAATATACAACAAATAAGTAAATCAAAGAATCACAGACACAGAGTAACATAATGCGGCAGGAGAAAAGAGAATAGTAGTTCATAAAGCTACAATATATATAACAGAGTTAAATAAGTTACAATAGAAGTTCAATTACAATAGTCAATTACAAGATCAGAATACATCACTAGAATCAACTGAATAACTGGAATCAACTGGATAATTGAAAGTTAAATAGATAGCTGGATCTCCAAGTGAAGCTACAACTTCGAAGGTGAGTCTCTAATGCTGTATCACTCATTCAGACCCGAGCGTAAAGCAAAACACAAACACTCGAGTCAGGATTAACATTCTTATGTCAATAAATCCAACTCAAGTGAAATAATAGCTGAAATACAAGTAACTCAAAAGGTGTTTGGGATAACCATCCTCTAAGTATCCGTTAAACTATTTACTACGTAGTAATATTTTTCTATTATAATAATGTCTAGTAAAATAAACTTACATTTAAATAGCGTTAAGGGTTACCCACATAGCCCTTAACACGTAATAGTCTCAGTAGTCCATCCAGTATCATGGTCCCCCCTGATCGGGATGCCACCAGAGGATACTCCATGAGCTACGGGAGAAAACCAAACTCGTACAAGGCGTGCTAGGGTAGGTGACACGACACAACGAGGCAATGCCTGGGTCGATATACCAATTACGATCCGGACTGGTGGTGATGCATAGCGCGCAGCTACCGCCCACCTTAAGCCACGCCCCAAAAATTAAAAGGGCCCCAATCAATCACAAAGTAATAGAATGGTATAGTAGAAGTGTGTCCGATAAGAGGAGGTACCTCACTGGTTCGGAATCACTTCAATTTTGGCCACCTTATGCCAACTCTCGGGAGTCGGGTCCACGTATATACCTCAACAGAACGTCGCCACCATCCTACTTCATTCTGGAGTCTCCACCGCGTACACGATTGTTAAAGTGGCTTTCGGAGTTGGCAGAGAGTATGACAACTACCAATCTCGGTCTCTTTAACAACCAAACGTTGTTATAACACCGCGGTCATTTCAAAATATTATATACTTTAAAACCAAATTATCACTGCCATTTCAAAACTATATCAATACGATATCATTTCCATTTCAAAACCATATCAATACGACATCATTTTCATTTCAAATACTTCCTTTTTCAAAATCATAGCACTTTCAAAGTTATAACACTTCGAAATCAAAACACTTGAAATTATAACACTTACAAATCATAATACTTTGAAAATCATAACTTTGAAACATAAATTCCACCACTTAAATGGTGTTGATATTAAAATACTTTATATAATAAAATAACTTCTTCAATTTCACAACTCGATTCCAAACAACTCGATTCCAAAATTTTAAATTTAACCAAATCTCAAATCAAAAATTTCAATTCAATTCAGTTTCCAAATAAACTGTTCTATGTTATATCAATTTCAAAATAGATTTGATTCACAAAATAAACCATTTCAAATTCATTATATTTCCAATCTTAAATATTCAATATTTCAAAACTAAATTTGATAATTCATATATATATATATATATACACATACATATAAATACATACACCAAATTCACTCTACCATTATTTATTTTGAAATATTTACTTAATACATCGAATATCCTTTATATAAAACTCCAAATTTCAATTATTGAATATTTCCTCAATTTATTTAAACTTGATATACTCAATTAAATCACCTTAAACCAGGATTAAGTTATAAAACCGTATTCTTTTAAAATCCCAATTTCAATAAATTCCAAATGGATTCTTATTAGGTATAATTCTTAATTAAATAAAATTTCAAATCAATTTCAGAACTATCATCTCAACCTTAATTTATAAAAATCATTATAAACTCTATATTAAGATATAATTTAAATAAATACTTATCCATATTATCTTTCAATTAAACCAACTTTTATTAAACTTATCTCATGTCAACCAAATTTATACATAGCTTAAATCAAGAATTTAACTATAAATATAAAATAGCTTTTATACATTATCTAAAATCAGTATTTACATAAAACCCTATTTTCCAAAACCGTAGAAATCAATTTCAGAATATATATATGTGTGTGTGTGTGTGTGTGTATGTATATATATATATATAGACCGACAGTGTTTGTATATAATTTTCTATCCTATGCTTAAGTGATACGAATATTTATCATTTCAATCCGCAATTTATATATATGTATATATATATATATATCATTTCAACCCGCAATCCCAAAGTTCATTTCAATTTAAAATCGCTTGGGTCTATCATTTCAACCCTTAACGATTTTCTCCTATTCTAAAGTCTGTTCAGGTATGTATCATTTCAAGCCATAGTGAATTCTATCCTAATAAAGAACTTGTAGAGTGATAACAGATATGATAAAAATATAACTAGCATATATCATTAATATAAATAACAGATAATGGTGTCAGATGTCATAGGTAAACAGATATAGATAACACCATATATAGAGCAATGTAAATAACTAACAACAGCATATTTTAATTGTCGTTTCAATTGAAATCAAATTTAATAAATATAAGAACGCTAATCGTGAGTGATTTCTCACCTTTCCAGGCTAGAGAAGTTTGTCAACAGAACAAGCTACGAATTCCAAAACAAAGCAAGATCGAACGCGAATTGGATGAACAAAGCTGATAAATTGGAATAGACGAAATCAAATCAGAGCTGGATCGATGAAGATAATTGGTATAGGTGAACAATATATAACTACATATATATACATATTTTAAATACTACCACATTTTTAAATTAAATATATATACACACACACACATTTCAAAATCATTGTTTTTAAATGAAACATTCATATTAAAAATCAAACATATATAATATATATCTATTTATTTCTTTCTAATCAATATTATTATAAACTAACATACACATAGACTTTGAAATCAACAATATATATATGTATAACACATATAAGCTGACACACACACACATATATATATACACTTATATATATATATATATACTAACAGATTGCAACATATTTTCTTTTCTTTATAAGCTGAATATAAACATAGACTGACAAAATGTGTAACGACCCGAAAATTTCGTTAACTAAATTTGTCATATTTTCTATAATTTTAATAAAATGAATGTTAGGAATTTGGTGTTGCCATTTGTTCTTATTAAAAGTTAACAATTTAAAATGAGATTTCCAATTCAATAAAATAATGTAAATATTGTGGTTTAAATTTTGAATGGAATATGTGAAAACAAGAGTAATTATAGAACAATATGTTATTTATTTAGAGTATTGAATAAAAAAAAATTAGCCAATTTTAATTAATGGTAATAATGCGATATAAGATAATAAATTTGATCTCAATGCGATAACCATTTAATGAAGGTAATGAAACAGGATTTAGAAAAATGTATACTAGGTATAAATCAAATAGAAGGAAACAAACGTATATATCGAATTGATTTATGAATAAATACTTTGGATAGTAATTGAATGTACAGTAATGGTAATTTAAAACCTATTTATAGTAAGACTGCATAAGATTCAGTAAATTAAGTGGTGGAAAGATTTTTCCTAGATATACTTTGAAGATGTGAAATTAAAGGTGAATATTAAAATTGGTTAATGTAAAATAACATTGATTAACCGTAAATGGGAATAAATTTGAAAATAAAAATTTATGTTAATACAAGTGGATCAATTATAAACTTAAATGAAACATTCCAATTTAATAAGAGGTATTCGAATGTTATGTTTTATTTAAAGGTGATAATTGGATTTAATTGGAACTTGTGTATGTTGGATTATATAGGAAAGGAGTATACAAAAACTGTGAATAGTAGAGTAGCAACTGAAAAGGAAGAAATTGAAATAAGGGCAATAAACATTGTATAAATTAATAGTAATAAATGCAAACATTGAATTGTAATAAATATAATTAATATTACAAGTGGGTGAAAGTAAAGATAAGGGTTAAAAGTGTTGGAATAGGTATACTAGAATAACTATAAAGTGTAAATGTACGTATTTATAGCAACATGAATTATTGAAGGAAAATAATTGGTAAACGGGGTTTGGGCTAAGCAAATGTTATTGATTGTTTTGAAACCTTATTTATTATGGGAAATCAATTTAGCATAAGCAAAACCAATGCAAATATCTAAGTTATCAGTAAAGTAATAATAAATAGTAATCAATGCAAATTTAGGTAACAATAGAATGTGAAATTTGGGGAATAGATGCAAAGTATATATGAGTTGCTAAAAGTATGCATAATAAGTGCAAATTTAATAAATCAATGTCCTGTAGAGGTTGGAGTATGGTTAGTAATAAAAGCTTTTAAAGGAAAAACCTTTAATTTATAAATGAAAATCAATGCATTAAATTAGGTGTAACTGAATGCATGTAAATAATTTTGTAAGAATAAGTTATAAACAATTTATTTGCCCATACCCGATTTAATTGAAATAACAGAAAAGACAAGAACTTAATTTGCCTATATATATATATATATATATATATATAAACTATAACTAAATAGAATGATTGGTAGTAAATAGGATATAAGAAGACAAAGGCAACTAGTAAATTAATAAATGAATTCATAATAATAAGTAGTAATTAATGCATATATATTTGGCATTAGTGATAATTACAAAACTTTACCCATTTATCTAATTTATTTAATTAAATCTAAATCTATGGCAACATTGTTTTAATGATGGTTGTAAGTGAATTTGAATGTAAAAGGGTAACAATTATTTAGGTTAACCATTTTGAGTATGTTAAGTTAAGAATGGCAATCGATTGAAATAAATCTAAATTAATTATTTTGTTTTGGTTAATGTGTTCTAGTTAATAAAGGGGAGTTTAAAAGAAATGAAGCATGCACTAATGACATGTGTTATAATTCAAATGTTATTTATACCCGTAAAATGTCTATTTACCGAATAGAAAGATTTTAAATCAATAAGCGAATTTATTTAGGTTCCAAATTTATAATTTATAACATTTAATGTAGAGTCAATTACAAAATTGACTTAAATCGTGCAGTTAGCGTAGATTTGTTTTGTAATTGGAGTAGTTAATCCTATAAGATGAAGTTAATGCTAATTCTATTTATAATTGGACCATTTGTTGATATAGATTATAGAAAGCAAGATGTATAAATTTAATTAAAGTATCAACATTCAACAATTGTAATTATTGAAAATTAAAATGGAAGTTGAGGATAATAAGGTGAAACCATGAACAAATGTTAATGCATCTTTATTACTGGTAAAAGACGAGTATATAAAAGTTTGAAAATCAAAAATAGGTTTTTGAAAACTTAATTTATAATTTCTAAATATAAGGAAGTGGAGAAATTAACACTGCAATGGATAGACTTATCAGCTTTTAATTTACATCTAAATTTGTTTAGATCAATTTGGAAATTAATAAAATTGTGGATATATTTTGAAACATAAACGAAACGTCTAGATTTACATTTGTATATACGTTAAAATAAAATGTAAATGGTAAGGAATTTACTTATTTCCTAAATCCGTAACGTGTGTAACTAATATTATTTATCTTTTGGGACCACTTCCGTTTGCACGTTAAAATTCGTGCACACCTATTCTTTTGCGATCTATCTATAAATAGATGATCAAAAAAACCCTAGCCTCCATCTTCTGTCATTTGTCTGTACGTTCTTTTCTTCAACTCCTTCTCCTCATCAAATGGATGCAAGCCCGGATCTATTTCTATTCAAATTTCAAATGGAAATTCAAACATCTCAGAAAAATTCCAAAAAAATATATGTCATAATTTTCATCAATACGACTCTACGTCTGCTGTTCGTTTCTCAAGACAGTGAACGGTTTTACTAGAAATCGAGGTCAAACGTTGGAAATTCGAAACCCTATATGTGATTTGGGGCTTTTCGATTTAGGAGTCAATCGGGGAAATTGAAAGATGGGTTTTGAAGCACTCATCAAGAGGAGTCGATAGGTGGTAGTCTCGTGGCCTAGCTCGACCGGAGGCGTTGGGAATTTGACAATTAGGGTTTCTAAACCCTAAGTTTATGGTGGCGGCGGCGAGCACTAGGGGGTGCCGCACCCACATCTGAAGGAAGAGGAGACTTAGGCGGTGACGTTGGTGGTCACGGCGTGGCACATGGTGGTCGAACGGCGAGGGAAATCATGGTCAAAGGTCACGGCTGCAGAGGTTGCATGCGTGTTTTGTTACGAACGTAGTCGCGTGTGTTTAAGGAGAAGCTTCTGTTGATGACGTGGCATAGCATATAGGGTAGGTTTGTGTTATTTTAAATTTTGTTTTCATACGTTCAAATCAACATAACTTTCTCTTACGAACTCGTTTTCACACGAGATTTTTTTTATTAGGATCGAAATTAAATTCCGGATCTGTTGGCGCTGGTTTGGAACGATTTGAAGACCGTCGAATTTTTGGGTTTAAATCGGATTTAAATTCGATTTAAATTCAAAAGGTGAGTGTTTTAACCCACTCACAACTTCTAAAAGTTTTTATGTCTGTTAAATTTATTTTAGATATGAGTAGAAATTTATTTATGATTGTTGGCATGCTTTATTCAGCATATCGGTTAATTCACATTTATTTAATTTAACTGTCAATTTAATTCATTTATTGCATATTAATTGACAGTTAGAATATTTTTATTTGCAAATAAACTACTAGTTAAACAGTTATAAATTTAATTGAATATAAAATGTTAGTTAATAACTGTCAATTATTTCTTGTTATATTGTATATATATTGATGGTTGTTAAACTGATGATGTTTGAAATAATTTTGATTGATGATGGGTGAATGGATGTTTTATTGTATATCATTAAACTACAAGTTATCATGCATTTTTCATTTCATTCGGGATTGTGGTTTGAAATGATATACAACCGCAAATTTTATTTTTAAATTGCGGATTCAAATGATAAATATCCGTATCACTTGACCATAGGATAGAAAATTCTATTCATGCACCGTGGTCTATATATAAATTATTTTAAAGTGATTTCTATGGTTTGGATGGGATACGGTTTATAAAATTTTTTAAATTTTGATATTTTATAAATGTTATTCTTCTATATATATACATATGAAGTTAAAAATTTTGAATTTAAGCTGTGTATAAATCGATTAAATAAAAATGGGAAAATTGAGAAATGGAATTTGATAATTCATATTATATGTTTAAGTTTGGAAAATTTTAAGGTATGATATTTATAACTGGATTTTTCCAAGATAAATTTAAAATGAATATTCTAGTATAATTTAATTGAAGAAAATATTTAATTGCTAGAAATTGGAGTTTTATGTAAATATTCAAGACTAAATAATAGAACATTTAATTTGGTTGAACGAATAAATTCCAACTTTAGTTTTGAAATATTAATACTCCAAATGGATATATATATATATATATATATATATATATATATAGAAATTGAAGTGGTTTTGGAACTTGAAAGTGATATTTAAATTTTGGTTTAGACTTTAAATAAAGAAATATATTTGTAAAGCCATGGAAATTATTTTCTTTACAAAGTAACCTTAAAGTCAAACCATTTATTTTATATACCGTTGAATATCCAAACCATTCAAGTTTTAGAAGTTATGGTTTTAAAATATATGAATTTCGAAATATTATGCTTTGAAAGTATAAGTCAAATATTTGGTTTCCAGATATTTTAAATTTTAAAGCAGTATGATTTTGGAAAAGAAATATATTTGGATAAAATGATACCATATTGTTTTGGGTTTTAAGATGATATCGTATTCATAGTTTTGAAATGGAATTTTTATTCTGGTTTTAAAGTATAAACTATTTTAAATGACCGCGGTGTTATAATAACGATTGGTTGGCAAAGAGACCGAGATCGGATATGGACATACTCTCTGTCGATACCGAAAACCACTTTGACTAACCGTGTACGCGGTGGAGATTCCAGAATGAAGTAGGTTGGTGGCGGCGTTTCCTGTAAGGTAAATACGTGGACCCGACTCCCGTGAGTTGGCATAAGGTGGCTAAAACAGGAGCGATTCTCGGGCCAATGAGGTCATTCCTCTGATCGGACACTCCTCTTCGATATTATACTTTGACTTTAGATTGATTCAGTGGCCACTTTTATTTTTCATTTTGGGGGAGTTTGTTCGAGGTGGGCGGCAGCTGCGCGCTGCGCGTTTCCATCAGCCCGGATAGCAATTGGTATATCTACCCTGGCATTGCCTAGTTGTGCCGTGTCACCTACCATACCGAGCCTTTACTACGAGTTTTGTTTTGTACCATACCTATGGAGTGCCCTCTGACGACGCCCATTACGGGGGAGATTACGGTACTGTATAGACTATGGGAATATATTCTGTGTTGAGGGCTATATGGGTAACCCCTTAACGCTATTAAAAAGTAAGTTTATTTTATGAATAGACATTATTATAATAGCGCAATATACTACATAGTAAATAGTTTAACGGACCCTTAGGAGATGTAAATCCCGAGCATCTCTTGAGTTACTCTACTCATATTTATTTCTGTTAATTTTACTCACATAAGATCTTTTAGTTCTGACTCGAGTGTTTTTGTCTTTTCAAATTCGCTCGGGTCAGTCCGAGCGTTTCCGGATTTGAGGATTTAGCTCTGGAGGACGAAGACAAAGATTTGTATTACTAGTATCTACTATATTATTTCACTACACCATTTAATTCCGCTGCATTGATAGTATTGGTATGGGTAACTCTGATATTCATTGTACAAGTAAAATAAAATATTTTGTAGAACAGTTTCATGAACTGTATATTTGATTATTATATTTTATCCTTCTGCTGTGAGATTCTGTTTTGTTTTATTTCTTCTCTGTTTTTTTTCTTATTTACCCCATAAGAATCCGCCCTTCCGTATGGTTTGAATCGTCATGTGTGTCGGTTTAAAGTGTGCGAAAAGGCGGGATGTTACAGTTGGTATCAGAGCTTTGGTTTAGCGATAAACCTTGGCTTTGTGGGGTTTGACTCTTCGTTAATAGGGTAGAAATACCCTATGGGAGTCGCTGAGTGTATATTTATGAGAGAGCGTATTTGTTAGTGTTATAAAAAGATTTTGATATTGTGTTAATCTGTTCCATTTTGTATTTATAAATTCTGGTTGATGCATGGTACGCTGTGTCATCAATAGGGATTTCTAAATACTTAATAGGACAGACCGATATAATATCTGTTTTAATATAGGTGAATGAAATAATTTTGCCTATTATATTTTCTATATATAAAATAAATTTTTAAATGATATTATATATATATATATTTGTTGCAATAGATTGGGTGTTAGGAATAAAATTTATATATAATAGGTAAATAAGATTGAATTTAAAATCAATGAAATTTGGAAATTTTAGAACTTAAGTCCGGGATTTTGAAATTTGCTTTCAAAGGATTTTGAAGTATAATAATATTGTTATAAATATTTTCCGATATAAATATTTCAGCATAATCCGGAAGAATTGTTTTAAAGAAGATTTTGGAGAAAATAAGTTTTGGACTTTCCTCTCTGTTGCTGGAAAATAATTTCGGTGATGGCGGCGGCATCATCGACTTTCATTTTCGAGTTTCGAAGGGGAAAGGCCACTGTGGTAAATTCTATTGCAGATTTATTTTGAAATTATTTAAAATTTTAATTGTTTTAAATATAATTAGAGATATAAAAGTTGTAAGAAATTATTTATCTATTATTTTTAAAATAATTTGAAATTTGACCCGGTATTTAATTCTTAAATTTCCACTAATTAATAGTTTAAATTATTTATTGAAATTAAAGGTAAGTATTATAAATAGGTGATTTTAAACTTAAGTAAATAAAACGGAACTCTTTAATAAATAAGGATTGATGTGTATGGTTATAAAATTTAGTATGATTTAAATGCTACTAGTTGAATAAAATGGAAAGTAGGTAATTTAAATAAATGACTATAAACCTTAGGTAATAAATTAATAAAATCCTAAATTTATAAGAATGGAGGTTATAAGGTTAAGAATTTAAGTGTAATTAAAAAAAGGGTTACTGTAATATAATATAATAGCATGTAAGCATTTATTAAATGATTGAATTTGAGAAGTGCATTAAATGTAATACAAATAAAAGAGACTTAC
Source organism: Allium cepa (assembly GCA_030765085.1). Taxonomy (NCBI): domain Eukaryota; kingdom Viridiplantae; phylum Streptophyta; class Magnoliopsida; order Asparagales; family Amaryllidaceae; genus Allium; species Allium cepa. Next base: position 13,275,201 of record CM060942.1, read on the forward strand.
ATAACCTAAATAAAATAAAAATAATGGTAAGTAATAAGTAGAAATAAGGAAACAACCATTGAATGAGAAATAAAATTTGAAGTTTGTTAGAAATAAATGTAAATTATAAAAAGGAAAATTTATATGGGTTGAATAAAAGAAAGGAAATCAAACAATTAAAGTATGTAATGAATTTATATAAGTTGAATTGATTTGTTGGTTTAAATCGATATTGTTTACTTTATAGTTGGCTGGGTAAGGAAATTTGAAGTTGTTGGATGAATAAATAATCTATTTTTGTCCCATCTAAGACTGTTGAGTAAATGATGAACTGGATAGTTATTTTTCATTCCGTACCATTTCAAGTTTTGAACGCGAACAACTATTTGCTTGTTTGATTGAATGGTTGTTTTGTTTTGCTGTGTATACTGTTTGTCGAAATTGATTGTTGTTAGTAGTTGAAACCATGAAAATATTTCACTTTATATAAATAGTTAACCTTTTTAGATTATATAAGTGAAATGCAGGTATGGAAGCAATTGTTACTGCTTTTGTTTCCATAAATTAAGCGTAATTTGCCCAACAAATAGGTACGTTCCCGGTTTACGTTTTGTAGCGCTATTTTTATATATTTTCCCGTGTTGGGATATACTATTTTGAATATTCTATATGATACTTTGTTATATTTTGGTATTATATTTTCCCGAGCCTCTCCGTACAGAGGAGACTCTGCCAAAATTTTCCGTAAATTCTGGACTTAGAATTATGTTGAAAATGTTTTGCAAACTTTAATTATTTAAGTATAAAAGGATATAATGATTATAAAACGGGTATATTTTATTTAAGGTAATAAATTTAGTAAATTACTGTTTATAAGTTAAATATTTTGAATAAGATGTATTGTTATTTAATTCTTTCTTCTCCCTTCTTTTCCTTTTCGGGGACGAAAAGTTTTGAGTGGGGGAGAGTGTAACGACCCGAAAATTTCGTTAACTAAATTTGTCATATTTTCCATAATTTTAATAAAATGAATGTTAGGAATTTGGTGTTGCCATTTGTTCTTATTAAAAGTTAACAATTTAAAATGAGATTTCCAATTCAATAAAATAATGTAAATATTGTGGTTTAAATTTTGAATGGAATATGTGAAAACAAGAGTAATTATGGAATAATATGTTATTTATTTAGAGTATTGAATAAAAAAAAATTAGCCAATTTTAATTAATGGTAATAATGCGATATAAGCTAATAAATTTGATCTCAATGCGATAACCATTTAATGAAGGTAATGAAACAGGATTTAGAAAAATGTATACTAGGTATAAATCAAATAGAAGGAAACAAACGTATATATCGAATTGATTTATGAATAAATACTTTGGATAGTAATTGAATGTACAGCAATGGTAAGTTAAAACCTATTTATAGTAAGACTGCATAAGATTCAGTAAATTAAGTGGTGGAAAGATTTTTCCTAGATATACTTTGAAGATGTGAAATTAAAGGTGAATATTAAAATTGGTTAATGTAAAATAACATTGATTAACCGTAAATGGGAATACATTTGAAAATAAAAATTTATGTTAATACAAGTCGATCAATTATAAACTTAAATGAAACATTCCAATTTAATAAGAGGTATTCGAATATTATGTTTTATTTAAAGGTAATAATTGGATTTAATTGGAATTTCTGTATGTTGGATTATATAGGAAAGGAGTATACAAAAACTGTGAATAGTAGAGTAGCAACTGAAAAGGAAGAAATTGAAATAAGGGCAATAAACATTGTATAAATTAATAGTAATAAATGCCAACATTGAATTGTAATAAATATAATTAATATTACAAGTGGGTGAACGTAAAGATAAGGGTTAAGAGTGTTGGAATAGGTATACTAGAATAACTATAAAGTGTAAATGTACGTATTTATAGCAACATGAATTATTGAAGGAAAATAATTAGTAAACGGGGTTTGGGCTAAGGAAATGTTATTGATTGTTTTGAAACCTTATTTATTATGGGAAATTAATTTAGCATAAGCAAAACCAATGCAAATATCTAACTTATCAGTAAAGTAATAATAAATAGTAATCAATGCAAATTTAGGTAACAATAGAATGTGAAATTTGGGGAATAGATGCAAAGTATATAAGAGTTGCTAAAAGTATGCATAATAAGTGCAAATTTAATAAATCATTGTCCTGTAGAGGTTGGAGTATGGTTAGTAATAAAAGCTTTTAAAGGAAAAACCTTTAATTTATAAATGAAAATCAATGCATTAAATTAGGTGTAACTGAATGCATGTGAATAATTTTGTAAGAATAAGTTATAAACAATTCATTTGTTCATACCCGATTTAATTGAAATAACAGAAAAGACAAGAACTTGATTTGCCTAGATATATATATATATATATATATATATATATATATATATTGATAAACTATAACTAAATAGAAAGATTGGTAGTAAATAGGATATAAGAAGACAAAGGCAACTAGTAAATTCATAAATGAATTCATAATAATAAGTAGTAATTAATGCATATATATTTGGCATTAGTGATAATTACAAAACTTTACCCATTTATCTAATTTATTTAATTAAATCTAAATCTATGGCAACATTGTTGTAATGATGGTTGTAAGTGAATTTGAATGTAAAAGGGTAACAATTATTTAGGTTAACCATTTTGAGTATGTTAAGTTAAGAATGACAATCGATTGAAATAAATCTAAATTAATTATTTTGCTTTGGTTAATGTGTTCTAGTTAATAAAGGGGAGTTTATAAGAAATGAAGCATGCACTAATGACATGTGTTATAATTCAAATGTTATTTATACCCGTAAAATGTCTATTTACTGAATAGAAAGATTTTAAATCAATAAGCGAATTTATTGAGGTTCCAAATTTATAATTTATAACATTTAATGTAGACTCAATTACAAAATTGACTTAAATCGTGCAGTTAGCGTAGATTTGTTTTGTAATTGGAGTAGTTAATCCTATAAGATGAAGTTAATGCTAATTCTATTTATAATTGGACCATTTGTTGATATAGATTATAGAAAGCAAGATGTATAAATTTAATTAAAGTATCAACATTCAACAATTGTAATTATTGAAAATTAAAATGGAAGTTGAGGATAATAAGGTGAAACCATGAACAAATGTTAATGCATCCTTATTACTGGTAAAAGATGAGTATATAAAAGTTTGAAAATCAAAAATAGGTTTTTGAAAACTTAATTTACAATTTCTAAATATAAGGAAGTGGAGAAATTAACACTGCAATGGATAGACTTATCAGCTTTTAATTTACATCTAAATTTGTTTAGATCAATTTGGAAATTAATAAAATTGTGGATATATTTTGAAACATAAACGAAACGTCTAGATTTACATTTGTATATACGTTAAAATAAAATGTAAATGGTAAGGAATTTATTTATTTCCCAAATCCGTAACGTGTGTAATTAATATTATTTATCTTTTGGGACCACATCCGTTTGCACGTTAAAATTCGTGCACACCTATTCTTTTGTGATCTATCTATAAATAGACGATCAAAAAAAACCCTAGCCTCCATCTTCTTTCATTTGTCTGTACGTTCTTTTCTTCAACTCCTTCTCCTCATCAATTGGATGCAAGCCCGGATCTATTTCTATTCAAATTTCAAATGGAAATTCAAACATCTCAGAAAAATTCCAAAAAAATATATGTCATAATTTTCATCAATACGAATCTACGTCTGCTGTTCGTTTCTTAAGACAGTGAACGGTTTTACTAGAAATCGAGGTCAAACGTTGGAAATTCGAAACCCTATATGTGATTTGGGGCTTTTCGATTTAGGAGTCAATCGGGGAAATTGAAAGATGGGTTTTGAAGCACTCATCAAGAGGAGTCGATAGGTGGTAGTCTCGTGGCCTAGCTCGACCGGAGGCGTTGGGAATTTGACAATTAGGGTTTCGAAACCCTAAGTTTATGGTGGCGGCGGCGAGCACTAGGGGGTGCCGCACCCACATCTGAAGGAAGAGGAGACTTAGGCGGTGACGTTGGTGGTCACGGCGTGGCACATGGTGGTCGAACGGCGAGGGAAATCATGGTCAAAGGTCACGGCTGTAGAGGTTGCCTGCGTGTTTTGTTGCGAACGTAGTCGCGTGTGTTTGAGGAGAAGCTTCTGTTGATGACGTGGCATAGCATATAGGGTAGGTTTGTGTTATTTTAAATTTTGTTTTCATACGTTCAAATCAACATAACTTTCTCTTACGAACTCGTTTTCACGCGAGATTTTTTTTATTAGGATCGAAATTAAATTCCGGATCTGTTGGCGTTTGTTTGGAACGATTTGAAGACCGTCGAATTTTTGGGTTTAAATCGGATTTAAATTCGATTTAAATTCAAAAGGTGAGTGTTTTAACCCACTCACAACTTCTAAAAGTTTTTATGTCTGTTAAATTTATTTTAGATATGAGTAGAAATTTATTTATGATTGTTTGGCATGTTTTATTCAGCATATCAGTTAATTCACATTTATTTAATTTAACTGTCAATTTAATTCATTTATTGCATATTAATTGACAGTTAGAATATTTTTATTTGCATATAAACTACTAGTTAAACAGTTATAAATTTAGTTGAATATAAAATGTTAGTTAATAACTGTCAATTATTTCTTGTTATATTGTATATATATTGATGGTTGTTAAACTGATGATGTTTGAAATAATTTTGATTGATGATGGGTGAATGGATGTTTTATTATATATCATTAAACTACAAGTTATCATGCATTTTTCATTTCATTCGGGATTGTGGTTTGAAATGATATACAACCGCAAATTTTATTTTTAAATTGCGGATTGAAATGATAAATATCTGTATCACTTGACCATAGGATAGAAAATTCTATTCATGCACCGTGGTCTATATATAAATTATTTTAAAGTGATTTCTATGGTTTGGATGAGATACGGTTTATAAAAAATTTTAAATTTTGATATTTTATAAATGTTATTCTTCTATATATATACATATGAAGTTAAAAATTTTGAATTTAAGCTGTGTATAAATCTATTAAATAAAAATGGGAAAATTGAGAAATGGAATTTGATAATTCATATTATATGTTTAAGTTTGGAAAATTTTATGGTATGATATTTATAACTGGATTTTTCCAAGATAAATTTAAAATGAATATTCTAGTATAATTTAATTGAAGAAAATATTTAATTGCTAGAAATTGGAGTTTTATGTAAATATTCAAGACTAAATAATAGAACATTTAATTTGGTTGAAGGAATAAATTCCAACTTTAGTTTTGAAATATATTTGTAAAGCCATGGAAATTATTTTCTTTACAAAGTAACCTTAAAGTCAAACCATTTATTTTATATACCGTTGAATATCCAAACCATTCAAGTTTTAGAAGTTATGGTTTTAAAATATATGAATTTTGAAATATTATGCTTTGAAAGTATAAGTCAAATATTTGGTTTCCAGATATTTTAAATTTTAAAGCAGTATGATTTTGGAAAAGAAATATATTTGGATAAAATGATATCATATTGTTTTGGGTTTTAAAATGATATCGTATTCATAGTTTTGAAATGGAATTTTTGTTCTGGTTTTAAAGTATAAACTATTTTAAATGACTGCGGTGTTATAATAACGATTGGTTGGCAAAGAGACCGGGATCGGATATGGACATACTCTCTGTCGATACCGAAAACCACTTTGACTAACCATGTACGCGGTGGAGATTCCAGAATGAAGTAGGTTGGTGGCGGCGTTTCCTGTAAGGTAAATACGTGGACCCGACTCCCGTGAGTTGGCATAAGGTGGCTAAAACAGGAGCGATTCTCGGGCCAATGAGGTCATTCCTCTGATCGGACACTCCTCTTCGATATTAAACTTTGACTTTGGATTGATTCAGTGGCCACTTTTATTTTTGATTTTGGGGGTGTTTGTTCGAGGTGGGCGGCAGCTGCGCTCTGCGCGTTTCCGCCAGCCCGGATAGCAATTGGTATATCTACCCTGGCATTGCCAAATTGTGCCGTGTCACCTACTATACCGAGCCTTTACTACGAGTTTAGTTTTGTACCATACCTATGGAGTGCCCTCTGACGACGCCCATTACGGGGGAGATTACGGTACTGTATAGACTATGGGAATATATTCTGTGTTAAGGGCTATATGGGTAACCCCTTAACGCTATTATAAAGTGAGTTTATTTTATGAATAGACATTATTATAATAGCGCAATATACTACATAGTAAATAGTTTAACGGACCCTTAGGAGATGTAAATCCCGAGCATCTCTTGAGTTACTGTACTCATATTTATTTCTGTTAATTTTACTCACATAAGATCTTTTAGTTCCGACTCGATTGTTTTTGTCTTTTCAAATTCGCTCGGGTCAGTCCGAGCGTTTCAGGATTTGAGGATTTAGCTCTGGAGGATGAAGACAAAGATTTGTATTAATATTATCTACTATATTATTTCACTACACCATTTAATTCTGCTGCATTGATAGTATTGGTATGGGTAACTCTGATATTCATTGTACAAGTAAAATAAAATATTTTGTAAAACAGTTTCATGAACTGTATATTTGATTATTATATTTTATCCTTCCGCTGTGAGATTCTATTTTGTTTTATTTCTTCTCTGTTTTTTTCTTATTTACCCCATAACAATCCGCCCTTCCGTATGGTTTGAATCGTCATGTGTGTCGGTTTAAAGTGTGCGAAAAGGCGGGATGTTACAAAATGTATAACTGCAAACAGATATATTACAAAACCAGATTCCAAAATAGATAACTTGTCACACTTGATATAAACAGCTATATATATATAACTAGATACATATATACATACATACATACATATATATATATAAACTAAAACTCAAGCTCGTATAAAACTGTTGTAACAATATACAGTTTAAACATATAGAACTCCTGTAACTATTCGAAAATATATGTATATATATAATAGAAATTTATACTTGTAGATATAAACAAATATATAACATATCATATACCATAAACTTACGAATTATATATATAAACATACTTTTAAAATAAAACACGTAGTGCTAAATATAGTTTATCTATAAACTTGTAGATTAAACATATACATGATATATAATTAAACTGTAATAAACTTCATCATATATATATGTAATACTGTTATAAATAAAAATTAAAACTTGAATCTCAGTATTGTTATATACAACTGTAAATAAACTAGCATATAGTATAACTAGAGAAACCCATAATACACACACACACAATCATATATAATCAGTTAACAAAACTTAATAACATTTTAAACCAACCGAAATATATATATAACTTGATCAAACACGGCTTATATATATATAATTGGTCAGATAATGTATATAACTATAAGAAATCTATATATAAAATATCATACGTAAGAAATATATTTTTAAAACAGTGTCTAAAATAGCAGGGTAAATAATAGATATCGTATAGGCACTTATTGGTAGAATTTGCGATACATTTACTGCCACCTCTATATACTGGAGATAATATATGAAGTTGCCTAACATGTCGCATAAGAAAGTAGTATGCTTGGCTATAAGGCTAGAGATATGGAACTTGGGTGGACGCCACGGAAGGAAGGTGGCAAAAAACATGGCTACACGATGATGTGAAGCTCGGTGGCCAAAGCAGCCATGTTCGCATGCGGTTTCGATGAGTACCGGCAGAGGTTGATGGCCGGTGGAGGCCGATGTGAAGTGGCCAGTGGCAGGCGAACACATGGGAGATTAGCCAGCAGCCGAGGGTGGAGGTGGAAGAGGGAAAGAGATCGGAAGGTCGGAGGAAGGTGGCACAAAGCCGTGCATTCTGGTGATGGACTAGCATGCATGAAAAAGATGAAAAGAATGGGGAGAAATGATGGAGTCTTTCCAGAATGAAATACAAGCAGAGGAAGATGTATCATATCATTTTATATTATATTGCCTATTGCGTGAGAAAGAAGGAAATATGAAGACATGTTGTACTACAATTTAATTTTACCAGAGAACGAAACGAATTGGCAACCAAAATAAATATTAATGCAGGGGAATGGTGATGGCCATGTGTTACTTCAGAGAGTAATACTTGCAAATGACTATTGGAATTATGCGGTGGGTAATCGATTGGTCACAAGAAATTTGAAATGCTCGAAACTGTATCAATACTGCAATTTGTTTCATCGATCCCGCAGCAATCCAAACTTCAAAACACAGGATTGAATATACCGTAGTGATCAGCTCGATGAGACGATCCAAAAGATAAATAGATATCAGTGGCATGATTATCGGATCAAACGTCGATACAGACATTGATATACGTTGCTATTCCTTACGGAAAAATCCAAATGGAGCTAGAAATGTCTGAAGTTTGCGAAATGAATAACGCAATCTTATTCAGAATGTTCTAAATAAATTTTCTCATGTTGACATATTTAAATTTCGGAACACTTTTATTATCATCAATTTTTTTCCGATTGGAACTGAAATAAAAATTACACTAGAAAATAAACATTAATATTATCAGAAGAAAATTTACAGTTTGTTATGTTTAAATAAACCTATTTCAAATATCAAAATTTTATCTCAAAATATTATTATTTAAATTTCACAAAATTCAATTAATTAAGTAAATAAAACCACTAAAATTTGCGGGTCGTTACAAAATCCCTAAAACCGAGCCCATTTCGACCATGAAAACGACAAGCTTCCCCCCTCCATGCCTCATCGCGACTGCAGTCGATCGTGTAACGACGCGCACTTCTCGATAATTAAAATATTGAATTAAATGAGATTTTTTAATTTAATTTTGAAAAAATGTAAATTTATGATTTATGAATAGGTAATGTTGGTTGAATGTTAATAACAACTAATTGAACGTAATCGCAATCAATTGTCATAATGTAAAAGTAAATTTGATTAGAAATTTGCAAATAAGGAAAGAAACCAAATGTTGTCTAAAACGGTGAAATTATATGTAATTAATTGAATTTAGTTAATAGAGAATAATTAATCAGTATGTGAATTTATTAGTTTTGTTAGTTAACAATAAACATAGGAATGAAATTGTAACTTGTAACAATTATTTAATAACCATTTCACCTATTTATTTAACATGTTGAAATTAAATTGGAAAGCAGTTGCAACTAATCTAAGTAAATATTGTAGTTAGTATGATAAAAGATGATAATTGTAGAATATTAATGTAATAAGATATAAACCAATGTTAATTATATCCATAAGATGATAGTTGATTGAATAATAAGATGAAAATCAAGATAAATGAATTTATTGGAATTTAAATTACAATTTAATGAATTAATTTCAGTTATAATTGAGCAGTGTAACTTGTATCAACCTGCAAATCTTAATGATTTTTATAACGTAATTAACTAGAAAAAATTCGTGAAAACAGATAATAAAATTTTGAAATGAAAATTTGATATTTGGAATACATTAATTTAAACATAGCAAATGGTAATTTTTTATTGGAAAATATGAAAATTAGTTTTGTTGTGTAATTTCAATTTCAATTTAAATCAGTTAATTTGATGGAAAAAATATTATCGAAATTTGAATATTTTTATGTAATAAAAATGTTGACTATTTTCTTAGTGAGACGCCATATTTTGTTTCGTCAACTTTGGATTGCTCTTGCCCCGTTTATCTTATCTTTTGTGAATTGTCAGTAGTTTGGCAACGAATATCGACTTTTGGTAAGATGATCGTGTCGCTGATATGTTTGTACCATTATGTTTCTCTCGCCGTCTTATTCTCTGCAGTATATTCATTTGTGTGTTTCAGTGTCTGGTATGCGGCGAAAACCGTGAAATGATCAACCGTATCGGTAACAATACTAAAGTCTTTTGGTTTCTATGTGTCTTTCCATTTTCCACTGTATAATGCATATTGCCATTTGCATTTATAATCCCTGGAAATTCAGCTTGACTTTTGTAATTCTCAATATTTTTAATATGTTTGTTGTTTGGTTTCATTTTCTGGTTCACTTTCTTAGCTCTCTGCTCTTTGTATTCACTTGGAAAAAAAGGAATGAAACATATATTTGCTTGAGAAAATGAAACAAGCTCTCCTTCGTTTACCACTTTCACCTTCCTGCTTTTCGTTCTCCACTCTTTTTCCATTTTGCATTGAAATAAATAAATCATATAAAGTTCCTATAAATTGAAATCACCCGCTCCTTTTCCCTCCTTAGTGATGAAACCCATCTTCCACTATGAACGACCTTATCCCATGGCATCAACTTGCCGCAACCACCCCATCCACCTTCCTCTCCCTGACGCGACAGCCTTCGCCCACGACCGCCACATCTACCTCTTCCTTAGCCATCTCTGACCTACAACCTCCCTCCACCACATCAGACTCGCACATCCCTTTCTTGCCCACATCAGCCAGCAAACCCATTGTCTTTCGCCTAATCTACCTCCTTCCCCAGCGAATCGTCACTGCCATGCGACTAAGCAACAACTGTCATGGCTTGTTTTTCCGCACACTTTTGAATTGAAAATAAACCACACATGTCCAACTCAAATTGAATGAAAAGATGGAACATGAAGGGTAATAAAGAAAAATAGGCATAACAGAATCTCACATGAATGGAATAACATATGATACTGAACGAATATCTTTATAGCGGAAATTTTTTTAATACATATATCAGAGTCTAACCTAAATTCAGCTTGGACAATTATAAACATCTGTCCTTACAATTGTTGACAAACATCAAACAAAAACAAACAGACAGCAGCGGATAATAGAATACGTCCACACGTAGATGAATATCTCTAGCTCTCCTCTGGAAATTTCAACCATCTTCGTATAAACCTAAAAATACTCAGATCTAGCCCAAGTATTGAAAACACCTGGATCAAGCTTGATAAACCGACGTGAGAAAAATTCAAAATAAACTACAGTGTTATATATCAGCCTCTAAATAAAATCATTTGAAAAGAAATAGTATCTCATAAGACCACGCCCACACATAAAAAAGACGGGTTTTCACATTATGATAATTAGAACACTTTTATATCAAACATTTGATATTATTTTTAATGACGTCTCTTTGAAAACATTTGCAAATAAACTTATTAATCTTTGCCGAAATTGTTACATTGATTAAGTTCCAGCATAATAGGTTTACAATCAAGTCCGCAGGTTCTTATTTGAGGATGGATTTCCATACAAATGACCAGGTGAAGGGACTACCTTCCGACAGTACATCTCTAGAGGAATGTACCGAGGACCATCACAAAAGATCCTTTACCAACACAAGACCGGCCTTTCTCTGTAACTAGATACTACCGAATATATCATCCCCCGGTCGTTACCGACCTTTAACCTAGCGCTTGTTTTCCATACATCACATTAATTTACATCCCGAACATCAAAGTGGGAAGAAATATGTCTAGAAGGGGCTGATCGTACCCTAATTCGGAATGACCCACTTAGCCTTGCCGCATCTAACCCAGTTTCGGTCATTTTCGGTTGATGAGGCTCGAGGCAACGAATACCTTCTTACACAAGACAACTTCTTTCACTTTGAATGCCACATTGGCATTCCACAATCATACGAATGATTTCTATAAATGATAACTTCCTGAGCTCGTAAGTCTCGAGAAAGGGTTTTAAGCTAAGAGAAGGTGTATTCTACGCCACCGACTGATACACTTTTACGGAGACCACTCATTGTGATTTAGAATGCAAGGTCAGACAGTCATCCATACAAGTTCGTTCTAGGACTGAACGAAACCGAAGGCACTTTCCTCGGCCATTACTAGGCAAGAAGCCCTTGTGGTTTTGAGGTTTTTCATAACAAAGAGACCACTGCTACAATATAGTGAATCAGGAGTTTATCCTCAATTAATCAACAAGTAGTCCCTCGTTATTATTTGTCTCAATATCTCCGTCTTCAAACATATTTATTCTTCAAACGCGTAAACCGATTTGAAGTGGTTATCGGATAGGAATCACCAAAATCCGACCCCGGTTCCTTTGAAATTCAATTATCGATAAAAAGTGAATATGAGTATACGGGATCATTAAGTCTCTTTTCACTTTATTTCTTTTCAGATGATTTCAAAATCTCTTTCTTTTATCTTAGAGTAATTCTAAGTAATTCATTCTTTTTCTTTGGATAATATTTTAATATCCCTCACTTAACTCTCGATCCAAATCCCTTATCTTTTTGGCGGGTCAAAAAACAATGTTATTTAAGACATCATTTGTGATAAACCCTAAGTCAATTTTAGCAAACATTTTTGAGTAAATAGGATCATAAAATCATTCTAATTTACTCAATATCAATTTCCATATTTAACAAGTGTTATGGGTGGAATAACGGTAAAATCACCTTTTAAATTCCATGAATAGGATGAGTTCCCTTTTCGAGTTTAAATACCAGATACAAGGTGATTATCTCAATTCAATCCATGTCGTAGTCTATTCAATTCGGAGATTGCTTAAATTTTGGATAATACCAATCTTTTTTATTTTAGAAACTTAATACCATCTTTTTAGAGCATCTGGGCTTTACTTTTGGTCTATTCCACACCTCGCCTAAGAAGAGAAAACAAAGGCCAGGTAGGTTCAGGGCACTGGTTGCTCCATTCCTAACCTTAGTTAAACACCTTGTTTTATCTTTTCAAATCCCACAGGCGGGACAAATGCACTAGTCGTTTCCACATACTCAGTTATCAACTTTATTTTGGAATTGATAATAGAAATTCCAAATGATCTTTTAAATACTTAGTTTTCCTATTAAAAACATTCACAATTGATTCCAGGAAAAATCGTCATGTTTAAACTCATATTCAAAAGGTTAAAGAATTTGTAGCATAAAAGTGCTGCGGAAAGTGCTATATAAGCATATTGATTTAAACAACTTTTAAACATTTGAAAATTCATAATTCCCAATTCAAATTTATTCTAAATTATTTACATGGATTTATCCAATTTATTCCATATTTTTCCACAATTAAAAATATTTATCTAAACAGATTTTCCGTTATGATCACTTAACTAAACTAGCGCGATTTTTCTTGAAAACTGATTTGGACTTAATTCAAAATCTACTCAATGAAATTTTGATTTTCTTTCTGTTTAGAAAATATGGATAAAATGGTCTGGAATTTTCTTATCTCAAAGAATTCTAAGCTATACTCCACTCTATATATTCATTTGTAATTTTCGACGCGAAATCACAAACTACCATTGCGCGACGTGTCTAGTTTTAACTTATTTTTAAATGTTTGAAATAATCTATTCGAATTGAATTTTACCACTTATAAAATCTTTACAAATCATTTTATATCAATATTTCAACATTTTAAAGTATTTAAAATGTATTTTCACTATTTCGATATTATAATATAATAATATTTCTATTATTTTAATATTAAATTTTAAATTCCAATTTCAATTCAATTTCAATTCTAATTCAAATTAAACTCAATTAAAACGTTGATTTCAAATCAAACTTCAATTTAACTTAAATTTCAACCTTAATTTCAAATTCAATTTTCAAAATCGATTTCAATTTCAATTTCACTATTCATCTCAATTTCAATTTAACTATCTTTTTTAATCCCATTTCACTTCAAATTTTGAATTCTCCTTTATTTTTTACTTTAATTTTTTCAACTGAAAAGAGACTTATTTTTCCAATGTATATCATCCAACCAAAATTGGGTCTATTTTAATAAAGGCGATGACTTAATCAAAATGAGCATAACCAAATTTAACATTTATCACTAACAAAATTACGGCCCATAAACAAAATAATATGATAAATAATAACAACCATAAACACTTGCAACTATTTAAACATATCACAACAATATCCAAACATCCATAACAACATTTCAAAGGGGGGTATACTTGCATGTAATAAGATAATTATTATAACAAAATCAAAATACGATCTTTCAAAAGCGGTGAGAATTTTCACACTTTATTTCCACTCCATCAATCTTTAGGTTAATTGGCGTGTTTTGGGCTAATGAACTAACGAGCGTTCCTCTCTTTTCTTTCTTTCCTTTCTTTTCTTTCTTTCTCTTTCCTTTTCTTTTTATTTTCACTCTTTTCTTATGAAGGGTGCGGCCTTGGGTAAGTCCTAGAGGGCGGGCAAGGTTGGAATTTTGGCTAGGGTTGGCGGGCATGGGCTGGGTGCGTGGATTTTGAGGGGGTTAGATGGTGATGGAGATGGGTAAAGGGGGTAAAGAGGCTCAGCCTTGGTGGAGATGGCATTGGCTGTGGGGTTTATGGAGGGTGTGGCTAAATGAAGGTGTGTGGAGGTGTGTTTGGTCAAGGTGGATGTGGTTTTAGGTGGTGATGAAGCTTGATGGAGATGGTGGAAGAGAATGGAGAGGTGGGAAGCCATGAAAATGGAGGAAGAAGGAGGAAGTAATGGAAGAGGAAGAGAATGAAGTTTAGAATTTTGTAGAATGAAAATGTAGTGAAGAAAGAAGGGGTTTAGGCTTGTATTTATAAGTGGAGTTTGAGTGGCTATTGTCCTAAATACCATTGCCTTACTTTTTGACTTTTTCTTAACATGATAAGAAGTGCGTTTATGGTGAAAGATTTCATGATTTGATTCATGTAATGATGATTGCCTCTTTTTCTTAATTTATAAAATATTTAAATATTAATTTGCTTAGTTTCCATGCATGAAGAGACTTGCATTAATGGTGAGAATTTAGGTTTTAGTCCTTATGTAATGGTTTGGTTACTTTTCCATAACTTAGAAAACACTTAAAGTACATTATGCTCCTTTTTCGTGCAACTCATTTATAAGATATGATATCAAAGTAATGATTATGTTTAATAATTTAATTTTAGTTATAAATTGTCAAATCATGTTACTTTTTGAATTATTTGTAGAATTTGACTTTTAAAAGTGAATTTGTTTTTTATATGTTAAATGTAACATATAACATAGTTTGTTAAGTGTATATATGTGTTAGAAACCATATCATGTAGCAAGAACTTGACGACAACATGTTTTAGTTGAAAACAGTGTTTTGTTGACATATTTTACAGTCAAAATTTGATGTTTTTATTAAACTACATGTTCAAGTAAACCAAACTAAAAAATGAACTTTTTTACTTCTTTTAAATAAATTAGAACATGTATATATATATATTAAAACCATATTTAATATCAAAATCTCTATTTTTACAGTGTATGTAAAACTGACAAAATACGACAAAATTTGTATATTTTGGTAAAACGATTATTAATATACTTTTAAATCTTTCAATATACTTCTATTATCTTTATTAGGTGTTTTAAATAAGATTTATTTTTTCAAATAAATACTTAAACTTATTTATTTAAACCTTTATTTTTTTAACGAAACTTAACTTTTGTTGATTTGTTCTAAATCCAAATTTATGCTTTTTAATTATTACGTATAAGAATAAACAATTTCTCTATTATTGTTTATTATATATAACATATTTATTTATGCTTTAAATCTTTTTAAATTTAAAATAAATGAAATCTTTCATTTTCGAAGTAGCGAAATTACGGGTGGTCACGATAGCCGCCTCTAGCATCCGCCACCACTTCCATCTTCTGCTAGTCCACTTAAATCGCCACAAGAAAATAAATTTGCAAACCCATCTTCTTTTCTCCAGCCTCTCCCTCCACAAAAACTGCTCCGCCTTCCTTTATGACCGACCTGACAGTCCGTCCGACGACCGAACACTCCAAGGCAGCCTCTACCTTACTCCCATCAACCACCGAACCTTCCAGCCCCATCTCCAAATGCCGAGCTCGACCACCTTTCTGACCTTGCGCCGCATTTTCATGCAAGAAAAAGAAAAAACAAGGTATATTTATATTATTTTTAAATGAGGTATATTATAGTTTGCATTATATACTTGCTATCGTCTTTTGTTCTGTCTTTTGTTTGTATTAAACTTTGTAAACAAGGTGTATATATAATATAAATATTTATATTAAAGGATCATATGTATAATATGTTTAGAATAGTATATAACTTGTTTAAACATATGTAACGACCCATAAATTTTAAACGATTTAATAACGTAATCAATTGAATTTTTGTGAAATTTAAAACTATAAAAAATTTCAATGAAAATTCGATATTTGGAAAACATCTATTTAGACATAGAAAATGAAAAAAATTCATTGGAAAATATGAAAGTTAATTCAATTGTGTAATTTTCGATTTTAATTTTAATCAGCTAAAATTGATGTAAATAAAATGTTTTAGAAGTCTGAATATTTTTTGTATAACAAAAATGTGAACCATTTATGAGTGAGATGTCATATTTCTTTTCATTAAATTTGAACTATTACAGCTCCATTATCCTATTTTCGGCATTTTTGCAGCATATTTAGTAGCAAAAAGTCGAGTTTTTATAACTTGATCGTATCGTTGATATTTGAATACCATTCTGCTCATCTCGCTGTGTTGATCTCTGTAGTATATTCATTTGTGCGTTTTGGCATCGGTAAACGGCGAAGTCTGCAAAATGGCCAGCCGTGTCGGTACCCGTTTTAACTCTTTGATTTCTGTGTCCTTTCATTCGCCCAGTTGTGTATAGTAAATGGTCACTGCCCTGTAATATTCACAAACATTATTATTTGACTTTATCTATTCTCCATGATTTCAATTTATTATATACTGGTTCATTTATTATTTCCGGTCTCTTCCACTTCTTTGTCTTCGTTCTGAAAAAATATTATTATAAGGTTGGCTTGTATACATTTTTGAGGAAAAATAAAATTTCTGTCTTCTTTTCTCAAAAAAATATTATTATAACAGTTCTTCTTCTTCAATTTGCCACTTACGAACCCATTTTTCCTCCCGCTATCTTTGTTTTGAAAGAAGAAATAAAACTTGCTCGTCTATTTATATATTTTGTTCTGTTGCTGAAATCTCCACCTAACTCATGCGTGCTCGCCTCCTTGCCTATGACGCCCCACTCCTAGAGCCTCGTTAACAAAGAGTATTACATAGGTAATACCGTCGGCTAACGCGGACAATGGAGTATAATGGAAGCGACCATGTGTAATCTTACCTTAACTATTCACTAAATACGTCGAAAATTAGACACATTAAAATTCAACCTATTCAATAAATATTTAAAGCAAAACTACAATGGCTGAAGGATCTATCAGAAGAAAATATAACAACTCAAATGTAATTCACATCACAGAACAGTCGATCATAATATACACATAAACGGATACACAACAGAGTATACAAAATAATACATGTCAAGTGGTGCAGAAGACCACAATACACAAACGATACGAAAAAGTATGAATAACAGAGTTACAACAGATAAGGACCACAAAAGACGCTACAATAAAATGAAGCTAGCGAATAGTCCATGCGGAAGCAAAATAGGCTAAGTCCAAAAGCACCTAACCTGAAACAACTCGGTCTGACCCGAGTATAAATTACACGGATCAGTCTAGCTAAACAAATCAGTTAAATAAACTGAACCATAATAAACCTGCAAGGTCACAATATATATCAAATATCTCTAAAAGAGATAACCCAATCATCTAACATAAGATGAATAATATCATAACAAACAAGCCTCGTATCATCGGCAACTCGTAGAAACAAATGATAGGAATATCCCAAAACAAGCCATAAGGCAAACAACAAATACCGATAAATACGAGTTCCACAAGGTAGACGCTATATTTCGTATGGCTCCAAAGAACCAATACCGAAAAGCAATACCTAGGGAATATACATATAAATGAAACATCATGAGCGGTGGTGAGTAAACCACTCCGTTATCGCTTGAGCGATGGTGAAGAAACCACTCCAATATCACTTGAGCGGTGGTGAAGAAACCACTCCATTTTCTCTTGAGCGGTGGTGAAGAAACCACTCCAATATCTCTTGAGCGATGGTGAAGAAACCACTACGAAGGCAATACTAAAGATAACCGACAACCCCAAATATTTTTGCGAGTCGGGCCAAAGGACCAACTTCAAAGGCGATATTTAAAGGAAACAAGCCGGAGGAGACAATCCGAAGACACTATCCCAAAGGCAGCATGTGTCACAAACTCCCAGAGAGGAATCCGAAAAGTGGTAACGTGAGTCCCATAACCACCCGTTCGCACTAAACGGTTTACTATCCGTTAGTTTATTTCACACTCAAAGCAGTACAAATTTACCTCATATCATCGATAAACCAAACCCGAAGGTCAAAACGATCAATCGAATAGGTCGGGCATTAATCAGAAGGATAAACGCACAGATTCATGGTCCGTGTTTTGCCCAACCATTTAATCACCCTTCCACTTTGCTCGAAGTGCGAAAGTTTGTGTTTTAAATAGAATTTATGAATTGGAGAAACGAGCTTTTAAATGCGATTTGAGAGATTATTTTATAAAAACCCGTGGATGAAGTCAAGAGTAAGTTATCAAAGTCAAAGATGCAATAACAAACACTAAAAAGCAACTTGAATCGATAAAATCCGAAAAAATCAATCAAATATGCAAAATAAACAAACCAGGCAAAACAAAGCAGGTCGGTCGACCGGACTGCAGGGCTCGGTCGGCCGGCCAGATGCAGAAACCCAATTATAGCTCGGGGCATCAGGTCGGTCGACCGAAGCCTGCACTCGGTCGGCCGAACCTGGTGATTTTGCACTTCCTGCCCTACTTCAATGAAATGCAAATTCTTTCCAATTCCAAAACAATGGCACATGCATACTTGTTAGGAATTCATACCAACACCCATGATATCAAGAGAAGTAGATGTGAGTTCAAAACTCACCTTTTAATCTCACAAACAAATAAGATGAAGAAGCACAAATGCAAGGAATCAACCAACTACACTCCACTTCAACACTACAAGCTTCAATCTAGAACCAAAGCAAGTATTTCCTAAGTTAGGGTTAGGAAAATTACTGAAATTGAAGAGGAGAAGAGATAGAGAAGATGGAGATGAACTTACCAATGGATTCCCTATGAATTTGGAGCAAGAAATCAAGATACAAAGGAGAACTAGGGCTTGCTAATTCCTAATTCCTCTTCCTTTCCCCCATTTTCAGTTCTAAGCTTAAGTTTTAAGAAATGAATAAGTGAAAGAGAGGAGTGACTAAGCTAGAGGATTAGTTAAGCTAGTGGGCTGAACCCAAACCCAAACCCAATAGAAAAAGTAGCCAAAATTTCACAAACTCCAAACATATCAAAGATTATATCAAAAAGATCGCAAACGCCATTTTGGAACCAATAGAGGTAGTTTCGAGTTCCAATTCGGCCATTTGCAGAAAGTAACATTTCGGACCAAAATCCGACTAACGACGCTATATTTAAATTTAACATTTAAATATAAAATCGTTAAATATGCGGGTTGTTACAGATCTCCTCTACTTACAAAATTGCGTCCCCGCAATTCCTAGAGACGATATTTGTAACAACTACATACAATTAATCAATCAAAAGAAAAGAAAATAAGCTTGAGATGAAAAGACATACTCACCGTTTCAAAGCAAGGAAAGAAAACCCGAATAAGATCGCTCAATAAATTCTCTGGTTTCCCAAGTACAGTCATTGGGATTAGCGGACCATTGAACTTTAACGAGCGGCACGTCCTTGTTCCGAAGGTGTCGCACCTCCGTGTCAAGCACGCGAATAGGTTGATGTACAATAGATAAGTCCAGTGAGACCTCAAGCTCTTGCAAATCAGGAGAAGTAATAACAGAATCTGACTTCCGGAGACACTTTCGAAGTTGCGAGACGTAAAACACGTCATGAATGCCAGATAAATGAGCTGGAAGTGAAACTCTATAAGCCACAGGGCCAATACGTTCAGTAATAGAAAACGGTCCTATATAACGAGGAGCCAATTTTCCAGTCGTACTGAAACGCATAACCCCCTTCAAAGGAGAAACACGAATAAAAACAAGATCGCCGATCGAGAACTCGAGAGGCTTCCTATGGTTGTCCGCGTAGGATTTCTGGCGACTATGTGCCTCTTTCATTCTCAACCGAATAAGATCAATCTTCTCAGAAGAATCACGAACAAAATCTGGACCAAGAATAAGCTTCTCACCAGATTCTAACCAACAAGAAGGTGACCGACATGGCCTTCCGTATAAGGCTTCGAAAGGAGCCATACCGATACTAGACTGAAAACTATTGTTGTAGGAGAATTCTACAAGAGGTGGGTGATCCTCCCAACTACCACCGAAATCATAGATACAAATACGGAGAAGATCTTCCAAAATACATTTCACCCGTTCAGTCTGTCCGTCAGACTGCGGATGATAAACTGTAGAAAAATAAGCTTTATTCCCAAAGCTTGCTGAAGACTCTTCCAAAAATGACTCGTGAATAAAGGATCACGATCACTCACAATAGAACTAGGAACACCGTGAAGTCTCACGATTTCCTTGACATACAACTTAGCCAAATGCGAAGCAGTCCTATTAGACTTAATAGGGACAAAATGAGCAGACTTGGAAAGGCGATCAACAATAACCCAAATGCTAGAATGGCCAGATCTCGAACGAGGTAGGCCGTCAATGAAATCCATAGATATCTGATCCCATTTCCACAACGGAATCTCAAGAGGCTGAAGAATACCAGAAGGACGCTGATGCTCGGCTTTAAAACGCTGACAAGTTATGCAATTGCTCACATAACTCGCCACATCGCGCTTCATGCCTTCCCAATAATAAAGACGACGCATATCGGCATACATCTTGCTACTACCGGGATGAATGGTATACTTAGAACGGTGATAATCATCAAGAATGTCATGCCTAAGTGCAAAATCAGAAGGAACAAAAAGATGGTTCTTCTTACGAAGACACCCATGAGAATCCATGCTAAGATCTTGCAACACCTCATCACAAGATCCAGACTCACAAAGCTGAATAAGATGCAACAAATCAGGATCACACCGTTGGACATCGGCAATACGATCCAATAAAACAGGTCGAGCTCCCAAACTAAATAATAGAATAGGAGAATCGGAAGATGAACCTCGATCACGAATTTCACAAAAAGATAGAGTCTCAAGAATATTCCATTCGGCAAGCATCATAGAAATAACAGCCGAATGTTTGCGACTAAGCGCATCTGCAACATGATTACCCTTACCAGGGGTATACTGGATATCAAAGTCATAAGAAGCAAGAAACTCGAGCCAACGCTGTTGTCTCATATTGAGTTCCTTCTGAGTGAACAAATACTTCAAAGATTTATGATCGGTATAGAGAATGAAGCGCTCGCCCAATAAATAATGTCGCCAAATCTTCAAGGCAAAGACAATGGCGGCTAACTCAAGATCATGAGTGGCATAGCGAACTTCATTCGGACGCAGCTGCCTGTAAGCATAAGAAACTACCCGATCCTTCTGCATAAGAACAGCACCGAGACCACTACCACAAGCATCGGTGTAGACAACAAGATCATGATTCCCTTCGGGAACCACTAGAATAGGAGCATTAGTGAGAAGTTCCTTCAATGTCTGAAAGGAAGCTTCACACTTGTCGGACCAATCAAAACGAATGCCTTTTCGAGTAAGGCAAGTGAGAGGAAGCACAACACGGGAAAAATCCTTAATGAACCGACGGTAATAACCCGCCAATCCAAGGAAACTACGAATCTCATGAATATTTTCAGGCCTCTTCCAATTCTGGATGGCTTCGATCTTTGAGGGTTCGACAGAAATTCCATCGGAAGATACAACATGGCCTAAAAACTTAACCTTATTCTCCCAAAAGTGGCACTTGGAGAATTTGGCTCTAAGCTGATGATGACGGAGAGTACTCAAGACAACTCTCAAGTGATTAGCATGCTCGGCTTCAGACTTAGAATGAATAAGGATATCATCAATGAAGACAAGCACGAACTTATCGAGATATTCCCGGAATACCCGATTCATGAGATCAACAAAGAAAGCAGGAGCGTTCGTCAAACCAAACGGCATAACGAGCCACTCAAAAGAACCATAACGAGTGCGGAAAGCGGTAAGAGGTATGCTATCCTCCGCGACTCGTAACTGATGGAAACCTGTGGCAAGGACAAGCTGAGAAAAGACCTTAGCACCACTCAATAGATCGAACATGTCATCGATCCTAGGCAAAGGATACCTATTTCTAATGGTAAACTCGTGAAGCTTGCGATAGTCAATGCAAAGCCTAAGAGTACCATCAGATTTCTTCACAAAGACGACCGCGGATCCCCATGGAGAAAAACTGGATTGAATCAATTGCTTGGATTTAAGCTCTAAAAGCTGCTTCTTGAGTTCCTCATTTTCCTTTGTAGACATCCTCGTGGGAGGACGACTAACTGGCTGCGCGCCTGAAATGAGATCAATGCGAAACTCAATTGCCCGTTTGGTTGGCAAACCCGATACAGGCTCAAAAACATCAGAAAAGTCACAAGCAATAGGAGTACGAGATACATCATCACCATCTCGCAAATCAAGAGAATACAAAGCCATCTCGGAATTATCCACATCCCGAAGAACAAGAGATAACTGAGAAGGCGAATCAGGATGACAAAGATATAAAATTCTCTTGGAACAAATAATCCTGGCATCGTATCTCACTAGCCAGTCCATACCAAAAATCATATCAAAACCCAAATGAGAAACAACGTGCATGTTCGCACGGAAAGAAAAGCCACATAAAACAATCTCAATATCATCACAAAACAAACTAAGGGTCGCGGATCCC
Source organism: Allium cepa (assembly GCA_030765085.1). Lineage (NCBI taxonomy): Eukaryota > Viridiplantae > Streptophyta > Magnoliopsida > Asparagales > Amaryllidaceae > Allium > Allium cepa. Next base: position 13,297,938 of record CM060942.1, read on the forward strand.
CCAATTGGATTCACAATCCTTAAAGAAGTAACCATACAAGAAACATCCAAGGATAAATCATCTACAAGTTTCTTCGATAGGAAAGAATGTGAAGCACCCGTATCGAAAAGAACTCGTATACTATGATCATGAAATAGAATAAAACCTTCCAAAATAGATGGAGATATACCTTTGGATTGAGAAGGACCTCCAGAAGCATTCGCTACATTTAACTTGCCAGATGAAGAATTATTCGGAGCAATGGGACAAGTGGAACTACGATGACCTTCCCTCTTGCAGTAAAGGCAGAAGAGAGGCTTTGGACAAGCTCGAATAATATGATCCGGAGAACCACAATTGAAACACTTTCGAACGAAAGGTGTTCCGGAAGACTGAGGCTGAGAACTAGGACCACCAGTCTTCTTCTTCTTAGAAGGAAAAGGCTTCTTCTGAATTGGAAACGGCCTCTTGTTGGGGTTCTTAGAAACCTCAACATCTACATCACTATCACCCTCCTTCTCGATGGTCTCGAGGTGAAGTGCCGAATCAACCAATTCCTCAAAAGAAAGTTTAAGCTGGAGCAATAAAGACTTCCTAAGATATTTCTTAAGACCAGAAACAAACTTCAAATTCTTCTTGTAAGAATTGCTGATGAATTCAAGACCATACTGAGATAAAGCCTCGAACAATGTGACATACTCAGAAACAGAAGATTTCCCTTGCTTCAACTCAAGGAAGCGACGGGTCAATAAAACTTTTTCAGATTCAGGAACGAACTTGAGTTCAAATCGTCCCCGAAACTGAGTCCAAAAAAGAGTAGACTCATCAATCTCGGCTACAAGAAGCTCATACCAATCAAGAGCACGCTCTTGCAAAAAGCTAGAAGTCACAAGAACTCGATCATGGTCAGATAGATCCATGCGAGAGAAGATACGCTCGCACGTGCGAAGCCAAGCTTGGACTTCAAGAACAGACTCGGAGCCCTTAAACGGTTTTCCTCCAAGATGAGCAAAATCACTGCACTGACGTGCAAAAGCAGACTTGCGAGGTGGTGACACTCGAGGAGGAACGGGAGGCTGAGTGCTCCTAAACAACTCCATAAACTGATCAGCAGACATATAAACGCCATCCGGATGTGAGCCACTAGATTGCCCAACATCCGAACGTCGACCTCTACCTCTTCCAGACATAAGCTGAAAGTCAAGATAAGGAAAGGATTATTCACAAGGTAGATATTGCAATATGAAATACTACGGAATTAAATGCATTCCTAGACGTATTCCCAAACTCTATCTAACCTTGATAGAATAAAGAGACACGATGATTCAAAGATTTGTATCACTTATACACTTTGATGTACCATAATATATGCATCTATTCTATGTTTATCATATTTTGTTCTGAACTCAGCTCTGATACCACGCTGTGACTCCCCACTCCTAGAGCCTCATTAACAAAGAGTATTACATAGGTAATACCGTCGGCTAACGCGGACAATGGAGTATAATGGAAGCGACCATGTGTAATCTTACTTTAACTATTCACTAAATAAGTCAAAAAGTAGACACATTAAAATTCGACCTATTCAATAAATATTTAAAGCAAAACTACAATGGCTAAAGGATCTATCAGAAGAAAATATAACAACTAAAATGTAATTAACATCACAGAACAGTCGATCATAATATACACATAAATGGATACACAACAGAGTATACAAAATAATACATGTCAAGTGGTACAGAAGACCACAATATACAGACGAGACGAAAAAGAATGAATAACAGAGTTACAACAGATAAGGACCACAAAAGACGCTACAATAAAATGAAGCTAGCGAATAGTCCATGCGGAAGCAAAATAGGCTAAGTCCAAAAGCACCTAACCTGAAACAACTCGGTCTGACCCGAGTATAAATTACACGGATCAGTCTAGCTAAACAAATCAGTTAAATAAACTGAACCATAATAAACCTGCAAGGTCACAATATATATCAAATATCTCTAAAAGAGATAACCCAATCATCTAACATAAGATGAATCATATCATAACAAACAAGCCTCGTATCATCGGCAACTCATAGAAACAAAGGATAGGAATATCCCAAAACAAGCCTTAAGGCAAACAACAAATACCGATAAATACGAGTTCCACAAGGTAGACGCTATATTTCGTGTGGCTCCAAAGAACCAATACCGAAAAGCAATACCTAGGGAATATACATATAAATGAAACATCAAGAGCGGTGGTGAGTAAACCACTCCGTTATCTCTTGAGCGGTGGTGAAGAAACCACTCTAATATCTCTTGAGCGGTGGTGAAGAAACACTCCATTTTCTCTTGAGCGGTGGTGAAGAAACCACTCCAATATCTCTTGAGCGGTGGTGAAGAAACCACTCCGAAGGCAATACTAAAGATAACCGACAACCGCAAATATTTTTACGAGTCGGGGCAAAGGACCAACTTCAAAGGCGATATTTAAAGGAAACAAGCCGGAGGAGACAGTCCGAAGACACTATCCCAAAGGCAGCATGTGTCACAAACTCGCAGAGAGGAATCCGAAAAGTGGTAACGTGAGTCCCATAACCACCCGTTCGCACTAAACGGCTTACTATCCGTTAGTTTATTTCACACTCAAAGCAATACAAATTTACCTCGTATCATCGATAAACCAAACCCGAAGGTCAAAACGATCAATCGAATAGGTCGAGCATTAATCAGAAGGATAAACGCACAGATTCATGGTCCGTGTTTTGCCCAACCATTTAATCACCCTTCCACTTCGCTCGAAGTGCGAAAGTGTGTGTTTTAAATAGAATTTAGGAATTGGAGAAACGAGCTTTTAAATGCGATCTGAGAGATTATTTTATAAAAACCCGTGGATGAAGTCAAGAGTAAGTTATCAAAGTCAAAGATGCAATAACTGTAGCGACCCAACTTTCCACTCCCGGAAAATCGCATCACTAATTAAGAAAGAAAGGGATAGAAGAAGAAAAGAAAGAGAAGAAAGAGAAAACAACACATCAGAATCTCACAGCGGAACGATTTAAATATAATATAGAACATATACAGAGTATCGTATACATCAGAGTACACAACTAAACATCTCAATTTAGACAGTTATATCATTTCTGTCTAATACAATACCAGACATCATACAGACAACAACACAGCGGAAACTCTAATCATATCTACACGCTGAAGCCTCCTGCTCCAAAGCTCCTCCAGAATTCGTCAAGAGATAACCTGAATCACTTGACTACTCATATATAATATGAGTACCCAAGAGTTTAATAAAACAGAAAATAAACACTCGGGTCAGACAGGGGTCTGGTGTGAGTAAACGGTTTAAGATTGCTTAACTTTAGAAAAACCTTTGAAAGAAAAGGTATCACGTAAGACTTCCCACACATAAACATGGAAAAGTTTTTACCTTACGCTAACCAAAACATTTGATAGGAAATCCAGTGATATTATAATAGTGTCTAGGGTTTTCAAATAAATATGAAATAGCCGAAATTGTTACATGATTAAATTCCAGCTACTAGCCACAAAAGTGGGTAATACAAACAAAACCGTAGGGTCTCGTAGGGAAAATGGGTTTCCAACAATGGCAGGGCTACTGGGGTACCGCCCGTCACAGTACGTGGCCTAGATCACCGTACCGAGGATTACTCCCTTCATCCCCTGCAACACAAGACCGGGACCATTCCTTACTGAACAGTCCCGAACAAGACCACCCCGCAGTTGGCTGCAGACCAACTGCCCACACAGCCGAAATATAAAGGGACCTCTAGACAGGGATGTATCTTGCCCTCCAGTGGGCGCGACCCACGAAGCCTTGCTGCACCTCCCCTGTTTTAGCCATTCCCGGTTGATGAGGCTTGAGGCTGCGATTACCTTTATAGGACCAATTATCTTAGAATGCTCATCGTCCGCCTGACGATGTGCTGAAAGCATTCAATCCATACAAGTTCGTTCCGGGTTCGAACGAAACCGAAGGCACTATCTCGTTGCACTCATTTTGGAATCACCCTCAGAGTCAACGACCATAGCCCTTGCACTCTAATTCACCATCTCGAATCTATAAGCACTATTCCGTCAAACTCATTACGGAATCACCCACAGAGTTATACTGACGTATAGCCCTTACACCTCGAGTCTTCACTTGCTCCACTTGGATTAACGACCTAACGTTTAATTGGAATCGATGTGGTTTTCGGATTCCAAATATGGAAACCCGATCCCGGTCTCATCGAAACCAAACGCCATTTTAATGTCCAAGTTGTACTTAAGGGATTTTAGACAATAGATATTTAGAAAATATCACTTAGCATAAATGGGTGTATTCACAACATAGATAGATAAGCATCTAATATCACATGCATCTATACATATCACAAAGCAGCATATATGTATCACATTCAGATATAGCATATACATATCATCATCCATCAATCAATATCATCCAACAACATCCAATATCATTAACTCATTCAATGATACTTATCAACCAATCATCCATCATTCGTATCAAGTTTGATTCAAACTTAATTAATTTAATTCTTCCTTAATTAAATTAATTCTTACTTAACTACTTGGATTATCATCAATCCAGCTTCTCATTTATTAATTAATTACAAATTAATTAATTAACATCACTTAATTATCCATTTTGAATTAATCATCCTTGATTAATTATTACCTAATTACTTTAAGTAATTATTTCTTAATTCCTATTTAATTAATCATCTTGATTAATTACTTCTTAATTATCTAAGTAATTATCTCTTAATTACTTTTTAAATTAATCACACTTGATTAATTATTCTTCAATTATCCTGATAATTATTTTTCTAGTATTATTTAAAATTAATCATTCTTGATTATTCACTTTTTAATTAATCACACTTGATTAATTACTTTTAATTAATCCTACTTAATTAATTACTTTTAATTAAACCTACTTGATTAATTACATTTAATTAATCATATTTAATTAATTACTTTTAATTAATCACCTTTGATTAATTATTTTAATTACATTTAGTAATTAAAGCTTAATTATAAATTAATTATCCTTAAATTATTAGTTAACAATTAATTAATTATTTCCATTAATTAATGATTACTTCATTAATTAAATTCTTCCTTAATCAATTACTTTTATAAATAATTAATCATATAATTAATTACTCTTAATCTTTTATTTAATCATTAATCAAATAATTTAAACCTTTAATTAATTAATTCTTTAATTAATAACTAAAGTGATTAATCCTTAATCACATTTACTTAATTACTTTTCATAAATTAATTATTTTTATTTAATTACCTTTAGTAATTAATCACTTAATTTCTTAATTACTTAAGTTACTTCCCTAAGTAATTAGATTAGATTAATCCAAGTGATTATCTTAATTAATCTCAAGTTAATTACTTAATTAACTATTTAACTTAATCATTTAAAATTAATTAAATGATTCTTAATTTACTATATTAAAAAGATTCTTAAACAAGAAACCATTATCTTAATTAACACATTTATATTAACCAATAACCTTTCAAATGGTTAATAATTTAATTTCTAAATACCCTTTCCAAATTTAATTATCTTTAATTAAATCAAAATTTTCAATTTACATAAGATAATTCTTTATTACCATTGATTTTCAAATTCTAAATCATTAAACTTTATTTGAAATAAAATATAATATTTGGAAATCAATTGTAATTTAGACATATTTTAAATTGAACTTTAAAATCTTTAAAACCTTTCCAAATTTAATTAATAAAATTTAATATAAACTTTATTCCAAATCCACTTATTTATTTTAAAACTTTCATATTTTATATCTAAAAACTTAGTTAAAAACTTAACTTCGAACAAATTTGTTTTATAAATAAACCTGTTTAACTTTTTATTTTAAAACCCTAGTTGTTTACAAAATCAAATTCCCTTTTGTTTCACTTTTTAGAAACCTTACTGTTAAACACTTTAAAGTTTTTAAACTCAAATTTTAAACTGCAGAATCCCACAACAGGAACACACTCATCAACTCGAGCAACCCACAAAACTCGCGCGTCACTCAGGCAAAACAAACAAAACCCCGAGTTTCCCCTACCCACATCCTGCTTCGAGACAAAGCATCATTTACCCAATGTAATCTTCGAGTTCCCCCTCTCCCTTCCCAATCCAAATACTGTTGCACGACCACCATGCACGTTCACGTGCACCACAACGTTCGTCGCTGGCGAACTCCACTCATCACTCCGACACATCACTCTCGACTACGACGTCCCTATGCGCAACCCAAAAATGGCGTATTGATCGAGAATCGAAAATTGATGGTCGAACCCAACTGTTCGAACCACCATCACCCAAAAATCCACCTTCCACGGCAATCCAAGCCTTAAAAAAAACCCACCATCACCACCGAAGCTTCATCACGAATCCCTAAACCCACGGCGCCGCACGCGATTTACTCCAGTAGCCTCACGATGCCGCAAAGACGCGATGAACCATGATGATGAAAACAAGGTACAAACCCTACTAATCCAAATTCCCGTTAATCCCTTCATCTAAAAATTCCAAATTGATTTTTCTGATGATCACCGTTCCCCCTTCCAACTTCGTTCTCAACCACGCCCACAATTTCGCTGTCGTTCGCCCTCAATTTGGTCGAAATGCCAAAAACAGTTAAACCCAAAATTCTCACAAAATACTAATCTAAAAATCATGATGCCACTTTCAAAAATCATGGTTCGGCATCACGAATTCACTTATGTAATTCAAACTTAAAATTTAAATAATAAAATTTTGACCCAATTTGATTTTTACTGTAAATTTTTAAAAAAAATGAGCTAAACCTTCATTTTAAAATCCTATAGCTATTTTTAGATGAAAGATTACATGATATCACACATCTTCTATTTACAAAACATAAGCCAATTCAAATTGAACATGAAGTTATTGATTTTATTATTGAAATCTAAACCTGTTCTTCAAACAGAACACTATACAGGCATTCAAACACATACACCCAGACTTGCATCCAATTTATTTCAAGTATTCAGATAACATGAAGATGTTCATTCACAAGAAAAAGTAGAAATCCAAAATTTAAAACTGTTTTTAAAATTCATTTACTCACTTGTACAATTTTCCAGAAAACAGAGAGAAGATCTGCATGATTGTTTCCAGGCATTTGAATTCACTGCATGTTGATGTTGTACATCCTGATGCTTATTTGATTTCCAGATTGCATGTTTGTATTGATGAAGAGCTTGCATTTGATTGAGTTCCAGGTTTCAGATTTTACAGTTTCTTCCTTTACTTTTCTTTTTAGAGTTTACAGATTTCTATTTCCTTTTTGATCTGCAAGCATTTTATCTTTGTTTGAAAGAAGAAAGTGATTTCTTCTTTTGATTCCAATTTGTATTTTGCTTTTGTATTCAGTTTAGAGTTTGAAAAAAAATGTTTTGCTGAAGAATAAAATCATCTTTTATTCACCATTAGATTTTAAATTTTATTTTACAAAAGAAAGACATTTGTCACAAAGAACTCTAATCTATTTACACCTAAGCAATTAAATTTACATTTGTCTTTAATGAACCCTAAAATGTTTACAAGTGTTATACTTGTTTTATTAATGTTTTTCTTTTAAATGTTATTTATCTTAAATAATTTTTTTAAAGTCTAATATACATGTATATGTAATATAAAATGTACATACTTATATTTTAATAGATATTCATATGAAACAAGTAATTTACATTTTAATTCAATCATGTTTATATGTTTGAAAATTTCTATTTAAATTTAAATCTTATTTAAAAATTCAAAGTACATATTTATCATAAATAAGGAATTAACTTTGTTATTTAAATCTAAATCTCAATTATCAATTCAAAGTCATTAAATCAAATTATCATTTTAAATTCAAAACTAAATATATTCAAGTTTGAAAACTCTTATTAAATTCAAATTAATAAAATTCCTTTTTAAAACATATATATACAAATATATATACACATTTCAAATAGAAACATTCTAACATTAAATTTATTAATTTCCAAATTAAATTTTAAAATAAATACCAAATCACAATATATATACATTCATATATATTACAATTTGAATATAAAATTTTATTACATTAAAAACTTCTTATTTACCAAAATAAATAATTCCAAAATCAAATTATTATTAGCTTTCAAAAGAATTAAATTTGCCAATTCATATAGTCAAGAAACTTATTGATAGATATTAACAATTTATTATCATTTATCTTTAAAATAAATTTAACTTGTCAATTTATAATGTAAAATGATCAAATCAATTTAATTATTATCAAAGATTATTAAATTGATATTGCTCAAAATTCCGGGTCGTCACAATAACAAACACTAAAAAGCAACTTGAATCGATAAAATCTGGAAAAATCAATCAAATATGCAAAATAAACAAACCAGGCAAAAAAAAGCTGGTCGGTCGACCGGATTGCAGGGCTCGGTCGGCCGGCCAGATGCAGAAACCCAATTATAGCTCGGGGCAGCAGGTAGGTCGACCGAAGCCTGCACTCGGTCGGCCGAACCTGGTGATTTTGCACTTCCTGTCCTACTTCAATGAAATGCAAATTCTTTCCAATTCCAAAACAATGGCACATGCATACTTGTTAGGAATTCATACCAACACCCATGATATCAAGAGAAGTAGATGTGAGTTCAAAACTCACCTATTAATCTCACAAACAAAGAAGATGAAGAAGCACAAATGCAAGGAATCAACCAACTACACTCCACTTCAACACTACAAGATTTAATCTAGAATCAAAGCAAGTATTTCCTAAGTTAGGGTTAGGAAAATTACTGAAATTGAAGAGGAGAAGAGATGGAGAAGATGGAGATGAACTTACCAATGGATTCCCTATGAATTTGGTGCAAGAAATCAAGATACAAAGGAGAACTAGGGCTTGCTAATTTCTAATTCCTCTTCATTTCCCCCATTTTCAGTTCTAAGCTTAAGTTTTAAGAAATGAATAAGTGAATGAGAGCAGTGGCTAAGCTAGAGGTTTAGTTAAGCTAGTGGGCTGAACCCAAACCCAAACCCAATAGAAAAGGTAGCCAAAAATTCACAAACTCCAAACATATCAAAGATTATACTCAAAAAGATCGCAAACGCCATTTTGGAACCAATGGAGGTAGTTTCGAGTTCCAGTTCGGCCATTTGCAGAAAGTAACATTTCGGACCAAAATCTGACTAACGACGCTATATTTAAATTTAACATTTAAATATAAAATCGTTAAATATGCGGGTTGTTACATTGCCTATTTTCTTCCCTGCTCATTCACTTTATTTCCACCATCACCATATCTCGCATAGCCATGCCCTGCCGACATGACAGCCTTCCCACGCGTCCCCTCCCACCAGATCTACAGTTCACCTGAACACCATGCATCCCTACCTTCAACCGAACATTCCCAAAAGCCAGCCACACACCACACCATCGGCCTCCCCTTTCCACGACCATAACCTTTCCCACCCGCAGACCCGAGTGTCGTGCACCACCTGATCCTGGTGGAACCATCACAACACTTTTGCCAAAATTCTCCACTTCCCGATCATGATCCACTGACCGCCTCTACACCTAAACCTAGCCATCCTCATCCAAAACTCCACAACAACCCAGATCTGCTCGGCCGCAAGCAGCTCTTCCACCACCAAGCTCTCCGCCGACATCCCAGTCCCCTCTAAATATCCATTGCCTTGCCCTCCACAGTCGAGCTCTACACACCCTCAAGCCATCACAGCTAACCGCCTCCAGCACCACTATCCCTGACAACGTACACGACCTATGCCCGACCACCCTTTCGACCTTGCTCCCCTATAGAGCTCGGCCTCAGCCGCCATTTCCCGTCGACACGCAACCCACTTGCTCACTTGTATACCTACGAAGGTATACATTTATACCTTTTGTGTTTATATATATATATTATTTTACATTAGTTTTGAACAATATATATAAGATGAAGGCACATATTATACATGTGCGTTGTATATAGGCTTACAACATATTATATTACAAAAGTACACACACACATATGTATATGAAATGTTGAAAGGATTTATATAAATTTTATGTTAATATCTAAAATAGATCTTTTTGTAACAGTTTACAGATATGTATAATATGTTTATGATTGGTTGATATTTAAACTTAGGTAAAACTTATGTTAGTTATTTTGTACTATGTTTAAATTTTGGATTTCTACAATATAGTATACGTATCAAAAATTTTCATTTTCAATTTGAGTCCAAGTATATACGTTACATTAGTTTATATATATAAATTTGTGTAATTCATGAAAAACTTCTTGTTGTATACAAAAGTGTATATAGGATTAAATATGCTCTTTTGAGTTTATATATATATTATATAATAAAGTAAGTTATATTGATTTTCCAATAGATATTGTTTTTTAAATATAATATATATGTTAGTCTATATATTAGTTTGTATCAGTGTACATGTGTTTGGTTTTTCAAAAATATATAAAGATATTTTTATGTGTCAAATTAAATTCTTGATTTGGAAATATATATAGAGAATTTATTTTAAATAAATGTTTTAAACTTATTAAGAGAAAATTTTATGTACATATATAACATATATTTTGCTTAGTTTATATTAAGCTAATTTTGATATGCTTCTAATCAATCCCAAACTTCCAGCTTTGCTTTGATCGTTAAATTCGTGTTCATCATACTTTACTTGGAATTCATTGCTCGGATTCGCAAATTAGTTCGTAATCAAATTTCTCTAGCCTCGAAAGGTGAACAATCACTTAGGGTAAACATTCTTGTAACGACCCAGGATTTTGGCAATATTATTTTAATAAGTATTTAATCTAATTAAATAAAATACAAGCTTTTAATTTTATAAATAAATAAGATTTTTGTACGTTTGCCATTTATTTATATTTATACGGGTATTTGTGTAGAAACTATGGTTTGAAAATTTAAAATATTTTTTTTTTAAATAATTACAATAAAATTTATCTCTTTCAATTAAATTAAAGGCCCTACCTTATTAACGTTTGGTATAAATATACATATGAATGCAATATAGATGATAATGTTTAAAATAAAATCAAATCTTATCAATATTAAATATAAGTATAAATAAAATATGTGAATATAAATAAAGTGTTAAATAGTAAGCTTAAAATAAAAAATGAAAAATAAATATATGAAAATAAATACTTAAATGGTTATTGTGTGGAAGCAACATAAGATAAATACATACCAATAACTATAACAATTTTAAATGAAGCGCAAGGGTATAAAATAAAGCCAAACAAAATGTATGTATGTGAATTATGCAAGCAAGAAGATAATAAAGCAAAATATCTATATACAAAAATCAAAGGGGAAAAGTATGTAAACAAAATGGGAAGCATATGCATTTAATACCATCATCTCAGCCCAAAATAAAGTCATTTCAAATATTTAGAAATCATTTCAATTTCAGAAAACAAAATCTTATTAGTCAAAGAAAAGAAAAATCTGACCAAATATGAGCTTATACCAGTTAATACCTTCCCTATACAAAACGTTCTCTTTATATATGCATCTATTATAGTTCATGTTCGTTCATAACTTAGCAAGCCAAAAAAAAATATCACCCTGTAAAAACTCAAATACAAACTTAAATATCATTTCAACTAAACAAAGAAAGCAAATGAATTTAAGGGAAGATCAAAACTGCAGGTTTTCAAAACAAAAGTGTTCTCTGTTCAAACTTGTTTTCAGGCGAGTAAACAAATTTTTTAAAGACTTAAGTTTAATTAAATCTGTGTGTATGATTCATTGATAATAATATGCTTGCATATGTGTTTTGTTTATATAGCTTTATGTTTACATATGAGTGTTCTGTGTAAATTTATTTTACCCGTCTTCTCTGTTTTTAGTTTCAGAATTGAATAGTCAATCAAAATATAAAATATCATCTTCTAATCATTTATAGGCTTACAGTTTAAAACAAAATAAGTTGTTTAAACATAGATCAAGCTCTAAAAATTTGTTTTAAACATGTCGGAGAAATATATCAACTGCGAAATTTGATTTACAGAGCAACAAATAATTTTATGTTAAATTCGAGTATTGTATATTGCTAATTCAATTATATAGCTTGAATCTACATAAAAAAAATAAGATTTTTAAAACAAAAATGGAAATTTTTAGTTAAGAATACTAGGAGATGAACTGGAAATGCATTTTAATCAATTTCTAGTGATCGAACAAATTTTGGTTGTTGAATTTTTGTTTGAAGCTAGCTTGTTGATTAATGATATCAAGAAAACTGTTGAACAATTTTTCCATCGCAAGAATTGATGGAACGAGGCCAGATTAGCGTTTATGCTCGAGTTTTGATGTGGTCTGGAAACGAGGTGATTTCGTCACCTCTGATGCATCGAGTTTCACGAGCTCCAGGGGGATGGTAGCATAGGGGATATGCGAGGTGAGGACGGAGTTGGAGCATCTACGATGGTCGGAGCAACTGGGGTGAACTGATTTGCTGAGGAGAGTTGAGTTACAGGTTTTTGAACGAAGGGCTAAATTTCGATTTGGAATTTTTGGCATCTAATCCAGTTTTGATTTCGAGTGTGGGTGAGTTTTGCGATTTTTCAAAGGTAGTGAGGTTCGCCGAAACGACGGCGAGACGCCGTGCACATGTATGGCATAGATATGGTGTCATAGTTTTTAGGTGGTGAGCGACTCGAGTTGATACCCGAGAAAATGGTGGATTGCTTCGGGTTGGAACGCGAGATTCTTGAGCCTGGAAAACAGTTTATTAAGTTTAAAACTGAAGCAAAAGAAAATAGAAGAAGAAGAAACTTATGCGAGGAAAAAAGATGGACTCGGGCAAATGGTGGGAGAAACCCGAGTGTTTACTCGAGTAAACCGGAATCTTACTCGGGTTGATTCCCAAACCTGCAGTATAATAAAAAGTAAGTTAAGCAAATTATTTAAACAATTTTATGTAGTGATGACTAATTAATGTTTGACAATTTTAAGTTTAGACTTTATTACAAGGTTTTATTATTTAAGTTAATACTTTAGAATGTTTTTAAAATCCAATTAATTCTTTAATTAAGTAGATATTGAAGATAACTTTTAAATTTAATTAACATTTAAAGTTTTCTAAGTTAGTAATAAATTGATTTCAAAGTTTAGGGAATATTTTTTTTAATGTTAATTAAGATAAATAATAATTATTAATTAATTGTTTGAAAAGGGTAATTAAGAATGGTTAATTAATTAATAATTATAATTAACTAAGTAATTAGGGATGTATCAATTTGTAATTAAAGATTGGTTAATTAATAATTAATTTGTAATTAAGAATTTTTAATTAGATAATTAAAGTTAATTAATTTGTAATTAGTAGTTAATTAAATAAATAATTAAGGATTAACTAATTTGAAATTAAGTTTATTAATTAATAATTAAAGAGTAATTAATTAAGTATAATAAGTTGATTAAGAAGTCATTAATTAGTTAAACGGTTTAAAATGGAATAGTCAATTAATTGATGATTATTTAAGCAGGATTAAGTGATTAATTCTCAAGTAATTAATTTAAATTGAATTAATTAAATAAGGATTAAAGATGCTTGATTATGGATGAATGTATAAGTAGAATATCCGATTTTGTGATATCTATTTGGTGATATTCTTTGATACTCTGTGATATGCTTTGGATATATCCGTGATGTTTGTGTAACGACTCGGAATTTTGGGCAATATAAATTTAATAATCTATATAATAATTTAATTGGTTTGATAATTTTCTTTGTAATTTTAATTTAAAATTGGCTAATTTAATCTTTTAAAGGTTAATGAATTTTTAATATGGTAATATTGATAAAATTTGTTTGTCGAAGTTAATGAAATTTTATTTTATTTATAATATATACACTTGATATATATTGTGAATAGGAGATCTTTTGTTTTAATTAAAGATTGAATTTTCAAATTGTAATATATATGTATGTATATGTTATAATTTGATTTTGTTTTGAAATTTAATTTAATATATTAGAATGAATATTGTAATTTTAAAACTTAATAGTTTTCAAAGGTTAAATTTAAAGATTAATTCATTTGTTTTCAAAATGTAAGATAATTGTTTAATTTTATTATAAATAAGATAGTTGTTTGTTTTTAAATATTATAGTTTAAAAAAAATATTTAATCAATATTTTATTTTTGTTTCTTTAAAGTGCTTAATTTTAAATGGTTATAAATGTATAAATATGAATGTTTTAAATTTTAAAATATATATAGGGATTATTTATATTATAATTAGTTTTAGCATATTTTCTTTTAAGGTCAAACTTATATTTATTTATAAAGTAAATTTAATTAGTGAGTTATGTTCACATTTAAAACTAAGTAAAATTAATTAAAAAGACTTAAGAACATGTGTAAACATGTTAACTTCCTTAATAAACACATGTAAGTTAATTAAGTAATAAAGTGACAAGTGTCTTTATTTTGAATTTCATTTTCTTCAATTTTTAATAAATATTTTAAGAAGAAAACTAGTTTCTTCATAACACTTTCATTACTTTGTTTCAACTTAATTCAAAACAGAAATTTATTCTCAAAACCTGAATTTAAACCATAAAGCAAAAATAAAAAGCAAAATTAAATCCAAAGCTCAGGCAGAAATCTTTTTCAACCTGAATCTGCAAATTCAAAATTGGAATCAAATTTCAAACCTGCAAATTTACAATCTGCAATTGCAAATGGAATTCAACCTGCATTTCATTTGAGGGCATCTGCAAGTTTAATCAACAATTGTAAAGCATGTAGTAAGGTTTTCAATAGCAAACCAATGCACATTTTTCAGATTTAAGGATTCAAGCTGGAAAAGTTTAAAACCTGAAAGTATTAATATAAATCTGCTCTGCATATTTCAATAAGGTGAGTAAATCTCTTTTAAAAACAGTTTGACCTGGTTGTTACTTCATGCATGTGATGTTTTGAAATCTATCTTGATGTTGTGTGGAAATCATCAGTATTCATAATTTTGAATTTATAGATATGATTTATTTCTGAATATTATGTGAGAGACAAATGTGCATGCCTGTATATTTATTCACCTCTGTACTTGGTTCTGTAATTTATAATTTTGATCAAAACCCCAAACTTATTCAACTGGTCTTCTTTAAGATTAGAGATTCAAACATTTTATGCTTGATTATCCTCAAGTTAAAACTTAAAATTTTCTTCAAGCAGTATAGGTTTGAATTTTATCTAGAATCAAGAATGCAGTGGAAAATCCTAAAATCAAGATAAATCAAATATTATAATTTGATAATCTAATCTTATAACTTGAATCCATATTGGAAACAAGGAATCTTAAAACAAAAATCATAAATTTTAATTGTGTAATTAGTGAGAACCCTGGGTTTGTTCGATTATGGAATTTTGGTGGATTGCCGTAGATCCATTTGTTCATTCGAGTCAAATTTTTGATCGAAGCTTGATTTGATGATAAGGATATTGGGAAAAATATAATTAAAATTTTTAAATGATTGAATTTTTCGAATTGATTCAAAATAGGGTTTAGGCTTGCATTATCGTTCGGCTTGAATTGTCGTGACATTACAACTGGGTTCGTTGATCGAGTTCGTTGGCGTTTGGAAGTATTGATATTCATGGTGGTGGCGTTCCGATGGTGGAATTAGTGAGTTCAGGTGTCGGCGAGTTCATCGGATGAGGGTGGTTTTTGATAGTGACAGCTGTAGATGTTTTCGAGATAATGGGTCATATTTCGATTCGATGTTGCTGGGATGGATCTAGGTATGGGATCGTGCTCGCGAGAGGTTTTGGGACTATGGAGGATCGTCGCGATGGACGATGGAGGTCGGCGTCGGGGGTGCATATGCACCCTGTCTCTCGTGCACAGTTGGGATTGGGGAAAATGATTTGGGGAAGATGAATGGAGCTCGAGTTTTGGCTTGTGAAGATGCTGGGTAAGACTCGAAGTCGTGTTGAGTTGGTTTGCTTCGAGACTTGCTCGAGTTTTTTTGTAGTTTTACTCGCGTTTGACACGAGACTTTCGGCAATGCTAGTTTAATGCTCAAGTTTTTATAAAAATAATAAGTTGCAAACTGAATATGCTATTCTTAGTAAATAAATCAAATTTAGCTTTATAAAAGGAAAAGAATTTTCAAGTTAAAACTGGTTTCAGTGTACAAAAGTGTATATAGGATTAAATATGCTCTTTTGAGTTTATTTATATATTATATAATAAAGTAAGTTATATTGATTTTCCAATAGATATTGTTTTTTAAATATAATATATATGTTAGTCTACATATTAGTTTATATCAGTGTACATGTGTTTGGTTTTTCAAAAATATATAAAGATATTTTTATGTGTCAAATTAAATTCTTGATTTGGAAATATATATAGATAATTTATTTTAAATAAATGTTTTAAACTTATTAAGAGAAAATTTTATGTACATATATAACATATATTTTGCTTAGTTTATATTAAGATAATTTTGATATGCTTCCAATCAATCCCAAACTTCCAGCTTTGCTTTGATCGTTAAATTCGTGTTCATCATACTTTACTTGGAATTCATTGCTCGGATTCGCAAATTAGTTCGTAATCAAATTTCTCTAGCCTCGAAAGATGAACAATCACTTAGGGTAAACATTCTTGTGACGATCCAGGATTTTGGCAATATTATTTTATTAAGTATTTAATCTAATTAAATAAAATACAAGCTTTTAATTTTATAAATAAATAAGATTTTTGTACATTTGCCATTTATTTATATTTATATGGGTATTTGTGTAGAAACTATGGTTTGAAAATTTAAAATAATTTTTTTAAAAAAAATAATTACAATAAAATTTATCTCTTTCAATTAAATTAAAGGCTCTACCTTATTAACGTTTGGTATAAATATACATATGAATGCAATATAGATGATAATGTTTAAAATAAAATCAAATCTTATCAATATTAAATATAAGTATAAATAAAATACATGAATATAAATAAAGTGTTAAATAGTACGCATAAAATAAAAAATGAAAAATAAATATATGAAAATAAATACTTAAATGGTTATTGTGTGGAAGCAACATAAGATAAATACATACCAATAACTATAACAATTTTAAATGAAGCACAAGGGTATAATATAAAGCCAAACAAAATGTATGTATGTGAATTATGCAAGCAAGAAGATAATAAAGCAAAATATCTATATACAAAAATCTAAGGGGATAAGTATGTAAACAAAATGGGAAGCATATGCATTTAATACCATCATCTCAGCCCAAAATAAAGTCATTTCAAATATTTAGAAATCATTTCAATTTCAGAAAACAAAATCTTATTAGTCAAAGAAAAGAAAAATCTGACCAAATATGAGCTTATACCAGATAATACCTTCCCTGTACAAAACTTTCTCTTTATATATGCATCTATTATAGTTCATGTTCGTTCATAACTTAGCAAGCCAAAAAAAAAAAAATCACCCTGTACAAACTCAAATACAAACTTAAATATCATTTCAACTAAACAAAGAAAGCAAAAGAATTTAAGGGAAGATCAAAACTGCAGGTTTTCAAAACAAAAGTGTTCTCTATTCAAACTTGTTTTCAGGCGAGTAAACAATTTTTTTAAAGACTTAAGTTTAATAAAATCTGTGTGTATGATTCATTGATAATAATATGCTTGCATATGTGTTTTGTTTATATAGCTTTGTGTTTACATATGAGTGTTCTGTGTAAATTTATTTTACCCGTCTTCTCTGTTTTTAGTTTCAGAATTGAATAGTTAATCAAAATATAAAATATCATCTTCTAATCATTTATAGGCTTACAGTTTAAAACAAAATAAGTTGTTTAAAAATAGATCAAGCTCTAAAAATTTGTTTTAAACATGTCGGAGAAATATATCAACTGGGAAATTTGATTTACATAGCAACAAATAATTTTATGTTAAATTCGAGTATTGTATATTGCTAATTCAATTATATAGCTTGAATCTACATAAAAAAAATAAGATTTTTAAAACAAAAATGGAAATTTTTAGTTAAGAATACTAGGAGATGAACTGGAAATGCATTTTAATCAATTTCTGGTGATCGAACAAATTTTGGTTGTTGAATTTTTGTTTGAAGCTAGCTTGTTGATTAATGATATCAAGAAAACTGTTGAACAATTTTTCCATTGCAAGAATTGATGGAACGAGGCCAGATTAGCGTTTATGCTTGAGTTTTGATGTGGTCTGGAAACGAGGTGATTTCGTCACCTCTGATGCATCGAGTTTCACGAGCTCCAGTGGGATGGTAGCATAGGGGATAGGCGAGGTGAGGATGGAGTTGGAGCATCTACGATGGTCGGAGCAACTGGGGTGAACTGATTTGCTGAGGAGAGTTGAGTTACAGGTTTTCGAACGAAGGGCTAAATTTCGATTTGGAATTTTTGGCATCTAATCGAGTTTTGATTTCGAGTGTGGGTGAGTTTTGCAATTTTTCAAAGGTAGTGAGGTTCGCCGGAACGACGGCGAGACGCCGTGTACATGTATGGCATAGATATGGTGTCATAGTTTTTGGGTGGTGAGCGACTCGAGTTGATACCCAAGAAAATGGTGGATTGCTTTGGGTTGGAACGCGAGATTCTCGAGCCTGGAAAACAGTTTATTAAGTTTAAAACTGAAGCAAAAGAAAATAGAAGAAGAAGAAACTTATGCGAGGAAGAAAGATGGACTCGGGCAAATGGTGGGAGAAACCCGAGTGTTTACTCGAGTAAACCGGAATCTTACTCGGGTTGATTCCCAAACCTGCAGTATAATAAAAAGTAAGTTAAGCAAATTATTTAAACAATTTTATGTAGTGATGACTAACTAATGTTTGACAATTTTAAGTTTAGACTTTATTACAAGGTTTTATTATTTAAGTTAATACTTTAGAATGTTTTTAAAATCCAATTAATTCTTTAATTAAGTAGATATTGAAGATAACTTTTAAATTTAATTAACATTTAAAGTTTTCTAAGTTAGTAATAAATTGATTTCAAAGTTTAGGGAAGATTTTTTTTAAATGTTAATTAAGGTAAATAATAATTATTAATTAATTGTTTGAAAAGGGTAATTAAGAATGGTTAATTAATTAATAATTATAATTAACTAAGTAATTAGGGATGTATCAATTTGTAATTAAAGATTGGTTAATTAATAATTAAGTGTATAATTAATTTGTAATTAAGAATTTTTAATTAGATAATTAAAGTTAATTAATTTGTAATTAGTAGTTAATTAAATAAATAATTAAGGATTAATTAATTTGAAATTAAGTTTTATTAATTAATAATTAAAGAGTAATTAATTAAGTATAATAAATTGATTAAGAAGTGATTAATTAGTTAAACGGTTTGAAATGGAATAGTCAATTAATTGATGATTAATTAAGCAGGATTAAGTGATTAATTCTCAAGTAATTAATTTAAATTGAATTAATTAAATAAGGATTAAAGATGCTTGATTATGGATGAATGTATCAGTAGAATATACGATTTTGTGATATCTATTTGGTGATATTCTGTGATACTCTGTGATATGCTTTGGATATATCCGTGATGTTTGTGTAACGACCCGGAATTTTGGGCAATATAAATTTAATAATCTATACAAATAACTTAATTGGTTTGATAATTTTCTTTGTAATTTTAATTTAAAATTTGCTAATTTAATCTTTTAAAGGTTAATGAATTTTTAATATGGTAATATTGATAAAATTTGTTTGTCGAAGTTAATGAAATTTTATTTTATTTATAATATATACACTTGATATATATTGTGAATAGGAGATCTTTTGTTTTAATTAAAGATTGAATTTTCAAATTGTAATATATATGTATGTATATGTTATAATTTGATTTTGTTTTGAAATTTAATTTAATCTATTAGAATGAATATTGTAATTTTAAAACTTAATAGTTTTCAAAGGTTAAATTTAAAGATTAATTCATTTTTTTTCAAAATGTAAGATAATTGTTTAATTTTATTATAAATAAGATAGTTGTTTGTTTTTAAATATTATAGTTTAAAAAAAAAGATTTATCAATATTTTATTTTTGTTTCTTTAAAGTGCTTAATTTTAAATGGTTATAAATGTATAAATATGAATGTTTTAAATTTTAAAATATATATAGGGATTATTTATATTATAATTAGTTTTAGCATATTTTCTTTTAAGGGCAAACTTATATTTATTTATAAAGTAAATTTAATTAGTAAGTTATGTTCACATTTAAAACAAAGTAAAATTAATTAAAAAGACTTAAGAACATGTGTAAACATGTTAACTTCCTTAATAAACACATGTAAGTTAATTAAGTAATAAAGTGACAAGTGTCTTTATTTTGAATTTCATTTTCTTCAATTTTTAATAAATATTTTAAGAAGAAAACTAGTTTCTTCATAACACTTTCATTACTTTGTTTCAACTTAATTCAAAACAGAAATTTATTCTCAAAATCTGAATTTAAACCATAAAGCAAAAATAAAAAGCAAAATTAAATCCAAAGCTCAGGCAGAAATCTTTTTCAACCTGAATCTGCAAATTCAAAATTGGAATCAAATTTCAAACCTGCAAATTTACAATCTGCAATTGCAAATGGAATTCAACCTGCATTTCATTTGAGGGCATCTGCAAGTTTAATCAACAATTGTAAAGCATGTAGTAAGGTTTTCAATAGCAAACCAATGCACATTTTTCAGATTTAAGGATTCAAGCTGGAAAAGTCTAAAACCTGAAAGTATTAATATAAATCTGCTCTGCATATTTCAATAAGGTGAGTAAATCTCTTTTAAAAACAGTTTGACCTGGTTGTTACTTCATGCATGTGATGTTTTGAAATCTATCTTGATGTTGTGTGGAAATCATCAGTATTCATAATTTTGAATTTATAGATATGAATTATTTCTGAATATTATGTGAGAGACAAATGTGCATGCCTGTATATTTATTCACCTCTGTAGTTGGTTCTGTAATTTATAATTTTGATCAAAACCCCAAACTTATTCAACTGGTCTTATTTAAGATTAGAGATTCAAACATTTTATGCTTGATTATCCTCAAGTTAAAACTTAAAATTTTCTTCAAGCAGTATAGGTTTGAATTTTATCTAGCATCAAGAATGCAGTGGAAAATCCTAAAATGCAAGATAAATCAAATATTATAATTTGATAATCTAATCTTATAACTTGAACCCATATTGGAAACAAGGAATCTTAAAACAAAAATCATAAATTTTAATTGTGTAATTAGTGAGAACCCTGGGTTTGTTCGATTATGGAATTTTGGTGGATTGCCGTAGATCCATTTGTTCATTCGAGTCAAATTTTTGATCGAAGCTTGATTTGATGATAAGGATATTGGGAAAAATATAATTAAAATTTTTAAATGATTGAATTTTTCGAATTGATTCAAAATAGGGTTTAGGCTTGCATTATCGTTCGGCTTGAATTGTCGTGACATTACAACTGGGTTTGTTGATCGAGTTCGTTGGCGTTTGGAATTATTGATATTCATGGTGGTGGCGTTCCGATGGTGGAATTGGTGAGTTCAGGTGTCGGCGAGTTCGTCGGCTGAGGGTGGTTTTTGATAGTGACAGTTGTAGATGTTTTCGAGCTAATGGGTCATGTTTCGATTCGATGTTGCTGGGATGGATCTGGGTATGGGATCGTGCTCGCGAGAGGTTTTGGGACTATGGAGGATCGTCGCGATGGACGATGGAGGTCGGCGTCGGGGGTGCATATGCACCGTGTCTCTCGTGCACAGTTGGGGTTGGGGAAAATGATTTGGGGAAGATGAATGGAGCTCGAGTTTTGGCTTGTGAAGATGCTGGGTAAGACTCGAAGTCGTGTTGAGTTGGTTTGCTTCGAGACTTGCTCGAGTTCTTTTGTAGTTTTACTCGCGTTTGACCCGAGACTTTCGGCAATGCTAGTTTAATGCTCAAGTTTTTATAAAAATAATAAGTTGCAAACTGAATATGCTATTCTTAGTAAATAAATCAAATTTTGCTTTATAAAAGGAAAAGAATTTTTTAGTTAAAACTGGTTTCTTAGAAGAAAGGTTAATCAATCTTTCTAAATGTAAATTGAATTCATATTTTAAATATAAAAATATTTTAAGATATTTGATCTTAAAAATAATTATCTTAATTATGTTTTAAAAAAAAATTCCATTTAAAAAGAGAATTTGAATTTAAGATTTAAGTTAAAATTATGAAGTAATGTTAAAACTAAGTTCAATTTATATTGTAAATAAATAGGATTGAAATTAGATAATTTAAAATGTTTAAATTTGGAAATTTGTTCTAAATACTTTATTTCCAAAAATAAATTATAATTATGTAAACCAAATTGGAAAAATTTGTCTTTAGGGTTAATAAAATTTGATTATTTCAAATAATTTATTTTTGAAGATGAATATGGTTAATTTATTATTTATATGAACTTAAGAATACTTAATTTAAATATGATTTGTTAATAAGTAAAGTTTAATTAAGAATAATGTTTTCTTAATTAATTAAAGATCTTCTTTAATATTAGAAGTTAATTAGTTAGTTGTTTAATTAATTTTAAATAATTAGTTAATTATTTATTTAAATTTACATAATCACTTAATTATGGATTAATTAAGTGAAATTACTTAACGAAGTGATTAATGGTTAATAATTGAATGTAATTGAAAAGGTAATTACTTTTGGAAGTAATTAGTGGTAATTACTCACAAGAGTAATTAATTGAAGTGATTAATGGATGATCACTTAATGTTATCATTTAAGAGTTGATTAATATAATTATTTGAAGTTAATTAATTGTGGAGTAATTAATTAAATAAAGGAATTAGGATTATTTAATAATGGGATTAATTACTTGTTAAGTAATAATTTAAGGAAGTAATCAAGATTTATTAATAAAAGTAATTAGAGATAATTACTTATGTAAGTAATTAAGAGTAATTACTTAATTATTTTAGATAATTAATTTATGTGATTAATAAATTAATGAAGGTGATTAATTTAAGATTTATTACTAAGTGTAATTAATTAAAATTGTAATTAATTAATAAAGTAATTAATTAAGGATTTATTTATTAATTTAATTGTTTAATAGTTACTTAATGAAGTAATTAAAGATTAATTAATGGGATTAGTTAATCAAGGATTAATATAATTAATTTAGAAGATAATTAATTAAGAAGTTAATTAATTAAGATAAGTAATTACAAATTGTTATTTACTATCTATGATTAATGAGTTGATTAATTATAAGTTAATTAGTTAATTAATTAAAGTATTATTAATTAATAAGGATCATTAATTAATTAAGGTGATTAATGATATTAATCAAGGTTGATAATAAAAGTAATTAATTTAAGTGTGATTAATTAATTGTAATTAATTAAGGTTTAATGTAATTAAGTATAATTGATTAATTTATAGAAGTAAATATAGGATCATTAATTATTGCAATTAATGATAGTAATTAAAGGGTTAATTACTGAATATGGTTAAGGATAATTACTTGAATAAAATTAAAGGATAATTAATCAAGGAAGATTAATTAGTAAAGATCATTAGAGATGATTAATTTATTTTATTTGGGATAATAATTAATAAAGAAGGTTTTAAGTAATCCAATTTGATTAAGAGATAATCAATTCTGTTTTGGATGTTTGATTAATATGGATTGATTGATTAATATTGGATAATTGATTGATATTGGATGATCAATATTTGGATATTGATATTGTATGATTGGTTGATATTGGATGTTTGATATTGGTTTGTTACTGGATGATTTGGATATATTTGTTATGTGATATGCTACTTTGTGAAGATGAATATTGATATGAATTATCTCTTGTGATAATATGATTCATCTATCTGTTTATATCATCCTGAATTTAAGTTTAAACTGTTTAAACCTTTAAGTATAACTTGGACATTAAAATGGCGTTTGGTTTCAGTGAGACCGGGATCGGGTTTCCATATTTGGATATCCGAAAACCACATCGATTCCAATTAAACGTTAGGTCGTTAATCCAAGTGGAGCGAGTGAAGACTCGAGGTGTAAGGGCTATATGTCAGTATAACTCTATGGGTGATTCCGTAATGAGTTTGACGGAATAGTGCTTATAGTTCGAGATGGTGATTCAAAGTGCAAGGGCTATGGTCGTTGACTCTGAGGGTGATTCCAAAATGAGTGCAATGAGATAGTGCCTTCGGTTTCGTTCGAACCCGGAACGAACTTGTATGGATTGAATGTTTTCAGAACATAGTCAGGTGGACGATGAGCATTATAAGATAGATGTGTTCTATAAAGGTAATCGTAACCTCAAGCCTCATCAACCTGGAATGGCTAAAATAGGGGAGGTGCAGCAAGGCTTCGTGGGTAGCCCCCACTTGAGAGTGAGATTTACCCCTGTCTAGAGGTCCCTTTCTATTTCGGCTTAGTGTGTGGTTGGTCGCGCCAACCACGGGGTGGTCTTGTTCGGGACTGTCCAGTAAGGGATGGTTCCGGCCTTGTGTTGCAGGGGAGTGGGCGTACTCCTCGGTACTGTGATCTAGGCCACGTACTGTGACGAGCGGTACCCCAGTAGCCCTGCCATTGTATGGAATCCAAAATCCAATAAGTTCCTGTACGGTTTTGATTGTGCCCAACTATGTTGGAACGTGAGATGTAAGCATTCCAGCTATTTCTGTATTTTATTTTGAAAACCCTAAACACTATTATAATATCACTGGATTTCCTATCAAATGTTTTGGTTAGCGTAAGGTAAAAACTTTTCCATGTTTATGTGTGGGAAGTCATGCGTGATACCTTTTCTTTTCAAAGGTTTTTCTAAAGTTAAGCAACTTTAAACCGTTTACTCACACCAGACCCTTGTCTGATCCGAGTGTTTATTTTCTGTTTTATTAAACTCTTGGGTACTCATATTATGTATGAGTAGTCAAGTGATTCAGGTTTGCTTGACGAATTCTGGAGGAGACATGTAGCAGGAGGCTTCGACGTGTAGATAAATATTATGGTTCCGCTGTGTTAGTTGTATCTGTTTCTGTTGTTCTTGAGTTGTATAGTTAGACGAAGTTTATAACTGTCTATTATCTGTTGTTTAAGTTGTGTACTCTGATATAATAGGATACTATGTAATATTTTATGTGATATATTATATTTTATTCGTTCCGCTGTGAGTTCTCTGATGTTGTTCTGTTTCTTCTTTCTCTTTCTTTTCTTCTTCTATCCCTTTCTTTATTCAAGATGATGCGATTTCCTGGAGATAGAAAGTCGGGTCATCTCAGTTTGAGTATGATTTTGTTTGTGATAAATGCTATGTGAATTAAAAGTGTTGAATTAAATTGTTTAAACTATTAAACAACTTGACCTTTAAAATGGAGTTTGGATTTCGATGAGATCAGGATCAGATGTCAATTATTATTATTTGAAAATCATTTCGATCCAAATTAAACGTTAGGTCATAAATTTCTAAGCGAAGATCGAGAAGGTGTTTTAGAGAGCAAGGGTTATCGTCGTTAACTCTGAGGATGATTCCAAAATGAGTGTAACGAGATAATGCCTTTGGTTTCGTTCGAACCCGGAACGAACTTGTATGGATTGAATGCTTTCAGAACATCGTCAAGTGGACGATGAGCATTCTAAGAGATATGTTCTATAAAGGTAATTGCAGCCTCAAGCCTCATCAACTGGGAATGGCTAAAACAGGGGAGGTGCAGCAAGGTTAGGTGGGTAGCACCCAAGCAAGACAAGATATACCCCTGTCTAGATGTCCATTTTTATTCGGCTGCGTGGGCGGTTGCTTGCTACAACCGTGGGGTTATCTTGTTCGGGACTGTTCAGTAAGGAATAGTTCCAGCCTTGTGTTGTAGAAGGTCGGGAGTGATCCTTGGTACGGTGATCTAGGCCCCGTACTGTGACGGGCGGTAGCCCAGTAACCCTGCCATTGTATGAAATCCAATCTCCAATGAGCGCCATACGTTTTGATTGTGCCCAGCTATGTTGGAAATGTGAGATGTAAGCATTTCGGCTATTTCTGTATTTTACTTGAAAACCCTAGACACTATAATATCACCGGAGTTTATTTCTGTTTTTCATAAACTCTTGGGTAATCAAAATTTTATGAGTAGCCAAGTGATAGATTTTGGATTGTTAAGTTCTGGAGGAGCTTGGAGCAAGAGTCCAGACGTATATATCTATCTAGTTCTGCTATGTTAGTTGATGTCTATTGTATTTTGGGATGTATGTAATGGCAGATATGTATATATGACTGTCATGTTTAAATGATGTTGTGTAACTCTAATATATGTAAAAATATGTAATAGTTATGTGATGTATTATATTATATTCCGTTTCCGCTATGAGATTCTTATGTTGTTATTCTTTCTTTCTATCTTTTCTATTTCTTTCTCTTTCTTTTCTTATTGATGATACGTCTTTCTGTGGATAGAAAGGCGGGTCGTCATAGTTGGTATCAGAGCATAAGTTGAGATAATACCTAGGCTCTGCAATAATATTTATCTTGAGAGTGCATATTTGTATTTTTATATAACTATATACCTATCAAAATTGGTTGAGTTACCTATTTAGGTGGCCAACATGAGTTCAGGAAGGAGAGGTAGAGATAGGTGCAGTACCTCGATTGATAATGGATGAAGTCAATGTGACGACCCGACTTTTTCTCCCCATAAAAGTCGTATCATCAATTAAGAAAGAAAGGGATAGAAGAAGATAAGAAAGAAGAGAAAGAAGAAACAACACTAGAATCTCAATAGCGGAACGAATAAATTATATTAATAACATAAGTATTTACATAATATACAACATCAATCAGAGAAACATAGCATACACATCACATATACTAGACAGTTATAAACACCTGTCTAGTATTTACGACTCAATACAATCACATCACAGAGAACACACAGCGGAACTATATATCTTCAACGCAGAAGCCTCCTGCTCCATTGCTCCTCCATTATTCGTCAAAGCAAACATAAATCCCTTGCCTACTCGTAAAAATTTGAGTACCCAAGAGTTAAAGAAAACAAAAGATAAACTCCGGGTCAGACATGGGTCTGGTGTGAATAACAGGTTAAGGTTGCTTAATTTTGAAAATCCATTTGAAAAGAAAGGTGTCACGTAAGACTTCCCACTCATAAACATGGAAAAGTTTTTACCTTACGCTAACCAAAACATTTGATAGGAAATCCGATGATATTATAATAGTGTCTAGGGTTTTCAAGTAAATATTAAATAGCCGAAATTGTTACACGATTAAATTCCAGCTACTAGCCACAAAAGTGAGTAATACAATCAAAACCGTTGGCACTTATTGGATTTTGGGTTCCATACAATGGCAGGGCTACTGGGGTATCGCCCGTCACAGTACGTGGCCTAGATCAACGTACCGAGGAGTACGCCTGCTCCACTGCAACACAAAGCCGGAACCATCCCTTACTGGATAGTCCCTAACAAGACCACCCCGGCAGTTGTAATGATCAACCGCCCCACACAGCCGAAATAAAAAGGGACTTCTAGACAGGGGTCAATCTTGCTCTCTAGTGGGAGCTACCCACGAAGCCTTGCTGCACCTCCCCTGTTTTAGCCATTCCCGGTTGATGAGGCTTGAGGCTGTTATTACCTTTATAGAACACATCTATCTTAGAATGCCCATCATCCACCTGACGATGTTCTGAAAGCATTCAATCCATACAAGTTCGTTCCAGGTTCGAACGAAACCGAAGGCATTATCTCGTTACACTCGTATTGGAATCACCCTCAGAGTTAACGACGATAACCCTTGCACTCTACATCACCTTCTCGAGCCTATAAGTACTATTTCCGTCAAACTCATTATGGAATCACCCACAGAGTTATACTGACATATAGCCCTTACACCTCGAGTCTTCACAAAGCTCCACTTTGATTTACGACCTAACGTTATTTGGAATCGATGTGGTTTTCGGATATCCAAATATGGAAACCCGATTCCGGCCTCATCGAAATCCAAAGCGTGTCTTTTAAGTCCAAATTGTTTTAAAGGTTTAAAACAATTCAATACAGTATCTATATACATACAGATAGATAACTCACATATCAATAATTGATAATCAACATTATCAAATAACAGGTAATCCACATTATCAATATCATAATAGATAATTCATATATCAACATCCTAATTGATAATCTAAGTTATCATCACAATGAAAACCAAACATTTATATCGCACAACCATACTTATCTCATTACTGAGATCACAAAGCATCCAAGTTACTCAACATTATCTATCTCATATGTGAGATCAAACTATACAAAGTAAACATCACCATTCATCTATATAAGCAATGATTAACCGCACCAAATATAATTAATTTAAAATGAATTAAATTAATTGCATCATTTTATTAATTTAAAGTAAATTAAATTAATTACTTCACCAATATCATTTTGCTTATATCACTATTAATTAATCATCAATCAATTAATTAATCATCAACCAATTATTTATTTCAATTAATCATCCCTGATTAATTAACCTTTAATTACATTCAGGTAATTATTCATCAATTAATTTCTTCAAATTATATTTAAATCAAATATGGTAATTAATCTTTAATTACTTCCTTAATTAATTAACTATAATTAATTACATTAATCCTTAATTAATTACATTAATTAATCCCCTACATTTATTAATTATTTCTAAATAACTCATTCTTAATTACATCGTTAATATAATAATTAATGATCTTCTAATTACATTTTCAAATTAAATTAATTACATTAAGTAATTAATCTTTATTTAAATCATAACTGTTAATCACGCTTGATTAACCCCATTCAGTAATCAACTACCCTTAATTACTTCACCAAATAAATAAATTACTCATTAATTAATTGTCTCTAATTAATCCTTTGATTAATTCACAAAGTAATTATACTCAAATAACTTCATTATCAAATCACTTCCAATTAATTACATATAGTAATTACCCATTAATTACTTCTCTAAGTAATTCCTCTTCATTAAATTACATTAAGTAATTATCTTTCACAATTCATCAAATGATAAATTTTAAATTATCTAAACTGAATTAATTAACTTAAACTAATCAAATTAACTCAATTAATTGCAATAAGTAATTAATTCCTTAATTACTTCCATAAGTAATTATACTTAACAATTTACAAATTAATTATCTTTAAATTAATTAACCTAATTAATAATTAAAATTAATCACATTAATTAATTATTAAATAATCCTTAGTTAATGTCCTTCATTAACTATTAAACAATTCATTAATATTTTTCCAAAATAATTAACTTATTCTAATCATTATTAATTAAAAATTAATTAGTCATTAATTAATCCATTAATTAATTCCAAATTAATTAAATAATTAAGTGTTAATTAAAACTTAATTAATCTATTATTATCTGATTATTTAATTTTTAACTAAAAACTAATCTTATTTAATTAATTACAAGTTAATTACTCTAAAATTAATTAATCTTAAACCTTTATGATTAAACCCTTAATTACCATTTTTATTTATTTCTTAAATAAATTAATTATATATTTAATTATCCTAATAATTAAATGAAATACAAAGCATAAAATTATTATTTAACTTAACAAGTTTAAATTTAATCTAAAACCTTTAATTGCTAAATAATACTTTTATTATAAAAGAAATTTTACAAAAGTTAAAACAAATTTCTTTTAAAATTAAAACCATTTAAATTTTTACATTATCGTTCAAATTTGGCTTAAACACTTAAATTTATTAAACTTAAATTTGTTTTTAAACAAAGATTCAAATCCAAATTTGAATCAAATTTTACATTTTGTTTAAACATTACTTCATATTTCAATTTCAAATTTAAATTCAAATTCTTTAAAATATTTTTAAATAATAAACTCCTTTAAAGTTATTTTAAAGCAAATTTGAAT
The DNA here is from genome assembly GCA_030765085.1 of Allium cepa. Lineage (NCBI taxonomy): Eukaryota > Viridiplantae > Streptophyta > Magnoliopsida > Asparagales > Amaryllidaceae > Allium > Allium cepa. The sequence goes on from CM060942.1 coordinate 13,328,006, forward strand.
TTAAATACTTCATCATTTCCAACTTGTGATTCAATTCAACTTGAATCCATAATTTAAGTTAGATTTAAAACTTACTTTTAATTCTTGCTTCCACTTTTAAATTTTGTTTTAAATTTTTGAAAACAAGACAAGTTTTCAAACTCCAACAAACTAACCCAAGCTAAAACTAAAATAACTCGAGTGACAATTTTTCTTATAAATTCATCTTAAAATCAATTAAAACTTCAAAGCACTATCAGGTTAACAAAACTTGCATCTACCAAAATACCCGATCCAACAACCCTACAACTTCGAGACCATCATCCAAATGCTTCGAGCTCACCACAAAACTACCCGATACAACATGTGCTCCTTTGTGACGCCCCACCTCTATACCCACGCTAGCCAAGAACATTACAGTGAATGCTGTCGACTAGCACGGAGAATAAGGCTGTTGAGGAGCGACCATCCGTGTAATTGCTTTGTGCGAGCATCGATATGTCAGATAGTGTAACTTGCAATACTTTATCAAGAGGGAAATCTGACATACCGACACAAACTCAAAGCTACTACACAGTGGCTATAATATCTTCGGAAACAAATACAGAAATAAACATAACATAAATCAGTCACAGATAATTCATATCACAAAGGCGGAAGAAGATATGAATATATAATTAACACATGAAAGTGTATATCAGAGTAGTGGTCAAAAAGATCCACAATAATACAAAAGAATAGCAACACGTGCTATACAAAAGAATACAACAATGAGTCTATATCTCAAGTGTATATAACAAAATAAACTACTAATTTAAGCAGTTTGCCAAAAGTCAGAGAAATCAATCCTAGGGGAGAAGTCAAGCAGAAGCACCCGTAACATCTCGGTCTGACCCGAGTATTATTTAATAAGAAAATAATAAACGGATCAGTCTAACTATAAATATCAGATGAAACGATATAGAATAAGAGATATGACTAAACACATAATAATCACAATGCCAAGCTGTGATATATATAAGTAATTGAAAATCAACGAGAGATTAATCAATATCACCAAATCTACACAAGAAACAAAGAAATGTCATACTCCTCATTTCGTTCACCAAACCACAATAAATGACATATTATATCAATGCCAATCACAAAAGTCAATGACACACAAATTCATCAATACACAAATATCGATATGGCTTATCGATGGAAATCACGAAAATTGGTGAAACACAAATTCTAGAAATCATCTCAAGAAATCCAGAAATCACACAAGTCAATGACGCACAAATTCACCAATACACAAATATCAATATACCTTATCGATGGAAATCACGAAAATTGGTGAAACACAAATTCTAGAAATAATCTCAAGAAATCCAGAAATCACAAAGGGGGGGGAGGCCTATCACAAACGAGAGCATAAAGCTCGCCAACACGTGTATCACAAACAGAACGCTAATTCCATGGTCGCTAACCATCACAAATTGAGCCGAAGCTCCACAAACGGCCCGAAGACCATGGGTTGCTACCCCACCAAATTGAGTCGAAACTCCACAAAACGGGGTTTAGTCTCCCTCGCAGACAAAGAGACATCGCACATTGCTAGTCTAAACCACAAAGATGATCATCATGATCAACGAGAAGTGTCTATTACACTAAGCTAGTAAATATATGAGTTTAGCTTCATGTCCCATAACCACTTGCTTAACTTAAATATTTACGAACAAACTGTAGATTACCACTATAAAATTGTCACAAGAGTTTCAATCGGACAAGTCCAAGAATTAACCGACAAAGTGAATGCAAGTGTTTCATACCACTTGTTTTACTAAGTCGTTTAATTGGATTTCTCTTACGAGTGAGGTAAAGGTTTGTATATACTAATAGATTAGAAATCGGTTTGAGAAAACGATCTTTGTAATAAAATAGTGTTGAAATCATTTGAAGAAAGAGTTTTGATATTTACTACTAGTATAGAAAACCTTTATATTTTTAAAGTGACAAATCACAAAGAAGATTGTGAGAACAATCAATCACTAAAATTCACATTCAAAGACGTGAATAAAATCCAAAGAAACCGATAAAGAATCCATCGAAATGGATATTCAAAAATCCCTAAAAAGAGTCATCAAAGTCATAATAAATGACAACAACAAATAGGATTAGCACGAACCGATTTAAATTGGAATTCTCAAACAAAAAGGCAAAAAGGCAAAGTCACAACAGTTTCAGACGTCTGAAACAAGTGGTTCAAACGTCTGAATCTGGAAATATAAAAATTTCCAGAACACGATTCAGACGTCTGAATCAAGTGTTTCAGATGTCTGAAATAGGCATATTTTAGCCTATTTCCTTTCTGTTCGAAATAGAACCAATTCAGACGTCTGAAACCATATATTCAGACGTCTGAATCTGGGAATAGAAAACTTCCCAGACAATATTCAGACGTCTGAATATCACGTTTCAGACGTCTGAATGAAGGGTTCAAGGCATTTCCTGAACCTAGGCCAAAAATGGCCAAACGAATATCAGAAACGGTCGAATGAGCAAATGGCGATGACTAAGGAATTACGTCGCACGACAACCCAGCCTAAACGGCTCTTCGATACGCCTCAAGTATCAATGTCCAAATATCCATAAAAGGACTTTCACAAATTAGACCAAAACACCAAAAATTGGAATATACACGAAATCGATCCAAACCAAAATCAATTGCACACAAATAAACGTTAGGAATTCATACCTAACAATCGAAGATAATTATAGGCAAAGATGTGAGATAAAAATCTCACCTTTTTACAAAATCAAACAAGAAGAAGCTTGAAAGCAAATGGAGAATCAACCTCTCTTCAACACAATCGAAATGAGCTTGAATCTATGCTCAAACCAAGAACATTCCCAAAATTAGGTTTAGGAATTTCTGAAATTGGTAAGAGAATAAGTTGGAGAAGAAGAAGAGAATGCTTACCAATGGGTTCTCTTGAATTAGGAGCTAGGAATTTGAGATTGCAAGAGGAACTAGGGTTTTGGAGTTTTAATTTCCAATCTCTCCCACCATTATTGCCTTAGAACTGAAAAGAGAAGATAATGAGGGTGAATGGGGGAAGAGTGGCTCAGTTTTGAGTATAAGTTAAACATAGGGCTGAACCCAAACCCAAACCCAAAGTGAAAAGTAGCAAAAATCAACTTTCTCCAAACATATCGAAGCTTATACTCAAAAAGGTCACAATCGGCATTTTAAACTCAATGGGAGTGGTCCCGAGTCCTAATTCGACCATATGCAAAAAGTAGCTTTTCGGACTAAATCCGACTAACGATAAAATATTTAAATAAAATTAAGCACTACAACAAGAGAATCAAGTTCAAGCAATGATTGAACTTCCCGACCAAAATTGCCTTAGCGAACATATCTGTTGCGCTATCCTTTATGTACATTTTTAGAGATATATTTTCTTATCTTCATCCATGGCTACCAAAAATGGCTCTCTCACTTCAATATACTTAGTCTGTGAGCTAAACGCTAAATTTTCCACTAGTGGATAACACTCTAGCTATCACACTGAGCATCGATGCTATCGAGTTTAAATACCAAGTCACACAACAACTGTCTCATGTAAAGTGCCTCTTTTATCGCCTCCGCCGCGGCTATCAACTCCGCCTCCGTAGTTGATAAAGCAACCACAATTTGTAATCTTGATCTTCAACTTATGGCCATACCACCAAGTGTGAAGACATATCCGAAAGTTGACCTTCTCCGATCCCTATCACCGGTGTAACGACTCGTAAATTTCGATAATTAAATTTGTCATTTTAATAAGATTTTGTAATTAAATTTAAATAGAATTAATTTTTTTATAATTTATATTGAAGTAAATGTTAAAAATGAAAGGTAGCAATGGTAAAAGAAATTAAATTTAACATATTTTAAGTGGAAATCCCAAAAAGAAATAGTGTAAAACATTATAATTTGTTAATTTAATATGATTGTGTAATTAATACTGAAAGAAATAAAATTTGAAATAATATTAATGAAATAAAAACTAAAATGAATTGCAACTGTATAAATGTAAGTTAATTATTTATAACTTGGATGTAATTCCAATAAGTGAATAATGTAAATGTTATAACTGGGTTACAAAATTTATATACGGAATAGGATGTAAATATGAATTAATTAATGAGATAATAGATAGTTAATGGTAATAGAATAAAATCAATTTTATGTAAGAATTGTAACATTTGTTTGTGAATAGGGAATTCATATGTGCAATTAAAAGTTATGATAACGATGGTTACAAGTTACCTGTTTAATTGGTCTATTAAATTTAAATCGGGAATCAATTAGAATTAAATGAACTTTTATGTTACATTAGCAAGTTTAAGATAATAACCGAAAGGGTGAATGTAAATTAAAATAGTAACGTACATTTACTTATAAGGTAGAATTGGTGTAATAAAAAGCATGAGTCCAAGTAAATAAATTTATTGAGAATATTAATTGTAATCAATATGAATCAGAGTAATAGTAACCGTTGTAAGTTACTACTTAATTGTCCTATTAATTTGTGCAACTGTTATATTTGGGAATGAGATTTTATTATAAGTAAATAAAGGTAAGTACTGTATGGATATATGAATTAATGTACGATTTATGGTAATAGAATGAATTCATATGAAGTAAGTAATTATAATAAATAATTGAAATAATAAGCCTAAGTGAATTTTAAGGCTATGGTAACAATAATCATAAATTAACAGAATATATGTAGTCTACCAAATTAATTCGAAAACGATTACATTTAAATGAAAATAAAGATCTCATTTATGTGGGTAAGAACTGTAATTATAAAGTGTAAATGTAATAAAGCAACGAGAATGCATATTTTATTCATAAGATAATATAAAGGAATGAAACCAATTTAATTGGATTAATTAAGGTTCTAATTATGATAAATGTATATTTTTGACAACTTCAATATATTTGGAGATAATAGTTAATACGAAGGGGAGTTGGAAATTTGAATATATTAATGGAATGAAATGTGAATAAAAGTTAGCGTAACGATTATTGTATGTTACCTATTTATGTAGAGTGTTAATTTACAATTGGAAATCAGTTACAATAATTATAATTTAATATTACGTTAATGTTGATTAAGGTAATATTTGTAAGTAATGTTAAGGTCATTCATATTGGACAATTTGTGAATTTTAAGTATTGAAAATGAAGCTTTATCAATTTATTTGGTTTCAAACCATAATAAGTGGAGAAAGTGCAATTTAATGTAATTAGAAATCTAAGTATTACGCTAATTAAGATGAAATGTGAGGATTGCAATAGATTTTGAATCCAATGTTAAAATTCTTCAATTGATAACAATAAATTGAATAATAGAATGAAAAAAAATTAATAGAATTTTTGGAAATTAAATTTATAATTTTCGAATTTAATGAAATTGTGGTTAATACTGAAATTTATAAATTAATCAACTCTAAATTAACATTTAAATTTGGATAAATTAGTGTAAATGATTTAGAAATTTAAAAATGATGAAATTTGTTAATTATAGAGTTGAAATTTGAAATTTGATTTAATTTGTTAATTTATTTATTTAATTAATTAATGTAAAAACAACCATTTTGGCCACTAACTCGGATTTCGATGAAACAAGTTTTATCGAATTCATAACAGTGAATTATTGTAGGATTTCAAGTTTCGTAGCGATCGGACTTGTCGTTTGATCGTACAGACTCGAAACGCCTTGAAATCAATGAAATTGAAATCAATTGAAATCAATTTGGAATAAATTGATTTTAACATAACTTCTTCATACGATGAAATTTGGACTTGAAATTTGTTCCATCGTCTTTAAAATATTTAAAAACATCTATTTTGCTATATGGGTTGACCTAATTTCATTCCGGAGTCGAAATAGGCTTTTTGGGCCACTTTGTCATTAGCGCGTATATTCAAATCGTGTCCATCTATTCTATTTCAACCCTACCTATAAATACCAAGTTATAAACCCTAGCCTACTCCTATTTCTCATTTTTATATACGTATATTTCAACTATCTCTCCTCCTCAATGGCAGACAAATTCTAGATCCAAACATAAATCAAATTTCAATCCAAAGCAAAAATTTCAAACTCCTCAAAAAAATTCAGAAAAATTATATATCGAAGCTCTCGAAGCGTGCAAGTCAGATATGTAGTCCATTTCTCGATCTGAGTTTTTGGGTGGCCAGAAATTGAGATTTAATTCACGGGTGTTCATCGCGCGTCGATGAACGTTGTCGGATCGTCAAATCATTTCTAGGTATTATAGAGTGGACGATGGAGAGTGCACCAGTGGTGTTCGTTCTGCGATTTGACGGTTGAATCGACCAGAAAAATTCGACTAGGTTAAACTTATAGGCGACGGCCGACAATCTTCGAACGTCATTTGAGACGTGGAGAGACTCGCGCGGCTGTAGGGAGAGGACGCAGTGGTCAGCAGGTGGCGATGGCCTTAGGCGACGTTCGAGCGACGTAGTGGAGGCTGTTTTTCCCGTGCGTGCGTGGTTTTCGAGTCGAGTGATTTGGGTGCTGTGTTGTAGCGTGCAAATTGAAGATGATGACATGGTGACGAATTGTGTGTTTTATTTTAATTTTTTATTATTTTAGTTTTGATTTCATACGTTTTAATCAACATAACTTTCGCATACGAGGTCCGTTTCACGCACGGTTTTCTCCGCTAGGTTCGTATTAGAATTCTGGACATTCCAACGCTTGTTTGGACGGATTCTAAGACTGTCCAATTTTTGAATTTAAATTGGATTTAAATTCAATCTAAATTCAAAAGGTGAGTGTTTTAACCCACTCATAACTTCTAAAATTTCTTATGTTTGTTAAATTAAATTTCTATTGTGATTATGCATTTATTATGACTTTTTCATATATTTTTAATAATCATCTCAGTTATTGCATTTATTTAAATTAAATCGTTATTTAATTTATTATTGAATATAACTGCCAGTTAAATACCTTTTATATATATTATCAGTTATCTGTTGGTATTGATTGATTGTTTTGGATGATGATTGTGATGGATGTGTGATCTGTTGATGGATGAATGGGTATTGTATTATATATTATTTTAAACTGCAAGTTGTTATGCATTTTATTTCATTCGGGATTGTGGTTTGAAATGATATATAACCATAATTTTATTTTAAATTAAGGATTGAAATGATAAATATCCGTATCACTTGACCATATGATAGAAATTAGATATAGGCACCGCGGTCTATATATAAAAATATTGTGAAATGATTTTCTATGGTTTGTAAAGAAATATACGGTGTATGAGGTATGGATTTGGATATTGTATAACTGTATTTTATATATAGTTAAATTCTTGTATTCAAGCTATGAATAAGATTTGTTTAAAGTATAAATAAGTTAAATAAAGTTGGATTGTATTAAAATATAATATGGTTAAGTATTTACTTAAAGTGCATTTTGCATAGAGTTTATGTTGATTTTTATATATCAAGGTTGAGAGGATAATTTTGAAATTGATTGGAGATTTTATTTAATTAAAGAATTATATTTAAAAAAAATCCTTTTGGAACTTATTGAAAGTGAGATTTTAAAAGAATATGGTTTTATAATTAATTCGGGTTTAAGGTGATTTGAGTGAATAAACTAAGGAATATTTCGCTATTGAAGATTGAAGTTTTATTTAAAGGATATTGGATTTAGCAAGCAAATATTTCAAAACTAAATAATAGAAAAAGTGAAATTCGTATACATATACATATACATATAAATATACACATATATATATATTATAAAATTTAGTTTGAAATATTAAATATTTAAGCTTTGATATATATTGAATTTGAAATGGTTTAATTGAAGATTAAATCTGCATTTGGAATGGATTTGTGAAATTAAAGAAACTAATTTATTTTATAAAGTAATTTAATATTAAACCATTTAAGTATTGTAAGTTATGTTTCAAAGTTATGGATTTCAAGATAACATAATTTTGAAGTGCTATGATTTTAAAAAGCGATATATTTGAAATAAAATGATATTATATTGATTTGAAAGAAAAAGGATATCATATTGATTTGGCTTTAAAATGGAAATGATATCGTATTTATATGGTTTTGAAATTGATATTATTTTCTGGTTTTAAAAGTATAAATTATTTTGAAATGACCGCGGTGTAATAATAACGTTTGGTTGTTGAAGAGACCGGATCGGAAGTTGTCATACTCTCTGCCAACTCAGAAAACCACTTTAACAACCGTGTACGCGGTGGAGACTCTAGAATGAAGTAGGAAGGTGGCGGCGTTTCCTTTGAGGTAAATACGTGTACCCGACTCCCGTGAGTTGGCATAAGGTGACTAACATAGGAGCGATCAATGGGCTAAGAAGGTAGAACCTTTTATCGGACACATCCCTTCGATATTATACTTTGACTTTTGGATTTATTCGATGGCTAAGAAGGTAGAACCTTTTATCGGACACATCCCTTTGATATTATACTTTGACTTTTGGATTTATTCGATGACCACTTTTGATTTCTTTGATTTGGGGGTGTGGCTCGAGGTGGACGGTAGCTGCGGCTATGCGTTACTACCGGCCCGGAAGCGCAATTGGTATATCTACCCTGACATTGCCTAGTTGTGCTGTGTCACCTACCTTAGCGCGCCTTATACAATTTTTTTTTGTACCATACCTATGGAGTGCCCTCTGATGACGCCCAATGCGGGAGAGATTACGGTACCGTATAGACTATGGGAATATAAAAGTGTGTTAAGGGTTATATGGGTAATCCCTTAATGCTATTTTCAGTATATTATACTTTACTTTAGACACTATTATAATAGCGTACATTATTACATAGTAAATAGTTTAACGGATCCTTAAGAGATGTGAATCCCGAGCATCTCTTAAGTTACTGCACTTACTTTAGACACTGGATAGGAGATGTCAAATCCCGTAAACATCTTTGACGTCGTTCCACTCATATTTATTCCTGTTGATTTAACTTACATAAGCCTTTTAGTTCTGACTCGAGTGTTTTGTCTTTTCAATTCGCTAGGGTCGGCCTGAGCATTTTTGGATTTGAAAGACCGTATTCTGGAGGACGAAGACGAAGATTTATTATTATTTATTATTATATTCCACTTCACACTGTATTCCGCTGCAATAATTGTTATTAATCTTTGGTATGTGTATCTCTGATGTATTGTATAATTATAATCAAATATTTTGGTAAAACAGCTTCATGAACCGTATATTTGATTATTATATTTTATCGTTCCGCTGCAAGATTCTATTTTGTTTTTCTTTCTCTACTTTTTCTTATTTACCCCATAACAACCAGCCCTTCTGTATGTTTTAAGTCTGACGTGTGTGGTTTATTGTCGATTTAAAGCATGCGAAAAGGTGGGACGTTACATCTGGTATGAGGGCTTTGGTTTTAGCGATAAACCTTAGCTTTGTGGGGTTTGACTCTTTATTAATAGGGTAGTAATACCCTATGATGAGTCGTTGAGCGTATATATGAGAGAGCGTACTTGTTAGTGTTATAAAAAGGTTTTAATATTGTGTTAATTTGTTCCGTTTTGTGTTTATAAATTCTGGTTGGTGCATGGAACGCCATGACATCGATAGGGATTTCTAAACACTTAATAGGACAGACCGACACAATATTTGTTTTAAATATAGGTGAATGAATTTTGCCTATTATATTTTCTATATGTAAAATAAAATTGATATATATATTTGGTTGCAATATATTGGTTGTTAGGTAACGAAATTTATAAATCATAGTTGAAATGAGATTGAAAATAAAATAAATGAAAATTGGAAATTTTAGAACTTAAGTTCCGGGGTTTTGAAAATTCTTCCGAATGATTTTTGGAATATAGAAATAATATTATTAGAAGTATTTTCTGTTATAAATATTTCAATATAATTTGAAAGAATTGTTTTAAAGAAACTTTGAAAAGAAATAAGTTTTATACTCCCCTCTCTGTCGCTGGAAAATAATTTCGGTGATGGCGGCCGCATCATCGATATTCATTTTCGAGTTTCGAAGTGCGAAGGTCATTGTAGTAGTTTTACTACAGATTTATTTGATAAAAAAAGTTTTTGTTAATTTTAAATTGTTTTAAATATAATTGGATATATAAATACGTTTATTTATTATTTTAAAATTGATTTGAGATTTAACCCGGTATTTAGTTCTTAAGTTTCCATTAATTAATAGTTTCAATTATTGTATTGAATTGGAACGTAGGTAATTAATAATTGAAACCTCTAAATAAAATAAGAGATTTAATGCTAAGTTAAAAATTAAATAAAAAGAAAAATTAAATTTGTAAAATATAAAACAAAGGATTATTATTGAACATTTAATTTATTGAGAAAAACTTGTATAACTTTCAATTACATTCTTAAAGGCATATATATAACTTACCAAAAGATATAAAAAGTTGAAATGTTAATAAGAAAATGTAATGGATATTATACCAGAAATAAACTTGAAGCATTGAAAGTAATTAATGAAATTCTTCAATAAATAAGAAGTTGATGTTGTATTTATTATAAACTTAAGTATAATTGGAAATGTTACTATAATTAAATATAATAGAAAGATAAGTAGTATAAAATATATTTTTTAAAACTTAAGTAAATAAGTTGAAGTTATTTCTAAATAAAATTTAAAAAATAAATGTAAACTAAAAGGATAAACCATTATATGAATGAAAAAGATAAATCAAATAACAAATGTATGAATGGAATTAATAAGGATAAACTAAATCTGTTGTTTGAAATTGTTGTTGTTTGTTTTGTTTTATGGTTATTTGGGTAAGGATACTTTAAAATTGTTTGGATGAATGAATAATCTATTTAGTTTCACCTAAGACTGAGTAAAATGGTACACTTAGTAGTTTATTTTTCTTTCCGTACAAATTTAAAGTTTTGAAACCGAACAATTATTTATTTTGTTTGATATGAATGGATAATTGATGTGTGTTGATTTATGTGATGGTTGTTTGCTTGTTGCAACTGATGGTTGGTACGTTGATTGTTTGTTGTTATTTGAAACAACTTTAAATATTTCATTCATATAGTTTTTAACCTTTTTGGATTATATAAGTGAAATACAGATTATGGAATCAATTGCTACTGCTTTTGGTTTTATAAAATAAGCGTTAATTGCCCAACAAATAGGTACGTTTTCGGATTACGGTTTATAGCATTATTATATTGTTTCTTGCGTACGGATATATATTATTTTGGAAAATACATGTTATATATTGTAATATTTGATATTATATTTCCTCCCGAGCCTCTCCGTACAAAGGAGACTCTGCTAAAATTTTCCGTAAATTTTGGACTTAGAAAATACCTTGAAAATGTTTCCCAAACTTTATTAATTTGAGTATAAAAAGATCCAATGGTTATAAATTGGTATATTTTATTTAAATTAATTAATTTTGTAAATTTATTTGTTTATAGATTTAATATTTAAGTAAGATATATTGATTTGTTCATTCTTCTTTTCCCTTCTTTTTCCTTTTCGGGGGCGAAAAGTTTTGAGTGGGGGAGTGTGTAACAACCCAAAAATTTCAGTAATTAAATTCGTCATTTTAATAAGATTTTGTAATTAAATTTAAATAGAAATAATTTTTTATAATTTATATTGAAGTAAATGTTAAAAATGAAATGTAGCAATGGTAAACAAAATTAAGTTTGACATATTTTAAGTGGAAATCCCAAAAACAAATATTGGAAAACATTATAATTTGTTAATTTAATATGATTATGCAGTTAATACTGAAAGAAATAAAATTTGAAATAATCTTAATGAAACAAAAACTAAAATGAATTGCAACTGTATAAATGTAAGTTAATTGTTAATTACTTGGATGTAATTCCAATAAGTGAACAATGTAAATGTTATAACTGGGATACAAAATTTATATACGAAAGTGGATGTAAATATGAATTAATTAATGAGATAATAGATAGTTAATGATAACTCAATAAAATCAATTTTATGTAAGAATTGTAACATTTATTTGTGAATAGGGAATTCATATGTGTAATTAAATGTTATGATAACGATGATTACAAGTTACCTGTTTAATTGGTCTATTAAATTTAAATGGGGAATCAATTAGAATTAAATGGACTTTAATGTTACATTAGCAAGTTTAAGATAATAACGGAAAGGGTGAATGTAAATTAAAATAGTAACGTACATTTACTTATAAGGTAGTAATTGGTGTAATAAAAAGCAGGAGTCCAAGTAAATAAATTTATTGAAAATATTAATTGTAATTAATATGAATCAAAGTAATAGTAACGATCGTAAGTTACTACTTAATTGTCCTATTAATTTGTGTAACTGTTATATTTGGAAATGAGATTTTATTATAAGTAAGTCAAGGTAAGTACTTTATGGATATATGAATTAACGTATGATTTATGGTAATAGAATGAATTCATATGACATAAGTAATTATAATAAATAATTGAAATAATAAGCCTAAGTGAATTTTAAGGCTATGGTAACAATCATCATAAATTACCAGAATATATCTAGTCTACCAAATTAATTAGAAAACAATTACATTTAAATGAAAATAAAGGTCTCATTTATGTGGGTAAGAACTGTAATTGTAAAGTGTAAATGTAATAAAGCAACGGGAATGCATATTTTATTCATAAGATAATATAAAGGAATGAAACCTATTTGAATGAGTTAATTGAGGTTCTAATTATAACAAATGTATATATTTGACAACTTCAATATATTTGGAGACAATAGTTAATACAAAGGGAAGTTGGAAATTTGAATATATTAATGGAATGAAATGTGACTAAAAGTTAGCGTAACGATTATTGTATGCTACCTATTTATGTAGATTTTTAATTTACAATTGGAAATCAGTGACAATAATTATAACTTAATATTACGTTAATGTTGATTAAGGTAATATTTGTAAGTAATGTTAAGGTTATTCATATAGGACAATTTGTGAATTTTAAGTATTGGAAATGAATCTTTATCAATTTATTGAGTTTTAAACCATAATAAGTGGAGAAATTGCAATTTAATGAAATTAAAAATCTAAGTAATACGCTAATTAAGATGAAATGTGAGGTTTGCAATAGATTTTGAATCCAATGTTTAAATTCTTTAGTCGATAACAATGAACAGAATAATAGAATGGAAAAAAAATTAACAAAATTTTTGGAAATTAAATTTATAATTTCTGAATTTAATGAAATTGTGGTTAATACTGAAATTTGTAAATTAATCAACTCTAAATTGACATTTAAATTTGGGTAAATTAGTGTAAATGATTTAGAAATTTAAAAATGATGAAATTTGTTAATTATTGAGTTGAAATTTGAAATTTGATTTAATTTGTTAATTTATTAATTTAACTAATTAATGTAAAAATAGCCATTTCGGCCTCTAACTCGGATTTAGATGAAACCAGTTTAATCGGATCCGTAACGGTGAATTATTGTAGGATTTCATGTTTCGTAGCGACCGGACTTGTCGTTTGATCGTACGGTCTCAAAACGCTTTGAAATCAACGAAATTGAAATCAATTGAAATCAATTTGTGTTGGGTGCGTTTCCACACCTTGCCGAACCAGTCCACTCCTTGCCGAACCACAAGCACTACCGAACCAAAGACTCCAACATCGTTCCTACGCACTACCGAACCAACCACCTCTCCCATGCCTGCCGAACCACTTCACCACCGGACCACCTGCCACCGGTCCAAAGTGTAACGACCCGTTAAATTAATAATATTAAATGAATTGAATTAATATAATTTCTAATCTAATCTAATTTAGAATAAATGTAGAAATTTGGTATAGTAGTTGTAATTTAGTGTAACAATAAAATTTTATGACAATAGATTTGGATAATGTAATTTGTCACTTTTTGTTAAAAAGTAAGTTATAAGAAATCAATAAATGTTGAATTGAAAATATTAATAAAAATATTAACTAAAATGAGATTCATTAATATAAAACCAGTAGTGAAGAGGTTACCTTTGGTTGTAATAAAGGTGAATTCTATTAGTGGATGTCAACACTTAATAAAATTTATTTAGAATAAAAAGGTTTCAAATGCATGTTTGCATTGAATATGTAATTGATGGATTAAGGGTAAGTAATTAGAATTTAATCCTATAAGATTTGGAACTAAATGTATGAAGATAATTTGGTAGAAATAATTAACTAACCTCTTAATTGTGCATACCCAATATAATATAAATAACAACAGGACTAGAACTTGATTTGCCTAGGTATGTATATAGGTTTATAAACTATAACCAAGTGAGAAATTTGGTAGTAAATAGGGGATAAGTTGACTAAGGCAATTAGTAATTTAATAAATGAATGCATAGTAAGTAAGTGGAAATGTATGCATAAAAATATTTTCATATATGGAATAATTACAAAAGTTTACCCATTTATCTAATGTATATAATTGAATCTAAATTTAGGGCAACATTTTTTTATTGATGGTATAAGTGAATTTGAATAAAAGGGTAAAAATTTATGTAGATTTAACATGTATTGAGTATATAGCTAAGAAGGGCATTCGATGTAAATGAATCTAAATTAATGTGTCTAGTCAATAAAGGAGAACTTTAAGGGAATAAATATAAATGAATGTATTTGGGGAATGGAGTCCTTTTATATGTTGAATAGTATAACGTTGTTATTAAGAATGAACGTTACTTTAGTAATTATTAATATGGTAACGGAAGAGTGTATAAATTTTATAGTAACGTAAAAACGTATTGTAAGATAATAATTAAGTGTAGACTTATAAAATATATTTATGACAACAAATTGTGTAAGTTAACAATATTACAATTCAATTGAATACAGTAATTTATGCAAACAAAAGATGAACATTTGGAAGTATTACTGTAGTGATATATATATATATATATAAGAAACGGTAACTTTGTAGTTGGGGAATAATTGATTTATTTGTGAGTTGTAATCAAATAGAGTCAAATTTATTAGAATTTATTGCAATTTATGGGATTAATTGCAGTAACCTTTGAAGATTTATTCACTAAAATAATTGACGATGGAAATTATATGTAAATTTGCTTTTAGTTAATTTAAAATATCTAGAGGGCTAGAAATGACACAAATCTACTAGTTTAGAAATTTACAATAAAAAGTGGTGAGTAATTTTTCTAAATATTTAGATAGTAGGAAGATGTAGATTTAGATGGAATTTATTATTTAACTATTTCATAAGTTGAGATCTAAGTTTAGAATTAAGATTTTTAATGTATAGATATTGAGCCAATGTTAGTTTCATTAAATTGACATCAATAACTTTGAATAATAGAAAGAAAGTGAATTTAATAAATTTAATCAAACGTATAATGATGAATTTATTAAAAATTAGAATTTAACCTTTAAGTAAGGATTAACATCTAAATTGATGAATAGAACAACTATGTATTGACACTTGAATTGTTTAGAATTGGAGTAAATAATTAAGAAAATTTAAAGGGAGAAAATTTGGTCAATTTTTGAATTTAGATGTAAAAATTGGATTTTTATAATTTATTTAATTTATTTAATGAATATTAAAAATAGCCATTTTGGCCACGGACTCAGATTTCGACGAAACTAGTTTCATCGGATCCGTATCGGTGAATTATTATAGGGTTTCAAGTTTCGTATCGATCAGACTTGTCGTTTGATCGTACGGGCGTGAAACGCCTTGAAATCAATTTTAATAAAATCAATTTGAAATCAATTTGAAAATTTTGTTTCCAGCACAACTTCTTCATACGATCAAATTTGGACGTGAAACTTTTTCCATCGCGTTCAGAATATTTTAAAATACCAATTTGGATATATGGGTTTAATAAATTTTGTTCCGGAGGCTAAACGGGCTTTTTGGGCCATAGTTTGTGGCGTACGTTCATCCTTCTAGTCTATACGCTCTAACCCAACCCTAACTATAAATATACAGTTATAAACCCTAGCTCCATCCTATTTCCATTGGCTGTACGTGCATTTTTCTTCATCTCCTTCTCAACTCCTCATTCTAATGGCAAAAAAAAAACCTAATTCTCAAATTCCAAAAAAATAATTTCAATTTCAAAAAAAAAAAAAAAAAAAATTGCGGATCTGCAGCAGCTTCTGGTCGCGCTTCGGGTTTCAGAGGAGAAAACCCTAGAGGAACTTCGGGTCAGGAAGAAAATGACTCGGGTCGCTCCGGATCGTTTTGGCGAAAACTCCAAGCAAGCACCGGGGAATTGAGGCGGCGCACCGAAGTCGAACCCGAAGTCGACCCAGGACCAGAATTTTCCATTTTTCAAATTTTCATAACTTTTGCATACGAGTTCGAATTCGCGCACGGTTTGTTTTGATGGGATCGTATCGGAATTTCTGACGTTTTGGCACTAGTTTGGATGAATTTGGATACTATCCAATTTTTGGGTTTAAATTGGATTTGAATTCGATTTAAATTCCAAAGGTGAGTGTTTTAACCCACTCACAACTACTAGAAGCTTTTATGTTTGTTTAAATTAATTTTAGAAATGAATAGAAGTTTATTTATGAGTATTTGGCATGTTTATTTTATTCATATCTGTTGAATTGCATTTATTTAATTTAACTGTTAATTTAATTAATTTATTACGTATAAATTTACAGTTAAAATTTATTTGTTTGTATATGAACTGCTAGTTAACAGTTATATAATTTATTACTGAATATAGACTGTAGATTAATAGCTGTTAAATTTAATTTGAATAAAATTGTCAGTATTACCTGTTATGTAGTACCAAAAATAATATTGTTATTGATTGATATTGATTGATGATTGCGATTTGGATGATGGATGATGTCGATGAATGGATGTTTATTGTATATCATTTAATTGCAAATTTTCATGCATATTTCATTTCATTCGGGATTGTGGTTTGAAATGATATATAACCGCAAAATTTTATATCTTTTAAATTGCGGATTGAAATGATAAATATCCGTATCACTTGACCATATGATAGAAAATTATATACGGGCACCGCGGTATATATATAACTATTTTAAAGTGATTTCTATGGTTTGGATGGAATACTGTTTATAATAATCTTAAATTTTATATTGTATAAATATTATTCTTCCATATATATATACATATGAAGTTGAAAATTTTGAAATTAAAAGGTGTATAAATCTCTTTATTAAAAATGGAATTTTTTTTTAAGAAAATGGAGTTTGATAATTTATATCATATGTTTAAATGTTAAGTTTGGAAATTTTAAGATATGATATTTATAATTGGATTTTTCCCAAGATAAATTGAAATGAATATTCTAGTATAATTTGAATTGAAAAAAAATATATATTTTATTACTAGAAATTGGAGTTTTTATTTATTTATGGATTTTATGTGAATATTCAAGACTAATTAATAGAACATTCGATTTGTTGAAAGAATAAAATCCAACTTTAGCTTGAAATATTAATACTCCAAATGGATATACGTATGTATATATAAATTGAAGTGGTTTTGGAACTTGAGAGAGATAATACAAATTTTGGGTTAGACTTTAATAAAGAAATGTATTTGTAAAGCTATGAGAACTATTTTCTTTACAAAGTAACATTTAAGTTAAACCTTTTATTTTATATACCGTTGAATATCCAAACCATTCAAGTTTTAGAAGTTATGGTTTTAAAAGTATGAATTCCGAAATATTATGTTTTGAAAGTATAATTCAAATGTTTGGTTTCCGGATATTTTAAATTTTAAACCAGTATGATTTTGGAAAAGGATTATATTTGAGATAAAATGATATCATATTATTTTGGGTTTTAATTTGATATCGTATGGGAAATTTTATTCTGGTTTTAAAGTATAAACTATTTTTAAATGACCGCGGTGTTATAATAACGATGGTTTGGCAAAGAGACCGGGATCGGATATGGACATACTCTCTGTCGATACCGAAAACCACTTTGACTAACCGTGTACGCAGTGGAGATTCCAGAATGAAGTAGGTGGTGGCGACGTTTCCTGTAAGGTAAATACGTGGACCCGACTCCCGTGAGTTGGCATAAGGTGGCTAAAACAGGAGCGATTCTCAGGCCAATGAGGTCATTCCTCTGATCGGACCCTCCTCTTCGATATTATACTTTGACTTGGATTGATTCAGTGGCCACTTCTATATTTTGATTTTGGGGAGTTAGTCCGAGGTGGGCGGTAACTGCGGCTACGCGTTTCCACCAGCCTGGATAGCAATTGGTATATCTACCCTGGCATTGCCTAGTTGTGCCGTGTCACCTACCATACCGAGCTTTTACTACGAGTTTATATTTGTGTCGTACCTATGGAGTATCCTCTGGTAGCCTCCCGATCAGGAGGTATTACGGTACTGTATAGACTATTGGCATTTTACGTGTTAAGGTGGAAAATGTAAAGCCTTAACACAATTTAAAAGTAAGTTTATTTTATGAATAGACACTATTATAATAGCGCAATATACTACATAGTAAATAGTTTAACGGATCCTTAGGAGATGTAAATCCCGAACATCTCTTGAGTTACTGTACTCATATTTATTTCTGTTAATTTAACTCACATAAGATCTTTTAGTCTGACTCGAGTGTTTTTGTCTTTTCAAATTCGCTCGGGTCAGTCCGAGCGTTTCAGGATCGAAGACTTTAGCTTTGAAGGACGAAGACGAAGGAGTCGTATTATTATTATATATAGTATTTGTAACAACCCGGTATTTTGCGTCAATTATAATCAACAATTTAAACGATTTATATTGACACAAACTTCTATTTGAAGTTTTTAAATTTTGAATTAAAATTGATTTATAAATTGATAAAAGAAATTTAAGACTTTAAATAAAAGTTTTCTTTTTATTTTTTATTTTTTTTATTTACATATTTGGCCTTACCTTTTTTGGGCCGTGAAAAATTTTAAAAACCCAATGCCCCTCTTTACGTTCTTTGACCCGATCCCCCTTTCATTTTCATTCGCGCGCCCTAATCGATCGAGAGGAAATTAATGGCGGCTACGTTCGATCGCTTGTAACAACCCGGTATTTTGCATCAATTATAATCAACAATTTAAACAATTAATATTGACACAAACTTCTATTTGAAGTTTTTAAATTTTGAATTAAAATTTATTTATAAATTGATAAAAGAAATTTAGGACTTTAAATAAAAGTTTTCTTTTTATTTTTTTATTTTTATTTACTTATTTGGGCCGTGAAAAATTTAATAAAGTAACCCGTTTCCCCCTTTTTTATTTTCATTCTTCCCCATTCACTAGCCCTAAAACAAACGCGAATAAACGAAAACAATGGCGGCAATTCCTATCGTTCTTTTCGAAGCTAGGGCTTGGGAAGCGCTGGCTTTAATTGGTCGATCGAATGGAAATCTTGCTCGTGGCTGCGTCGATCGATGATCTCGTGCTCGGCTTCTCCTAAATTCGTCGACAAGGTGAGTTTACTCACATCTAATTCAACTCTTGTTTCGACCGTTTCCTTTTTGTTGGAATGCCGATGATTTAAATGGTTTTAATTCACTCGAGTTTAAGCACTTGATGGATTTGATTTCTGGTTGCGATGATTTATGATTTCAGTGATTCAATTCGTTCTTTTTGTTTACTTTTTGTTTGGGTGTTTCGGCACTGCTTGGTTTTCGAGGCCACTACGGCTCCAATTGTCTGCGGTCATGAAATTTTGAGTATCTCTCTTGAATTGTAAACTTGATTTCTGACTTGAGTTACTCGAGTCAGTTGACACTTTGTTGCATTTACGCCTACTGCCTGGTCCTCATTTTTATGTTGACACCGCCTCGTAATTCTGTTAATTGCTGGCCTTTGCCTTTTCTTCGGCACTGTGCCTTGTTCTTTATCGTGATGTTAGCCCTGTCCAGTTACAGTTGTATATATGTTGTATTTTGGGAGATACACTTGGTTATGATTAAAACTTGCTGCCTTGACTTTGTTCACGGTGGCCACGATGTTGTTCTTTTTAATTGTGAGGCAGTACCATTTATAGTTGGTTCCTCAATTGGTCTGCGAGTCAATATGCATTAGTGCTTTGACTCTTACTTGTTCATTGTCACTCGTCTATGCTCTTCTAAATTGTTTATTCGAGTAGTACATATATGCATTTTGTGTACATTTGTTTTTGGTGTTTTTTTTGGGCCTAAAGCACCATGCTGCCACCTCTGTGTCGCTGCTGCCTTGCCTTATCTTTGAGTATTGTGTAGTCCTCATTGCAACCTGTGTCTGCATAATTAATATACAGATACACTGACCATTTGTACATTTTTGAAATACTTGCATTCAAATTGACTCCTACTGCATTCATGGTCAGTGGTGCATAATCACTTGTTTCATTTATGTGCTTGTTGATATCTCTTCATCAAGTCACTTGATTCATTGTCATCTTGCTGGAATGACTTCGGCATTGGCTTTTGTAGTCTGGTTTTATTTGGTATCATTTGCCTATCTGCATCACTAACACAGTCTTGCTGCCTCATCAACTTTAAAAACCAAACAGTTCAAACAAAACATCCACTCCATATTGCTATTTCAGTTTGATTTGGTGCTTGAGTATCACTGAGCTCTAGCAATGGGTCAGTTGCCTTTGTGTCTTTGGCATTGTGCATTTGATCTGGATGTTTATGTTGTATCTGTCACCTTCACTGTGTTGCACATTTGTACCCATTACTACACTTGCATTGCTTGTTGGTCTGAACTTGTTGTTGTACAGTTACTTATGCACGCATTCATATAATTGTTGGGTTTGGTCGAGCTGCCTGATTCACTGCAACCATATTATTGCAGTATATTTGCTTTAGTCTGGGACCATTTTGAGCATTTCTTTGTTGTTCACTGCCACTTTGGTTACTTCATATATATATGCAGACACTTGAGCATATTTTATTGTTTCACTGCCACTTTTGTATTGTGTATTGAATATGCAGATACTTGGCCACTTTACAATCTGTAGCATTGCATTGACTCATACACCTCTGGTTCATTTTGTTCATGTGCAGATTGTTATGTACATTCTCTTGTGTACATACTGCATATTCACTATGTTGGAGCCTTTTCACTACTGTCACTTACTTATGGCATTTGTTTGGACTGTGAATTCTTATGCATTGGCCTTTGTGCTTTGTTGCTATTTCGGTATATGCCGCTGTGGCGAGGCAGTGTACGCGTGCGTGCACTGCAGCCACACGGTATTGAGTTTTTGGGTACGACATCACTATAGTGGCAAGGCAGTGCACGCAAGCGTGAACTGCAGCCACACGGTATGGCGTGTATGATATTCTATTTGTTTTGACTTATGGATCTTTTTGCGTATTTCATATTCCGTAGTGGCGAGGCAGTGCACGCGTGCGTGTACTGCAGCCCTACTGGAATTAATATTTTGATTGATATTTCAATGGTTTGAACTGTTTTGTTTATTTCAATTCAATATTCTGAACTGCATTCTGATTTGGTTTAATTACTGTCGTCTATTCATTATTTAATTATTATTGCTACTGTGCACTAATAACTGAGTTTGAATTAGACTGACCCGAGTATTTTCTTCTTTTGAATTTAATACTCGGGTCAGACCGAGTATTTCAGGTTGTAGATATTCTGCTTTGGGTTGCTGCTAGAGCTATGAAGTTCTTTCATATCTTTTGGAGTAGTCGTCGTTATTTGTAGTAGTCTGTATGATTGTATAGGAAGATATGTATTCATGTATATTGTATATGTTAATGTACTTGTATATGTAACTCCCTGAGTCGACTGTTGTAGTTGTATCATATGTACCGTGTCAAATGTATTGTAACTGACATCAGTTATTATATATATATGAGACTTTCTGTTTCATCTGTGTTCCGCATTTATATTATCTGTGTTGTTATTTTATATTTACTGTTCTAAACTATTACGAACCATCGTAGTTCGTTTTATACTGGAATTGGGGTATGTCGATGGGAGAAAATAAATCAGAGATGAAAAATGAAAGAATATATATATATTTATATCACTCCCATCGAGATAACCAATACTAGTGTAAGGCCAACTATTGATGGCCGCTCCTCAACAGCCTTATTCTCCGTGCTAGTTGACAGCATTACACCGTAGTGTTCTTGGCTAGCGTGGGTATAGAGGTGGGGCGTCACATCGCTCCTACCCCTTCTTCCCAAATTGGGGTTTCGTTCGTCCTTGGCTTTGCTCGTCTCTGTGATGCTTCAATTCGTCGACAAGGTGAGTGCTACCACTCACATCTAATTCATGCTTAATATAGTGTTTCGGCAATTTCACGTTGATTCGATGTTGTTTTGTGAAGTTCTTCTGTGCTCGGCCGTTCGATTATTGTGTATCATTGTTGGTTCCTCCTTGATTTCGGTATTACTTTGAATCTGGTTCCCTGCCCTAATTTGTATATGTTATTCTACGACTCCGGTTTTGATAATGTTTGACTTTTATGGAACTGGAATTTTGAAAATTGCTGATTCTTTGATTTCAAGACTCTCTTGCTTGGAATCCACACTATTTAGTACAAACATTTTTGTTTGTTCTGGTATTCTTTGGTGTTACCCTGTTTCACTTGTTCATATGCATTGCTCACTCCCTGTTTTGCATCCTCCTTGAGGCCTGTTGCATATCATACTGGCATCCCTCTTGCTGTTTACTTATTGTTGGAGTCAGTGGTTGATGCATTGTGGTGTCTGGTATTTGATTATATGATATTGTGGCTTCGTTGCATTACTTCATGTGTTCATGTGAATGCTTGCATCCTTTGATTGTGCACTTTGGATTACTATCTTGATTTGAAACAGCAGCCCATGAGTTTTCGAACTCGTTTCGATTGTGTCTTGGGCATTGCTCTGAACTATGGGTTGGAATCCCCTCTGTATTGATTTTGCAATTCACTTCCTACTTATTTTTTTTTACTTGTCTTCATATGTGTTCATACATACCTTTGTATGTGTGTATGCATGTGTTGTTAAATTGCACTGCAGTTATTTTTGGGACTTGGTTTGCATACTTGATGTTTTTTGCGAAAATAATCTGGGTGGCATTGTCTTGATTTGAGACAGCTGTTTTACGATTCTTGAACTCGTGTCGATTCATTGACTGGAGCATTTCTTTGTTGTTTCACTGCCACTGTCCATTGGTCTTCGATAGTTCGATTAGGTGGTAATCCACTGTAGTAGCCTGTTTTAATGGTGCTTCCCTTGATGTTGCACATGAATATGAACATTCATATCTGCTGCACTGTGCATCTGCACTTATATACTTCATCATTGTGTTGCCTCTGCCTGTTTCAATTGCGTGTCGTTTCACTGTGCAGTCTTACTCATTGATTCACTGATCACCTTTATACTATGCAGTCATGTGTAGTTGTGTCACTTGATGTTGTACATGTTGGTTCCCTGTCCTATGCCGTGTAAACTGCCTGTATCCCTCTCTAACCTGAATTGGATTGCATACATATGCACGACATGCAGACATATGTACCTGTTATGGCATAAAACACTACAAGCCCATTCATTTTTATAATCACTAGTTGAATGTGCATGCAATTGAATATAGAACACACAGTTCATTTATGTTGGGTATCATTGAGGTTGTGCACTCAGGTCATGTTCCCCAGACCTGTCACATTATATTGTTGAGGCTGTAGCATTGATTTTTGGAATCTTCACTTCATTTCATTAGTGAGACTTTACTGTCGTTTGCTGCATTTTGTTGTCGCTGTAGTTTTGGCTTGGTTTTGTGGTTGTGTTGAATCATGTTAGTCGTGACTTGACCTCTGCAGTATTGATTGCCATCAATAGTTGGAGTTATGATGTCGTCTTGTACCATAGTGGCAAGGCAGTGCACGCAAACGTGAACTGCAGCCACACGGTATTGAGTTTTTGGGTACGACATCACTATAGTGGCAAGGCAGTGCACGCAAGCGTGAACTGCAGCCACACGGTATTGTTTTGTGATATTCTATTTTGTTTTGATTTATTAATCTCTTGCGTAGTTCATGAGCTGTAGTGGCGAGGCAGTACACGCGTGCGTGTACTGCAGCCCTACTCATCTTAATATTTTAATTGATATTTCAATGGTTTGAACTGTTCTGTTATTTCAATTCAATATTCTGAATTGCATTCTGATTTGGTTTAATTACTGTCGTCTATTCATTATTTAATTATTATTGCTTCTGTGCACTAATAACTGAGTTTGAATTAGACTGACCCGAGTATTATTTTCTTTGAATTTAATACTCGGGTCAGACCGAGTATTTCAGGTTGTAGATATTATGCTTTGGATTGCTGCTAGAGCTATGAAGTTCTTTCATATCTTTTGGAGTAGTCGTCGTTATTTGTAGTAGTCTGTATGATTGTATAGGAAGATATGTATTCATGTATATTATATACGTTAATGTACTTGTATATGTAACTTCCTGAGTCGACTGTTGTAGTTGTATCATATGTACCGTGTCGTATGTACCGTGTGAATGTATTGTAACTGACATCAGTTGTTATATATATATATATATATGAGACTTTCTGTTTCATTTGTGTTCCACATTTATATAATCTGTGTTGTTATTTTATATTTACTGTTCTAAACTATTACGAACCATCGTAGTTCGTTTTATACTGGAATTGGGGTATGTCGATGGGAGAAAATAAATCAGAGATGAAAAATGAAAGAATATATATATTTATATATCACTCCCATCGAGATAACCAATACTAGTGTAAGGCCAACTATTGATGGCCGCTCCTCAACAGCCATATTCTGCATGCTAGTTGACAGCACTACACCGTAGTGTTCTTGGCTAGCGTGGGTATAGAGGTGGGGCGTCACAGCTTGGTATCAGAGCTTGGGGTTTAGAACAAATATAAAACATAACTTGGATGGAACATATGTTACAACTATTTGTCGACGTTTAATCTCTCGTATTTGCATATGATTGTCTTTGATTGTTAGGTATGAATTCCTAGCGCTTATTCCTATGCATTTGATTTTGATTCTTGTGTTTTCGGCTTTGATTTGATTTAGCCGATGATTGATTTTGTTCGAATCTCAGCGATTCCGAACTTGATATTTTATGTTTTCCTCTGCTTGAATTCCATTCGACTTCGGTCACTTTGTTTTTAAGAAATTTCTAAATTCGTGATTTCCAAGACTCTGATTTGGTTTGCCGTTGAGTCCTCTTATGATGATGTTGAATCGTTTTGTGCTCTATTAGGGCCATTAATTGTTGACTTCGACATTGACTCGATTTTTATTTTTGTTGAAGTCATTTATGCATTTATGCTCGTTCTGCTTTGTTTTTTTTTCCAATTGTTAATCGATTCTTCTTTTCCGATTAGTTGTTATCTTCTTTGTCGACTTTGATAACTTCTATTTCTGGAATTTTTGGATATTCCTACTTTGATGGATTTAAGAATCGAATTCTTTGGTTTTTATTCACATCTTCGAATGTGAATTTTAGTGAATTGATTTGGTTTCCAAATTTAATCGATTCTTGTTAATTTCCCGATTTGTTGCTATCATTTGGTAGCAACTTTGATGACCGTTTCTTCGGGAATTTTTGTGAACATACCTTTCGATGAATTCGGTATCGATTTCTTTGGATTCTATTCACGTCTTCGTATGTGAATTCTTGTGATTGATTGATTTTACAATCATTTTTGTGATTTGTCACTTTAAAAAAATATATAAACGTTTTAATACTAGTAGTAAATATCAAAACTCTTTTATCAAAATGTTTTCAACTCTATTTTCAATATCAAAATCTTTTCCTAAACCGTTTTCCGATCTATTGGTATATATAAACCTTTATTTTCACTCGTATGAGAAATCTAATTAAACGACTTAGCAAAACAAGTAGTATGAAACCCTTGCGTTTACTTCGTTGGTTAATTTTTGGACTTGTTCGATTGAACCACTTGTGACATTTTTCTAGTGAAGATCTACAATTTGTTCGTAAATATTTAAGTTAAGCTAGTGGTTATGGGACATGATGCTAAACTTTTATATTCACTAGCTTAGTGTAATTGACACTTCTCGTTGATCTTGATGATCGCTTTATGAATTAGACTAGCAATTGCGCGATGTCTCTTTCATTGCGAGGTTAGACTAGACACCACTTGTGTGATTCCATTCACACATACCTTTCTGCTTTTTTGTTAGTCTTGACCTCAATCTGTGTGATTCCATTCACAAATGCTTAGTGTAATTGACACCCCTCGTTGATCATGATGATCGTTCTGATGGTCAGACTAGACACCACTTGTGTGGTTCCATTCACACATACCTTTCTGCTTTTTGGTTAGTCTTGACCTCAATCTGTGTGATTCCATTCACACATGTGGGGTAGCTCCCCATGGTCTTCGGACCGTCATGTGATAGGCCTCTTTCCCTTTTTCTGTGATTTCTAGATTCCTTATGTTGATTTCTGGAAATTTTATGCTTCACCTATTCTTGTGCATTGGTGAATTCATATGTTATTAATTTGTCATGAGTACAAATTTGGGGTATGTTACCTCTTTGGATCTTTGAGAAGATTCTTGTGATATTGATTATCTCTTATCGGTTGATCTCCTGTTGATTATTATTTGCATACTTATAGTCGTATGTCAGTATGGATATTTCATATTTATGCCATACCCCTCATCGGTTGATCTCCTGTTGATCATTATTTACATACTTATAGTAGTATGTCATTATGGATATTTTATGTTATGCCGTATCTTTTATTCTATGTCATACTCTGTTCGAGTTTTCATACTCCGTTCGAGTTTTTATACTCCGTTCGAGTTTTTATACTCCGTTCGAGTTTTCATACTCCGTTCGAGTTCTCATACTCTTATCTTGTGATTTCTGGATTTCTTGTGTAGATTTCTAGAATTTGTGCTTCACCAACTTTCGTGATTTCTATTGATAAGTTTTATCAATTCTTGTGCATTGGTGAATTCGTGTGTTATTGACTTGTTATGAATACAAGTTTAGGGTATGATATCCCTTTCTATCTTTGAGAAGATTCTTGTGACACTTTTGATGAACGAAAATTCATTGGTATTATATTTTGATGCCAATTATTTCGATGAAATTTTGACGTATGTCGAAGTTGCTACTGACATTGCTATTTTAATCACGTGTTTTAAAAATTTGTTATTCTTCAAAATATTTCAAAATATAAATCAAAATTGTTTTCAAAATTTTTACGATTTGCGCTTTCAAAAGAATGAGGAAGCGAATTAAACGTTTCAGAAAAATCGAGGACTATGACCCCTTTCTTTTACTGATTCGCTTAATTCCGGACTTGTCCGTTTGAGAACGTAAAATGTTATTTATTTAAAATACACAATTTTGCACTTTCAAGGAAACGATGAAGTGAATTAAACGATTTAGTAAAACTCGTGGTTATGGGTCATGTGCGTTTGCTATTTCGGTTAATTTCGGACTCGTTAATTGAAAATTTATGATTTCTGATTATCGCTTGTGATAATCAGATAATTGAGATTTAATTATCGTTTGTGATAATTAAACATTCGCGATTTGAGATTTGATTATCAATTGTGATAATTAAATATTTATGATTTCTGATTATAGTTTTTGATAATCAGATATTTATTGTTTCTAATTATCGTTTGTGATAATTAGATATTTGTGGTTTAATTATCGTTTGTGATAATTAAACATTTGCTATTTGAGATTTGATTATCAATTGTGATAATTAAATATTTATGATTTCTGATTATAGTTTTTGATAATCAGATATTTATTGTTTCTAATTATCGTTTGTGATAATTAGATATTTGTGGTTTAATTATCGTTTGTGATAATTAAACATTTGCGATTTGAGATTTGATTATCAATTGTGATAATTAAATATTTATGATTTCTGATTATAGTTTTTGATAATCAGATATTTATTGTTTCTAATTATCGTTTGTGATAATTAGATATTTGTGGTTTAATTATCGTTTGTGATAATTAAACATTTGCGATTTGAGATTTGATTATCAATTGTGATAATTAAATATTTATGATTTCTGATTATAGTTTTTGATAATCAGATATTTATTGTTTCTAATTATCGTTTGTGATAATTAGATATTTGTGGTTTAATTATCGTTTGTGATAATTAAACATTTGCGATTTGAGATTTGATTATCAATTGTGATAATTAAATATTTGTGATTTGAAATTTGATTACCGTTGTAGTAATTCCTGATTATCGTTTTTGATAGTTAGATATTTGTGTTTTCTAGTTATCTTTGTTGATAATTAGATTTGCTGATTTTGCTGTTTTAGGATTTCTTTATTCTGATTATCTATTTGATAATTAAACTTTGTTGAGAATTTGGGAATTTCTTTTATGAAATTAAAAGCTTACCTTCTCATGCTCTTATGGTTGTTACCTTTTGTCCATCTATTCCTTAGGATTGCGTGGACGCAATTTCTTTAAGGAGGGGAGTCTGTAACAACCCGGTATTTTGCGTCAATTATAATCAACAATTTAAACGATTAATATTGACACAAACTTCTATTTGAAGTTTATTAAATTTTGAATTAAAATTGATTTATAAATTGATAAAAGAAATTTAGGACTTTAAATAAAAGTTTTCTTTTTATTTTTTATTTTTTTATTTACTTATTTGGCCTTACCTTTTTTGGGCCGTGAAAAATTTTAAAAACCCAATCCCCCTCTTTACGTTCTTTGACCCGATCCCCCTTTCATTTTCATTCGCGTGCCCTAATCGATCGAGAGGAAATTAATGGCGGCTACGTTCGATCGCTCCTACCCCTTCTTCCCAAATTGGGGTTTCGTTCGTCCTTGGCTTTGCTCGTCTCTGTGATGCTTCAATTCTTCGACAAGGTGAGTGCTACCACTCACATCTAATTCATGCTTAATATAGTGTTTCGGCAATTTCACGTTGATTCGATGTTGTTTTGTGAAGTTCTTCTGTGCTCGGCCGTTCGATTATTGTGTACCATTGTTGGTTCCTCCTTGATTTCGGTATTACTTTGAATCTGGTTCCCTGCCCTAATTTGTATATGTTATTCTACGACTCCGGTTTTGATAATGTTTGACTTTTATGGAACTGGAATTTTGAAAATTGCTGATTGTTTGATTTCAAGACTCTCTTGCTTGGAATCCACACTATTTAGTACAAACATTTTTGTTTGTTCTGGTATTCTTTGGTGTTACCTTGTTTCACTTGTTCATATGCATTGCTCACTCCCTGTTTTGCGTCCTCCTTGAGGCCTGTTGCATATCATACTGGCATCCCTCTTGCTGTTTACTTATTGCTGGAGTCAGTGGTTGATGCATTGTGGTGTCTGGTATTTGATTATATGATATTGTGGCTTCGTTGCATTACTTCATGTGTTCATGTGAATGCTTGCATCCTTTGATTGTGCACTTTGGATTACTGTCTTGATTTGAAACAACAGCCCATGAGTTTTCGAACTCGTTTCGATTGTGTCTTGGGCATTGCTCTGAACTATGGGTTGGAATCCCCTCTGTATTTATTTTGCAATTCACTTCCTACTTATTTTTTTTTTACTTGTCTTCATATGTGTTCATACATACCTTTGTATGTGTGTATGCATGTGTTGTTAAATTGCACTGCAGTTATTTTTGGGACTTGGTTTGCATACTTGATTTTTTTTGCGAAAATAATCTGGGTGGCATTGTCTTGATTTGAGACAGCTATTTTACGATTCTTGAACTCGTGTCGATTCATTGACTGGAGCATTTCTTTGTTGTTTCACTGCCACTGTCCATTGGTCTTCGATAGTTCGATTAGGTGGTAATCCACTGTAGTAGCCTGTTTTAATGGTGCTTCCCTTGATGTTGCACATGAATATGAACATTCATATCTGCTGCACTGTGCATCTGCACTTATATACTTCATCATTGTGTTGCCACTGCCTGTTTCAATTGGTGTCGTTTCACTGTGCAGTCTTACTCATTGATTCACTGATCACCTTTATACTATGTAGTCATGTGTAGTTGTGTCACTTGATGTTGTACATGTTGGTTCCCTGTCCTATGCCGTGTAAACTGCCTGCATCCCTCTCTAACCTGAATTGGATTGCATACATATGCACGACATGCAGACATATGTACCTGTTATGGCATAAAACACTACAGGCCCATTCATTTTTATAATCACTAGTTGAATGTGCATGCAATTGAATATAGAACACACAGTTCATTTATGTTGGGTATCATTGAGGTTGTGCACTCAGGTCATGTTCCCCAGACCTGTCACATTATATTGTTGAGGCTGTAGCATTGATTTTTGGAATCTTCACTTCATTTCATTAGTGAGACTTTACTGTCGTTTGCTGCATTTTGTTGTTGCTGTAGTTTTGGCTTGGTTTTGTGGTTGTGTTGAATCATGTTAGTCGTGACTTGACCTCTGCAGTATTGATTGCCGTCAATAGTTGGAGTTATGATGTCGTCTTGTACCATAGTGGCAAGGCAGTGCACGCAAGCGTGAACTGCAGCCACACGGTATTGAGTTTTTGGGTACGACATCACTATAGTGGCAAGGCAGTGCACGCAAGCGTGAACTGCAGCCACACGGTATTGTTTTGTGATATTCTATTTTGTTTTGATTTATTAATCTCTTGCGTAGTTCATGTGCTGTAGTGGCGAGGCAGTACACGCGTGCGTGTACTGCAGCCCTACTCATCTTAATATTTTAATTGATATTTCAATGGTTTGAACTGTTTTGTTATTTCAATTCAATATTCTGAATTGCATTCTGATTTGGTTTAATTACTGTCGTCTATTCATTATTTAATTATTATTGCTTCTGTGCACTAATAACTGAGTTTGAATTAGACTGACCCGAGTATTATTTTCTTTGAATTTAGTACTCGGGTCAGACCGAGTATTTCAGGTTGTAGATATTCTGCTTTGGATTGCTGCTAGAGCTATGAAGTTCTTTCATATCTTTTGGAGTAGTCGTCGTTATTTGTAGTAGTCTGTATGATTGTATAGGAAGATAAGTATTCATGTATATTATATACGTTAATGTACTTGTATATGTAACTTCCTGAGTCGACTGTTGTAGTTGTATCATATGTACCGTGTCATATGTACCGTGTGAATGTATTGTAACTGACATCAGTTATTATATATATATATATGAGACTTTTTGTTTCATCTGTGTTCCGCATTTATATAATCTGTGTTGTTATTTTATATTTACTGTTCTAAACTATTACGAACCATCGTAGTTCGTTTTATACTGGAATTGGGGTATGCCGATGGGAGAAAATAAATCAGAGATGAAAAATGAAAGAATATATATATTTATATATCACTCCCATCGAGATAACCAATACTAGTGTAAGGCCAACTATTGATGGCCGCTCCTCAACAGCCATATTCTCCGTGCTAGTTGACAGCACTACACCGTAGTGTTCTTGGCTAGCGTGGGTATAGAGGTGGGGAGTCACAGTATTGCACCACACTCATACTGTTCCGCTTCATTGATTGTATTGGTATGTATAACTCTGATATTTATTGTATAAAGCAAATCAAGTGTTTGTAAACTGTTTTGAACTGTATATTTATTATTATATTTTATCCTTCCGCTGTGAGATTCTGTTTTGTTTTTATTTCTTCTCTGTTTTTCTTATTTACCCCATAACAATCCGCCCTTGCGTATGCTTTGAATTGGCACGTGTGTCGATTTAAAGTGTGCGAAAAGGCGGGATGTTACAGTTGGTATCAGAGCTTTGGTTTAGCGATAAACCTTGGTTTTGTGGGGTTTGACTCTTTGTTAATAGGGTAGTAATACCCTATGGGAGTCGCTGAGTGTATATATATGAGAGAGCGTATTTGTTAGTGTTAATAAAGATTTTGATATTGTGTTAATCTGTTCCGCTTTGTATTTATAAATTCTGGTTGATGCATGGGACGCTATGACATCAATAGGGATTTCTAAACACTTAATAGGACAGACCGACATAATATTTGTTTTTAATATAGGTGAATGAAATAATTTTGCCTATTATATTTTCTATATATAAAAATATTTTTATAAAGATATATTTTGGTTGCTATAGTTGGGTGTTAGGTAATAAAAATATTTGTAATGAATTAAAGCTAAGTTGAATTTTAATAAATCAAATTGGAGATTTTAGAACTTAAGTGCGGGATTTTTGAAATCTTCTTTCAAAGGATTTATGAAATATAATGATTTGGTTTATAAATATTATCTTATATAAATATTTAGTATAATTCGAAAGAATTGGTTTAAGAGGATTTTGAAGAAAATAAGTTTGTACTTTCCTCTCTGTCGCTGGAAAATAATTTCGGTGATGACGGCCGCATCATCGACTTTCATTTTCGAGTTTCGAAGGGAAATGCCACTGTAGTAAACTCTACTGCAGATTTGTTTTGAAATTATTTAAAATTTTAATTGTTTAAAGGTAATTAGAGATATAAAAGTTGTAAGAAATTAATTATCTATTATTTTAAAGTAATTTTGGAATTTGACCCGGTATTAATTCTGGAATTTCCATTAATTAGTTGTAAAAAAAAAATTAGGTTAGTAAAATAAAGGTTAAGTAATCAATGAATTAAAAGAGTTGAGATTAAACTTGCATAAGTTCTTTTGCTTTTTCTTTAACATAAATAACTTACCAAGTATAAAAAGTTGAAATGTAAATTAAGAGTGGAATAGAATGTTATGCAAGTAGAATTTTGGAAAAAAAAATGAAGTATTCAATAAATTACTGTTATAAATAAGAATTTAATGGTATTAACTTAAGTGATGATTGGAATTTTACTAAAATTAAAGGTTGTATTATTGATAGGTGATTTTAACCTTAAGAAAGTAAAAATGAAATTCCTTAATTTATAAAGTTTGATTGTAGGGTTATTAACTTAAGTATGCTTTAATTCCCCCTATTCTAATTTAATGGAAAGTAGGAAAAATATAAATGACTGCAATCCATAGTTAATGAATGAGTAAAATCTTTCACTTATAGGAATGCAGGTTATAAGGTTAATAAATTAAGTGGAATTAGAGGGTTATTGTAAATAAATATAATAGGAACGTAAACATTAAGTAAATGAATGAAATTAAAGGTAAGTCGAAATTGTAATTTATAAAACAAATATATATTAATTAAAGGAATGGAGAAGAAACTTGTAAATTTTCACTTACATTCTTAAAATATATATAACTTACCATAAAATAAAAGTTGCAATTGCTAGTAAGAAAGTGTAAAGGGAAATCTTACAAGGGAAGATTGAGGTAATTAAAGTATTCAATTAATTGCTGTTAAAACTTAAGCTAAATCGGAAATTTTACTATATAAGAAAGGTAAGTAGAATAAATGGGTGATATAAACTTTAGTCAATAAATTGGAACACAAATATGATAATTTTGTAATAAATGAAAATGAAAATTGTAAGAAGTAAAGGGATCACTCCATAAATGAAAGAAAGAAAATCAAACCACTGAAGCATGAAAAAAATGTATGATAAGTAATTTGGTTGTTGGGTTGAATTGTTATTGTTTGATTTATGTTGTTGGGTAAGGAATTTGAATTTGTCGGATGAATAAA
The DNA here is from genome assembly GCA_030765085.1 of Allium cepa. Taxonomy (NCBI): domain Eukaryota; kingdom Viridiplantae; phylum Streptophyta; class Magnoliopsida; order Asparagales; family Amaryllidaceae; genus Allium; species Allium cepa. The sequence goes on from CM060942.1 coordinate 13,361,659, forward strand.
TAATCTATCTGTGTTCCATCTAAGACTGTTGAGAAAAGGATGCACTTGATAGTTAATTTCATTTCATACAAATTTCAAGTTTGAACCCAAACAACTATTTGTTTGATGGATTAAATGGTTGCTTTGTTTGTGTATGTATGTTGTTTGTAAGGTTGATGGTTGTTGAATTGTTTGGTTGATTAATGATTGAATCTACTTGAATAGTTCAATTTAAAATAAATATTTAACCTTTTAGATTATATAAGTGAATACAGGTGATGGAAGCAACTGCTACTGCTTTTGGTTCCAAAATAATAAGCGTATATTGCCCGACAAATAGGTACGTTTTCGGATTTCGTTTTATAGCGCCATTTTATATAGTTTCCCGTGTTGGGATATAATATTTTGATAATATATGTAATATATTTGTATATTTGGATATTATATTTTCTCCAGAGTCTCTCCGTACAAAGGAGACTCTGCCAAAAATTTCCGTAAATTTTGGACTTAGAATTTTGTTGAATAATTTCCAAACTTTAACGATTTAAGTATAAAAGGTTGTAATGATTATAAACGGGTATATTTCATTAAAGGAAATTAATCCAGTAAATTATTGTTTATAAGTTAATATTTGAAATAAGATGTACTGTTTATTCTTCCTTCTCCCTTCTTTTTCCTTTTCGGGGACGAAAAGTTTTGAGTGGGGGAGATTGTAACGACCCATTAAATTAATAATATTAAATGAATTGAATTAATATAATTTCTAATCTAATCTAATTTAGAATAAATGTAGAAATTTGGTATAGTAGTTGTAATTTAGTGTAACAATAAAATTTTATGACAATAGATTTGGATAATGTAATTTGTCACTTTTTGTTAAAAAGTAAATTATAAGAAATCAATAAATGTTGAATTGAAAATATTAACAAAAATATTAACTAAAATGAGATTCATTAATATAAAATCAGTAGTGAAGAGGTTACCTTTGGTTGTAATAAAGGTGAATTCTATTAGTGGATGTCAACACTTAATAAAATTTATTTAGAATAAAAAGGTTTCAAATGCATGTTTGCATTGAATATGTAGTTGATGGATTAAGGGTAAGTAATTAGAATTTAATCCTATAAGATTTGGAACTAAATGTATGAAGATAATTTGGTAGAAATAATTAATTAACCTCTTAATTGTGCATACCCAATATAATATAAATAACAACAGGACTAGAACTTGATTTGCCTAGGTATGTATATAGGTTTATAAACTATAACCAAGTGAGAAATTTGGTAGTAAATAGGGGATAAGTTGACTAAGGCAATTAGTAATTTAATAAATGAATGCATAGTAAGTAAGTGAAAATGTATGCATAAAAATATTTTCATATATGGGATAATTACAAAAGTTTACACATTTATCTAATGTATATAATTGAATCTAAATTTAGGGCAACATTTTGTTATTGATGGTATAAGTGAATTTGAATAAAAGGGTAAAAATTTATGTAGATTTAACATGTATTGAGTATATAGCTAAGAAGGGCATTCGATGTAAATGAATCTAAATTAATGTGTCTAGTCAATAAACGAGGACTTTAAGGGAATAAATATAAATGAATGTATTTGGGGAATGGAGTCCTTTTATATGTTGAATAGTATAACGTTGTTATTAAGAATGAACGTTACTTTAGTAATTATTAATATGGTAACGGAAGAGTATAAATTTTATAGTAACGTAAAAACGTATTGTAAGATAATAATTAAGTGTAGACTTATAAAATATATTTATGACAACAAATTGTGTAAGTTAACAATATTACAATTCAATTGAATACAGTAATTTATGCAAACAAAAGATGAACATTTGGAAGTATTACTGTAGTGATATATATATATATAAGAAACGGTAACTTTGTAGTTGGGGAATAAATGATTTATTTGTGAGTTGTAATCAAATAGAGTCAAATTTATTAGAATTTATTGCAATTTATGGGATTAATTGCAGTAACCTTTGAAGATTTATTCACTAAAATAATTGACGATGGAAATTATATGTAAATTTGCTTTTAGTTAATTTAAAATATCCAGAGGGCTAGAAATGACACAAATCTACTAGTTTAGAAATTTACAATAAAAAGTGGTGAGTAATTTTTCTAAATATTTAGATAGTAGGAAGATGTAGATTTAGATGGAATTTATTATTTAACTATTTCATAAGTTGAGATCTAAGTTTAGAATTGAGATTTTTAATGTATAGATATTGAGCCAATGTTAGTTTCATTAAATTGACATCAATAACTTTGAATAATAGAAAGAAAGTGAATTTAATAAATTTAATCAAACGTATAATGATGAATTTATTAAAAATTGGAATTTAACCTTTAAGTAAGGATTAACATCTAAATTGATGAATAAAACAACTACGTATTGACACTTGAATTGTTTAGAATTGGAGTAAATAATTAAGAAAATTTAAAGGGAGAAAATTTGGTCAATTTTTGAATTTAGATGAAAAAATTGGATTTTCATAATTTATTTAATTTATTTAATGAATATTAAAAATAGCCATTTTGGCCATGGACTCAGATTTCGACGAAACCAGTTTCATCGGATCCGTATCGGTAAATTATTATAGGGTTTCAAGTTTCGTATCGATTGGACTTGTCGTTTGATCGTACGGGCGTGAAACGCCTTGAAATCAATTTTAATAAAATCAATTTGAAATCAATTTGGAAATTTTGTTTTCAGCACAACTTCTTCATACGATCAAATTTGGACGTGAAACTTTTTCCATCGCGTTCAGAATATTTTAAAATACCTATTTGGATATATGGGTTTAATAAATTTTGTTCCGGAGGCTAAACGGGCTTTTTGGGCCATAGTTTGTGGCGTACGTTCATTCTTCTAGTCTATACGCTCTAACCCAACCCTAACTATAAATATACAGTTATAAACCCTAGCTCCATTCTATTGCCATTGGCTGTACGTACATTTTTCTTCATCTCCTTCTCAACTCCTCATTCTAATGGCAGAAAAAAAAAACCTAATTCTCAAATTCCAAAAAAATAATTTCAATTTAAAAAAAAAAAAATTGCGGATCTGCAGCAGCTTCTGGTCGCGCTTCGGGTTTCAGGGGAGAAAACCCTAGAGCAACTTCGGGTCAGGAAGAAAATGACTCGGGTCGCTCCGGGTCGTTTTGGCGAGAACTCCAAGCAAGCACCGGGGAATTGAGGCGGCGCACCAAAGTCGAACCCGAAGTCGACCCACCAGAATTTTTCATTTTTCAAATTTTCATAACTTTTGCATACGAGCTCGGATTCGCGCGCGGTTTATTTTGATGGGATCGTATCGGAATTTCTGACGTTTTGGCACTAGTTTGGATGAATTTGGAGACTATCCAATTTTTGGGTTTAAATTGGATTTGAATTCGATTTAAATTCCAAAGGTGAGTGTTTTAACCCACTCACAACTACTAGAAGCCTTTATGTTTGTTTAAATTAATTTTAGAAATGAATAGAAATTTATTTATGAGTATTTGGCATGTTTATTTTATTCATATCTGTTGAATTGCATTTATTTAATTTAACTGTTAATTTAATTAATTTATTGCGTATAAATTTACAGTTAAAATTTATTTGTTCGTATATGAACTGCTAGTTAACAGTTATATAATTTATTACTGAATATAGACTGTAGATTAATAGCTGTTAAATTTAATTTGAATAAAATTGCCAGTATTACCTGTTATGTAGTACCAAAAATAATATTGTTATTGATTGATATTGATTGTTGATTGCGATTTGGATGATGGATGGTGTTGATGAATGGATGTTTATTGTATATCATTTAATTGCAAATTTTCATGCATATTTCATTTCATTCGGGATTGTGGTTTGAAATGATATATAACCGCAAAATTTTATATCTTTTAAATTGCGGATTGAAATGATAAATATCCGTATCACTTGACCATAGGATAGAAAATTATATACACGCACCGCGGTATATATATAACTATTTTAAAGTGATTTCTATGGTTTGGATGGAATACTGTTTATAATAATCTTAAATTTTATATTGTGTAAATATTATTCTTCCATATATATATGCATATGAAGTTGAAAATTTTGAAATTAAAAGGTGTATAAATCTCTTTATTATAAATGGAAAAAAAATTAAGAAAATGGAGTTTGATAATTTATATCATATGTTTAAATGTTAAGTTTGGAAATTTTAAGATATGATATTTATAATTGGATTTTTCCCAAGATAAATTGAAATGAATATTCTAGTATAATTTGAATTGAAAAAAATATTTTATTACTAGAAATTGTAGTTTTTATTTATTTATGGATTTTATGTGAATATTCAAGACTAATTAATAGAACATTCGATTTGTTGAAAGAATAAAATCCAACTTTAGTTTGAAATATTAATACTCCAAATGGATATACGTATATATATATATAAATTGAAGTGGTTTTGGAACTTGAGAGAGATAATACAAATTTTGGGTTAGACTTTAATAAAGAAATGTATTTGTAAAGCCATGAGAACTATTTTCTTTACAAAGTAACATTTAAGTTAAACCTTTTATTTTATATACCGTTGAATATCCAAATCATTCAAGTTTTAGAAGTTATGGTTTTAAAAGTATGAATTCCGAAATATTATGCTTTGAAAGTATAATTCAAATGTTTGGTTTCCAGATATTTTAAATTTTAAACCAGTATGATTTTGGAAAAGGATTATATTTGAGATAAAATGATATCATATTATTTTGGGTTTTAATTTGATATCGTATGGGAAATTTTATTCTGGTTTTAAAGTATAAACTATTTTTAAACGACCGCGGTGTTATAATAACGATGGGTTGGCAAAGAGACCACGATCGGATATGGACATACTCTCTGTCGATACCGAAAACCACTTTGACTAACCGTGTACGCGGTGGAGATTCCAGAATGAAGTTGGTGGTGGCGACGTTTCCTATAAGGTAAATACATGGACCCGACTCCCGTGAGTTGGCATAAGGTGGCTAAAATAGGAGCGATTCTCAGGCCAATGAGGTCATTCCTCTGATCGGACCCTCCTCTTCGATATTATACTTTGACTTGGATTGATTCAGTGGCCACTTCTATATTTTGATTTTGGGGAGTTAGTCCGAGGTGGGCGGTAACTGCGGCTACGCGTTTCCACCAGCCTGGATAGCAATTGGTATATCTACCCTGGCATTGCCTAGTTGTGTCGTGTCACCTACCATACCGAGCCTTTACTACGAGTTTTTATTTGTGTCGTACCTATGGAGTATCCTCTGGTAGCCTCCCGATCAGGAGGTATTACGGTACTGTATAGACTATTGGCATTTTACGTGTTAAGGTGGAAAATGTAAAGCCTTAACGCTATTTAAAAGTAAGTTTATTTTATGAATAGACACTATTATAATAGCGCAATATACTACATAGTAAATAGTTTAACGGATCCTTAGGAGATGTAAATCCCGAACATCTCTTGAGTTACTGTACTCATATTTATTTCTGTTAATTTAACTCACATAAGATCTTTTAGTCTGACTCGAGTGTTTTTGTCTTTTCAAATTCGCTCGGGTCAGTCCGAGCGTTTCAGGATCGAAGACTTTAGCTTTGAAGGACGAAGACGAAGGAGTCGTATTATTATTATATATAGTATTGCACCACACTCATACTGTTCTGCTGCATTGATTGTATTGGTATGTGTAACTCTGATATTTATTGTATAAAGCAAATCAAGTGTTTGTAAACTGTTTTGAACTATATATTTATTATTATATTTTATCCTTCCGCTGTGAGATTCTATTTTGTTTTTATTTCTTCTCTGTTTTTCTTATTTACCCCATAACAATCCGCCCTTGCGTATGCTTTGAATTGGCACGTGTGTCGGTTTAAAGTGTGCGAAAAGGCGGGATGTTACAGTTGGTATCAGAGCTTTGGTTTAGCGATAAACCTTGGTTTTGTGGGGTTTGACTCTTTGTTAATAGGGTAGTAATACCCTATGGGAGTCGCTGAGTGTATATATATGAGAGAGCGTATTTGTTAGTGTTAATAAAGATTTTGATATTGTGTTAATCTGTTCCGCTTTGTATTTATAAATTCTGGTTGATGCATGGGACGCTATGACATCAATAGGGATTTCTAAACACTTAATAGGACAGACCGACATAATATTTGTTTTTAATATAGGTGAATGAAATAATTTTGCCTATTATATTTTCTATATATAAAAATATTTTTATAAAGATATATTTTGGTTGCTATAGTTGGGTGTTAGGTAATAAAAATATTTGTAATGAATTAAAGCTAAGTTGAATTTTAATAAATCAAATTGGAGATTTTAGAACTTAAGTCTGGGATTTTTGAAATCTTCTTTCAAAGGATTTATGAAATATAATGATTTGGTTTATAAATATTTTCTTATATAAATATTTAGTATAATTCGAAAGAATTGGTTTAAGAGGATTTTGAAGAAAATAAGTTTGTACTTTCCTCTCTGTCGCTGGAAAATAATTTCGGTGATGACGGCCGCATCATCGACTTTCATTTTCGAGTTTCGAAGGGAAAGGCCACTGTAGTAAACTCTACTGCAGATTTGTTTCGAAATTATTTAAAATTTTAATTGTTTAAAGGTAATTAGAGATATAAAAGTTGTAAGAAATTAATTATCTATTATTTTAAAGTAATTTTGGAATTTGACCCGGTATTAATTCTTGAATTTCCATTAATTAGTTGTAAAAAAAAAATTTAGGTTAGTAAAATAAAGGTTAAGTAATCGATGAATTAAAAGAGTTGAGATTAAACTTGCATAAGTTCTTTTGCTTTTTCTTTAACATAAATAACTTACCAAGTATAAAAAGTTGAAATGTAAATTAAGAGTGGAATAGAATATTATGCAAGTAGAATTTTGGAAAAAAAATTGAAGTATTCAATAAATTACTGTTATAAATAAGAATTTAATGGTATTAACTAAAGTGATGATTGGAATTTTACTAAAATTAAAGGTTGTATTATTAATAGGTGATTTTAACCTTAAGAAAGTAAAAATGAAATTCCTTAATTTATAAAGTTTGATTGTAGGGTTATTAACTTAAGTATGCTTTAATTCCCCCTATTCTAATTTAATGGAAAGTAGGAAAAATATAAATGACTGCAATCCATAGTTAATGAATGAGTAAAATCTTTCACTTATAGGAATGCAGGTTATAAGGTTAATAAATTAAGTGGAATTAGAGGGTTATTGTAAATAAATATAATAGGAACGTAAACATTAAGTAAATGAATGAAATTAAAGGTAAGTCAAAATTGTAATTTATAAAACAAATATATATTAATTAAAGGAATGGAGAAGAAACTTGTAAATTTTCACTTACATTCTTAAAATATATATAACTTACCATAAAATAAAAGTTGCAATTGCTAGTAAGAAAGTGTAAAGGGAAATCTTACAAGTGAAGCTTGAGGTAATTAAAGTATTCAATTAATTGCTGTTAAAACTTAAGCTAAATCGGAAATTTTACTATATAAGAAAGGTAAGTAGAATAAATGGGTGATATAAACTTTAGTCAATAAATTGGAACACAAATATGATAATTTTGTAATAAATGAAAATGAAAATTGTAAGAAGTAAAGGGATCACTCCATAAATGAAAGAAAGAAAATCAAACCACTGAAGCATGAAAAAAATGTATGATAAGTAATTTGGTCGTTGGGTTGAATTGTTATTGTTTGATTTATGTTGTTGGGTAAGGAATTTGAATTTGTCGGATGAATAAATAATCTATCTATGTTCCATCTAAGACTGTTGAGAAAAGGATGCACTTGATAGTTAATTTCATTTCATACAAATTTCAAGTTTGAACCCAAACAACTATTTGTTTGATGGATTAAATGGTTGCTTTGTTTGTGTATGTATGTTGTTTGTAAGGTTGATGGTTGTTGAATTGTTTGGTTGATTAATGATTGAATCCACTTGAATAGTTAACTTTAAAATAAATATTTAACCTTTTAGATTATATAAGTGAATACAGGTGATGGAAGCAACTGCTACTGCTTTTGGTTCCAAAATAATAAGCGTATATTGCCCGACAAATAGGTACGTTTTCGGATTTCGTTTTATAGCGCCATTTTATATAGTTTCCCGTGTTGGGATATAATATTTTGATAATATATGTAATATATTTGTATATTTGGATATTATATTTTCTCCAAAGTCTCTCCGTACAAAGGAGACTCTGCCAAAAATTTTCGTAAATTTTGGACTTAGAATTTTGTTGAATAATTTCCAAACTTTAACGATTTAAGTATAAAAGGTTGTAATGATTATAAACGGGTATATTTCATTAAAGGAAATTAATCCAGTAAATTATTGTTTATAAGTTAATATTTGAAATAAGATTTACTGTTTATTCTTCCTTCTCCCTTCTTTTTCCTTTTCGGGGACGAAAAGTTTTGAGTGGGGGAGATTGTAACGACCCGTTAAATTAATAATATTAAATGAATTGAATTAATATAATTTCTAATCTAATCTAATTTAGAATAAATGTAGAAATTTGGTATAGTAGTTGTAATTTAGTGTAACAATAAAATTTTATGACAATAGATTTGGATAATGTAATTTGTCACTTTTTGTTAAAAAGTAAATTATAAGAAATCAATAAATGTTGAATTGAAAATATTAACAAAAATATTAACTAAAATGAGATTCATTAATATAAAATCAGTAGTGAAGAGGTTACCTTTGGTTGTAATAAAGGTGAATTCTATTAGTGGATGTCAACACTTAATAAAATTTATTTAGAATAAAAAGGTTTCAAATGCATGTTTGCATTGAATATGTAGTTGATGGATTAAGGGTAAGTAATTAGAATTTAATCCTATAAGATTTGGAACTAAATGTATGAAGATAATTTGGTAGAAATAATTAATTAACCTCTTAATTGTGCATACCCAATATAATATAAATAACAACAGGACTAGAACTTGATTTGCCAAGGTATGTATATAGGTTTATAAACTATAACCAAGTGAGAAATTTGGTAGTAAATAGGGGATAAGTTGACTAAGGCAATTAGTAATTTAATAAATGAATGCATAGTAAGTAAGTGAAAATGTATGCATAAAAATATTTTCATATATGGGATAATTACAAAAGTTTACCCATTTATCTAATGTATATAATTGAATCTAAATTTAGGGCAACATTTTGTTATTGATGGTATAAGTGAATTTGAATAAAAGGGTAAAAATTTATGTAGATTTAACATGTATTGAGTATATAGCTAAGAAGGGCATTCGATGTAAATGAATCTAAATTAATGTGTCTAGTCAATAAAGGATAACTTTAAGGGAATAAATATAAATGAATGTATTTGGGGAATGGAGTCCTTTTATATGTTGAATAGTATAACGTTGTTATTAAGAATGAACGTTACTTTAGTAATTATTAATATGGTAACGGAAGAGTGTATAAATTTTATAGTAACGTAAAAACGTATTGTAAGATAATAATTAAGTGTAGACTTATAAAATATATTTATGACAACAAATTGTGTAAGTTAACAATATTACAATTCAATTGAATACAGTAATTTATGCAAACAAAAGATGAACATTTGGAAGTATTACTGTAGTGATATATATATATATATATATATATATATAAGAAACGGTAACTTTGTAGTTGGGGAATAAATGATTTATTTGTGAGTTGTAATCAAATAGAGTCAAATTTATTAGAATTTATTGCAATTTATGGGATTAATTGCAGTAACCTTTGAAGATTTATTCACTAAAATAATTGACGATGGAAATTATATGTAAATTTGCTTTTAGTTAATTTAAAATATCCAGAGGGCTAGAAATGACACAAATCTACTAGTTTAGAAATTTACAATAAAAAGTGGTGAGTAATTTTTCTAAATATTTAGATAGTAGGAAGATGTAGATTTAGATGGAATTTATTATTTAACTATTTCATAAGTTGAGATCTAAGTTTAGAATTGAGATTTTTAATGTATAGATATTGAGCCAATGTTAGTTTCATTAAATTGACATCAATAACTTTGAATAATAGAAAGAAAGTGAATTTGATAAATTTAATCAAACGTATAATGATGAATTTATTAAAAATTGGAATTTAACCTTTAAGTAAGGATTAACATCTAAATTGATGAATAGAACAACTATGTATTGACACTTGAATTGTTTAGAATTGGAGTAAATAATTAAGAAAATTTAAAGGGAGAAAATTTGGTCAATTTTTGAATTTAGATGAAAAAATTGGATTTTCATAATTTATTTAATTTATTTAATGAATATTAAAAATAGCCATTTTGGCCGTGGACTCAGATTTCGACGAAACCAGTTTCATCGGATCCGTATCGGTAAATTATTATAGGGTTTCAAGTTTTGTATCGATCGGACTTGTCGTTTGATCGTACGGGCGTGAAACGCCTTGAAATCAATTTTAATAAAATCAATTTGAAATCAATTTGGAAATTTTGTTTTCAGCACAACTTCTTCATACGATCAAATTTGGACGTAAAACTTTTTCCATCGCGTTCAGAATATTTTAAAATACCTATTTGGATATATGGGTTTAATAAATTTTGTTCCGGAGGCTAAACGGGCTTTTTGGGCCATAGTTTGTGGTGTACGTTCATCCTTCTAGTCTATACGCTCTAACCCAACCCTAACTATAAATATACAGTTATAAACCCTAGCTCCATCCTATTGCCATTGGCTGTACGTACATTTTTCTTCATCTCCTTCTCAACTCCTCATTCTAATGGCAGAAAAAAAAAACCTAATTCTCAAATTCCAAAAAAATAATTTCAATTTCAAAAAAAAAAAAAAAAATTGCGGATCTGCAGCAGCTTCTGGTCGCGCTTCGGGTTTCACGGGAGAAAACCCTAGAGCAACTTCGGGTCAGGAAGAAAATGACTCGGGTCGCTCCGGGTCGTTTTGGCGAAAACTCCAAGCAAGCACCGGGGAATTGAGGCGGCGCACCGAAGTCGAACCCGAAGTCGACCCACCAGAATTTTTCATTTTTCAAATTTTCATAACTTTTGCATACGAGCTCGGATTCGCGCACGGTTTGTTTTGATGGGATCGTATCGGAATTTCTGACGTTTTGGCACTAGTTTGGATGAATTTGGAGACTATCCAATTTTTGGGTTTAAATTGGATTTGAATTCGATTTAAATTCCAAAGGTGAGTGTTTTAACCCACTCACAACTACTAGAAGCTTTTATGTTTGTTTAAATTAATTTTAGAAATGAATAGAAATTTATTTATGAGTATTTGGCATGTTTATTTTATTCATATCTGTTGAATTGCATTTATTTAATTTAACTGTTAATTTAATTAATTTATTGCGTATAAATTTACAGTTAAAATTTATTTGTTTGTATATGAACTGCTAGTTAACAGTTATATAATTTATTACTGAATATAAACTGTAGATTAATAGCTGTTAAATTTAATTTGAATAAAATTGCCAGTATTACCTGTTATGTAGTACCAAAAATAATATTGTTATTGATTGATATTGATTGATGATTGCGATTTGGATGATGGATGGTGTTGATGAATGGATGTTTATTGTATATCATTTAATTGCAAATTTTCATGCATATTTCATTTCATTCGGGATTGTGGTTTGAAATGATATATAACCGCAAAATTTTATATCTTTTAAATTGCGGATTGAAATGATAAATATCCGTATCACTTGACCATAGGATAGAAAATTATATACAGGCACCGCGGTATATATATAACTATTTTAAAGTGATTTCTATGGTTTGGATGGAATACTGTTTATAATAATCTTAAATTTTATATTATATAAATATTATTCTTCCATATATATATACATATGAAGTTGAAAATTTTGAAATTAAAAGGTGTATAAATCTCTTTATTAAAAATGGAAATTTTTTTTAAGAAAATGGAGTTTGATAATTTATATCATATGTTTAAATGTTAAGTTTGGAAATTTTAAGATATGATATTTATAATTGGATTTTTCCCAAGATAAATTGAAATGAATATTCTAGTATAATTTGAATTGAAAAAAAATATATATTTTATTACTAGAAATTGGAGTTTTTATTTATTTACGGATTTTATGTGAATATTCAAGACTAATTAATAGAACATTCGATTTGTTGAAAGAATAAAATCCAACTTTAGTTTGAAATATTAATACTCCAAATGGATATACGTATATATATATAAATTGAAGTGGTTTTGGAACTTGAGAGAGATAATACAAATTTTGGGTTAGACTTTAATAAAGAAATGTATTTGTAAAGCCATAAGAACTATTTTCTTTACAAAGTAACATTTAAGTTAAACCTTTTATTTTATATACCATTGAATATCCAAACCATTCAAGTTTTAGAAGTTATGGTTTTAAAAGTATGAATTCCGAAATATTATGTTTTGAAAGTATAATTCAAATGTTTGGTTTCCAGATATTTTAAATTTTAAACCAGTATGATTTTGGAAAAGGATTATATTTGAGATAAAATGATATCATATTATTTTGGGTTTTAATTGGATATCGTATGGGAAATTTTATTCTGGTTTCAAAGTATAAACTATTTTTAAATGACCGCGGTGTTATAATAACGATGGGTTGGCAAAGAGACCGGGATCGGATATGGACATACTCTCTGTCGATACCGAAAACCACTTTGACTAACCGTGTATGCGGTGGAGATTCCAGAATGAAGTAGGTGGTGGCGACGTTTCCTGTAAGGTAAATACGTGGACCCGACTCCCGTGAGTTGGCATAAGGTGGCTAAAACAGGAGCGATTCTCAGGCCAATGAGGTCATTCCTCTGATCGGACCCTCCTCTTCGATATTATACTTTGACTTGGATTGATTCAGTGGCCACTTCTATATTTTGATTTTGGGGAGTTAGTCCGAGGTGGGCGGTAACTGCGGCTACGCGTTTCCACCAGCCTGGTTAGCAATTGGTATATCTACCTTGGCATTGCCTAGTTGTGCCGTGTCACCTACCATACCGAGCCTTTACTACGAGTTTCTATTTGTGTCGTACCTATGGAGTATCCTCTGGTAGCCTCCCGATCAGGAGGTATTACGGTACTGTATAGACTATTGGCATTTTACGTGTTAAGGTGGAAAATGTAAAGCCTTAACGCTATTTAAAAGTAAGTTTATTTTATGAATAGACACTATTATAATAGCGCAATATACTACATAGTAAATAGTTTAACGGATCCTTAGGAGATGTAAATCCCGAACATCTCTTGAGTTACTGTACTCATATTTATTTCTATTAATTTAACTCACATAAGATCTTTTAGTCTGACTCGAGTGTTTTTGTCTTTTCAAATTCGCTCGGGTCAGTCCGAGCGTTTCAGGATCGAAGATTTTAGCTTTGAAGGACGAAGACGAAGGAGTCGTATTATTATTATATATAGTATTGCACCACACTCATACTGTTCCGCTGCATTGATTGTATTGGTATGTGTAACTCTGACATTTATTGTATAAAGCAAATCAAGTGTTTGTAAACTGTTTTGAACTGTATATTTATTATTATATTTTATCCTTCCGCTGTGAGATTCTGTTTTGTTTTAATTTCTTCTCTGTTTTTCTTATTTACCCCATAACAATCCGCCCTTGCGTATGCTTTGAATTGGCACGTGTGTCGGTTTAAAGTGTGCGAAAAGGCGGGATGTTACAGTTGGTATCAGAGCTTTGGTTTAGCGATAAACCTTGGTTTTGTGGGGTTTGACTCTTTGTTAATAGGGTAGTAATACCCTATGGGAGTCGCTGAGTGTATATATATGAGAGAGCGTATTTGTTAGTGTTAATAAAGATTTTGATATTGTGTTAATCTGTTCCGCTTTGTATTTATAAATTCTGGTTGATGCATGGGACGCTATGACATCAATAGGGATTTCTAAACACTTAATAGGACAGACCGACATAATATTTGTTTTTAATATAGGTGAATGAAATAATTTTGCCTATTATATTTTCTATATATAAAAATATTTTTATAAAGATATATTTTGGTTGCTATAGTTGGGTGTTAGGTAATAAAAATATTTGTAATGAATTAAAGCTAAGTTGAATTTTAATAAATCAAATTGGAGATTTTAGAACTTAAGTCTGGGATTTTTGAAATCTTCTTTCAAAGGATTTATGAAATATAATGATTTGGTTTATAAATATTTTCTTATATAAATATTTAGTATAATTCGAAAGAATTGGTTTAAGAGGATTTTGAAGAAAATAAGTTTGTACTTTCCTCTCTGTCGCTGGAAAATAATTTCGGTGATGACGGCCGCATCATCGACTTTCATTTTCGAGTTTCGAAGGGAAAGGCCACTGTAGTAAACTCTACTGCAGATTTGTTTTGAAATTATTTAAAATTTTAATTATTTAAAGGTAATTAGAGATATAAAAGTTGTAAGAAATTAATTATCTATTATTTTAAAGTAATTTTGGAATTTGACCCGGTATTAATTCTTGAATTTCCATTAATTAGTTGTAAAAAAAAAATTTAGGTTAGTAAAATAAAGGTTAAGTAATCGATGAATTAAAAGAGTTGAGATTAAACTTGCATAAGTTCTTTTGCTTTTTCTTTAACATAAATAACTTACCAAGTATAAAAAGTTGAAATGTAAATTAAGAGTGGAATAGAATATTATGCAAGTAGAATTTTGGAAAAAAAAATGAAGTATTCAATAAATTACTGTTATAAATAAGAATTTAATGGTATTAACTTAAGTGATGATTGGAATTTTACTAAAATTAAAGGTTGTATTATTAATAGGTGATTTTAACCTTAAGAAAGTAAAAATGAAATTCCTTAATTTATAAAGTTTGATTGTAGGGTTATTAACTTAAGTATGCTTTAATTCCCCCTATTCTAATTTAATGGAAAGTAGGAAAAATATAAATGACTGCAATCCATAGTTAATGAATGAGTAAAATCTTTCACTTATAGGAATGCAGGTTATAAGGTTAATAAATTAAGTGGAATTAGAGGGTTATTGTAAATAAATATAATAGGAACGTAAACATTAAGTAAATGAATGAAATTAAAGGTAAGTCGGAATTGTAATTTATAAAACAAATATATATTAATTAAAGGAATGGAGAAGAAACTTGTAAATTTTCACTTACATTCTTAAAATATATATAACTTACCATAAAATAAAAGTTGCAATTGCTAGTAAGAAAGTGTAAAGGGAAATCTTACAAGTGAAGCTTGAGGTAATTAAAGTATTCAATTAATTGCTGTTAAAACTTAAGCTAAATCGGAAATTTTACTATATAAGAAAGGTAAGTAGAATAAATGGGTGATATAAACTTTAGTCAATAAATTGGAACACAAATATGATAATTTTGTAATAAATGAAAATGAAAATTGTAAGAAGTAAAGGGATCACTCCATAAATGAAAGAAAGAAAATCAAACCACTGAAGCATGAAAAAAATGTATGATAAGTAATTTGGTTGTTGGGTTGAATTGTTATTGTTTGATTTATGTTGTTGGGTAAGGAATTTGAATTTGTCGGATGAATAAATAATCTATCTATGTTCCATCTAAGACTGTTGAGAAAAGGATGCACTTGATAGTTAATTTCATTTCATACAAATTTCAAGTTTGAACCCAAACAACTATTTGTTTGATGGATTAAATGGTTGCTTTGTTTGTGTATGTATGTTGTTTGTAAGGTTGATGGTTGTTGAATTGTTTGGTTGATTAATGATTGAATCCACTTGAATAGTTCACTTTAAAATAAATATTTAACCTTTTAGATTATATAAGTGAATACAGGTGATGGAAGCAACTGCTACTGCTTTTGGTTCCAAAATAATAAGCGTATATTGCCCGACAAATAGGTACGTTTTCGGATTTCGTTTTATAGCGCCATTTTATATAGTTTCCCGTGTTGGGATATAATATTTTGATAATATATGTAATATATTTGTATATTTGGATATTATATTTTCTCCAGAGTCTCTCCGTACAAAGGAGACTCTGCCAAAAATTTTCGTAAATTTTGGACTTAGAATTTTGTTGAATAATTTCCAAACTTTAACGATTTAAGTATAAAAGGTTGTAATGATTATAAACGGGTATATTTCATTAAAGGAAATTAATCCAGTAAATTATTGTTTATAAGTTAATATTTGAAATAAGATGTACTGTTTATTCTTCCTTCTCCCTTCTTTTTCCTTTTCGGGGACGAAAAGTTTTGAGTGGGGGAGATTGTAACGACCCGTTAAATTAATAATATTAAATGAATTGAATTAATATAATTTCTAATCTAATCTAATTTAGAATAAATGTAGAAATTTGGTATAGTAGTTGTAATTTAGTGTAACAATAAAATTTTATGACAATAGATTTGGATAATGTAATTTGTCACTTTTTGTTAAAAAGTAAATTATAAGAAATCAATAAATGTTGAATTGAAAATATTAACAAAAATATTAACTAAAATGAGATTCATTAATATAAAATCAGTAGTGAAGAGGTTACCTTTGGTTGTAATAAAGGTGAATTCTATTAGTGGATGTCAACACTTAATAAAATTTATTTAGAATAAAAAGGTTTCAAATGCATGTTTGCATTGAATATGTAGTTGATGGATTAAGGGTAAGTAATTAGAATTTAATCCTATAAGATTTGGAACTAAATGTATGAAGATAATTTGGTAGAAATAATTAATTAACCTCTTAATTGTGCATACCCAATATAATATAAATAACAACAGGACTAGAACTTGATTTGCCTAGGTATGTACATAGGTTTATAAACTATAACCAAGTGAGAAATTTGGTAGTAAATAGGGGATAAGTTGACTAAGGCAATTAGTAATTTAATAAATGAATGCATAGTAAGTAAGTGGAAATGTATGCATAAAAATATTTTCATATATGGGATAACTACAAAAGTTTACCCATTTATCTAATGTATATAATTGAATCTAAATTTAGGGCAACATTTTGTTATTGATGGTATAAGTGAATTTGAATAAAAGGGTAAAAATTTATGTAGATTTAACATGTATTGAGTATATAGCTAAGAAGGGCATTCGATGTAAATGAATCTAAATTAATGTGTCTAGTCAATAAAGGAGAACTTTAAGGGAATAAATATAAATGAATGTATTTGGGGAATGGAGTCCTTTTATATGTTGAATAGTATAACGTTGTTATTAAGAATGAACGTTACTTTAGTAATTATTAATATGGTAACGGAAGAGTGTATAAATTTTATAGTAACGTAAAAACGTATTGTAAGATAATAATTAAGTGTAGACTTATAAAATATATTTATGACAACAAATTGTGTAAGTTAACAATATTACAATTCAATTGAATACAGTAATTTATGCAAACAAAAGATGAACATTTGGAAGTATTACTGTAGTGATATATATATATAAGAAACGGTAACTTTGTAGTTGGGGAATAATTGATTTATTTGTGAGTTGTAATCAAATAGAGTCAAATTTATTAGAATTTATTGCAATTTATGGGATTAATTACAGTAACCTTTGAAGATTTATTCACTAAAATAATTGACGATGGAAATTATATGTAAATTTGCTTTTAGTTAATTTAAAATATCCAGAGGGCTAGAAATGACACAAATCTACTAGTTTAGAAATTTACAATAAAAAGTGGTAAGTAATTTTTCTAAATATTTAGATAGTAGGAAGATGTAGATTTAGATGGAATTTATTATTTAACTATTTCATAAGTTGAGATCTAAGTTTAGAATTGAGATTTTTAATGTATAGATATTGAGCCAATGTTAGTTTCATTAAATTGACATCAATAACTTTGAATAATAGAAAGAAAGTGAATTTAATAAATTTAATCAAACGTATAATGATGAATTTATTAAAAATTGGAATTTAACCTTTAAGTAAGGATTAACATCTAAATTGATGAATAGAACAATTATGTATTGACACTTGAATTGTTTAGAATTGGAGTAAATAATTAAGAAAATTTAAAGGGAGAAAATTTGGTCAATTTTTGAATTTAGATGTAAAAATTGGATTTTTATAATTTATTTAATTTATTTAATGAATATTAAAAATAGCCATTTTGGCCACGGACTCAGATTTCGACAAAACCAGTTTCATCGGATCCGTATCGGTGAATTATTATTGGGTTTCAAGTTTCGTATCGATCGGACTTGTCGTTTGATCGTACGGGCGTGAAACGCCTTGAAATCAATTTTAATAAAATCAATTTGAAATCAATTTGGAAATTTTGTTTTCAGCACAACTTCTTCATACGATCAAATTTGGACGTGAAACTTTTTCCATCGCGTTCAGAATATTTTAAAATACCTATTTGGATATATGGGTTTAATAAATTTTGTTCCGGAGGCTAAACGGGCTTTTTGGGCCATAGTTTGTGGCGTACGTTCATCCTTCTAGTCTATACGCTCTAACCCAACCCTAACTATAAATATACAGTTATAAACCCTAGCTCCATCATATTGCCATTGGCTGTACTTACATTTTTCTTCATCTTCTTCTCAACTCCTCATTCTAATGGCAGAAAAAAACCTAATTCTCAAATTCCAAAAAAATAATTTCAATTTCTATTTCAAAAAAAAAAAAAAAAAATATCGGATCTGCAACAGCTTCTGGTCGCGCTTCGGGTTTCAGGGGAGAAAACCCTAGAGCAACTTTGGGTCAGGAAGAAAATGACTCGGGTCGCTCCGGGTCGTTTTGGCGAAAACTCCAAGCAAGCACCGGAGAATTGAGGCGGCGCACCGAAGTCGAACCCGAAGTCGACCCAGGACCAGAATTTTTCATTTTTCAAATTTTCATAACTTTTGCATACGAGCTCGGATTCGCGCGCGGTTTGTTTTGATGGGATCGTATCGGAATTTCTGACGTTTTGGCACTAGTTTGGATGAATTTGGAGACTATCCAATTTTTGGGTTTAAATTGGATTTGAATTCGATTTAAATTCCAAAGGTGAGTGTTTTAACCCACTCACAACTACCAGAAGTTTTTATGTTTGTTTAAATTAATTTTAGAAATGAATAGAAATTTATTTATGAGTATTTGGCATGTTTATTTTATTCATATCTGTTGAATTGCATTTATTTAATTTAGCTGTTAATTTAATTAATTTATTGCGTATAAATTTACAGTTAAAATTTATTTGTTTGTATATGAACTGCCAGTTAACAGTTATATAATTTATTACTGAATATAGACTGTAGATTAATAGCTGTTAAATTTAATTTGAATAAAATTGCCAGTATTACCTGTTATATAGTACCAAAAATAATATTGTTATTGATTGATATTGGTTGATGATTGCGATTTGGATGATGGATGATGTTGATGAATGGATGTTTATTGTATATCATTTAATTGCAAATTTTCATGCATATTTCATTTCATTCGGGATTGTGGTTTGAAATGATATATAACCGCAAAATTTTATATCTTTTAAATTGCGGATTGAAATGATAAATATCCGTATCACTTGACCATAGGATAGAAAATTATATACAGGCACCGCGGTATATATATAACTATTTTAAAGTGATTTCTATGGTTTGGATGGAATACTGTTTATAATAATCTTAAATTTTATATTGTATAAATATTATTCTTCCATATATATATACATATGAAGTTGAAAATTTTGAAATTAAAAGGTGTATAAATCTCTTTATTAAAAATGGAAAAAAAATTAAGAAAATGGAGTTTGATAATTTATATCATATGTTTAAATGTTAAGTTTGGAAATTTTAAGATATGATATTTATAATTGGATTTTTCCCAAGATAAATTGAAATGAATATTCTAGTATAATTTGAATTGAAAAAAAATATATATTTTATTACTAGAAATTGGAGTTTTTATTTATTTATGGATTTTATGTGAATATTCAAGACTAATTAATAGAACATTCGATTTGTTGAAAGAATAAAATCCAACTTTAGTTTGAAATATTAATACTCCAAATGGATATATGTGTGTATATATATATATATATATATATATATATATATATATATATATATAAATTGAAGTGGTTTTGGAACTTGAGAGAGATAATACAAATTTTGGGTTAGACTTTAATAAAGAAATGTATTTGTAAAGCCATGAGAACTATTTTCTTTACAAAGTAACATTTAAGTTAAACCTTTTATTTTATATACCGTTGAATATCCAAACCATTCAAGTTTTAGAAGTTATGGTTTTAAAAGTATGAATTCTGAAATATTATGTTTTGAAAGTATAATTCAAATGTTTGGTTTCCAGATATTTTAAATTTTAAACCAGTATGATTTTGGAAAAGGATTATATTTGAGATAAAATGATATCATATTATTTTGGGTTTTAATTTGATATCGTATGGGAAATTATATTCTGGTTTTAAAGTATAAACTATTTTTAAATGACCGCGGTGTTATAATAACGATGGGTTGGCAAAGAGACCGGGATCGGATATGGACATACTCTCTGTCGATACCGAAAACCACTTTGACTAACCGTGTACGCGGTGGAGATTCCAGAATGAAGTAGGTGGTGGCGACGTTTCCTGTAAGGTAAATACATGGACCCGACTCCCGTGAGTTGGCATAAGGTGGCTAAAACAGGAGCGATTCTCAGGCCAATGAGGTCATTCCTCTGATCGGACCCTCCTCTGCGATATTATACTTTGACTTGGATTGATTCAGTGGCCACTTCTATATTTTGATTTTGGGGAGTTAGTCCGAGGTGGGCGGTAACTACGGCTACGCGTTTCCACCAGCCTGGATAGCAATTGGTATATCTACCCTGGCATTGCCTAGTTGTGCCGTGCCACCTACCATACCGAGCCTTTACTACGAGTTTCTATTTGTGTCGTACCTATGGAGTATCCTCTGGTAGCCTCCCGATCAGGAGGTATTACGGTACTGTATAGACTATTGGCATTTTACGTGTTAAGGTGGAAAATGTAAAGCCTTAACGCTATTTAAAAGTAAGTTTATTTTATGAATAGACACTATTATAATAGCGCAATATACTACATAGTAAATAGTTTAACGGATCCTTAGGAGATGTAAATCCCGAACATCTCTTGAGTTACTGTACTCATATTTATTTCTGTTAATTTAACTCACATAAGATCTTTTAGTCTGACTTGATTGTTTTTTGTCTTTTCAAATTCGCTCGGGTCAGTCCGAGCGTTTCAGGATCGAAGACTTTAGCTTTGAAGGACGAAGACGAAGGAGTCGTATTATTATTATATATAGTATTGCACCACACTCATATTGTTCTGCTGCATTGATTGTATTGGTATGTGTAACTCTGATATTTATTGTATAAAGCAAATCAAGTGTTTGTAAACTGTTTTGAACTGTATATTTATTATTATATTTTATCCTTCCGCTGTGAGATTCTGTTTTGTTTTTATTTCTTCTCTATTTTTCTTATTTACCCCATAACAATCCGCCCTTGCGTATGCTTTGAATTGGCACGTGTGTCGGTTTAAAGTGTGCGAAAAGGCGGGATGTTACACAAAGCCTCGCGGAACCAGGATCTCACCGAACCAGAGCCACCCCACCCCAATGCCGAACCAACCCTCTCCCAAGCATGACCGAACCAATCTACCACCGGACCGAAGCGCTACCGGACCAAGGCATTGCCGAACCAATGTCGCCAGGCCAGATTGCAACAGCCTAGGCCCGTCAGCAGCTATATACATCCAAGACCCCTGCCTCCAGCCTCACTCTATAAATAGAGGGGCAGGGGTACAACAATGGCAGACAAGTTTGACCGCTCAAGCACGGAAAGAACTTTCAAACAGCTTTCAGTTACTTGTAATCAAAGCTTTGTACTTGTAATCTGAATAGAAAAGGAGAATAACATATAAAGTGGACGTAGGCACGTTCTGGCCGAACCACTATAAATCTATGTGTCTTTTACAGTTTAGTCCCTGCTTTTTATATATTTGCGTAAATCACTAGAAACAACATAAAATCAACTAATTCATACGACTTGGAGGTGTTTGCCCATTTTTTGTGCAAACATTTTTAGTGCTTTCACTGAAAGCAGGAGCTCGAAGCTTCAACTTCTCCCACTCAACCCTTTTCCTATCAACATCGTTCATTGCTTGGAAAACATGGCTCCCGGACGGAAGAAAGATGCTAACAAAGGAAAGAACATCGCAACTGGCAGTATCCCAGATCAGGTGAACAGAGACCAAGACAATCGTCCAGTTCCAACAACAAATTTAAATCAGGCAAATCCGGCAGCCCCTGCTACGGAACAACAAATTACAAGGACGAATCTGGACAGGGTTGTGGCTGAAGTAACTAACCGCTTCGCATCTCAACAAGAAGCCTTGGTGGACCAACTCATGTCACGCTTAAGGGATGCTGAAGAATCCGACCGCAACAATGAATCATGGGGTGAGTCCCAGTCTGGAGGATCTGGAAGGCGACAAAGGTCTTTCTTCTTCGAAAAGGCTAACAACAGAAACAACCATGGTAGGAGCCGAGCCCGGACTCAACCCGAATTCCGACCCGAGGAAACACTTGGAACCGAACCCAACGGGGGAGGTGCCAAGCAGGGGTCGGATGTAGCTGAGCCTGTCATGCTACCTAACCATGAAAACACCAGTAGATGGGGCCGAGCAGGAGTCCAGCCCGAAGTTGGACCCGAGGAAGTGTTGAGAACAGAACCCATCAGGGGAAGATCAAGGCAAGGGCCAACTGTGGCTGATCCCAGCATGCCCCCAGAAGACCAGAGGCAGCCATTGAAGAATGTTAGGAGTGACAGACGATACCATCCATACAAGTCGTCTAGACGGAATCAGTCCCGTAGGGATGAACCAAACTCATTTCTATCCGCTCCAAGTTCTGATGAAAGGATGGCGCGATTGTTCAGAGAGTGCGTCCAACGGGAGCAAAGGGATCGGGGAATAGGTGCTAGGGTAACCACCCCCTTCACCCGCAGTATCGAAACTGCCATCACCCCGGGGAATGGAAAATGCCAACAATGGAGCCTTATAAGGGAACCTCTGACCCCATCGTACACTTACAGAGAAACACCTAGCATATGCTCATGAGCGGAGCAACTGAGGGAGTATTGTGTAAATGCTTCCCACTTTTCTTGACAGATCTAGATACCTTCTGGTTCTGCCACCTACCCCAAGGGTCCATCAGCTCATGGGAAATATTGAAAGAAAAGTTCATCAGCCAGTTCCGTATTCATGTGGCACAACCCAAGGACGCTTATTCCTTATCTAATATCAAACGAAAGCCTGGAGAGACAGTGCAGAAATATTTTACCCGATTCAATGCCATAGCGGCTGCAGTTCAAGATGCCGATGAGAAACTTATCCTAATGGCCCTCTGTAATGGTGTGCACCCGGATACTAAATTTGCTAGAAGACTAACCAAGGAAATACCAGCTACTTTACCTGATTTCTTCCACGAAGCTGGATGGTATATGAGACTTGAAGACGCGGCCACTGAGAGGCAGTCAGGGCAACATGCTAAGACAGCCCCAGACGGGTCCCCGCTGCAGCAAAGGATGTTCGGAGAAGTGACTCTAGAGGCAATGTTGGGGGCAAGAAAGGAGAAAAGCGCTTATATCGACCAGGACCAAGATTTGACTCCTACACTCCTTTGAATGAAACGATCGAAAACATCTTCCTAGCCACTCAAGACGATGTTAGACACATGCGCTCCCCGCACAAGAAGGAGTCAGATAATGCACTCAAGTGTGGAAAGTTCTGCCGCTTCCACGAATCCCATGGGCATGACACCAATGAATGCCACCATCTCCGGGACTTGATTGAAGAACACATTAGAAGGAGGAGACTGGAGCGCTATGTAAAAAGCCAGAACAGGACTCTAGCTCCCGCCAATGAAAACCCAGGGCTACCCCTCCCAGAAGTGAGTGGAGGAAATCGCAACACCAGCGGCTCTAGTCAAGAGAAGATAGTGGTCCATACCATATCAGAAGGACCACACATCGCCGACAGAAGCTGGGCAGAGATGGAAAGATACGGTAAGTCACTTAGGAACGATGAAGGCTACGTTAGTTCTGTCATGGAAGAACGCCACCCGAAACGGAAAGAGAATGACGACATCACATTCAGTAGGCGTGACCTAGAGGGAAGACAGTACCCACACATGGATCCTATGGTCATCTTTGCTTAGTTCGGTCCATCCAAAGTTTTTCGAAATTTAATGGGCACTGGAAGCTCAGTAAATATCCTATTCAAGCATGTTTTCGACAAAATGAAGCTGTCAATGAAGGATGTGTCTCCCTGCAACAAACCACTACATGGTTTCACTGGAGATGCGAAGATGCCCCTTGGGAAACTGGATCTCTTTGTCGAAATAGGAAGTCATCCCCGCTCCGCTGTGCGAAAACAAACATTTGTACTAATACAGAACCACTCGGCCTACAACGCCTTTTTGGGAAGACCAGCCTTGTCTGACTTCCAAATTGTTCTAGCCCCATGGTGCCTGAAGATGAAATTTCCAACAGATAACGGAATAGGAGAAATAGAGGGAGATCAAGACGCTGCTCGAGATTGCTATGTGACTGAACTTCGCAATAACCGCAGAAAAGATAAAGGAAAAAATGCAGAGACTACTCTCTACATGAAAAACTTGGAAGCATAGCAACTAAAGAAAGCCCCTCCTATTCGATATACCAGCGATCCTTTCAACGAACTAGACCCCAGGGACAAAGAGGAGGAGGCCACCACCGAGCCTGCAGAGGCTATGGAATTTGTATCTGTAGACAAACACGACCCAAGTAGACTGTTGAGAGTCGGGTCTCAGTTAAGAGCGGATTTGAAAGATCAACTCGTCGATTTTCTTCGCCACAACATGGATGCATTTGCATGGACGCACGCCGACATGACAGGAATCTCTCCAGACGTAGCATGCCACATACTGAACATCGATCCTACCAAGGTGCCAGTGAAGCAGAAAAAGAGGAGCATGGGGGCAGAACGATCAGCAGCCCTCGAGGAAGAAGTAAAGAACTTACTTGCCAATGACTTCATATGAGAAGCCATCTACCTAGAATGGATCGCCAACCTGGTATTAGTAAAGAAAGCTAATGGGAAGTGGCGAGCATGCATCGATTTCTCCAACTTAAATGACGCTTGCCCGAAGGACTGCTTCCCACTCCCCCAAATCGACCAACTCGTGGACAGCACAGCCGGACACGAGCTCTTATCCTTTATGGACGCATACTCAGGATATAACCCGATCCTTATGCACGCCCCCGATCAAGACCACACTAGTTTCATCACTGGCCGGGGATTGTACTGCTATAAAGTAATGCCTTTTGGACTTAAAAACGCCGGAGCTACTTATCAGCGCCTTGTCAACAAGATGTTTGCGGAATTAATAGGGCGAACTATGGAAGTTTATGTGGATGACATGCTGGTAAAATCAAAGAAAGTCAACGATCATATAAACCACCTGAACGAGATGTTTCAAGTACTTCGCCAATATGGAATGAAACTGAATCCTCTAAAGTGCTCCTTCGGAGTATCGTCGGGAAAGTTCTTGGGATTCATCGTCCATGCCAGGGGGATTGAAGCGAACCCCGAACAAGTCCGGGCTTTGCAAGATATCAAGATACCATCCACTCGAAGAGAGATGCAAAGCCTAAGCGGGAAGGTGGCTGCCCTAATCAGGTCCATCTATAAAGCAACCGACAAATGCATCCTTTTCTTTGAAGCTCTAAAGAAAGACAAAGGAAGGGTCGAATGGACTGACGAATGCTCGACAGCCTTCCTTAACTTAATCGAACACCTCCAGAAACCACCAGTACTCTCAACCCCAAATGAAGGCGAGGAACTATACCTATACCTTACTGTATCGTCCCATGCTTTAAGCGCCGCTTTGGTGAGAGAAGACAACCACACGCAGCGGCCCGTATACTTTGTAAGCAAGAGGTTTACAGGGGCAGAAGCCAGATAGCCTAAACTTGAAAGCTAGCATACTGTTTGCTAATCACGTCACGGAAACTGCGACTCTATTTCCAATCTCATTCCATCAGAGTTTTAACCGATCAACCGCTAAGGCAGGTACTCCATCGCCCCGACACTTTTGGGCGACTACTTAAGTGGTGCATTGAACTGAGTCAATATGATATCACCTACCATCCTCGCACCGCTATCAAGGGGCAAGCCATAGCTGATTTCATTGCCGAATTCACCACTAACGAAGGTAAGGAGCAATCTGAAGTAGCAGAAGATATCAAGTGGAATCTCTTCGTAGATGGAGCATCAATTGAACAAGGCTCGGGGGAAGGTGTTGTGATGATCACCCCCAGGGGAAGGAAGCTGCACTACGCCCTAAGGTTGGAATTCGCTGCCACCAACAATGACGCAGAATACGAAGCAGTGATAGCCAGATTAGAACTTGCACTGGATATTGGAGTCGGTTCTTTATGTCTCCATGGTGATTCTCAACTTATTGTAAATCAAATACTAGGAGAATTCCAGACTCGAGGAGAACGACTCACAGCATATCTAAAGAAGACCAAGTGGCTGCTCAATCAATTGGATCGCTATTTAATCAAACACATTCCTTGAGAAGAGAATCAGGAGGCCGACGAACTGGCAAAGCAAGCTAGCATGAAGGACGACACCGCTTCCCGAACAATAACCATCTCACAGCAACTAGCCCCGAGTTACGAGCCAATGAATATGATAGCTGCAATCGAAGAGGAAACTTGGATGACTCCCATCCGGAAGTACTTACAAAGTGGCACGCTGCCCGATGGGCGTAACGAAGCTAAGAAAATCTTACGGAAAGCTTCCCGGTACACATTACAAGAAGACATCCTCTATCGGCGCGGCTTCTCTAATCCCTTATTAAGGTGTATCGCTGGAAGGGAAACCAGAGAAGTCTTGTCCAACTCCATCAAGGAAGTTGTGAGGATCACACCGGAGGGCAGACTCTAGCCAAGAAGACTCTTCGATATGGGTATTACTGGCCCACTTTAAACATAGACGCCTTAGACTTCGTCAAAAAATGCAACAAATGTCAAAAATTTGCTAAGATTCCTCGACTGCCCACAAATGAGATTACTCAAATGACCAGCCCTTGGCCCTTCGCAATATGGGGAATTGACTTGATTGGCGAACTGCCAACGGGACGAGGCGGAGCCAAATACACCATAGTGGCAGTTGACTATTTCACTAAATGGGTGGAAGCGGAGCCTCTAAATAAAATATTTTCGGCAAAAGTTACTAACCTCTTGATCAAAAATGTTTTGTGCAGTACGGGGTTCCACTCAAAATCATATCGGACAATGGACTTCAATTTGACAGCGAGGAATTCACCGACTGGTGCCAAGAGCATGGAATTCACAAAAGCTTCTCATCTGTGGCTTACCCCCAGGCAAACGGACAAGTCGAAGTTGTCAACAAAATCCTCAAAACCCTAATCAAGAAGAAACTTGAAAAGTCAAAAGGCGCTTGGGTGGATGAACTTCCTACGGCACTTTGGGTCTACCGCACATCTTACAGAACATCAACAGGGCATACTTCTTTCTCTTTGGCATACGGATCGGAGGCCATGCTCCCAGTTGAAACTATAGTGCCTTCCCACCGTAGGATCCACTAAAACCCAGAAGAGAACGAAGAACTCCTCCACATGTCTTCAGATCTAATTGAGGAAAGAAGAAATGATGCAGCACTCAAAGCAGCAGCTCACAAGCAAAAGGTAGCAGCACAATACAACTCCAAATTCAAACACCGCAGCTTACAAGAAGGAGATCTTGTCCTCAAAGGGATCTTCCTGCGCCCCGGAGCGCTAGATCCAATCTGGGACGGACCATATGTAATTCATAAAGATCTCCACAACGGAGCTTATATTTTGTCAACAGTAGACGGAGAGGTGCTCCAGAGGGCATGGAACATCCAACACCTCCGTCGATACTTTTCTTAACTTGTACTGCCCATATGAAGTGAATTAACAAAGAGAATCAGTGGACGTAGGCATTTTCATGCCAAACCACTTTAAAAAATCTTGTCTCTTTTTAACTTGTTCTTTTATATCTTGCCTGCTTGTTAAGCTTTATCCTTTTCTGTTGAACAAAATCATGTATAGAGACATTTCCATTTTGGACACTTCGCGGCACAACCTCACCTGGACAGGACCTAACAGGTACTATACGATTCTATGCACTCGCCAATGAGACACTTTTGCTCCAGCATCCCTCTGCTGCGGGTTAACTCATTGCTCGCGACTGCCCTCAAAGCCAACTATAATGAGCCGATTATAAGCCATCAAGAAGGCCGACTATAGCCGATGGCAGCTCGTTACGGCGTTCGGCTCGCCGGCAACTGTGAACCTACTTTAAGCCCCAACATAAGGTGTGGCCACCAAGGGGTAGTTCATGGTTGACGATCGACACCCACGATTACGGGCCATAATGGCTCGGGTAGTTACCGTGCGCGATCTCGGCTCCGATATGTCTTAAGTGCGGCTGTGGTAAAAAATATAAACTCCCTGCGGAGGCGTAAGATGGGTGACAAATGTCTCCATGACCCACGGCTAGGGAAAGTGACTACAAAACCCGTTTGCCAAGAACTTAAGCATATCGACGGCCTTCCATGACTGGAAGTTTTATTGTTTCTCATATTTCCATTTCATTCAAAAACTTTTCTCCTATCCTATATAACAATCCCTAAAGTACAGGTCACAAAATTGGGGAACTCTCGCTTGCATAACTATGAAACGGAACACTCAGCTACATTCCATACTCAGTCACTTAAGACATTCAAAGCAACACTCTACAACTAAAACACGAAGGGCGGTACTATCTTCTCTTGTATACAAATATGTAGCTTTAATTTATTCACACATCATATTGGCGTTGCAAGACATGAAACACTATTTTGAGCATAAACTTAGCATCAAATACGATTAAATTACATGCATAAACACGCAGCTGTATTTCTTATGCAACATATCAAAATAACAACCCCATTCGAACATAACAGAATCTGCTTATGTTATAAAGTTACATAAAGACGTTCGTTGCAATGATATAATTACAACATGAAAATACAATAATGTTTTGGACTAGTATATACAGGAACGTCAAACAAGCAAAATAAAAAAGTCAACTACATCGGGGCTCCGCCTCTATCCTGCCCGCCATCCGGATCTACTTAACTGCAGGGTCAGAACTCCCCGCATATACTCCAGAGGTCCCGCCTCTCCAATTCAGAAGAGAATCCATCAATAGTCACGAAAGATAAGCAATCAAATCATGAAAAGACTAAAAAGAACGACTTACCAATGTCTGCACCCTGATCATCATCATCTAGCTGCACGCCTACCTCATCCTCAGCAAGCAGCCGCATGCCCTCCTTAACCGCCACCTTCTCTTCCTTAGTGAATTGGGCCGTAACCACATCCATCTTGAAAGCCGCGCCACCTTCGTTATCCGCATCGGCCTTAGCCTCCTCCAAAGCCCGAAGATATATTCTAGCCATGACCCAGGGATAGTCGTCTATCCAAGACAGGTTGCCCTGCCTCCAAGTTCGGAAATACATGTCCTGGAGCATCTCGTTCATCGTCCCCTCTTTCTCCTCAAACTCTTTCATCCGGGCCTCAGAAGCCGACAGCCGTGCGACGAAGCATCTCTCTCCAATCGGCATCTCGAGCAGTCAGCCTGAAGGTGTAACAACCCGCATATTTATCGATTTTATATTTAAATATTTTATCGTTAGTCGGATTTTAGTCCGAAAAGCTACTTTTTGCAAACAGCCGAATTTGGAATCGAGACCACTTCCATTGAGTTCAAAATGCCATTTGCGACCTTTTTGAGTATAAGCTTCGATATATTTGGAGAAAGTTGATTTTTGCTACTTTGTACTTAGGGATTTGGTTTGGGCTGAGCCACTTATGTATTCAGTCCCGACCCCTTCTCCTCTTCATTACTTCATAATTTCCTAATACATTCAAGCTTCATCAAAAATGGGGGAAGAGAAAAAGAATTAGGAAATCCTAAGCTCTAGTTTCCATTAGAAAATCCATTTTCTTGCTCCAAACTCAAGTGAACCCATTGGTAAGCATCTCCTTCTTCTTCTCCAACTCTTTCTCTCTTTGATTTTAGAAAATTCCTAAACCTAATTTAGGAAATGTTTCTCTTTTAAGCTTAGATTCAAGCTTCTAGTATTGAGATTGAAGAGGGATTAAACTTAGCTTGTTCTTAAAGCTTCTCCTTCATTGATTTGGGTTCAAAGGCGATATTTTTATCTCACATCTTAGTTTATAATTATCTTCGATTGTTAGGTGTGAATTCCTAACACTTATTCATGTGCAATTGATTTTGATTTGGATTGATTTCGTGTATATTCCAATTTTTGGTGTTTTGGTCTAATTTATGAAAATCCTATAATGGATATTTGGACATTGATATTTGAGGCGTATCGAAGAGCCGTTTAGGCTGGGTTGTCGTTCGACGTAATTAGTTAGTCATCGCCATTTTCTCGTTCGATCGTTTCCGATATTCGTTTGGCCATTTTTGGCCTAGGTTCAGGGAATGCCCTGAACCCTTCATTCGGACGTCTGAAACGTAATATTCAGACGTCTGAATATTGTTCTGGGAAGATTTCTATTCCCAGATTCAAACGTATGAATATATGGTTTCAGACGTATGAATTGGTTCATTTGGAACCAGAAAGGAAATAGGCTAAAAAGTGCCTATTTTAGACGTCTGGATCAAAGGATTCAGACTTCTGAATTCTGTCTTTGGAAAATATTTATTTTCCAGATTCAGACGTCTGAATCCTTGATTTCAGACGTCTGAATCAGCACTATTTTGCCTATTTGCCTATTTGCTTGAGAATTCCAATTTAAATCGATTCGTGATGATCCTATTTGTTGTTATCATTTATTATGACTTTGATGACTCCTTTTTAGGGATTTTTGAATATCCATTTCGATGGATTCTTTATCGGTTTCTTTGGATTTTATTCACGTCTTCGAATGTGAATTTTACTGATTGATTGTTTTTACAATCTTCTTTGTGATTTGTCACTTTAAAAATATAAAGGTTTTCTATACTAGTAGTAAATATCAAAACTCTTTCTTTAAATGATTTCAACACTATTTTATTACAAAGCTCGTTTTCTCAAACCGACTTCTAATCTATTAGTATATACAAACCTTTATCTCACTCGTATGAGAAATCTAATTAAACGACTTAGTAAAACAAGTGGTACGAAATGCTTGCGTTTACTTCGTCGGTTAATTCTTGGACTTGTTCGATTGAATCTCTTGTGACAATTTTCTAGTGGAGATCTACAATTTGTTCGTAAATATTTAAGTTAAGCTAGTGGTTATGGGACATGAAGCTAAGCTCATATATTTACTAGCTTATTGTAATTGACACTTATCGGTGATCATGACGATCATTTTATGTTTTAGACTAGCATTGTGCGATGTCCCTTTTGATTCGGTTCATCGGGCGTCACGCTGTACGACGTCGATGCTCTGAATTATTTAATACATTGGATGTACCGTTTGCACTACATCATTGTCTTTGCGTTTGATCCATTGGATATACCGTTTGCACTACATCAATGTCTTTGCTTTTGATACATTGGATGTACCGTTTACACTACATCAATGTCTTTGCTTTTGATACATTGGATGTACCGTTTGCACTACATCAATGTCTTTGCTTTTGATACATTGGATGTACCGTCTGCAATACATTAGTGCCTTTGCTTTACGATCCATTGGATATACCGTTTGCACTACATCAATGTCTTGGCCTTTCTTTTCTTGTGATTTCTGGATTTTGTGTGTTGAATTCTGGAATTTATGTTTCACCAACTTTTACGATTGGCATTGATCTATATGTCATTTATTGTGGCTCGGTAAAGGAAATTAGGAGCATGACATTCATTCTTATCTTTGAGAAGATCTTTGTGATATTGATTAATCTCTTATTGAATTTTCAATTATTTATTTATCACAGCTTTGCATTGTGATTATTATACGTTTAGTCATATCTCTTATTCTTTATCATTTCATCTGATATTTATAGCTAGACTGATCCGTTTATTATTTTCTTCTTAAATAATACTCGGGTCAGACTGAGATTTTTACATGTGCTTCTGCTTGACTCCTTATCGGACTATCATCCCGACTTTTGATTAACTACTTAGATTAGCAGTTTTTGTTGTATACACTTGAGATATGGACTCATAGTTGTATTCTTTTGTATAGCACGTGTTGCTATCGTTTTGTATTATTATGGATCTTTTTGACCACTACTCTGATGAACACTTTTATGTGTAATATTCATATCTTATTCCACCTTTGTGATATGAATTATCTGCGACTGATTTGTGTTATGTTTATTTCTATATTTGTTTCCGAAAATTATTATAGCCACTGTGTAGTAGCTTTGTGTTTGTATCGGTACGTCAGATTCCTCTTGAAATTAAATGCATGTTATACTATCTGACATATCGGTGCTCGCGCAAAGCAATTACAGGGATGGTCGCTCCTCTACAGCCTTATTCTCCGTGCTAGTTGACAGCATTACACTGTAGTGTTCTTGGCTAGCGTGGGTATAGAGGTGTGGCGTCACAGCTTGGTATCAGAGCCAAACTTCGGAACAATATGGAATATTGTAACAAGGATCATCGTCCTAAGTCCATCTTAGGAGTCGTGCTTTAGGATTTTATTCGGGTCTTCGTACCGTCCTATCCTATTTTCTTTTATGATTCCTTGTTTTATCTATCAAGATTGCTTGATATTTATTTTAAGAATAACTTTCCTCCTTCTTTCTTTCTTAAAGAAGAGAAATGGTTAGACCAGGCCGTCCCAGCGCCGGTCAATCTAGTGCTACTCCTCAGGATGGAGTATTCATGTCTTCTCAGAAGCTTTTAGATCTAGTAAAGAACGCTCAAGCAGCCGGACCCATTCCAGAGCCCACTCACCCTAGATCCGATTTTGCACGCTTGTGCGAGACTACACCGATTTGGGTGGAGGGCCTTTCAAAGGATCCGAGAGTGTTATAGAAATTCAGGCTTGGCTCAAATCATGCAATCGCATCTTTTCTCGCATGAACCTTGTTGATCTACATCGAGTCCAAGTGGCTTCTAGCATGCTCCAAGAAAGAGCGTTAGATTGGTATGAGCTCTTGACTTTGGAAATTATCGAAGCGGATCTTACTTGGGAGCAATTCCGGAAAAGATTCGAATTGAAATTTGTGCCGGCGGCTGAAAAAGTAACTTTGGCCCGGCGTTTTATTGACCTTGTTCAAGGTGAATCTTCTGTGACAGACTATGTCGCATCCTTCGAATCTCTGTCCAAATACGGGGTTGAGTACATTAATACCCCATTGAAGAAAAATCAGAGATTTGTTTATGGCTTGAATAAGAATCTTAAGAAGCCATTACTTCTGAAACTTGAGGTTTCATTTGATCAGCTTATTGATATCGCTCTTCGTCTTGAAGAGGCCGATAATGAAGGTGATGTTGAAGTTGTGCGTGCCCAACAGAACTTCGACAATAACTTGAAGAGGCCTATCAAATTCAAAGGCCCCGATTCTAATAAGAAAGGGAAGCAACAAACTCTGGTAGCAAAAGTACCTACCTCTAGTCGTGGACGATGCTACAATTGTGGTTCCACAGACCACCATGCTAGGGAGTGCCTGAAACCCCTCTTTTGTCGTTATTGCAAAGGTTCGGGGTCATCTTTTATCTTCGTGTCCTAAGCTTCCAAGCAAGAGAGAAGGAAAGCTGCAAGTCCCTGGCAACTCTTCTCTTGGTCAAGGTATTTTCATTCAATCCTTGATGGCATTGTTTTATTTCGTGAACTTTCTATTTGAGTTCTTTTTGATATGGTTTCATCTCATTGTTTTTATATCAAAAGAACTTGTAGATTCTTTTCTTTGAATATTTTGGGCTTGATGACTTCTTTGAGAGCTGCGAATCCGGATGGTTGATCCGCAACACTCAATTTACTTTCTATTGATGTCGAAATTATTTTATGTGATTTATCTTTCTGAGCCGATATTTTTACTTAGGCTTCGAAATTGATTTTTGTAAGGATTGGCTTAATCGTTGTGAAGCCCATATCCTATTTTCTCGTGTGGACTATTCCTCTTCGACATTTTCAATCTGTTAAGCAGATTTCTATTTTTCCTTTATGATTTTGATTCCAACTTGATGGCATCATTTTATTCCTTAAGCCCACTTATAAGGAGAGTGCTATTTCTCTCATTCATGTAGTTAGAGAAATTTTCCGGTATTTTTGAGCTTATTTCATCCATTTTATATATCAAATATTCTATGAATATTTCGATGAGACCATTCTTTTATTTATTGATTTTTGGATGAAAATAGCAATTTAAAATTTTGCAAAATCTTTTTCATAAGATTTATTTAGAAGTATAACCGGATTTTTGTTCTTAAAACGAACAAAGAATATTCTTAGAAGTTTTTGAGAAATTACTTATCCTATAGAATACGATTTTGTGATTGTATTGCCCATTTAGTGTTTTAAGAATTTTGGTCGATGCGCTTGATCAACGTTATCGATAGGAATTTCCTAAACGCTTTGATGAGACAATCAGACACAGTATATTGACTTGAAAATAGTAAATTTTTCTAGAAAGATTATTACATAATGATAAATGTAATTTTGAAAGTTTTAACTTTTCGGGAAAGAAGATTATTTAAAAGAAATTCTTTCTTTTCGATACTCTTGTTCTTGTGATTCCCGAGGGGGAACCAAGACTTTATCTTTTGTACCAATGCATATCGTATTGGTTTGGATGCCGTTCTTTTACATAAGATAACGTACTATCACTTGTGCTTCTAAATCATTAAAATCCGATTGAGACTAGGTATGCCACTCATGATCTAGTGCTCGCGGCTATTGTTTTCGCTTTTAGAGCTTTGCATCATCATTTTTGGATGAGAAATCTGTTCTCTACCCAGATCGTAAATCTTTGGAATAATTATTTTCTCATATGGAACTCCATGTTGACTCGAGTTCCTGACATCTTATGATCTTGATGTTCTTTTTATTCCTGAAAGGGAAATCGTGTTGCCAATGCGCTTTGTCGTAAGCAACAAGTGGTTGTTTCTTTGATGATGGCCAAATGAAATTATCTTTTTACCAAGTTCATGGGGCGTTTTGATGTACTTCGTTTTATTGAGTTTCATCTCGTTTCTTTTATGGACTTGCGTCCGATGTTCTTTTATGGTGTTCGGTTCATCGAATGTACCGTTTTTGAACTACATCGATGTCCTGACTTTTTGGTTCATTGGACGTACCGTTTTTGTACTACGTCGGTGTTCCAAATTATTCGAGTTTGAAGTTTCTCGGGCGTACCGTTTCTGTACTACGCCGTTGCACTTGCTCAATTTTCTGCTATTCTTGATGTTTTCTGCGTCTTTTAACTATGGAAATGCTTTTAGGTTTCCTATTTTATTCTTGAGCCCGGTGTTATTGATGAAATTGAAGTTTCACCAGATTTGACTTATGAGCAACATTCCATTCGCATCATTGCTTCGGAGGTTGAGCGCCTTCGGAATAAAGATGTTCTTCTTGTGAAAGTTCAATGGTTCTCAGATCCTAAGGATTGCTCTTGGGAATCCTGGGAATTCATCGAGCGATCCCGTTCAGGCTTACCCTTTCATGCTCTTTATGGTGAACTTCCTATTTCAAATTTTCTTTTGTGTTAATATGCTTTTATGGCTGTTATTTCTTATCTTCTTCTTAAATATTGCGAGGACGCAATTTCTTTAAGGAGGGGAGTCTGTAACAACCCGCATATTTATCAATTTTATATTTAAATATTTTATTTAAATATTTTATCGTTAGCCGGATTTTAGTCCGAAAAGCTACTTTTTGCAAACAGCTGAATTAGGACTCGAGACCACTTCCATTGAGTTCAAAATGCCGTTTGCGACCTTTTTGAGTATAAGCTTCGATATGTTTGGAGAAAGTTGATTTTTGCTACTTTGTACTTAGGGCTTTGGTTTGGGCTGAGCCACTTATGTATTTAGTCCCAACCCCTTCTCCTCTTCATTACTTCATAATTTCCTAATACATTCAAGCTTCATCAAAAATGGGGGAAGAGAACAAGAATTAGGAAATCCTAAGCTCTAGTTTCCATTAGCAAATCCATCTTCTTGCTCCAAACTCAAGTGAACCCATTGGTAAGCATCTCCTTCTTCTTCTCCAACTCTTTCTCTCTTTGATTTCAGAAAATTCCTAAACCTAATTTAGGAAATGTTTCTCTTTTAAGCTTAGATTCAAGCTTATAGTGTTGAGATATAAGAGGGATTGATCTTAGCTTGTTCTTAAAGCTTCTCCTTCATTGATTTGGGTTCAAAGGTGAGATTTTTATCTCACATCTTAGTTTATAATTATCTTCGATTGTTAGGTATGAATTCCTAACACTTATTCATGTGCAATTGATTTTGGTTTGGATTGATTTCGTGTATATTCCAATTTTTGGTGTTTTGGTCTAATTTATGAAAATCCTATTATGGATATTTGGACATTGATATTTGAGGCGTATCGAAGAGCCGTTTAGGCTGGGTTGTCGTTCGACGTAATTCCTTAGTCATCGCCATTTGCTTATTCGATCGTTTCCGACATTCGTTTGGCCATTTTTGGCCTAGGTTCAGGGAATGCCCTGAACCCTTCATTCAGACGACTGAACCGTAATATTCAGACGTCTGAATATTGTTCTGGAAAGATTTCTATTCCCAGATTCAAACGTCTGAATATATGGTTTCAGACGTTTGAATTGGTTCATTTGGAACCAGAAAGGAAATAGGCTAAAAAGTGCCTATTTCAGACGTTTGGATCTAAGGATTCAGACGTATGAATTCTGTCTTTGGAAAATATTTATTTTCCAGATTCAGACGTCTGAATCCTTGATTTCAGACGTCTGAATCCTTGATTTCAGACGTCTGAATCCTTGATTTCAGACGTCTGAATCAGCACTATTTTGCCTATTTGCCTATTTGCTTAAGAATTCCAATTTAAATCGATTCGTGATGATCCTATTTGTTGTTATCATTTATTATGACTTTGATGGCTCCTTTTTAGGGATTTTTGAATATCCATTTCGATGGATTCTTTATCGGTTTTTTTGGATTTTATTCACGTCTTCGAATGTGAATTTTACCGATTGATTGTTTTTACAATCTTCTTTGTGATTTGTCACTTTAAAAATATAAAGGTTTTCTACACTAGTAGTAAATATCAAAACTCTTTCTTTAATAGATTTCAACACTATTTTATTACAAAGCTCGTTTTCTCAAACCGACTTCTAATCTATTAGTATATACAAACCTTTACCTCACTCATATGAGAAATCTAATTAAACGACTTAGTAAAACAAGTGGTATGAAACGCTTGCGTTTACTTCGTCGGTTAATTCTTGGACTTGTTCGATTGAATCTCTTGTGACAATTTTCTAGTGGAGATCTGCAATTTGTTCGTAAATATTTAAGCTAAGCTAGTGGTTATGGGACATGAAGCTAAGCTCATATATTTACTAGCTTATTGTAATTGCCACTTCTCGGTGATCATGACGATCATTTTATGTTTTAGACTAGCATTGTGCGATGTCCCTTTTGATTCGGTTCATCGGGCGTCATGCTGTACGACGTC
Source organism: Allium cepa (assembly GCA_030765085.1). NCBI lineage: Eukaryota > Viridiplantae > Streptophyta > Magnoliopsida > Asparagales > Amaryllidaceae > Allium > Allium cepa. The sequence goes on from CM060942.1 coordinate 13,399,353, forward strand.
GATGCTCCGAATTATTTGATACATTGGATGTACCGTTTGCACTACATCAATGTCTTTGCTTTTGATACATTGGATGTACCGTTTGCACTACATCAATGTCTTTGATTTTGATACATTGGATGTACCGTTTGCACTACATCAATGTCTTTGTTTTGATACATTGGATGTACCGTTTGCACTACATCAATGTCTTTGCTTTTGATACATTGGATGTACCGTTTGCACTACATCAATGTCTTTGCTTTTGATACATTGGATGTACCGTTTGCACTACATCAATGTCTTTGCTTTTGATACATTGGATGTACCGTCTGCACTACATCAATGCCTTTGCTTTATGATCCATTGAATGTACCGTTTGCACTACATCAATGTCTTGGCCATCCTTTTCTTGTGATTTCTGGATTTCGTGTGTTGAATTCTGGAATTTTTGTTTCACCAACTTTTACGATTGGCATTGATCTATATGTCGTTTATTGTGGCTCGGTGAAGGAAATTAGGAGTATGACATTCATTCTTATCTTTGACAAGATCTTTGTGATATTGATTAATCTCTTATTGATTTTTCAATTATGTATTTATCACAGCTTGGCATTGTGATTATTATACGTTTAGTCATATCTCTTATTATATATCATTTCATCTGATATTTATAGCTAGACTGATTCGTTTATTATTTTCTTCTTAAATAATACTCGGGTCAGACTGAGATTTTTACAGGTGCCTCTGCTTGACTCCTTATCGGACTATCATCCCGACTTTTGATTAACTACTTAGATTAGCAGTTTTTGTTGTATACACTTGAGATATGGACTCATAGTTGTATTCTTTTGTATAGCGCGTGTTGCTATCCTTTTGTATTATTATGGATCTTTTTGACCACTACTCTGATGAACACTTTTATGTGTAATATTCATATCTTATTCCGACTTTGTGATATGAATTATCTGCGACTGGTTTGTGTTATGTTTATTTCTATATTTGTTTCCGAAGATTATTATAGCCACTGTGTAGTAGCTTTGTGTTTGTATCGGTACGTCGTATTCCTCTTAAAATTAAATGCATGTTATACTATCTGACATATCGGTGCTCGCGCAAAGCAATTACATGGATGGTCGCTCCTAAACAGCCTTATTCTCCGTGCTAGTTGATAGCATTACACTGTAGTGTTCTTGGCTAGCGTGGGTATAGAGGTGGGGCGTCACAGAAGGGATTTCCACATCACTTCCATCTCCTCCTTCAGCTTGGCCTGAGCAAGCTCTATGGCCTCAAGCCTCCCAGATAACTCCTCTACCTGCTCAAGATCCGCGCTCCGAACCTCATCCACCGTTGCGATGTCCATATCAATTCGTTCTTTGCAAGCAGCCTCCATTTTTCAGAACTCAGCCTTGATAGCCTCTTCCATGGTTTTCTTTAGTCGTCTGGAGGCCGCCTCATGCTGGGATATCTGGATAGCCTGATCGGCAAGCTGTTTGGCCTGGTCAGAGACCTTTAGCCGCAACCGAATGTTGGAACTTTCGATTTCCTCTCCAGCCTTGGCCAGTCGAGCGTGATGCTCCATTAGCCTCTTGGTCTCTTCAGCCACCCGATCGATGTTTGCCTTGGCTTCATCCCCCATGGTCACAATCCGAGTAGTAAGCAAATCAAGGTCTAAGGACTTAGCCTCATCAAGCACCCGTACCATGGGATTGTGGGGAAGAAGATGCTCACCGGTGGCCTCGTCAAAAGAAATGTCCTGAAAACTAGGGTCCAGATCCGGGTGGCCGGAAAATGGGTTGCGGACCAAACCAGGGTGGTCTATCGGGGTGACGGTTGGATTTTTGGACGGGTGTGGGGAAGGCATAAACTCAGTATCTTCCTTAGTAATATCATAGATAGGCTGGACTGGAGGCTGAGGGCCAGGTGAAGGTTCAAACGAAGATCGCTCCCTCTTCCTCTTTTGCATATCTTCTTCAATAACTCCGAGAAGAGGACGTTAGCTAACCACATCTTCGGGACAGCTAGTTGATGGCTTTGGTTTGGCGGAAGCTTTGAGTAACTTGTACCGCTCAAGGCGGTGCCGAATATCTGATGTCTTGGCCACTTACCCATTCCTGGAATAAAAATCAAGTGTTACAAGCATGCATGAAACTATGATTCAAGAAACATACGAAGTTAAAAGAAGGAGTTAAGAATTCACCTTGAACCGCCGGAGTTGCCTTAGCTGAAATACTCTCAGAAGATAGACTGGCACCAGTCCCGGCCTTATCAGACTTCTTCGACTTCTCCAACAAGGCCGGCCCTTCCCCCAACCCCTCAAAGGCTTGGCGGAAAGCATCATCCATCCACTCTTGAATCTCACCCGCTTGCCCAGAGGTCAGGGCACCAACGCCACTACCACCCTGACCTTCGCCACTGTTACCACCATCACCTTCTCCATCGCCTCCGCCCTCCTCCTCGCCTCTTTCCTCCTCTCCACTTTCCTCCTCCGGAACATCTGGGCATGTGTTGGGAGAGGGTCCATCAGATTTCTTAAGCTTCTTCCCCCCGACGACAGGAGGTACCGAGAAAGGTCTTCTCTTGCTACTCTTTGCAGTAGCCCCGTCTTTAGCTTTGGCAGCCCTCTCCTCGGCTGTATCTCTCTACTTAACCACAGATTAACGTGGCAGAATTAAGTTGTACTCCAGGAGAGTGGCATTCCTGATCAGGTAAGAAGCCGACCTATCCCGTCCCGAAATAGCCTTTATCCCCGCAGCAATCCGAGCCAAGGAATCATTCTCCACGACCGCAAAGCCACCTGTCGCTAGCAAGAAATAAAAGAATATAAGAAGAAGCATTGCGGTCGAGACAAGGAGAATATAAATGAAGTTCTACTTACAGCCGGAAGTGAAAAGTTGGAAGGAAATGGAGTCATCCTTGATGTAGAACCATTCTTTCTTGAACATACTGAGCTTCGAATACAAATCCAGGACAGGCTTGAAGGGCACGGCTGCTTCCAAGCTGATATATGAAGACCCCTTCTTATAGCCTCTTAAGTTGTACAAATACTGGATCTCCCGGTTGGAAGGGGGACACCCATATTTCCTCTGAAAAATGATGAACAAGCACACCAGGATAGCATAGGAATTGGGCTGAAGTTGGAATGGAGCCACCTTCAAATAGGTAAGAAAGCTGACTATCCAGGCATTGATTGGGGGAATGGCCCCGCACATACAATGGTATCGGCTGTAAGCGAAATATCCTTCAGGAGGATCGTACGGCATCACACCTCTCCCGGCAACAGCATACTCGCCCTGTCAATCCCAAAGGAGCGAGCGATGACATCAAGTTGCCCTTCTTTAAGGAAGCTCGGAAAGCAATCGGGAGGAGAGTTCAGAAGCTCCTGAGGGCCATATCCGTCCACTAATGACCTCGGGGCAGGTCCATGACGCGCTGGTCCCGGCTGGACTGGGGGCACGACGGAAGACTCACTTCTGTCCGTAGATTTTTTCCTTTCTGATCGGGTTTCCACTTTGTGAGACATTTATCTGCAAACACAAAAGCAGAAGTATGTTGTTAGAACAAGGAGTATGAAAATATAAAAAAGCAAGTATGAACAATCTAGAGTATCATTCGTAGGTCGAAACATGAAAAGCTAGAGATTCATTAAGCATTCAGGGTCCCAGAGTTCAATCAATAGTTCAAACATAAGGACCATTCGGCATTTAAACACTCCCGAATTCATTCGGTGTTGAAAGTTTTCAAGTTCATTCGGTATCGATGGTCTTTGAGTTCATTTGGTATTGATGGTCTTTGAGTTCATTCGGTGTTGAAGGTTCTCAAGTTCATTCAGTACTGCTAGCACAAGCTCATTCGGCGAAAGAAAATATACCTGGTTCGGTACTCGGTTGATTCGGTACTCAGATTGATTTGGTACTCAGGTTGATTCAGCTATCTCAAAACGATAAAGGATAACAGTAACCTGAAGCCCCTATTTATAGGTGAAACATATCGACCGGACCAACTGGTTCGGCACACCCAGGACCGAACGAAGCTACCTCAACTGCGGGAAAAACAAAGCACGACATATGTTAAACATATGCCCTACTTTGGGGGGCAAATGTTGGGTGCGTTTCCACACCTTGCCGAACCAGTCCACTCCTTGCCGAACCACAAGCACTACCGAACCAAAGACTCCAACCTCGTTCCTACGCACTACCGAACCAACCACCTCTCCCATGCCTGCCGAACCACTTCACCACCAGACCACCTGCCACCGGTCCAAAGCCTCGCCGAACCAGGATCTCACCGAACCAGAGCCACCCCACACCAATGCCGAACCAACCCTCTCCCAAGCATGACCGAACCAATCTACCACCGGACCGAAGCGCTGCCGGACCAAGGCATTGCCGAACCAATGTCGCCAGGCCAAATTGCAACAGCCCAGGCCCATCAGCAGCTATATACATCCAATACCCCTGCCCCCAGCCTCACTCTATATATAAAGGGGCAGGGGTACAACAATGGCAGACAAGTTTGAGAGCTCAAGCACGGAAAGAACTTTCAAACAACTTTCAGTTACTTGTAATCAAAACTTTGTACTTGTAATCTGAATAGAAAAGGAGAATAACATATAAAGTGGACGTAGGCACGTCCTGGCCGAACCACTATAAATCTGTGTATCTTTTACAATTTAGTCCCTGCTTTTTATATATTTGCGTAAATCACTCAAATCACTAGAAACAACATAAAATCAACTAATTCATACGATTTGGAGGTGTTTGCCCATTTTTTGTGCAAACAATTGGAATAAACTGATTCTAGCATAACTTCTTCATACGTTGGAATTTGGACTTGAAATTTGTTCCATCGCGTTTAAAATATTTAAAAACATCTATTTTGATATATGGGTTGACCAAATTTCATTCTGGAGTCGAAACGGGCTTTTTGGGCCACTTTGTCGTTAGCGTGTTATTCAAATCGTGTCCATCTATTCTATTTCAACCCTATCTATAAATACCCGATTATAAACCATAGCCTACTCCTATTTCTCATTTGTCTGTACGTATATTCAACTACCTCTCCTACTCAATGGCAGACAAACAAAATTCTAGATCCAAACACAAATCAAATGTCAATCCAAAGCAAAAATTTCAAACTCCTCAAAAAAATTCAGCAAAATTATATATCGAAGCTCTCGAAGAGCGCAAGTCAAATCTGCAGTCTGTTTCTCAATCTGAGTTTTTGGGTGGCCAGAAATTGTGGTTTAATTCACGGCCGTTCATCGCGCATCGATGAACGTTGTTGGATCGTCAAATCATTTCTGGGTATTGTAGAGTGGACTATGGGAGTGCATCAGTGGTGTTCGTTCTGCGATTTGACAGTTGTATCGGCAAGAAAAATTAGACTAGGGTTAAGCTTATAGGCGGCGACCGACAATCTTTGAACATCGTTCGAGACGTGGAGAGGCTCGCGCGGCTGTAGGGAGAGGACGCAGTAGTCAGCAGGTGGCGATGGCCTTAGGCGACGCTCGAGCGACGGAGTGGAGGCTGTTTTTCCCATGCCTGCGTGATTTTCGGGTTGAGTGATTAGGGTGCTGTGTTGTAGCAAGCAAATTGAAGATAATGACGTGGTGAGGAATTGTGTGGCTTCTTTTAATTTATTTTGTTTTATTTTAATTTTGATTTCATACATTTTAATTAACATATCTTTCGCATATGAGGCCCGTTTCACGCGTGGTTTTCTCCGCTTGGTTCGTATTGGAATTCCGGACATTTTGGCGCTGGATTGGACGGATTCTAAGACTGTCCAATTTTTGGGTTTAAATTGGATTTAAATTCAATTTAAATTCAAAAAGTGAGTGTTTTAACCCACTCACAATTTCTAAAATTTCTTATGTTTGCTAAATTTAATTTTTGTTGTGATTATACATTTATTTATTTCTTTTTCATATATTTTTAATCATCATCTCATTTATTGCATTTATTTAAATTAAATCGTTATTTAATTTATTGTTGAATATAACTTGCCAGTTAAATACCTGTTATATATATTATCAGTTATCTATTGGTATTGATTGATTGTTTTGGATGATGATTGTGAAGGATGTGTGATCTGTTGATGGATGAATGAATGTTGTATTATATATTATTTTAAACTGCAAGTTGTTATGCATTTTATTTCATTCGGGATTGCGGTTTGAAATGATATATAACCATAATTTTATTTTAAATTACGGATTGAAATGTTAAATACCTGTATCACTTGACCATATGATAGAAAATTATATATAGGCACCGCGGTCTATATATATAAAAATATTGTGAAATGATTTTCTATGGTTTGTAAAGAAATGTACGATTTATGAGGTATGGATTTGGATATTGTATAAATGTATTTTATATATAGTTAAATTCTTACGTTTAAGCTATGAATAAGATTTGTTTAAAGCATAGATAAGTTAAATAATAAAGTTGGATTGTATTAAAATATAATATGGTTAAGTATTAGCTTAAAGTGTATTTTGTATAGAGTTTATATTGATTTTTATAAATCAAGGTTGAGAAGATAGTTTTGAAATTGGTTGGAGATTTTATTTAATTAAAGAATTATATTTAATAAAAATCCTTTTGGAACTTATTGAAATTGAAATTTTAAAAGAATATGGTTTTCTAAGTTAATTCGGGTTTAAGGTGATTTGAGTGAATAAACTAAGGAATATTTCACTATTGAAAATTGAAGTTTTATTTAAAGGATATTGGATGTAGCAACCAAATATTTCAAAACTAAAGAATAGAAAAAGTGAAATTGGTGTATATATATATATGAATTATAAAATTCAGTTTGAAATATTAAATATTTAAGCTTTGAATTATATTGAATTTGAAATGGTTTAATTGAGGATTTAAATCTGTATTTGGAATGGATTTGGGAAATTAAAGAAAGTAATTTATTTTATAAAGTAATTTAATATTAAACCATCTAAGTATTGGAAGTTATGTTTCAAAGTTATGGATTTCCAGGTAATATAATTTGGAAGTGCTATGATTTTAAAAATCGATATATTTGAAATAAAATGATATTATATTGATTTGAAAGAAAAAGGATATCATATTGGTTTGGTTTTAAAATGGAAATGATATCATATTTATATGGTTTTGAAAATGATATTATATTCTGGTTTTAAAAGTATAAATTATTTTGAAATGACCCCGGTGTTATTATAATGTTTGGTTGTTGAAGAGACCAGGATCGAAAGTTGTCATACTCTCTGCCAACTCCGAAAACCACTTTAACAACCGTGTACACAGTGGATACTCCAGAATGAAGTAGGATGGCGGCGGCGTTTCCTTTGAGGTAAGTACATGGACCCGACTCCCGTTAGTTGGCATAAGGTGGCTAAAACAGGAGCGATCGATAGGCTAAGAAGGTAGCACCTTTTAGCGGACACATCCCTTCGATATTATACTTTGACTTCTGGATTTATTCGGTGGCCACTTTTGATTTCTTTGATTTGGAGGTGTGGCTCGAGGTGGGCGTTAGCTGCGGCTATGCGTTACCACCGGCCTGGAAGCATAATTGGTATATCTACCCTGACATTGCCTAGTTGTGCCGTGTCACCTACCATAGCACGCCTTGTACGATTTTGTTTTGTACCATACCTATGGAGTGCCCTCTGACGATGCTCAGTACGGGGGAGATAACGGTACTGTATAGACCATGGGAATATAAAAGTGTGTTAAGGGCTTTATGGGTAACCTCTTAACGCTATTTTCAGTGTATTATACTTTACTTCAGACACTATTATAATAGCATACATTACTACATAGTAAATAGTTTAACGGATCCTCAGGAGATGTGAATCCCGAGCATCTCTTAAGTTACTCCACTCACATTAGACACTGGATAGGAGATGTCAAATCCTGTAAACATATCTGACGCCGTTCCACTCATATTTATTCCTGTTGATTTAACTTACATAAGATCTTTTAGTTCTGACTCGACTATTTTGTCTTTTCAATTCGCTCGGGTCAGCCTGAGCATTTCAGGACTTGGAAGACCGTATTTTGGAAGACGAAGACGAAGATTTATTATTGTTTATTATTATATTCCACTTCACCCTATATTCTGCTACAATAATTGTTATTATTCTTTGTATGTGTAACTCTGATGTATTGTATAAGTATAATCAAATGTTTTGGCAAAACAGCTTCATGAACTGTATATTCGATTATTATATTTTATCGTTCCGCTGCAAAATTCTATTTTGCTTTTCTTTCTCTGCTTTTTCTTATTGACCCCATAACAACCCGCCCTTCTATATGTTTTAAGTCTGACGTGTGTGGTTTATCGTCGATTTAAAGCGTGTGAAAAGGCGGGACGTTACAACCGGCGTAGTTCGAATCACCTTAACCGAGCAATTTGCAATTAATCCCCTCACTACTGCCAAAACAGGACCATGAGTTAATGTATCTTTAAGGTATCTCAAATAAGCTTCACAGCTTTCCAATGCAATTTCCTGGATTAGCCATAACCGACTAACCATCCCAGTGGCATTTGCAATGTCGGATCTTGTACACACCATACCATACATTAAAACTTCCACTGCACTTGCATATGGAACTCTTATGATATAAGCCTTTTCTTTCTTCAAGATAGGCGGTTCTTACTTAAAAGTTTCACATGCAAAGGTAAAGGTACATGTCACGGTCCAAATTCCAGTGTTCGAAAATCAACATCCGTACTCCACTTGTACTTGAATGCCGCAGATTCAATCGCTGAAATTAGAATCGTGCCGGAGCTTATAACACAATTAAGTATAACAACGCAGCGGAAGAAAAGAAATGAATATCATTGATATACAACATTCGATACAATAATGATACAATATGAATAAATATATGAGATACAAGATAACAATGCTACAGTGGAAAAACAATACGATATAGCAGCGGAAAAAAATAGCCAAGAGATAACTCCGAACAGCAACAACAACTCTAACTCCAAAAGCACCAATCCAATGTTCCAAAGCAAGAATTCCAAGCCAGAAGCGAGAACCCCCCATCACATTTCACCAAGACAAGCAAGTCCCGTCATGAATCCAAAGGCTCCGATATCCAAGATTTCCAGAGAATACCAAAGAGAAAGCTAAAGGCTACTAGATGGATATCTATATCTACTATCTGAAAAACCCAACTCTAGAGTGCCCGTGTGGTAAATTGTTGGCACTCGGAGTTTAGGAAAGGAACAATAAACTCCGGGTCAGTCGTGGGACTGGTGTGTGCAAATGAAAACAGTTTTATCTTTAAAAACAAACAAAAGAATTTAAAATTTGAAATCTGCATTGGTTTTAAGAAAATGAAACTACCATAAGGCCTCCCGCCACACACACAATGCAAATGCAGACTTGGAGGAGATTTCTCCATATGATAGTCAAATATGCTTGATACGCGAAAACCATTTGATACTATTATTAGCGCATAGTGAAAAAACATTTTGAAACTATAATATTAGTCCTAGCCAGCATACGTACCATTATAGTATGCCTACTATAGCTACCATGTTAAATGGCAGGTTCTACAACTAAAACCGTAAAAGGCGCGTATTGGGAAGATAGGATTTCCAACAAATGGTCGGGCAAAGGAACTTCCTGAATAAAATGAAATGGAATGCCTCTGGAGGGACGTCTCCGCACCCTAACCGGATCTCTGCTACACAAGGCCGGGTTACCTTTGTATCTAGGTAACTACTGACACGAGCATGCCATCCCCCGGTCGTTTGCGACCTTTATCCGAGGTACCTCTTAGCCAACAACCAAAAAACAATAAGTTTGCAGCAATGACGAAGTAAATATCTGGGCTCCATACCATGATACCATCTATAATCCAGAAGGAAATGGACACACCCTCAGGGGGCGCTACCCCCAAATAACCTTGCTGCCACGATTCCTGTTTCGACAATAACCGGGTTGTGAGGTTTGACGTAGTCTCGTCCACAAAGCTACGCTTTTCACAAAAGCCATGTTTCGATCAACAAATGATCAGCATCACTTCGTATGCCACATTACCAAATTAGGAATGTATCACTGGTAACCATCAATTACATAACCTCTGAGCTCGTACGTCTCAGAGAAGTGTGTTCAGCTAAGAGAATAAATCTCAGCCACCAAACAAAAATGTATTTGATAGAAACCAGTTTTACATCTCAAAGTGTAATGTCAGACACACATCCATACAAGTCTGTTCCGGGTTCGAACAGAACCGAAGGCACATCCGAAGAAGTCCTTGCAATCCGAGAATCCACAATCCCGATCGGACTTCCCATCATCTAGGGAATCTCTATACCATAGCTACTCGGTGCAGAGAAAATCGATAGGTTATCCTATCGTTCTCGCAAATACCCGGTCTTCACCACCAGTCTTCAAATGCTATCCATAATGTCGTATCACATATTCGGAATGGGTTATATGGCACAATGGTCATCTCCCGGCTAAACCGAATAGTGAGCGCAATATATTTAAAAACCATATGGATATAGGATTTCGGTTAAGTCACAACTTAAAACACAAAACCTTTCATTCAAATGGTTAAAACAAATTGCCATTCCCAATCTTTTAAACAAAAAGATTTATTTCAGAAACCTTCAATGGTTTAAACAATTTCTACAGTTAAAATTTTTAAACAAAAAATTTACTTTTAAGACCCCTTTTCAATTTAAGACAGGGTTCACTAATCTTTTATCAAGATTCATTCATAGTTTTTCAAAACAATTCTCGTTTCAATCTTTTATATATAAAAGATACACCATTTAAAATTCTCTTCAATTTCAAAATAGGGTTCAACTATCTTTCACAAAGATTCAATTATAGTTCTCAAAATCATTCCATTTCAAATTGGAAAACTTTTTATCATAATTTGGAAAATTCTTTCCTTATATAAAAGCTATTATTATTTAAAACCACTTGCTTCCAATTCGGAAAAATCCGATTTCATTTGCACGAGTTATATCTCTTTAAGTATAACATTTGGTTAAATTCAGATTTCCCAAAACGATACCTTTTTAAAATGGTTCAAAACCCATATAAACACGTTATCACTTGAATAACATTTTTAAACCAAAATTTTCAAACATAGAATTCAATTCTAAATCTTGAATTCAAATTAAATTATTTAAATTTCAAGACTTAATCAAGTTATTCAAAAATAACTTTTATCTTTGAAAACACCCAATTCATTTCGAAAACCATTTGGATTTAAAATTCAAATTTAAAACTATTCCAAAAAATTCTGTGACTTAATCGGTTTCCACGTGCAATCCATATTTGTGTGTGTATAGTGTAGTTCAAGGGTTTAACACGATAGTGTAACATCATCAGTCATTATAGGTTTAATCACAACAATATCGATAAGCCGTATATCCTATAACGCTTATCTATATACACAAAATCACAGATAGATGATATAAATGTGTGATTGATAAAAAATTACATTTATCACACCTTGAATTAAAACAATTCAAATCACAAAGCATCACACAGTAGAGAATAACAAACAATTCACATCATTCAATAGAATACAGTCATCCATAGGTAAAGCCAATTAAGATATCTGATTTATCAAAACTAGAACATTTGCTTATGGATAATTCCTAGTTAAGGTTAATTAAAAATTAATTAATAACAAACATTCAATTAATTATTCTTTAATTCATCATTAATTACCCTTTAATTAATAATTAATCCTTAATTAATTACAATAATTAATTTCTCCTGAACTAATAATTATTTCTTAAGCACCTTAATTAATTAACCTTTAATTAATTACTATTAATTTAATTACCTTAATTAATTAACCACATTAATTAATTATTCTTTAAAGTAATTAGCCCTTAATTACTTGGTAAATAAATCTATAGTCATTAATTACCCTTTCTTAATTACTTCCATTTAAGTAATTATTTCTGATTAATCAATCATTAATTACTTGATTAATTAACCTGAATTATCAATTGATTCCATATTAATTACTTCCGTTAAATAATTTACTTCAAGTAAATAATTTCTTTAACAGATAAAATTTAGCTTAACCTTGAAAATTTAGTTAAAGTTTTAAACATCTTTTATATTAATCAACTAACCTTTAATTAATTAAGTACTTCTTAAATTAATTACCTTAATTATAATTAATTATCCTTAATTAATTAACCTTTAAATACTTTGATTAAATCAATCTTTAATCTCAATTATCAATTCTTAATTACCTTCACTAAGTAATTATTTTTAAATTGATTAACCATATTAATTAATTATCCTTTAACAAATCATTTAAGTAATCAACTTTAATGAATTGTCCTTAATTACTTAAATCAAATAATTAATCCTTTAAACACTTAGGATTTTAATCAAATCAAAAGATAATCCCTTTATCTTAAATTGATTGCTTTAAAAATCAAAGTTTTTTTAAATACATTAAAAACACTTTTTACAATTAATAAATTTTAAAATAATTTATATTTAAATTAACCTTTAATTAATACAAAGGTAATACATATTGTATAAAAGAAGTTGTTTAACAAAGTTTGTTTAAACTTGATTAAACTTCATAAAACTTGTTTAGAATTTAAATCTTCAGAAACTGGTTTTAAATACTTTACTTTGGGAACTTATACATTTAAAACTTGATTTGTTTAAAATTTAAACTGTAACTGTTCCAACCCGAAATGACTCGTGCTAACCACCAATATCCCCGAGCCAGCCTTGAGACCTTTTGCAACAATCAACTGCTTCGAGTCAAGCATCATACTTTTCGAGTTCGACTCCGGGCATTCTCCTTCGTCTTCGTTCCCAATCGAAACCCACTAGGTACAGTGATACGTGCGTGCACGTACACGATCACGTCAACCATCTCCGGTCACCATAGCGATACTCGGAAAGTCGACGATCCTCACTTCGACGCACACAACCTCTCAGATTCGTCAATCGCGATGTAAAATAAAATTGAGCATTCTAGTACCATCTGCAACCAAACCCAGCGCCATAAAACCCACTCGCCACTTGCTGATGATGACGTAAATACCTCGCGATTTCAACCAATAAAATGTAGTGCTTAACCCTAATTCGATTCCAATCTTCATCAATGATGAATTTAAAAAATTATCTAGCATTTTTCTCGAATTCAACCATCGTTCCCTCACTTATAGACGCGATCCCGAAGTCCAACACTTTATTATCACTAGAAACTCACTAAAATGCATTTTTCGTCCAGCTCATGATTACACGGTGAATATCTTCATAAAAAATATGATTCCACCTTCAAAAATCATTATTTTTGAAGAGGTTTTGAATAGTATAGTTGAAAACAGAAATCATGATTCTCAATTCTTTTTTCTTTTGCTATATTCTAAGTTCCCTGGTACTTTTTTCTTACTTTCCAGAAATATTTGAAATTATGCTTAGAAGTTATTTTTAAAATCTGAAACATGATTACACAAACATGTTGCAGTTAAATTCTAAGGCCTACAGAAGATTTGAGAGGGAGTATTTGAATTTTTTATAGGTTTTGAAACCTGGAACAGAGCAGATTTTTGAATATAAAGACATGCACAAGCAAACATAACTAATATATACACATATTTTTGCCTGCACACTCATTCAAACAACTTCAAACATCGAAAGGTTTAAGTGTTTGCTTACCTGATTGCAGATAGAGGACAGTGAAACCAGGTTGTTGAAGTTGAAATGAATTTAGCTTTGTTGTTGTTGATTTGTACTCAAGTTGAAACTGAACTTGACTCTGAATCGCTTGAGTTTGAATTTGATCTTGAAGCTTTAAAGTTGCTGATTCTCAGGTTTGAATTCATAGCTTAAATTGTTTGTTCCAAGTTGAAAATTCAAGGTTAAGAGCTTTTCAGATTTGGATTTTCATTTCTGATTTGCTCCTATTTTTTTTTCCTTCTGCCTTAAATCTGAAGATGATCATGATGTTGTGCTTGTTTTGATATTCTAGTTTTCAATTGAAATTTGTTTCTTTGAATTGCTTTGAAGCCTGAGTTTATTTCAACAGGTTTCCTTCTGTTTTCCAGATCTTGGCTTTGCAAGTTTGAATCAGGTTGATTCAGATTTTTTTTGACCTGATCTGGCATGATTCAGTTCTAATTTTTTAGCTTTGCTTCAAGTTAAAACCGAACATTTTTGTTTCAGGTTTTCCTTTTGTTTTAAATTCTCAGTTTTCGATTACATGAAGATATTGAAGTTTTAAAAAGAAAACAAAACATCTTGCCACTTGTAAAAATTTATGAACACTTGTTAATACTAAGTCCTACTAATCTAACACTTGTAAATATTTATGTCATATAGTTTACATTTGTTAAAAATAAAGAGATTTATGTTTGAGACCTTTAGTTCAATAAATTTTAAATTTTAATTTTAAATCCTTACTTTAAATTAATTTATACATTTTGTTCAAGGCCTTTATTCAATTTATTTTATAAATTTTGTTTTAACCCTTGTTTCAAATTTATATACAAATGTTAGAAGCAATTATTTAATACTTTCTTATGTATATTTATACTTGTACAAATTAAAGAAAAATGGTTTAAAATAAATTTATACATTACTAATAAATATTTATAAGTTAGTGAATACAAATTTTTTTATTTTCAATACATTTATATTTTTAAACTTAAGATATCAAACTTATTTCAAATATATTAACATTTGAATTTTCAAATTCAAATCTCAAATTAAATCTATTTATAAAATATTCACTTTTGAATTCCAAATCATTAATCTTTGTTTATTTTAAAGATAAAAACATTTATTTACAATCTTTATGTATATTAATGAATCTAGTTATCAATCTTTATATATATATATATATATATATTCAAATCTCCATATAAATTCAAAATTAAATTTGTAATTAAAATATTATTCAAAATATTTATTTCAGAATTTCAAATAAAAAAATTCTAATTAAAAATCATATTTACATTCATTTTCACAAACAAACAAATAAATATTTATTAAATTTTTGGAAAATACCAGTTTAAATCATAATTAAATTCCAAAAATTAAATTTATTTTCAATTTCAATTTGATTTAAGAACAAGAATGTTACAGATTCCCCCCTTAGAAAATTTCGTACTCGAAATTTGAAAGGGAGACAATCAAGAACAGATGAAAGACAGAGAAATTATCTTTCCGATAAAATTGAATATTTATTCTGCATTTGGCTTACCAAATCAGAATATCAATAATGAATACAAGAACGAATAAAGATACTCGGGTCACCAGATCTACGAATATACAAAGATGTTGATTAGTTCAAAAGATAACTAACCACTCGTAATATATACCGGAACCCAACAGAATAAACATATATATGGATGCAATCCAAATCTTAGTTTAAAAACCAAATTATATCTATCAACAATAACAACCAAGACAAACAATTCGTCCAAACAAACGATTCTGTCCCATTTGGAGTTTGTGTCCCATGCAAATATATCAAAGCTTCTTCCTGGAGCTACCAGAAATCATCAAAGGATTGAAAAGACGAATCAAAGGAGATTGAGAGAGAAAGATTGTTTCCGCTATTGCAGGGTATTAACCATTTGTAGTCGTACTCCCTTGTCCCCTATCTCGTCCTCTTCTTGCACTCATACTCACTATCAACGAATAGTAAGAGAATTTACTGAGGCAATCGAACGGATATCGTAGGGATATACTCATTCTAGGGTATACTTCACCCTATCTCTAATGAGTTACTTAATGTGTTATACTCCTGAGCTAAAGTTTCAACCTTCAGCTCTGATACCAATTTATCACAGTCCGAATTCCAGTGTTCGAAAATCAACATCCGTACTATACTTGTACTTGAATGCCGCAGATTCAATCGTTGAAATTCAAATCGTGCTGGAGCTTCTAACACAATTAAATATAACAACACAGCGGAAGAAAAGAAATGAATATCATTGATATACGACATTCGATACAACAATGATACAATATGAGTAAATATCAGAGATACAAGATAACAATGCTACAGCGGAAAAACAATATGATATAGCAGCGGAAAACAATAGCCAAGAGATAACTCCAAACAGCAACAACAACTCTAACTCCAAAAGCACCAATCCAATGTTCCAAAGCAAGAATTCCAAGTTAGAAGCGAGAACCCCCCATCACATTTCACCAAGACAAGCAAGTCTCGTCATGAATCCAAAGACTCCGATATCCAAGATCTCCAGAGAATTCCAAGGAGAAAGTTAAAGGCTACCAGATTGATATCTATATCTACTATCTGAAAAACCCAACTCTAGACTACCCGTGTGGTAAATTGTGGGCACCCAGAGTTTAGGAAAGGAACAATAAACTCTGGCTCAGTCGTGGGACTGGTGTGAGCAAACGAAAACAGTTTTATCTTTAAAAACAAACAAAAGAATTTAAAATTTGAAATCCGCAATGCTTTTAAGAAAATGAAACTACCATAAGGCCTCCCGTCTCACACATAATGCAAACACAGACTTGGAAGAGATTTCTCCTTATGATAGTCAAATATGCTTGATACGCGAAAACCATTTGATATTATTATTAGTGCATAGTAAAAACATTTTGAAAGTTTAATATTAGTCTTAGCCAGCATACGCACCACTATAGTATGCCTACTATAGCTACCATGTTAAATGGCAGGTTCTACAACTAAAGCTGTAAAAGGCGCGTATTAGGAAGATTGGATTTCCAACAAATGGTCGGGCAAAGGAACTTCCCAAATAAAATGAAATGGAACGCCTCTGGAGGGACGTCCTCGGAACCTAACCGGATCTCTGCTACACAAGGCCGGGTTACCTTGGTAACTAGGTAACTACTGACACGAGCATGCCATCCCCTGGTCGTTTGCGACCTTTCTCCAAGGTACCTCTTAGCCAACAACCATAAAACAATAAGTTTGCAGCAACCACGAAGTAAATATCAGGGCTCCATACCATGATACCACCTATAATCCAGAAGGAAATGGACACACCCTCAGAGGGCGCTACCCCCAAATAACCTTGCTGCCACGATTCCTGTTTCGACCATAACTGGGTTGTGAGGTTTGACGAAGTCTCGTCCACAAAGCTACGCTTTTCACAAAAGCCATGCTTCGATCAACAAATGATCAGCATCACTTCGTATGCCATATTACCAAATTGGGAATGTATCACTGGTAACCATCAATTACATAACCTCTGAGCTCGTACGTCTCCGAGAAGGGTGTTAAGCTAAGAGAATAAATCTACGCCACCAAAAAAAAATGTATTTAATAGAAATCGGTTTTACATCTCAAAGCGTAATGTCAGACACATATCCATACAAGTTTGTTCCGGGTTCGAACAGAACCGAAGGCACTTCCGAAGAAGTCCTTGCAATCCGAGAATCCACAATCCCGATCGGACTTCACATCACTTAGGGAATCTCTATACCGTAGCTACTCGGTGCAGAGAAAATCGATAGGTTATCCTATCGTTCTCGCAAATACCCGGTCTTCACCACCGGTCTTCAAATGCTATCCATAACGTCGTATCACATATTCGGAATGGGTTATATGACACAAAGGTCCTCTCCCGGCTAAACCGAATAGTGAGCGCAATATATTTAAAAACCATATGGATATGGGATTTCAGTTAAGTCACAACTTAAAACCCAAAACCTTTCATTCAAATGGTTAAAACAAATTACCATTCCCAATCTTTTGAATAAAAAGATTTATTTCAGAAACCTTCAATGGTTTAAACAATTTCTACATTTAAATTTTTTAAACAAAAGATTTACTTTTAAGACCCCTTTTCAATTTAAAACAATGTTCACTGATCTTTTATCAAGATTCATTCATAGCTTTACAAAACAATTCTCCTTTCAATCTTTTATATGTAAAAGATACACCATTTAAAATTCTCTTCAATTTCAAAATAGGGTTCAACTATCTTTCACAAAGATTAAATTATAGTTCTCAAAATCATTCCATTTTAAATTTGAAATTTTTTTATCATAATTTGGAAAATTCTTTCCTTATATAAAAGCTATTATTATTTAAAACCACTTGCTTCCGTTTCGAAAAAATCTGATTTCATTTAAACGAGTTATATCTCTTTAATTATAACATTTGGTTAAATTCAGATTTCCCAAAATGATACCTTTTTAAAATGGTTCAAAACCCATATAAACACATTATCACTTGAATAACATTTTTAAACCATAATTTTCAAACATTGAATTCAATTCTAAATCTTGAATTCAAATTAAATTATTCGAATTTCAAGACTTAATCAAGTTATTCAAAAATAACTTTTATCTTTGAAAACACCTAATTCATTTCGAAAACCATTTGGATTTAAAATTCAAATTTAAAACTATTCCAAAAAATCTGTGACTTAACCGATTTCCACATGCAATCCATATTTGTGTGTGTATAGTGTAGTCCAGGGGTTTAACACGATAGTGTAACATCAGCAGTCATTACAGGTATAATCTCAACAATATCGATAAGCGGTATATCCTATAACGCTTATCTATATACACAGAATCACAGATAGATAATATAAATGCATGATAGATAAATAAATTACATTTATCACACCTTGAATTAAAACAATTCAAATCACAAAGCATCACACAGTAGAGAATATCAAACAATTCACACCATTCAATAGAATACAGTCATCCATAGGTAAAGCCAATTAAGATATCTGATTTATCTAAACTAGAACATTTGCCTATGGATAATTCCTAGTCAAGGTTAATTAATAATTAATTAATAACAAACATTTAATTAATAATTCTTTAATTCATTATTAATTACCCTTTAATTAATAATTAATCCTTAATTAATTACAATAATTAATTTCTCCTAAACTAATAATTATTTTTTAAGCACTTTAATTAATTAACCATTAATTAATTACTATTAATTTAATTACCTTAATTAATTAACCACATTAATTAATTATTCTTTAAAGTAATTAACCCTTAATTACTTGGTAAATAAATCTTTAATCATTAATTACCCATTCTTAATTACTTCCATTTAAGTAATTTAATTAATCAATCATTAATTACTTGATTAATTAACCAGAATTATCAATTGATTCCATATTAATTACTTTCGTTAAGTAATTTACTTCAAGTAATTAATTTCTTTAACAGATAAAATTTAGCTTAACCTTGATACGTTAGTTAACAATTTTAAACATCTTTTATATTAATCAACTAACCTTTAATTAATTAATTACTTCTTAAATTAATTACCTTAACTATATTAATTATAATTAATTATTCTTAATTAACTAACCTTTAAATACTTTGATTAAATCAATCTTTAACCTCAATTATCAATCCTTAATTACCTTCATTAAGTAATTATTTTTAAATTGATTAACCATATTAATTAATTATCCTTTAACAAATCATTTAAGTAATCAACTTTAATGAATTGTCCTTAATTACTTAAATCAAATAATTAATCTTTTAAACACTTAAGATTTTAACCAAATCAAAAGATAATCCCTTTATCTTAAATTGATTGCTTTAAAAATCAAAGTTTTTTTTAAATACATTAAAAACACTTTTTACAATTAATAAATTTTAAAATAATTTATATTTAAATAAACCTTTAATTAATACAAAGGTAACACATATTGTATAAAAGAAGTTGTTTAACAAAGTTTGTTTAAACTTCATAAAACTTGTTTAGAATTTAAAACTTGAGAAACTGGTTTCAAATACTTTACTTTGGGAACATATACATTTAGAACTTGATTTGTTTAAAATTTAAACTGTAACTGTTCCAACCCGAAATGACTCGTGCTAACAATCAATATTTCCACGCCAACCTCGAGACCTTTTGCAACATTCAACTGCTTCGAGTCAAGTATCATACTTTTCGAGTTTGACTGCGGGCATTCTCCTTCGTCTTCGTTCCCAATCGAAACCCACCAGGTACGGTGATACGCGCGTGCACGTACACGATCGCGTCAATCATCTCCGGCCACCATAGCGATACTCGGCAAGTCGACGATCATCACTTCGACGCACACAACCACTCAGATTCGTCAATCGCGATGTAAATTAAAATTGAACATTCCAGTACCATCTGCAACCAAACCCAGCTCCATAAAACCCACTCGCCACCGTGACTCCAACCTCCGATCAACTCGCCCCTGCGATCCAAGCCTCGCCATACAACGATGATCACATCCCCTCAGGTGCGCTCGATTCAATTGTGCTGACGACAACGTAAATACCTCGCTATTTCAACCAATAAAACGCAGTGCTTAACCTAATTCGATTCCAATCTTCATCAATAATGAATTTAAAAAATTATATATCATTTTTCTCGAATTAAACCATCGTTCCCGCACTTATTGACGCGATCCCGAAGTCCAACAGTTGATTAATCACCAGAAACTCACTAAAATCCATTTTTCGTCCAGCTCATGATTACACAGTGAATATCTTCATAAAAAATATGATTCCACCATCAAAAATCATTATTTTTGAAGAGGTTTTGAATAGTATAGTTGAAAACAGAAATCATGATTCTCGAAATCTTTTTTCTTTTGCTATATTCTAAGTTCCCTGGTACTTTTTTCTTACTTTCCAGAAATATTTGAAATTATTCTTAGAAGTTATTTTTAAAATCTGAAACATGATTACACAAACATGTTCCAGTTAAATTCTAAGGCCTACAGAAGATTTGAGAGGGAGTATTTGAATTTTTTATAGGTTTTGAAACCTGGAACAGAGCAGATTTTTGAATATACAGACATGCATAAGCAAACATAACTAATATTTACATAGATTTTTGCCTGCACACTCATTCAAACAACTTCAAACATCTAAAGGTTTAAGTGTTTGCTTACCTGATTGCAGACAGAGGACAGTGAAGCCAGGTTGTTGAAGTTGAAATGAATTTAGCTTTGTTGTTGTTGATTTGTACTCAAGTTGAAACTGAACTTGACTCTGATTCACTTGAGTTTGAATTTGATCTTGAAGCTTCAAAGTTGCTGATTCTCAGGTTTGAATTCATAGCTTAAATTGCTTGTTCTAGGTTGAAAATTCAAGGTTAATAACTTTTCAGATTTGGATTTTCATTTTTGATTTGCTCCTATTTTTTTTTCCTTCTGCCTTAAATCTGAAGATGATCATGATGTTGTACTTATTTTGATCTTCTAGTTTTCAATTGAAATTTGTTTCTTTGAATTGCTTTGAAGCCTGAGTTTATTTCACCAGGTTTCCTTCTGTTTTCCAGATCTTGCCTTTGCAAATTTGAATCCGGTTAATTCAGATTTGTTTTGAACTGATCTTGCATGATTCATTTCTAGTTTTTTTAGCTTTGCTTCAAGTTGAAACTGAACATTTTTGTTTCAGGTTTTCTTTTTGTTTTAAATTCTCAGTTTTTGATTACATGAAGATGTTGAAGTTTTGAAAAGAAAGCAAAACATCTTGCCACTTGTAAAAATTTATGAACACTTGGTAATACTAAGTCATACTAATCTTACACTTGTAAATATTTATGTCATATTGTTTACATTTGTTAAAAATAAAGAGATTTATGTTTGAGACCTTTAGTTCAATAAATTTTAAATTTTAGTTTTAAATCCTTACTTTAAATTAATTTATACATTTTTTTCAAACCCTTTATTCAATTTATTTTATAAATTTTGTTTTAACCCTTGTTTCAAATTTATTTACAAATGTTTGAAACAATTATTTAATACTTTCTTATGTATTATTTATTCTTATACAAATTAAAGAAAAATGGTTTAAAATAAATTTATACCTTACTAATAAATATTTACAAGTTAGTGAATACAATTTTTTTTTATTTTCAATACATTTATATTTTTAAACTTAAGATATCAAACTTATTTCAAATATACTAACATTTGAATTTTCAAATTCAAATCTCGAATTAAATCTATTTATAAAATATTCACTTTTGTATTCCAAATCATTAATCTTTATTTATTTTAAAGATAAAAACATTTATTTACAATCTTTATATATATTAATGAATCAAGTTATCAATCTTTATATATATATATATATATATATTCAAATCTCCATATAAATTCAAAATTAAATTTGTAATTAAAATATTATTCAAAATATTTATTTTAGAATTTCAAATAAAAAAATTCTATTTAAAAATCATATTTACATTCATTTTCATAAATAAACAAACAAATATTTATTAAATTTTTGGAAAACACCAGTTTAAATTAAAATTAAATTCCAAAATTAAATTTATTTCCATTTTCAATTTGATTTAAAAACACGAATGTTGCAGATTCCCTCCCGTAAAAAATTTCGTCCTTGAAATTTGAAAGGGACATAATCAAGACCAGATGAATGACAGAGAAATTATCTTTTCGATAAAATTGAATAACTATTCTTCATTTGGCTTACCAAATCAGAATATCAATAATGAATACAAGAACGAATCAAGATACTCGGGTCACCAGATCAACGAATGTACAAGGATATTGATTAGTTCAAAAGATAACTAACCACTCGTAGAATATACCTGAACTTAACAGAATAAACAGATATATGGATGCAATCCAAATCTTTTAATTTAAACAACCAAATTATATATATCAACCATAACAACCAAAACAAACAATTCATCCAAACAAACGATTCTGACCCATTTGGAGTTTGTGTCCCATGCAAATATATCAAAGCTTCTTCCTGGAGCTGCTAGGAATCATCAAAGGATTGAAAAGACGAATCAAAGGAGATTGATAGAGAAAGATTGTTTCCGCTATTGCAGGGTATTAACCATTTATAGTCGTACTCCCCTGTCCCCCATCTCATCCTCTTCTTGCACTCATACTCATTATCAGCGAATAGTAAGAGAATTTACTAAGGCATCCGAATGAATATCTTAGGGATATAGTCATTCTAGGGTATACTTCACCCTATCTCTAATGAGTTATTTAATGTGTTATACTCCTGAACTAAAGTTTCAACCTTCAGCTCTGATACCAATTTGTCACGGTCCATATTCCAGTGTTCAAAAATCAACATCCGTACTCCACTTGTACTTGAATGCCGCATATTCAATCGTTGAAATTCTAATCGTGCCGAAGCTTATAACACAATTAAGTATAACAACACAGCGGAAGAAAAGAAATGAATATCATTGATATACAACATTCGATACAACAATGATATAATATAAATAAATATCAGAGATACGAGATAACAATGCTACAACAGAAAAACAATATGATATAGCAGCGGAAAACAATAGCCAAGAGTAAACTCCAAATAGCAACAACAACTATTACTCCAAAAGCACCAATCCAATGTTCCAAAGCAAGAATTCCAAGCCAGAAGCGAGAACCCCACATCACATTTCACCAAGAAAAGCAAGTCTCGTCATGAATCCAAAGACTCCGATATCCAAAATCTCTAGAGAATACCAAAGAGAAAGCTAAAGGCTACCCGATCGATATCTATATCTACTATCTGAAAAACCCAACTCTAGACTGCCCGTGTGGTAAATTGTGGGCAACCAGAGTTTAGAAAAGGAACAATAAACTCCGGGTCAGTCATGGGACTGGTGTGAGCAAACGAAAACAGTTTTATCTTTAAAAACAAACAAAAGAACTTAAAATTTGAAATCCACAATGCTTTTCAGAAAATGAAACTACCATAAGGCCTTCCGCCACACACACAATGCAAACGTAGACTTGGAGGAGATTTCTCCTTATGATAGTCAAATATGCTTGATATGCAAAAAACATTTGATATTATTATTAGTGCATAGTGAAAAAACATTTTGAAAGTATAATATTAGTCTTGGCCAACATACATACAATTATAGTATGCCTACTATAGCTACCATGTTAAATAGCAGGTTCTACAACTAAAACCGTAAAAGGCGCGTATTGGGAAGATTGGATTTCCAACTAATGGTCCGGCAAAGGAACTTCCTGAATAAAATGAAATGGAACGCATCTAGAGGGACGTCACAGGACCCTAGCCGGATCTCTGCTGCACAAGGCCGGGTTACCTTTGTAACTAGGTAACTATTGACACGAGCATGCCATCCCCCAGTCGTTTGCGACCTTTATCCAAGGTATCTCTTAGCCAACAACAACAAAACAATAATTTTGCAGCAACCACGAAGTAAGTATCTAGGCTCCATACCATGATACCACCTATAATCCAGAAGGAGATGGACACACCCTCAGGGGGCGCTACCCGCAAATAACCTTGCTGCCACGATTCCTGTTTCGACCATAACCGGGTTGTGAGGCTTGACGAAGTCTCGTCCATAAAGCTACGCTTTTCACAAAAGCCATGCTTCGATCAACAAATGATCAGCATCACTTCGTATGCCACATTACCAAATTGTGAATGTATCACTGGTAACCATCAATTACATAACCTCTAAACTCGTACGTCTCAGATAAGGGTGTTAAGCTAAGAGAATAAATCTCCGCCACCAAATAGAAATGTATTTGACAGAAACCGGTTTTACATCTCAAAGTGTAATGTCAGACACACATCCATACAAGTCTGTTCCGGGTTCGAACAGAACCGAAGGCACTTCCAAAGAAGTCCTTGCAATCCGAGAATCCACAATCCCGATCGGACTTCCCATCACTTAGGGAATCTCTATACCGTAGCTACTCAGTGCAGAGAAAATCGATAGGTTATCGTATCGTTCTCGCAAATACCCGGTCTTCACCAACAGTCTTCAAATGCTAGCATAACGTCGTATCACATATTCGGAATGGGTTATATGACACAAAGATCCTCTCCCGGCTAAACCGAATAGTGAGCGCAATATATTTAAAAACCATATGTATATGGGATTTCAATTAAGTCACAACTTAAAACCCAAAATCTTTAATTCAAATGGGTAAAAAAAATACCATTCCCAATCTTTTAAACAAAAAGATTTATTTCAGAAACCTTCAATGGTTTAAACAATTTCTACATTTAAATCTTTTAAATAAAAGATTTACTTTTAAGACCCCTTTTCAATTTAAAACAAGGTTCACTAATCTTTTATCAAGATTCATTCATAGCTTTTCAAAACAATTCTCGTTTCAATCTTTTATATAAAAGATACACCATTTAATATTCTCTTCAATTTCAAAATAGGGTTCAACCATCTTTCACAAAGATTCAATTATAGTTCTCAAAATCATTCCATTTCAAGTTTGAAAACTTTTTATCATAATTTGGAAAATTATTTCTTTATATAAAAGCTATTATTATTTAAAACCACTTGCTTCCGTTTCGGAAAAATCTGATTTCATTTACATGATTTATATCTATTTAATGATAACATTTGGTTATATTCAGATTTCCCAATACAATACCCTTTTAAAATGGTTCAAAACCCATATAAACACGTTATCACTTGAGTAACATTTTCAAACCGAAATTTTCAAAACATAGAATTCAATTCTAAATCTTGAATTCAAATTAAATTATTCGAATTTAAAGACTTAATCAAGTTATTCAAAAATAATTTTTATCTTTGAAAACACCTAATTCATTTCGAAAACCATTTGGATTTAAAATTCAAATTTAAAACTATTCCAAAAAATCTGTGACTTAACCGATTTCCACATGCAATCCATATTTGTGTGTGTATAGTGTAGTCCAGGGGTTTAACATGATTGTGTAACATCAACAGTCATTACAGGTATAATCTCAACAATATCGATAAGCGGTATATCCTATAACGTTTATCTATATACACAGAATCACAGATAGATAATATAAATGCATGATAGATAAATAAATTACATTTATCACACCTTGAATTAAAACAATTCAAATCACAGAGCATCACACAGTAGAGAATATCAAACAATTCACACCATTCAATAGAATATAGTCATCCATAGGTAAAGCCAATTAAGATATCTGATTTATCTAAACTAGAACATTTGCCTATGGATAATTCCTAGTCAAGGTTAATTAATAATTAATTAATAACAAACATTTAATTAATTATTCTTTAATTCATCATTAATTACCCTTTAATTAATAATTGTCCTTAATTAATTACAATAATTAATTTCTCCTAAACTTATAATTATTTCTTAAGCACTTTAATCAATAAACCTTTAATTAATTACTATTAATTTAATTACCTTAATTAATTAACCACATTAATTAATTATTCTTTAAAGTAATTAACCCTTAATTACTTGGTAAATAAATCTTTAATCATAAATTACCCATTCTTAATTACTTCCATTTAAGTAATTATTTCTAATTAATCAACCATTAATTACTTGATTAATTAACCTGAATTATCAATTGATTCCATATTAATTACTTCCGTTAAGTAATTTACTTCAAGTAATTAATTTCTTTAACAGATAAAATTTAGCTTAACCTTGAAAAGTTAGTTAACAATTTCAAACATCTTTTATATTAATCAACTAACCTTTAATTAATTACTTCTTAAATTAATTACCTTAATTATATTAATTATAATTAATTATCCTTAATTAATTAACCTTTAAGTACTTTGGTTAAATCAATCTTTAATCTCAATTATCAATCCTTAATTACCTTCATTAAGTAATTATTTTTAAATTGATTAACCATATTAATTAATTATCCTTTAACAAATCATTTAAGTAATCAACTTTAATGAATTGTCCTTAATTACTTAAATCAAATAATTAAACTTTTAAACACTTAAGATTTTAACCAAATCAAAAGATAATCCCTTTATCTTAAATTGATTGCTTTAAAAATCAAAGTTTTTTTTAAATACATTAAAAACACTTTTTACAATTAATAAATTTTAAAATAAATTATATTTAAATAAACCTTTAGTTAATACAAAGGTAACACATATTGTATAAAACAAGTTGTTTAACAAATTTTGTTTAAACTTGTTTAAACTTCATAAAACTTGTTTAGAATTTAAAACTTTAGAAACTGGTTTTAAATACTTTACTTTGGGAACTTAAACATTTACAACTTGATTTGTTTAAAATTTAACCTGTAACTGTTCCAACCCGAAATGACTCGAGCTAACCACCAATATCGCCGAGCCAGCCTCGAGACCTTTTGCAACATTCAGCTGCTTCGAGTCAAGCATCATACTTTTCAGGTTCGACTCCGGGCATTCTCCTTCGTCTTCGTTCCCAATCGAAACCCACCAGGTACAGTGATATGCGCGTGCATGTACACGATCGCGTCAATCATCTCTGGTCACCATAGCGATACTCGGTAAGTCAACGATCATCACTTCGACGCACACAACCACTCAGATTCGTCAATCGCGATGTAAATTAAAATCGAGCATTCCAATACCATCTGCAACCAAAACCAGCTCCATAAAAACCACTCGCCACCGTAACTCCAACCTCCGATCAACTCGCCCCTGCGATCCAAGCCTTGCCATACAACGATGACCACATCCCCTCTGGTGCGATCGATTGAATCGTGCTGACGATGACGTAAATACCTCGCGATTACAACTAATAAAACGTAGTGCTTAACCCTAATTTGATTCCAGTCTCTATCAATAATGAATTTAAAAAATTATCTAGCATTTTTCTCGAATTCAACCATCGTTCCCGCACTTATTAACGCGATCCCGAAGTCCAACACTTGAATAATCACCAGAAACTCACTAAAACCCATTTTTCGTTCAGCTTATGATTACATAGTGAATATCTTCTTAAAAATATGATTCCACCTTCAAAAATCATTATTTTTGAAGATGTTTTGGATAGTATAGTTGAAAATCGATATCATGATTCTCGAATTTTTTTTATCTTTTGCTATATTCAATGTTCCCTGCTATTTTTTTCTTAATTTCCAGAAATATTTGAAATGATGCTTAGAAGTTATTTTTAAAATCTGAAACATGATTACACAAACATGTTCCAGTTAAATTCTAAGGCCTATAGAAGATTTGAGAAGGGGTATTTGATTTTTTTTACAGGTTTTGAAACCTGGAACAGGGCAGATTTTTGAATATACAGACATGCATAAGCAAACATAACTAATATATACACAGATTTTTGCACGCACACTCATTCAAACATCTAAAGGTTTAAGTGTTTTCTCACCTGATTGCAGACAGAGGACAGTAAAACCTGGTTGTTGAAGTTGAAATGAATTTAGCTTTGGTGTTGTTGATTTGTACTCAAGTTGAAACTGAACTTGACTCTGATTCACTTGAGTTTGAATTTGATCTTGAAGCTTGAAAGTTGCTGATTCTCAGGTTTGAATTCATGGCTTAAATTGTTTGTTCTAGGTTGAAAATTCAAGGTTAAGAGCTTTTCAGATTTGGATTTTCATTTTTGATTTGCTCATTTTTTTTCCTTCTGCCTTAAATCTGAAGATAATCATGATGTTGTGCTTGTTTTGATCTTCTAGTTTTCAATTGAAATTTGTTTCTTTGAATTTCTTTGAAGCCTGAGTTTATTTCACCAGGTTTCCTTCTATTTTCCAGATCTTGGCTTTGCAAGTTTGAATCAGGTTGATTCAGATTTGTTTTGACATGATCTTGCATGATTCAGTTCTAGTTTTTTTAGCTTGCTTCATGTGACCCCCCACCTCTATACCCACGCTAGCCAAGAACATTACTGTGAATGCTGTCAACTGGCACGGAGAATAAGGCTGTTGAGGAGCGACCGTCTGTATAATTGCTTTGTGCGAGTACCGATATACCGGATAAAAATATAACTTTTCATCTGAAGAGGAACTCCGACATACCGACACAAACTCAAAGTTACTACACAGTGGCTATAATATCTTCGGAAACAAATATAGAAATAAACATAACATAAATCAGTCACAGACAATTCATATCACAAAGGCGGAAATAGATATAAATATTACACATAAAAGTGTATATCAGAGTAGTGGTCAAAAGATCCACGATAATACAAAAGAATAGCAACACGTGCTATACAAAGGAATACAACTATGAGTCTATATCTCAAGTGTATACAACAAAATAAACTACTAATCTAAGTAATTTGCCAAAAGTCAGAGTAATGATACAGGATGAGAAGTCAAGCAGAAGCACCCGCAACATCTCGGTCTGACCCGAGTATTATTTAAGAAGAAAATAATAAACGGATCAGTCTAGCTATAAATATTAGATGAAGTGATATAGAATAGGAGATATGACATAAACATATAATAATCACAATGCCAAGCTGTGATAAATAAGTAATTGAAAATCAACAAGAGATTAATCAATATCACAATAATCTACTCAAGATAAAAAGGAATGTCATACTCATGATTTCATTCACCAAGCCACAATAAGTGACATATATATCAATGCCAATCGTAAAAGTCGGTGAAACATAAATTCCTGAATTCAACACACGAAATCCAGAAATCACAAGAATAGGTGAAGGATAAAATTTCCAGAAATCAACACACGAAATCCAGAAATAATAAAAAGCAAAAAGGGTATATGTGAGTCGAAATCACACAAGTGGTGTCTAGGCTAACCGAAAAGGTATGTGCGAATGGAATCGCAAAAGTGGTGTCTAGCCTAACCAAAAAGCAAAAAGGTATGTGTGAGTCGAAATCACACAAATGGTGTCTAGCCTAACCTTGCAAACAAAAAGATATGTGTGAGTCGAAATCACACAAATGGTGTCTAGGCTAACCAAAAAGCAAAAAGGTATGTGTGAGTAGAAATCACAAAAATGGTGTCTAGCCTAACCTTGCAAACAAAGAGACATCGCACATTGCTAGTCTAAACCATAAAGATGATCGTCATGATCAACGAGAAGTGTCAATTACAATAAGCTAGTAAATATATGAGCTTAGCTTCATGTCCCATAACCACTAGCTTAACTTAAATATTTACGAACAAA
Source organism: Allium cepa (assembly GCA_030765085.1). Lineage (NCBI taxonomy): Eukaryota > Viridiplantae > Streptophyta > Magnoliopsida > Asparagales > Amaryllidaceae > Allium > Allium cepa. The sequence continues at coordinate 13,429,191 of CM060942.1, forward strand.
TTGTAGATCTCCACTAGAAAATTGTCACAAGAGCTTCAATCGAACAAGTCCAAGAATTAACCGACGAAATAAACGCAAGCGTTTCATACCACTTTGATACAATATCCACTACAATATCGATCTACAATACCAGAATGCTACACATATGATACTACAATAAAATGACAACTCCACAGTGGAACAACAGAGATTTCAAAAGTTTTCAACATACTTCAACGTTCGATAAGGCCTTCAAAACTCCAACACTTCAAAGATCTCCAAGGCCAAAAGATTCCAGAATCTGACAGCTTCCAAAAGACTTCAAAATCCAAGCTAGCTCCAAAACACAGATAACCTACTTCTAGGCTGCCCGTGTAGAAATTATTGGCACCCCGAGTTTAGAAAGAGAACAATAAGCTCCGGGTCAGTCATGACACCGGTATGAATAAACAAAAACAGTTGTTTGTACAAAACAGTTTTATAAAAGAAAATCCGATATGCTTTTGGAAAATGAAACTAACATAAGACCTCCCGCCACACACAATGCAGTCGCAGAATTGGAGGAGATTTCTTCTTATGATATTCAAACATGCTTGATATGAGAAAACTCTTTTGATATTATTATTAGTGCATAGTATAGAAAAGATTTTCAAAATTATAATATTAATCTTAGCCAGCATGGGTATCATTATACTATGCCTACTATAGCTACCACCTGAGGTGGCAGTTTATACAACTTAAAACTGTACATGGCTCGTATTTGGATGATTGAATTTCCAACAATGGTCAGGCAAAGGAACTTCCTACAAACAAATGGAACGCCTTTGGAGGGACGTCCCCGAGAACCTAACTGAATCCCTACCAACACAAGGTCGGGCTACCTCTGTAACTAGGTAACCACTGACACAAGTATGTCATCTCCCAGTCGTTACCAACCTTTATTTGAGGCGCCTCTCAACCAACAACCACAAAGCAATAAATTTCCAGCAACCACAAAGTTAAGTATCTGGGCTCCATACAATGATACTACTTATAATCCAGAAGAAAATAGACATACCCTCAAGGGGCGCTACCCCCAAATAACCTTGCTGTAATGATTCCTGTTTCGACCGTAACCGGATTATGAGGTTCGACAAAGTCTCGTCCACAAAGCTACGCTTTTCACAAAAGCCATGCTTCGATCAACAAATGATCAGCAGCACTCAGCATGCCACACTACCAAATTGGGAGTATATCACTAATAACCCTCAAATACATAACCTCTAAGCTCATACGTCTTAGAGAAGGGTGTTAAGCTAAGAGAATAAATTCTCCGCCACCAACATAAATGTATTTGAAAGAAATCAGCTTTATATCTCAAAATGTAATATCAGAAATACAACCATACAAGTCTGTTTCGGGTTCGAACAGAACCAAAGGCACTTCAAAGAAGCCCTTACAATCCGGGCATCCACAATCCCGATCAGACTACACATCACATATAGAGATCTTTGTACAGGAGCAACTCAGTGAAGAGTCATTCGACAGGTTATCCTATCGTTCTCGAAGACACCTGGTCTTCACCACCGTCTTCAAATGCTATTCCTTTCGTCGTATCACTTATTCGGAATGGGTTATATGACACAAAGTCCTCTCCCGACTAAACCGAATAGTGATCGATTAATTTAAAACATGTGGATATATCATTCACAAAGATTTACTATCAAGGTTCGATGTGATTTTCGGATAACCAATGGAATCCGACTCTCTGTCGCATCGAAGTTCAAATGCCATTTTATGGGCCAAAGGGTTTTCACTTTCACACAGAAATATATTCATCACAGTATCACAGCTCAGCACAAAGCAATTCATATCACATAGCATCACAATAAAAAATATCCAATACACAGCAATCAATAATAATCAATCATCTTCAATTAAGATGAATTAATCGTGTGATTTAAATTAATTAACTTCATAATTACTTTCATTAATTATCTTTAATCAATGATTAATTATCCTTAATTGTAAATTAATTTAAATCTTAATCACCTTCATTAATTAATTATTCCTTAATTAATTATCTTAATTAATTATCTTAATTAATAAATCCTTAATTGTTGAGTAATTAAATCTTAATTACTTTTATTAATTAATTATTCGTTAATGAATTAATTATCGATTACAAATCAATTAAACTTAATTATTTATTTAATTAATCTTTAATATTAAATAATTAATTAAGTAATTATTCTAGAATAATTATATTAACAAATCATTAATTGCTTAATAAATCAAAAGATAAAATCTTTTTATCTTAATTAATTATTTGATTATCTTATAAATCATGTTTAATAAACATCCTTATAATATTAGTTGCTTTAAAAAGTTAAGATAGTTTAAATAACATTTTATCTTAATTATCCTTTTTAATTACCTTATTTATTTAATACAAATAACTTTATAAAAAAATGTATCAAAATTAAATAAATTAAAATTTAATTACTTCGAAAATATCTTACTTACATCCGTAATTAATTAAAACTTTAATCAAAATCATCATTTGAAAACATGGTTTAAAAAGGTTTAAAAGTTCGAATTTATTTTAAAGTAAAACTGTTTTACATGACTGACCCGAGGACACTTCGGATCTCACCTGAGAACATTTCGCATTCGCTTCGAGTTATATCAAAAATATACCCGTGTGCCTAAATTTTTCAAACTTAAAATTTTTCTAAGTGTTTACACTGTGCATACAAAAATTTACTCGAGTCCAACATCGAGTTATCACGCAATCCTCCCGAAGCTTACTTCGAGTCCAAAGCTTCCCTTCCCATACCATTATCCCCTGACCCAAAACTGGCACCATGCACATGCACAGTGCAACGACGACGCTCCGGCGACCCTCACCACCTCCAGTAAGACAGCGATCGACACAACAAGCGATCTCGATCATCACTTCATCACAACCTAGCCCAGAACAAATTCGAGCTTTCCTGTCGAACCTGGAAAACCAAACATCACCAGAAACTCCACCCGAACTACCATTGTCGACCTCCAGATCACCCTGAAACTTCGGCTACACCTTGCTAGCTCTCCCCACTAGAATTTCTCAAAACCCCGTAGGACTCAATCCATCAAAGATGTGGCGGTGGCAATCATTCCGACCTCAACCCATTTTAGGGCTTAGACCCTTCACCGATCCAATTTCGACGCCACAGTGATTGAAAAAATCATTTGTCATTTTTCCTAGACTTGACAACTCCCCAACCACCTTCAGGGAAATATCCCAACCATCCCAAATGCCTCGATCACCAATAAAGCCCCAAAACCCATTTCATGTTCATCGTTGAAATACTCACTCTACACATAATTTAAAATCTTAATTTTAATTTTAATAATCAATGTTTTCAAAAACGATTTAGGTTATATAATCAAATCGAATAATCAAAGAAATCAAATTTTAACTATGAGTTGGGTTTACAGTACTTTCTTGTTCCAGACCCCATGCTCTTGATGTTAGTTTTTAAAAGTATTTTTAAAATTCAGTTTTATGAATTTGAACACTTTTTATTTTAACACTTCAATCTAACAAAAACTAGAACTGGAGATTTTAGGGTTTTGATAGGTTTTTGAAAACCTGGAACTAATGACAGCGATTAATAAACCTGTACATGAACATGCACATGCAAAATATGCACATATTCACAGATTTGTGCATGCAAACCAATGTTCAAACTTGCTTAAATCATAAATTTAAACAACATATCAGATATCAAGGCTTCAAAAGGTTTACTCACTTGTGAATTTGGAAAAGCAGAGAAGAAGTTGATGTTGTCAAACTTGAAGACTGGGAAAAAAAGATTTTTGATTGCTGAATTGTTGATCTGGGCTTGATCTTGTTGTTTGATGATGAAACTTGATTGTTGAATGGTGCTTTGCTGTATTGTTTACAGACTTGGTTGTTTGCCTTTGATCTTTTGTTGCTGATTCAAAGATTGAAGAAGCCTTTTGTTTAAATTTGTTTTGAAATATTTTTCAGTTCGTTTTTGATCTGTTTTAAACTTTGCTTGATGATCTAGTTTGAGAAAGTTCCACAGGATTTTTTTTCTTAAGTTTTGGAAAGTGAAGATAAAAGAAAATGAGAGAAGAAAGAATTAGAAATGTATATTTGCCTTGATTTCTTTAATTTGAAAATGAAAAGAAATATAAAATTTTGACACTTGTCTTGATTCATTAACACATGTAAACCTATTCACTTATGACTCTAACACTTGTTAACATTTGTGTTAAAATTTAACACTTCTATTACTTATGCATAAATATTTTAAATAATTTTTCTATATTATTCTTTTCTTATTTATATTTATACGACTTTTAAAAGAAGATGTTTTTAATACTAATTTATACATAAATAAAATTATACAGATATATTAATATTTTGAATCCAAATAGTTTACTTAAGATATTTATTTAAATTTAAATTCAAATACAAGTTCAAATTCAAATTCAAATTCAAATTCAAATTCAAATTTAAAATTAAATTCAAATTCAAATTCAAATTTGAAACCCATTCTATATATATATAGAGAGAAACAAACTCAATATTCACTTTTTTGAAATTTTAAAATTAATTCAAATTAACTCAAATTAAATTTCAAAAATTCAAATAAATTACTAATTTTAAATTGATAAAAATTTAGGGATGTTACAGATTCCCCCCTTAAGAAAATTTCATTCTCGAAATTTAAAAGGGAGAGAAAGACAAACAAAGAATATATGAAGATATAAAAGATAAAGAAATGGCTTACCAATCAAGCTGGAATATCCACTCTGCAATTGGGATATGACTTCTGCATGCTATCCTCTATTTACCAAGTGCAGTCCTTTGGATCACCACTCCAATGCTGTGACGATACGAATTTTCACGTTTGAAAATCGGCACTCGTACTTCACTTGCACTCAAATGTCGCAGATTCAAATATTCGAATCTGATTCGTGTCGCTGCTTATAAGACATTAAGTACAACAACACAGCGGAAGAAAATGAACAATATCATTGATATACAACAGTTTGATACAATATGATACAAATGGATATCAATAAAAAATCAGAGATATAAGACAACAACGGAAAATAACATAAGTAGATCGTCTAGACTTTGCAACCATCGATAGCGGAAAGATAATTCCGATATGATTTCAAGTGAGAAAGAGAGAATCCAATATCTAGCAACTCCATTGCCAAAGCTCCAAAGCTAGAAAGACTCCTAACCAGAAAGTGAGAATCGCCATCCACGCTGAAGTGAATCAACTTGATCCAAATGCGATTGCCAATTTCCAGAGATCGAATGCTATCGAATCTACACCTACCATTTGACTGTCTAAAAAACCCAACTCTAGACTGCTCGCGTGGAAAATTGTGGCCACCTAAAGTTTAGAAAGGGAACAATAAACTCCAGGTCAGTCATGGGATTGGTATGAGCAAACAAAAATAGTTTATCATTAAAACAAACAACAAAAGAATTTAAAATTGAAATCCGCAATGCTTTTTGGAAAATGAAACTACTATAAGTCCTCCCGCCAAACACACCATGCAAACGTAGAATTGGAGGAGATTTCTCCTTATGATAGACAAAAATGCTTGATACGCGAAAATCATTTTGATATTATTATTAGTGCACAGTGGAAAACATTTGCAAGTATAATATTAATCTTAGCCAGCATAGACATTTTGAACTATGCCTACTGTAGCTGCCATCTAAACAGTGGGGTGCCACCATAAATAAATGGCAAGTTATACAACTAAAACCATACAAGTCGCGTATTGGAGATTGGATTTCCAACAAATGGTCAGGCTAAGGAACTTCCTATTGCCACATGGGTACGACTCTAGAGGGACGCCCCGAGAACCTACTCGATCTCTACCAACACAAGGCCGGTATACCCCCTTTCCAGGAGTAACACCTAAAGACATGCCATCCTCGGTTGTTTACAACCTTTATCCGAGGATCCTCAATGCCAACAACCACAAAGTAATGTATTTGCAGTAACCACATAGGTTAAATATCTGGGCTCCATACCATGATACCACCCTTTTCCAGAAGGAATGGACATACCCCAAGGGTGAGACCCCTGCAACCTTTCCGCATCTTTCCTGTTTCGACCATTTCCAGGGAGTAAGGTCCTGTTGTAGTCTCGTCCACAAAGCTACACTTTTTCACAAAGCCTTGCTTTGATCAACAAATGACCAGCAGCACTTTGTATGCCACATTACCAAATTGGGTATGTATCACTAGCAACAATCAACTACATAACATTTGAGCTCGTAGGTCTCAGAGAAAAGTGTTAAGCTAAGAGAATAAATCTAAGCCACCAAATAGAAATGTATTTGATAGGAACCAGTTTTACATCTCAAAGTGTAACGTCAGACACACATCCATACAAGTCTGTTCAGGGTTCGAACAGAACCGAAGACACTTCCAAAGAAGCCCTTGCGATTCGGATAATCCCTAATCACGTCTAGACTCCTCATCACAAAGGGTGATCAAATCTCTATATCGGGGGTCATTCGGTGCAGAGACATTGGACGGGTTATCCTTTCATTTTCAAAAATATCCGGTCTTCACCACCGGTCTTCAAATGCTATCCATAACGTCGTATCATTATTCAGAATGGGTTATATAACACAAAGGTCCTCTCCCGGCTAAACCGAATAATGAGCGCAATATTTAAAAACATATGGATATTGGGATCTCAGTTAAGTCACAACTTACTACTTAAAACAAATGGTTTAAACAAATGACCATTTTAAATATTTTTAAACAAAAAGATTCAGTTCACATAGTTCACCAATCTCTCACAAAGATTCATTTATAGTTTTCAAACCCATTTCAATCCCAAATCTTTTATACAAAAGATACCTTTTTAAAATCCTTTTCAATTTCAAATTCAAAGTTCAACAATCTTCTACAAAGATTATATTATAGCTTTTAAAACAATTCACAATTCAAATCTTTTATACAAAAGGTACACCTTTAAGATCCTCTTATTTTGGAAACAAAGTTCATTAATCTTTAACTCAGATTCATTAATAGCTTTCAAAACAATTTGGAAATGTTTCCTTTATATGAAAGCTATTATTATTTGAAAACAAATAGTTTTTGTTTTGGAAAAATCCGATTATATTTGCACAAGCTAAAGCCCTTCAAGTCTAAATTTTTTTTGGGTTAAATTCAAATTCCCAAAATGCTACTTTTAAAATGGTTTAAAACCCATATAAGCACATGTATAACTTGTATAACATTTTTAAACCATAATTTCCAAATATAGAATTCAATTTCAATTCTTGAATTCAAACTTAAATCAAATTATTTAAATTTCAAAATTTCATCAAGTTATTCAAAATAACTTTTATCTTCAAAACTGTTTTTCAAAAGCTTTTCATATTTTAACCCAATTCCAATTTCAAAACCATTTAAATTCAAAAATCAACTTTAAAACCATTGCAAAAATCTATGACTTAACCAATTTCCTCATGCAATCCATATTTGTGTGTGTATAGTGTAGTCCAGAGGTTTTACACAATAATGCCACAGAATCAATCATCACTGTCCAAACACAGCAATATCGATAAGCGGTATAATCCTATAACTCTTACCTTCATTCATAGATTCACACATAAATGTATCGCAGATAAAATAAATAAATAAATAAATTATACATAGCTCAATTCACAAAACAGAATATTGCAGTCGAGAGATAACAATCAATTCAAGGCATTTCATATAATGCAAACATTCATAGGCAATCCAAACATTCAAATATTCATTTATAAAATAGGATTAATTAATTTTTTAATCTAAATTTATTCAATTTAATTTCAATTAAATTAATTACTCATGAGTTAATTATCAAATCTTAATTAATGAAATTAATCAATCTTAATTATTTATCTTAATTAATTACCTTTACTTAAATAATTATTCCTTAATTAATCATATTAAATTAATCATCCTCTATTAATTACTTTAATTAATAACTTTTAATTATTATGTAACTAACCTTTAATTACTTTCATTAAGAAATTATCTTTAATTAATAAATTAATCTTAATTTATCATATTAATCAATTAACTCTTTAATTAATTATCTGTTAATTAATTATCCTAATTAATTAACCTTAAATATATCACACAAATAAATTAATCACCTCAATTAATTATCCTTTAGCTAATCACATGAATCAATTAACTTTTAATTGCTGACTAAATAATTAAATCTTTGATTACCCAGGGCTTAAATTTACTTATGATAAACTACTTATCTTAATCACATACTTAAACACATTATCAATTTTTTATTTGAAATGCTTAAAAATATTTTGAATAACCATCCTAATAGAGTTAAAAAAAATTTAGACATATCCTTAATTTTAAGATCAATTCTCTGAAAACTTATTATAAAAACTTGTTTAAATAAATTTACTTTTGAGAAAAATTAGTTCATAATCTTTTGAAAACTAATTAAATTTAAAACTTATTTAACCTTAATAAATTTAAAATAATTTGTACAGAACCTTTACTAATCTCAAAACTTAATCAGGACAATTATTGTTTAAAACAATGGGTTAACAAAAATCAAATTTTGATTTGTTTTAAATTTTCAAAACTGCCATTACAATCACTCGAGTGAACCCCGAGAGAACCCCGACCCAGACCCGAGCTCAACTTCCGGTTCCCCTTTCTTTTCACTTGCTTCGAGTCATCTCGCGATTACCTTCGGGTTCGAACCTAAGGAAACTCCTTCTTCAAACCGATCTTCAAAACATATACACTATGATACATATATACGTGCACAAACTATCGGAGTGACTCCAATCATCGCAAAGACCCTCGACAAGTCACTGATGACCTCCTCATCTACCTCGACCAACCAACACCCTCAAGTTCACCATGATTCGAAATCGAGTTGAACAGCGATCATCAACCATGATTCGTTCGATCGGAAATTCAACCCCTCGCCGACGATTCCAGCCATCATCAACCATGCCTCCTCAACCAGAACATCTCCACTCGACGATTCTTCTATCCCCCCGGTCTTAATCTCTCCGATCAACCTCTGTCTCTATACAAGCACGACGAACGACCTCGACTAAATTTAGGTTCTAAGCCCTACCTCACCGACGCCTGATTGCCATAGCCATTGATAAATTCCATTTCCATTTTTTCTAATGATCTTCCTCATGCCTACTCCCTCCAGGAACGACCACGTCTCACCCATCGTTGTCGATCAATGGCAATTGACAATAATCCCAAAATCGAACAATTACGATTATCTCAACCACTACATATCTAAAACTCATGATCTTTACATCAAAATTCATCATTCTGCTCAACTTTTCAAAATATGTAATAAAGATTTAAAATTATCTTGATCTTTTTTAACTCATGTTTTTATTTTCACTGTGATTTATAAATATTGAGATATATACCCAACCATTTTACTTGAAATCATTTCCATAAATGATATCTCGTTGTTTCAAATGTTTTCTCTTTAGAAATCAAAGTTTGATATAGTTTTGATTGAGAGATATAAATTTTTTCTTGTTGTTTTTGAATTGATACATTCACATACACGATTACACAGATCTTTCAGGTTGAGATCTTTACTTTGTTTCTAGGTTTGCTTATTTGATCTAGATCTTGTTTCTAGGTTGATCTGAACTTGTATTTGTTTTGGTTACTTAGATTAAATTTCCTTTGAATCTGAATACTTGATGGTTTCCAGTGGTTTACGGGTTGATTTTTAGGCTTCAGATTCCTTTTCTTTTTGATCTATTCTTTTAGTTTTGAAAGATAGAGGAGATGATTTTCAAATGAAAATGTAATAGCCTGGTTCACATTTCAAATCCATAATGTTTTATTTAATTCAAATTAAAAGATAAATGCCACTTGTTCTTCTTTGTTTACATTTGTTAATGCATGAATTAAAAATTCTACAAATGTCATTTTGTGACAAAATTATGTTTAGACCTTTACTTTATTTTGTTTATAAATTATTTCTAAGTCCTTTTTCTTAATTATTTTGGAATTTGTGTTTTTATGTTTTGTACATTAATTCATGAGTTATATTTTCATGTGTTTACATTTGCATATAAACAAATCTTATTTAAATTTTGAACTCAAGTTAATAACCCATTAAATAAATAAATATCTATCTTAATGTTTCGAAAATGATTAAATCAGAAAACATTTGTAAATATTATGCTGAATTTAAACCATACTTTCCTATTTATTCTTATTTAAATTTTAAAATTTATAGTTTCGATGAATGAATGTTCATATTTGTACTTATATAAAGAAAAATGATTTGGAAACCAATTATACAAATAAATAGTTTTATACACATATGTACTTTATTTTTTTTCAAAATACAGAGTTAACAAATCCAATATATTATTCAAAACATTTATTTTTAAATTTCAAATTAAAAAATTAACATACAATCAATTTGTGTTTATAAATGAATAAACAAAACAATTTCTTTTTATAAATACATATGTTATTTCAATCATAATTTATTATTTTCCTAATCTTTATTTTCAACATATATTTTTATTGCCACATTTTCAAATCAATCCATAATTGAGTTTATAATCAGTATATTATTCAGAATACTTATTTTTGAATTTCCAATTACAAATTCTATTTAATAATCATATTTATATACATTTATATTTATAAACAAATAAATATCTATTTAAATTTGGAAAATACCAAATTAGTTCACAATTTAATTTCAAAAATTAAATTAATTTCCAATTAAATTTGATTTAAAACAGAAATGTTGTAGATTCCTCCTCTTAAGAAAATTTCGTCCCCGAAATTTGCCAGGGAGACAACATAGGATGGATATAAAAAGAAATATCTTTCCAGATCAAAATGATTATTTATTCTGCATTTGGCTTACCAAATCAGAATATCAACAATAAATTCAAGAACAACTTGTTCAATACTTCACAAGATACTCGGGTCACCAGATCTACGCAGATATACAGGGCATCGGTTTGTTCGAAGGAATAACTAACCACTCGTAGAATCTATCGAGACCCAAACAATAGATAAATGGATTTAATCTTCCATAATTATCAAACAGTATGTATGGATTCAAAACTCAAGTCAGAATACACCAAAGTATATATATAACTTGTCCCTTTTCGGACTTTGATCCTCACAAGAAATTACAATAGAATCCCAAATTTGGTTTTCATCAAAATCGTTTTGACACAAACTAATTTAACTACATATTTAATTTACCAAATTATTCCAATAAAATTTCAATTTCGTTAAAGTTAAAAACGAAAAGCTGATAGAAATTTGATGAAGAGAATACGAGATAGAAACTTAACTTCGACGATTTGTAGGGCCACCATCATACCAAAGCTTCTTCCTCGAGCTGCTACGAAGCCATAAAAGAATTGAAATCGGATGACGAACCAAGGAAGATTGAAGAAAAAAGTGGTTTCCGTTGGTGCAGGGTATTGACCATAGTGGTATTTCCCTATCCCCTATCTCGTCCTCTTCTTGCACTCATACTCACTATTAGTGGATAGTAAGAGAATTTATTGAGGCATACAGACGGATATCTTAGAGATATACTCATTCTATGGAATACTTCACCTTATCTCTAATGAGTTACCTAATGCGTTATACTCCTTAGCTAAAGTTTCAACCTTCAGCTCTTGTACCAAATGTGACGATCTGATTTTTCGCGTTTGAAAATCAACACCCGTACTTCACTTGTACTCGAATGTCGCAGATTCAAACATTCGAATCGGATTCGTGCCGGAGCTTATAACACATTAAGTACAAAAACACAACAGAAGAAAATGAACAATATCATTGATATACAACAGTTTGATACAATATGATACAAATGGATATCAAAAAAAATCAGAGATACAAGACAACAGCGGAAAATAACACAAGTAGATAGTCTAGACTTTGCAACCATCGATAGCGGAAAGATAACTCTAATATGATTTCAAGTGAGAAAGCGAGAATCCAATATCTAGCAGCTCCATTGCCAAAGCTCCAAAGCTAGAAAGACTCCAAACTAGTAAGTGAGAATCGCCATCCGTGCTGAAGTGAATCTACTTGATCCAAATGTGATTGCCAATATCCAGAGATCGAATGCTATCGAATCTACACCTACTATTCGACTATCTGAAAATCCCAACTCTAGACTGCCCGTGTCGAAAATTGTGGACACCCAGAGTTTAGGAAGGGAACAATAAACTCCAGGTCAGTCATAGGATTGGTATGAGCAAACAAAAATAGTTTATCTTTAATACAAACAACAAAAGAATTTAAAATTGAAATCTGCAATGATTTTTGGAAAATGAAACTACCATAAGGCCTCCCACGGCACACACCATGCAAGTGCGAAATTGGAGGAGATTTATCCTTATGATAGTCAAAAATGCTTGATACATGAAAATCATTTTTGATATTATTATTAATGCATAGTGGAAAACATTTTCATGTATAATATTAATCTTATCCAGCATAGACATTTCAAATTATGCCTTCTATAGCTGCCATCTAAACAGTGGGGAGCCACCATAAGTAAATGGCAGGTTATACAACTAAAACCGTACAACGCGCTTATTGGACATTGGTTTTCCAACAAATGGTCAGGCTAAGGAACTTCCTATTGCCACGTGGGTACGCATCTCAAGGGATGCCTCGAGAACCTACCCGGATCTCTGCCAACATAAGGTCGCTTTACCCCTTCCTGGGAGTAACACCTAAAGATATTCCATCCTCAGTCGTTTGCGACCTTTATCCGAGGATCCTCAAAACCAATAACCACAAAGCAATGTATTTGCAGTAACCACATAGGTTAAATATCTGGGCTCTATACCATGATACCACCCTTTTCCAGAAGAAATGGACATACCCTAGGGGCGCGACCCCTACAACCTTGTCGCATCTTTCCTATTTCACGCATTTCCGGGGAGTGAGGTCCTGATACAGTCTCGTCCACAAAGCTACACTTTTTTACAAAGCCTTGCTTTGATCAACAAATGATAAGCAGCACTTCGTATGCCACATTTCCAAATTGGGTATGTATCACTAGTAACAATCAACTACGTAACCTCTGAGCTCATATGTCTCAGAGAAGGGTGTTAAGCTAAGAGAATAAATCTCCGCCACCAAACAGAAATGTATTTGACAGAAACCAGTTTTACATCTCAAAGTGTAACGTCAGACACATATCTATACAAGTTTGTTCCGGGTTCAAATAGAACCGAAGGCACTTCCAAAGAAGCCCTTGCAATCCGGATAATCCCTAATCACGTCCAAACTCCCCATCACAGAGGGTGATCAAATCTCTATAACGGGGGCCATTCGGTGCAGAGACATTCGACGGGTTATCCTTTCGTTTTCAAAAATATCCGGTCTTCACCACCGGTCTTCAAATGTTATCCATAACGTCGTATCATTATTCGAAATGGATTATATGACGTAAAGGTCCTCTCCCGGCTAAACCGAATAATGAGCGCAATATTTAAAAACATATGGATATTGGGATGTCAGTTAAGTCACAACTTACTACCCAAAACAAATGGTTTAAATAAATTACCGTTTTATATCTTTTTAAACAAAAAGATTCACTTCACACAGTTCACCAATCTCTCACAAAGATTCATTCACAGTTTTCAAACCCATTTCAATCCCAAATCTTTTATACAAAAGGTACCTTTTTAAAATCCGTTTCAATTTCAAATTCAAAGTTCAACAATCTTCCACAAAGATTCAATTATAGATTTTAAAACAATTCACAATTCATATTTTTTTACAAAAGATACACCTTTAAGATCCTCTTCTTTTGGAAACAAAAGTTCAGTAATCTTTAACCCAGATTCAAACTTGAAATCTTTTCAACACAATTTGGAAATCTTTCCTTTATAAAGCTATTATTGTTTGAAAACAAATAGTTTTTTGTTTCGAAAAAATCTGATCATATTTGCACAAGTTAAAGCCCTTCAAGTCTAAATATTTTTTGGGTTAAACACAAATTCCCAAAGCACTACTTTTAAAATGGTTTAAAAACCATATAAACACATTTATAATTTGTATAACATTTTTAAACCAAAATTTCCAAATATAGAATTCTATTTCAATTCTTGAATTCAAACTCAAATCAAATTATTAAAATTTCAAAACTTTATTAAGTTGTTCAAAGTAACTTTTGTCTTCAAAACTCTTTTCAAAAGCTTTTCATATTTTAACCCAATTCCATTTTCAAACCCATTTGAATTCAAAACTCAACTTTAAAACCATTACAAAAATCTATGACTTAACCAATTTCCTCGTGCAATCCATATTTGTGTGTGTATAGTGTAGTCAAGGGGTTTTACACAATAATGCCAAAACATCAATCATCACAGTCCAAACACAGCAATATCGATAAGCGACTGTAACATCCCGCCTTTTCGTACGCTTTAAATCGACGATAAACCACGCACGTCAGACTTAAAGCATACAAAAGGGCGGAATGTTATGGGGTAAATAAGAAAAGCTGAGAAGAAAAATAAGACAAAACAGAATCTTGCAGCGGAATGATAAAATATAATAATCAATATACAGTTCATAAACTGTTTTACAAAACATTTGATTTTCTTTATACAATAAATAATCAGAGTTCACATACCAAAGGGTAATAACAATGCAGCAGAACATTTTGAATGTGGCGGAATACTCTAATAAATAATAATAATAATAATAATAATAATGAAATCTTCGTCTTTGTCCTCCAGAAATAAAGTCTTCGATTCCTGAAACGCTCGGACTGACCCGAGCGAATTGAAAAGACAAAACACTCGAGTCAGAACTAAAAGATCTTATGTAAGTTAAATCAGCAGGAATAAATATGAGTGCAGTATCTTAAGAGATGCTCGGGATTCACATCTCCTAAGGATCCGTTAAACTATTTACTATGTAGTAATATTTCGCTATTATAATAATGTCTAGTAGTAAAATAAACTTACTTTAAAATAGCGTTATGGAGTTACCCATATAGCCCTTAACACGTAATAGTGCCAATAGTCTATACAGTGCCTGCATACCTCCTGATCGGGAGACTACGAGAAGACACTCCATATGTACGACACAATTAAAAACTCGTAGTAAAGGCTCGGTATGGTAGGTGACAATGCACAACTAGGCAATGCCAGGGTAGATATACCAATTACGCACATGGGTTGGTTGTAACGCGTAGCGTGCAGCTACCGCCCACCTCGAGCCACATCCCCAAATCAAAAATCAAAAGTAGCCACCGAATAAATCCAAAAGTCAGAGTATAATGTCGAAGGGATGTGTCCAATAAGAGGGGCTACCTCCTTGGCCCGAGACTGCTCCTTTTTTAGCCACCTTATGCGAACTCACGGGAGTCGGGTCCACGTATTTACCTTAAAGGAAATGCCGCCGCCATCCTATTTCATTCTGGAAGCTCCACCGCGTGCACGGTTGTTGAAGTGGTTTACGGAGTTGGCAGAGAGTATGACAACTTCCAATCCCGGTCTCTTCAACAGCCAACCGTTATTATAACACCGCGGTCTTTTCAAAATAGTTTATACTTTAAAACCAGAATAAAATATCCATTTCAAAACCATATAAATACGATATCATTTCTATTTTAAAATCCAAATTAATTTGATATCGTTCTATTTCAAATATCCTTTTAAAAAACATGGCACTTTCAGATCTATATATCTTGAAAGTTATAGCTTTGAAACATAACTTATAATACTTAAATGGTTTAAATATTAAATTACTTTATATAATAAAATAGCTTCTTTAATTTTTCAAATAAATTCCAAATATCGATTTGAACCTCCCAATAAACCATTTCAATTCATATATTTCAAAGCTTTAGATATTCCACCATTTCAAAACTAATTCTTTGCTAATTCCATTTTTATCAAATTCAAAAACTATTTTTAGATTTGAAACGTTCACTTAATAAATCAAATATCATTTAAGCAAACCTTTAATTTCAAGTAACTGGATACTCTTTAAATTTTGGTTAACTTGATAACAACTTGACATTTATTTAAATCACTCTACACCAAAATAAGTTATAAGAATCATATCATGTAAAATATCAATTTTATTTAAATTTCATATCAAAATTTATTCAAGTATAATTCTTAAATAATTCAATTCAAACCAATTTCATATTTATCTTCCAACTTAATTTTTAGTTAAGTCATTAAAACTCTATATATACACAATATCTTAAACAGGTACTTAACCATATAATATAAAACAATCAAACCCCATTATTCAACTTATTTTTATTGAAAAAATTTATGCATAGCTTAAATTCGAGCATTCAACTTTATATAAAATATTAATTATAAAATCTCAAAAATCAATATTCATTAAACCATACTATAAAAAATAATCAAACTTTATTATTGGGCTTATTTTATATTTCAAATCATATTTATATATAGCTAGAATCAATAATAAATTTGACGTTATATAACATCAAAAATCAAAATTTATATAACTCGTATATTTCTTTACAAAACCATAGAAATCATTTCACAATATTTTTTTATATTTATAGACCGTGGTGTCTGTACATAATTTTCTACCCTATGGTCAAGTGATACGGATATTTATCATTTCAGTTCGCAATTTAAAAATAAAAATTACGGTTATTTATCATTTCAAACCGCAATCCCGAATGAGATGAAAATGCATAATAACTTGCAGTTTAGAACAATATAAAATACAACATCCATTTATCCAGTATCAACCATCAACCATTTATCGCAATCATCATCAAATTTAAAAAGTAGCATCAATATAGAATGGATAATAAACAGTAGATATTAAATAGCAGTTTATATTCAATAATAAATTAAATAACTGTTTAACTGGCAGTTTATATGCATTGAATAATTAATTAACAATTTAACTTGCAGTTTAAATGCAATGGATAAATTAAATAGCAATTTAATCTAAATAAATGAAATTAACGGAGATGATGATTAAAAATATGCCAAACAACCATAAATAAATTTTAAATCACATCATATATCAATTTAACAAACATAGGAATTTTAGAAGTTGTGAGTGGGTTAAAACACTTACCTTTGATTTTAGCCCATAAAAATCCAAATAAAAGCGCAAAATTCAACAATCGCCAAATTCAACTAAATCAATTTCATGTTGTCCGGAATATAAATTTGAATCCAACAGAAGAAATCACGCGTGAATCAAAGTTTATATGCAAAAGATATTCAAGCTACAAGAAATATTATTAAAATAAAAATTAGTACGCGTTAAAAATATATATAAATAAACAAATTTTAATACTTACGTTTTCTCAAGATGAGGCTTCAACAAAAGATTGAAGAACAACTAAGATGAGGACGGGAAGTGTACGAAAAATGAAAAAAAATCATTTTTATAAAAGAATGCTTTTGGATTTGCAAGAATAAGTGCTTTTGAATATGAGGTGTTAGGAGAAACAGAATGTAAAAGAAGAAATAAGATGTAGGTTATTTATAATTAGGAAATGAATGTGGAGGGACAAAAATAAATGTCACGTTTTATTATTAAAGCTTCAGGCATTAATAATAGATTAGGAAATGTACGTAGGAATGGAAAAGTTTGCAAATGAAAGTAGAATTTTGTATGCATTTAGGTTTTTATCTACGCATAATAAAATATTTATACTTACCTTAAAAATGAAAACGTTCAATTTTGTTTTATCAAAGTGATCTTTTATTTCCATTACAATAGTCTTTTTGTTTAACACAAAACATGTGTTTCTTTTATTAAATCTATTAATTGCAATCAACGTTTCCTTTCCTTTTAATTGAAACATTTGAATTACATTAATTGCAGTTACTTACAAAGTTAAATTTTGAAATAGACAACTAAAATGGATAAAAAAGAACAATTGTTTATTTAAACACGTTTATAAATTTATTGTTTATACACAAGAGTAATAAATAGATTATTTTCCTATTCTTGTAATCAATCTGTAAGCTAAAACACAGTTCAAATAAACATATATTTCTTTCTTTAAAATCAATCTTTCTATTCTTTATTTTAATGAAATTAAACCTACATTCACAGATGAAACATTCCTTTTATTTGATGTAAATGTTTTTTTTTTCATTGGATCAAAACTTTCCTTATATTTTCACAAAACATAAGCTGCTTTTAATTGCACCTATTACAATTAGTATTCTCTCTCCTATTAATTGAAAATTTTCAATTACATTAGTTTCAGTTAATTAAGTTTCAAAACGGGCTAAATGAATGTAATGAGAAGTAGAACAATTACTTCCTATCAATTTAATATTTTAATATTAAATTAATTAATCACCGTTTTATTCAATATTTATAAACTAACCAATTCATCCTTTTTAATCACTTGGACTTTCACCATGATTTAATACAAGTTTATATGACAATTCAATGTTGGTTATAACACTTATTATATTGTTCAATTTGCCTATAATCAAATCCATATTCTTAACCCATCTAGTTATTCATCTGATTTCACTTTACGATATAATTATCATGGTTTATACCATAATGCATTAATATCCTTATTTTATCTTAATTTCAAATAATGCAGTAATTAATTTCATTCACAATAAATTCAATTAATTAAAATTTATTTCAATAAATTAACTAGATTTAACTCCAAATCCTTTTTATCTAATGAATTATTGTTCAATAAACAAAGATAACATTTGTTTTACCCTTTAAGCATTAGTATGTTCAAATTTTCATCTTTCCTTTGTATTGAATTCCCTATTTCCATGTTATTGTTTTCTACCAATATACATGCTAATTGCGATTAACATTCTAAATTAATTCATTTACTTGGGTTCATACTTTCCATTATATCGATTATTACACTATGCATAAATTTACAATACTATTTATTTCATTATTACATTCACCCTTTCCGTTACAATTCTTAAATACTTCTGCTTTTATTAAATTACCGTTAACTATATTATTATTATTCCATTAGCTAATTAAGTAATTACTGTAACGACCCGTTATTTTAGACTATTCGCATCCGCACACGTCGGACTTGAATAATTCAAAATACTGAATTGTTAATTTAAATTTGGCAAAACTCAGATATACAGTAAACAAATAATCACAGAATCACAGACACAGAGTAATAATATGCAGCGGAAGTAAAATGAATAGTAGTTCATGAAGCTACTATGTAAATATATAAGATACATCAGAGTTTACAATAGAAGAGCAATACGATACAACAAGTACAAATCAGAATACATCACTGGAATCATCGAATACTGAAAGCAGAATAGATGGCTGGATCTTCAAGCAAAGCTCCAACTCCAAAGGCGAGCCTCAAAAGCTGAACCACTCAGTCTGACCCGAGCGTAAAGCAAAACACAAAACACTCGAGTCAGGATTAATATTCTCATATCAAGAAATCCAACTCAAGTGAAATAGCAATCGAAATACAAGTAACTCAAAGGATGTTGGAATCACCATCCTCTAAGGATCCGTTAAACTATCTACTATGTAGTAGTATACGCTAAATAGATAATGTCAATCAGTAATATAAAATATCAAAATAGTGTTAAGGCGTTACCATTATCCCCCTTAACACATTTTATAAATGTCATAGTCTATACAGCACTGTAAACTCCACCGTAAACTAGTGGGATATCAGGGAGTACTCCATAGGTAAAACACAAAACAAATTCGTAGTGGTCGCGTATATAGGGATACAAGTATGACAAGGCACATGAGGCAATACCCAAGGTAGTGAAACTACCGTTTGCCTGATCCGGACTGGTGAGAACGCATCGCCGCAGCGATCGCAACACCGCGAAACAACACTCCTGAAATTCCGAGGGTGCACCAATCAATCACAAGTAATGAGTAGTAGTTACGAAGAAGTGTGTCCGCTCGAGGTGGCTAACCTCATTTGGCCCGGCACGGCTCCTAATTTTAGTCATTTCCAATTTGACACAAGTGTCAAGGCTATCCATTATCGTTCTCTTTCGTCAGTCATCACGTACATCATTCCAACCACTTCATTCTGCATCATCACTCCGCGTATAGTTATTAAAGTGGTTTTCGGTTTAGATAGAGAGTATATCCATAACCGATTCCGGTCTCTTTAATAACTTTCGTAATTATTACACCAATTGGTCGTTTAATAAATTTCAAAACCAAATCAATTTCAATTTCAATTTCAATTCGTAAATCAATATTTCGTTTGTGTTTCTAAATCAATTTCCAAAGTTTACGTTTTAAAACTTCCAAATTACCATTTCAAAATCTTATAATTCGATTTCAACTTTTATTTAAACAATTCAATTATTGATTCAAATTCATATATGAATTTTATTTCGAAATCATTTAAATAAATTAATTTAACACTCAAATCAGTTTCAAATTCATTTATCGATTTCATTCAATATTCGTTAAGTTACTTTATCATTCAAAACAATTTTACTTAATTCCCAATTCATTAAAACAATTACTTGCGTTCATCTTCATTATATCAAAACTTCAAATTTAACTAAATTAGATTCGTCAAATCAAATTTCCAAAATTACAAGTCTTACATTAATTTCAATAAATCACATTTTATTTCTTGTTAAAGAAATTAAATTTCATTTATTTACTTACTCGGTTACACATTTCAAACTCAATCAATCAAGAACTAAATTTCATATATTCAAAAAGTTCAATTTCACTTATCATCTTACTTAAATTTTCCAAAACTTAACTAATAAAGAAACAAAATTTCATTTACTAACGAAGTTCAAATTCACTTATTCAAAAGTTCAATTTCTCTTATCAAGAATTCAAATTTTATTCAATTATCAAATAATTCGATCTTATTCAATTATTAAATAATTTCAACTTAATTCAAACTTAATTATTAAATCATTTCAAACTTAATTCAATGAATAATTCCAAATTTAATTGTTAAATAATTTAATTCAAAACAACGTTCTTTCATTAGTTATTACATTAATATTTTGTTTCAGATTTCAATATTTACAATTTCCTTTCATCAAAATTTACGTTCAATTTTATTTCAAAACATTATTATTCAAATAGAATTTTTTATTTTATTTCAAATCATTGACCAATCGGGTTTATTTAATTCTCTATCCTAAGTCAAGTTCATTTTTGGGTATTTATCATTTCAACCCGATTCCCATTCCAATTCAAGATCAAGTATAATAAAGGGAACTTGCAATGATAACTTGGATGGCGTCAAAATAAATAAACAAGCAACAACAACAATCGATAACAATCCAATAGTCAATTCAAATAATCCCGAAATAATCGTATTAATTCGCATTGTTATTTGTGCGAATTAATATAATTATCTCTAGAATCTACACTATCATTTCATGTAGATTAAAGATTATTACATTTCGGTTTTTCCACTTGTCGTTCAATTTCAATTTCAATTCTACACAATTTATTTAATATACGTTCAAGGTTCAAAGTGTAATTTATCAAATTCTACGAGTCAATTAACTTAACAATTTCAAGGGGTCATATTATTCAAATTAACTAATCAAATTCAACACATATGTCGATTCAAAATTTATAACCATCCTACGTCAAATTCAACTACATACTATTCATCACTTTTACATTTAAATTTAACATCCAATATAAACAACAAACAATCAATCAATTTCAACCAAACTGTATTATCATCGCATAATAATTAACAGATAATGGTGTCAGATGTCATAGGTGAACAGATACATGTAATAACAGTGTACATAACTAACAACAGGTATCTTTCAATTGTTGTTTCAATTGAAATCAAATTTAATAAATAAAAGAATATTAATCGTGAGTGATTGCTCACCTTTCGAGGCTAGAGAAAATAGGAGATGGCACGGATACGCACACTGATACGGACACTGAAATGGAGTTACTAATCCAAGCATGATTCTCAGAGCAAAGTAAGATTGGCACGAATCGACGAGCAAAACTGTTAAATAGGGATTGGCGAAATCAAATCAAAACATTCAACATAGCAACAATTACAAAACAAGTCCTACGTCAAAGTTTAACAATATAATTCTAAGTGCTACCGAGATCGAAATGGTCTGAAATTCGGTATGAATAAAGATCAAAACTTGTATTTCAAAACTGCAAAGAATCACTTGATTCCGACGTAAGACGGAGGAGATACGATGCGTCAAGCATGAACTCAGGTCGTGTTTGCAGCAGTGTAAAATAATTTTAAGTACAAAAGAACATCTGCCTGGGTCAAACTTCTACATCCTCGACCACTAATCAAACGATGTCGGATTTTGCTGAAATTTGACATGCATAAACTAGGTAACTTCGACTCTTTTTTTAAAAATAGAATCAATCCATTCCGATAAAACATGAGTGAGATATGATATCGTGAACATGAAGTCTAACTGCTGTTCAGAAAAAAAATAAACATGCAAACATATTCAAATACACAACCTATATTTTAAAATCAATCTTTAATTTATATATGAACATACTTTATCATATAATACTGTTATATAACTGAACATATGTACAAAACTATTTCGAAGTTAAAAGCTGTATAAAATTTATATACATAAACTAATATATAACATATATCTAGCCTTCATTGTTTACATAAATTAATTTATAAATATATTTCCGCTCTCGGATAATATACTTTTATGCTCAGGCAAACTTATAATATAGTATACATTCTGCTTTATAAACAATTGTATTTATATATTTAAAGAACTAGCATGTAATGAGATGAACAGAGAATATACACTTAAGTAACCTTGTATATATCACACCACGGTGTATTACAACATAATATAATAAATAAATTAAAATAAAATAAATAAACTTGACATATGCATTTTATATTTGAACGTACCTAACCGGTTGCATGCGTATGACGCCATATGTCTACAGGTTAACAAAGTGTGTTTTATTAAATAAATACATATTCATAAGACCAAAGTTAAAGATTTAAACAAGTTATATATACATACGTACACTATATTAAAATATAAACATATATATTATAACCAGATGTACAACTTAGTATATACCTATACATATAATTATTCAGTAACTTATAGAAGTTTACAAACAACGCTTGTATAATCAATATAATATTATAAAATATATAAACAGAGTTCATAGTTTTGCCTATACTTTCCACACAACTATAAATATACCAACTTTATAGAATTCAAAACAAAATCAATATATTCAAGGCACATAACACAACTTTTATACTATATATATGTGGACAACAATCATATATAAACTAATATGTTTTAAGTCAAACTTTATAAAATATGTCACTTACCCAAAAAAATGCGAGCTTGGTTGGCTGAGTGGCGAAAGCTTGAGAATCGAGCTATACACGCGAAGAGGGCGGCACGCTTCTTAAGTTCCAGGGAGTCGGAGAATTGATGGTGAGATGCGGGTCACGCGGACAAGGGAAGCTCGGCCAAGGAGGTGGCGGGTCTTGTGTAAGCGACAAGGAGGAGGTCAGGTCAAAGGATAAGGCTGAAGAAGGCTTCTACTGCTCTACACGGCTGTTGATGGTTGCATAAGAAAGCGGGTAGCTTGGGTTGAAGAGGTGGCCGCACTGCATCAAGTCTCGCGGGAAAGTGCTGAGCCTGGTGAGTTTGGGAAGTGTCGGCTGTGGGTGTTTGGCAGGGATATGTATGGTGGTTGAACGCGAGTAGGGTGGCCCGGTTGCGCGGCTAGTCTTGAGGTCAGGGAGGAGGAGCGCGGTGTGGCACGGAGGCCGAAGATGGGTAGGCAGTGTAGTGATGGCTGGCGTGAATCTATTATTGCAGGCTAGGTCGGAATAGGCGCGTGGATGGAAGAAGCTTCGTGTGTGGCCATGGAGCAAGCATGGAGGGGGTGGAGAGATACAAAGGCTTTCATGTATATTCCTATAGGAAGATGGTACAGGCTAATTGAGGATTGAATGCAAATTATATTGAACAGAGGCTGTCATGCGCACATTTTTTTTTAGAGAGGAGGTGGCCATAGTTTTGGCCAAGAAATAGATCTGGAGAAAATGTAAGATGAAAAAAAAATGACAGAAGAAATTTTAAAGGGATGGAAGAAAACGTGCATGCTCTCATAACTTTCTTTGCAGAGTATTAATTTTTTTTTTCTTGAACGGATGGCATAGTAAAGGTACGCATCTAAATTCAAGAAAAATAAATGCTAAAGACTATTGAAACTTTCAACGGTGGAAATTTGAATAACCACAAGAAACCAAAAGGTACGAAAGCGGTATCGATGCAATACCCATTTCTGTGGATTCTGCTGTGAACCGGCTTCAAAACCCAGAAATAAAAATACCGCAGAGATCAGCACGACTAGACGATCAAAACAGTGTATAATTATCAGTGGTACGATTTAATTATAAAAATTCGAAATTTTCTACTACGAAAAATGCAAGAAAAACACACAAAATTAAGATCGACGGAGCCAAAGATGTCCGAATTTGGAAAAACGATAAACTGACAACTTGCTCAAAAGATGTTTTAGAATTTTTCTATGTAAAAATATTTTGGTTTTGAAAACGTTTTATTTTCATTGTTTTTTAACTGATTAAATTGAAGTAAATTTACGCGCGAAATAAACTTTTATATTTTTGGACGAAAATTTGCCAGTTGCTATGTTTAACTAGACACATTCCAAATATAAAATTTATATTTCAAAATTTTATCTTTTAAAATCTCATAAAATTTCAATTAATAACGTTATTAAAATGGTTAAATTTACGGGTCGTTACACTCTCCCTCACTCAAAACTTTTCGTCCCCGAAAAGGAAGGAAGTAGGAGAATAGAAAGAACCAAAAGAAAGTAAACTTGAATTACATTATAACAAATAATTTAAACCATATGAATTTCAATTTAAATAAATTTATATTCAACAATTTTGTTTTAAGTTGAAGATTTTCATTAAATTGATTTGATTTCTCATTTATAATGTTAGGTACAAAAGGTTTCTTTCAAATGAAATTCAATTTAAATTCAATTAATTCAAGATATGTCATTAAGTTGATTTAATTCAAGTTATTAACTTCCAAAACAAAAGTTTTATTTATTTAATCACATCAATTATTCAATTAACTTATTATTCTATTTTATCTCCATGAACATTTTATAATTAAAATTTAAGTGAATAATATTTATTATACGCACTTACATTTCTATTGATAAAGACAATTTATACCATTTATTATCCAATTTTCTTAAATTAACAATTTCAAAGATCATAAATTTCAATGGTCATTTATTATAATCATACTTTATTCGACAAATCTAGTTCTTCTTTATTCCAAATTATTATTAAATTTATTCCACTTACTATATCTTATTGCATATATTATGTATATTTACATTTATTATAACTACTCAAATTTATTTAAAAATTTCTTAACATTATTTTACGCTGTATAATATTCAATAACATAGTTAACTTTTGAAATTTTAGGTAAGTTATATATAATGAAATCAAGTATTATACAAGTAAAAATTCTAATTCAATTCTCAAAAGTTTAAATATTAATTCAAAATTTTAGTTTCATTCATAATTGAAATCATCCTTTTTACCCAAATTTTAAGAATTAAATTTTCGATTGACTTCAAACAGTTTAGAGATAATTATGTATATACTATATATCAAATCAAATAAAATTTAAAATAATATACCTATATATATATATAAATCAAATCATACTTAAGAATTTAAATCGATTTAATTTTCAAAACAAACCGTAGCAAACCTACAGAATAGTCTCTCCACTTGAAACTCGAAAATGAATGTCGATGATGCGGCCGTCATCACCGAAATTATTTCCCAGCGACAAAGAGAAGAGCACTGATTTAAACATTTAAATTCTTTGAAAATGGTTTCTATTTGAAAATACTTCAAATACTATACGATTTAACTTTAAAATCAAAGTTTGAAATCACCGAAAATCAAATTTTCTAATTCCTGTTTTACAATCATTTCAAATTCCAAATCAAATTATACCCAAGTTTATAAATTTATTTATTTATATGGCCAAAGTCAATGGTTTATAAAACTATAAATGAAAATTAAATATTATCACTTCGTTTAACAATTCACTAACAATTTAATTTCAGACAAAAATTTATACTTGTATAATCATATAAAATTATTTATTTACTAAATTTGAAAACAATATTGTGTCGGTTTGCTCTGTTAAAGTGTTTTAGAAATCCTATCGTTAGCGTTGATCAGACGAATCGATCGGAAATCCAAATCAACATCAACAACTCAAACAACACAATATATAAAAACATTTTTAACATTAATTTACAAATACACTTCTCGCTTGACGATACAAGAATGGATTTCAAAATAAGTATAGCGATTCAAATTTGATGGAAATCAAATTAAAGAGAATTTTGATTTGATAATAAGTTCGAGACAGAAGATAAGATAATTCAATTAACAGAACTGGGAGATGGACAACTTATTTAATTCACGGGAAACCTTAACCGGGTCGACCGTAACTTCAAGAATAAGATCGATGCTGAATTCCGAGGTAAATTAACATTCGATCTCAAAAATAAAATTCAGGTATAGCAGGAGACAGATAGCATCGTAAACCGAAAATACAGAAATCTTCGGTAAATCGATGTCTACTGTAAAGGAGTTTCATCCATTTACAGATCAATTTGGGATTGGCGAGACCGCCGATTCACTATAAAGATCATTCAAAGTGGAGTTATGGGGTACTCCAAAATCAAAAGAAGATAACAGTGAGAGATATAAATGAATTTTGAAACCGCAGAGAACGTTCCAAAATTTGAGGGAATTGAGTCAAAATGAAGAGATTGAAACTCGAACGAGAGTGATTCTGTAAATACATTTACCCTATATGCTAAGTTTTGCCTAGCGCTACCAAAAGCTCTGATACCAACTGTAACGACCCGTTATTTTAGACCATTCGCATCCACACATGTCGGACTTGAATAATTCAAAATACCGAATTGTTAATTTAAATTTGGCAAAACTCAGATATACAGTAAATAAATAATCACAGAATCACAGACACAGAGTAATAATATGCAGCGGAAGTAAAATGAATAGTAGTTCATGAAGCTACTATGTAAATATATAAGATACATCAGAGTTTACAACAGAAGAGCAATACGATACAACAAGTACAAATCAGAATACATCACTGGAATCATCGAATACTGAAAGCAGAATAGATGGCTGGATCTTCAAGCAAAGCTCCAACTCCAAAGGTGAGCCTCAAAAGCTGAACCACTCAGTCTGACCCGAGCGTAAAGCAAAACACAAAACACTCGAGTCAGGATTAATATTCTCATATCAAGAAATCCAACTCAAGTGAAATAGCAATCGAAATACAAGTAACTCAAAGGATATTGGAATCACCATCCTCTAAGGATCCGTTAAACTATCTACTATGTAGTAGTATACGCTAAATAGATAATGTCAATCAGTAATATAAAATATCAAAATAGTGTTAAGGCGTTACCATTATCCCCCTTAACACATTTTATAAATGTCATAGTCTATACAGCACTGTAAACTCCACCGTAAACTAGTGGGATATCAGGGAGTACTCCATAGGTAAAACACAAAACAAATTCGTAGTGGTCGCGTATATAGGGATACAAGTATGACAAGGCACATGAGGCAATACCCAAGGTAGTGAAACTACCGTTTGCCTGATCCGGACTGGTGAGAACGCATCGCCGCAGCGATCGCAATACCGCGAAACAACACTCCTGAAATTCCGAGGGTGCACCAATCAATCACAAGTAATGAGTAGTAGTTACGAAGAAGTGTGTCCGCTCGAGGTGGCTAACCTCATTTGGCCCGGCACGGCTCCTGATTTTAGTCATTTCCAATTTGACACAAGTGTCAAGGCTATCCATTATCGTTCTCTTTCTTCAGTCATCACGTACATCATTCCAACCACTTCATTCTGCATCATCACTCCGCGTATAGTTATTAAAGTGGTTTTCGGTTTAGATAGAGAGTATATCCATAACTGATTCCGGTCTCTTTAATAACTTTCGTAATTATTACACCAATTGGTCGTTTAATAAATTTCAAAACCAAATCAATTTCAATTTCAATTTCAATTCGTAAATCAATATTTCGTTTGTCTTTCTAAATCAATTTCCAAAGTTTACGTTTTAAAACTTCCAAATTACCATTTCAAAATCTTATAATTCGATTTCAACTTTTATTTAAACAATTCAATTATCTATTCAAATTCATATATGAATTTTATTTCGAAATCATTTAAATAAATTAATTTAACACTCAAATCAGTTTCAAATTCATTTAATCATTTCATTCAATATTCGTTAAGTTACTTTATCATTCAAAACAATTTTACTTAACTCCCAATTCATTAAAACAATTACTTGCGTTCATCTTCATTATATCAAAACTTCAAATTTAACTAAATTAGATTCGTCAAATCAAATTTCCAAAATTACAAGTCTTACATTAATTTCAATAAATCACATTTTATTTCTTGTTAAAGAAATTAAATTTCATTTATTTACTTACTCGGTTACACATTTCAAACTCAATCAATCAAGAACTAAATTTCATATATTCAAGAAGTTCAATTTCACTTATCATCTTACTTAAATTTTCCAAAACTTAACTAATAAAGAAACAAAATTTCATTTACTAACGAAGTTCAAATTCACTTATTCAAAAGTTCAATTTCTCTTATCAAGAATTCAAGTTTTATTCAATTATCAAATAATTCGATCTTATTCAATTATTAAATAATTTCAACTTAATTCAAACTTAATTATTAAATCATTTCAAACTTAATTCAATGAATAATTCCAAATTTAATTGTTAAATAATTAAATTCAAAACAACGTTCTTTCATCAGTTATTACATTAATATTTTGTTTCAGATTTCAATATTTACAATTTCCTTTCATCAAAATTTACGTTCAATTTTATTTCAAAACATTATTATTCAAATAGAATCTTTTATTTTATTTCAAATCATTGACCAATCGGGTTTATTTAATTCTCTATCCTAAGTCAAGTTCATTTTTGGGTATTTATCATTTCAACCCGATTCCAATTCCAATTCAAGATCAAGTATAATAAAGGGAACTTGCAGTGATAACTGGGATGGCGTCAAAGTAAATAAACAAGCAACAACAACAATCGATAACAATCCAATAGTCAATTCAAATAATCCCGAAATAATCGTATTAATTCGCATTGTTATTTGTGCGAATTAATATAATTATCTCTAGAATCTACACTATCATTTCATGTAGATTAAAGATTATTACATTTCGGTTTTTCCACTTGTCGTTCAATTTCAATTTCAATTCTACACAATTTATTTAATATACGTTCAAGGTTCAAAGTGTAATTTATCAAATTCTACGAGTCAATTAACTTAACAATTTCAAGGGGTCATATTATTCAAATTAACTAATCAAATTCAACACATATGTCGATTCAAAATTTATAACTATCCTACGTCAAATTCAATTGCATACTATTCATCACTTTTACATTTAAATTTAACATCCAATATAAACAACAAACAATCAATCAATTTCAACCAAACTGTATTATCATCGCATAATAATTAACAGATAATGGTGTCAGATGTCATAGGTGAACAGATACATGTAATAACAGTGTACATAACTAACAACAGGTATATTTCAATTGTTGTTTCAATTGAAATCAAATTTAATAAATAAAAGAATATTAATCGTGAGTGATTGCTCACCTTTCGAGGCTAGAGAAAATAGGAGATGGCACGGATACGCACACTGATACGGACACTGAAATGGAGTTACTAATCCAAGCATGATTCTCAGAGCAAAGTAAGATTGGTACGAATCGACGAGCAAAACTGTTAAATAGGGATTGCCGAAATCAAATCAAAACATTCAACATAGCAACAATTACAAAACAAGTCCTACGTCAAAGTTTAACAATATAATTCTAAGTGCCACCGAGATCGAAATGGTCTAAAATTCGGTATGAATAAAGATCAAAACTTGTATTTCAAAACTGCAAAGAATCACTTGATTCCGACGTAAGACGGAGGAGATACGATGCGTCAAGCATGAACTCAGGTCGTGTTTGCAGCAGTGTAAAATAATTTTAAGTACAAAAGAACATCTGCCTGGGTCAAACTTCTAGATCCTCGACCACTAATCAAACGATGTCGGATTTTGCTGAAATTTGACATGCATAAACTAGGTAACTTCGACTCTTTTTTTAAAAATAGAATCAATCCATTCCGATAAAACATGAGTGAGATATGATATCGTGAACATGAAGTCTAACTGCTGTTCAGAAAAAAAATAAACATGCAAACATATTCAAATGCACAACCTATATTTTAAAATCAATCTTTAATTTATATATGAACATACTTTATCATATAATACTGTTATATAACTGAACATATGTACAAAACTGTTTCGAAGTTAAAAGCTGTATAAAATTTATATACATAAACTAATATATAACATATATCTAGCCTTCATTGTTTACATAAATTAATTTATAAATATATTTCCGCTCTCGGATAATATACTTTTATGCTCAGGAAAACTTATAATATAGTATACATTCTGCTTTATAAACAATTGTATTTATATATTTAAAGAACTAGCATGTAATGAGATGAACAGAGAATATACACTTAAGTAACCTTGTATATATCACACCACGGTGTATTACAACATAATATAATAAATAAATTAAAATAAAATAAATAAACTTGACATATGCATTTTATATTTGAACGTACCTAACCGGTTGCATGCGTATGACGCCATATGTCTACAGGTTAACAAAGTGTGTTTTATTAAATAAATACATATTCATAAGACCAAAGTTAAAGATTTAAACAAGTTATATATACATACGTACACTATATTAAAATATAAACATATATATATTATAACCAGATGTACAACTTAGTATATACCTATACATATAATTATTCAGTAACTTATAGAAGTTTACAAACAACGCTTATATAATCAATATAATATTATAAAATATATAAACAGAGCTCATAATTTTGCCTATACTTTCCACACAACTATAAATATACCAACTTTATAGAATTCAAAACAAAATCAATATATTCAAGGCACATAACACAACTTTTATACTATATATATGTGGACAACAATCATATATAAACTAATATGTTTTAAGTCAAACTTTATAAAATATGTCACTTACCCAAAAAAAATGCGAGCTTGGTTGGCTGAGTGGCGAAAGCTTGAGAATCGAGCTATACACGCGAAGAGGGCGACACGCTTCTTAAGTTCCAGGGAGTCGGAGAATTGATGGTGAGATGCGGGTCACGCAGACAAGGGAAGCTCGGCCAAGGAGGTGGCGGGTCTTGTGTAAGCGACAAGGAGGAGGTCAGGTCAAAGGATAAGGCTGAAGAAGGCTTCTACTGCTCTACACGGCTGTTGATGGTTGCATAAGAAAGCGGGTAGCTTGGGTTCAAGAGGTGGCCGCACTGCATCAAGTCGCGCGGGAAAGTGCTGAGCCTGGTGAGTTTGGGAAGTGTCGGCTGTGGGTGTTTGGCAGGGATATGTATGGTGGTTGAACGCGAGTAGGGTGGCCCGGTTGCGCGGCTAGTCTTGAGGTCAGGGAGGAGGAGCGCGGTGTGGCACGGAGGCCGAAGATGGGTAGGCAGTGTAGTGATGGCTGGCGTGAATCTATTATTGCAGGCTAGGTCGGAATAGGCGCGTGGATGGAAGAAGCTTCGTGTGTGGCCATGGAGCAAGCATGGAGGGGGTGGAGAGATACAAAGGCTTTCATGTATATTCCTATAGGAAGATGGTACAGGCTAATTGAGGATTGAATGCAAATTATATTGAACAGAGGCTGTCATGCGCACATTTTTTTTTAGAGAGGAGGTGGCCATAGTTTTGGCCAAGAAGTAGATCTGGAGAAAATGTAAGATGAAAAAAAAATGACAGAAGAAATTTTAAAAGGGATGGAAGAAAACGTGCATGCTCTCATAACTTTCTTTGCAGAGTATTAATTTTTTTTTCTTGAACGGATGGCATAGTAAAGGTACGCATCTAAATTCAAGAAAAATAAATGCTAAAGACTATTGAAACTTTCAACGGTGGAAATTTGAATAACCACAAGAAACCAAAAGGTACGAAAGCGGTATCGATGCAATACCCATTTCTGTGGATTCTGCTGTGAACCGGCTTCAAAACCTAGAAATAAAAATACCGCAGAGATCAGCACGACTAGACGATCAAAACAGTGTATAAATATCAGTGGTACGATTTAATTATAAAAATTCGAAATTTTCTACTACGAAAAATGCAAGAAAAACACACAAAATTAAGATCGACGGAGCCAAAGATGTCCGAATTTGGAAAAACGACAAACTGACAACTTGCTCAAAAGATGTTTTAGAATTTTTCTATGTAAAAATATTTTGGTTTTGAAAACGTTTTATTTTCATTGTTTTTTAACTGATTAAATTGAAGTAAATTTACGCGCGAAATAAACTTTTATATTTTTGGACGAAAATTTGTCAGTTGCTATGTTTAACTAGACACATTCCAAATATAAAATTTATATTTCAAAATTTTATCGTTTAAAATCTCATAAAATTTCAATTAATAACGTTATTAAAATGGTTAAATTTACGAGTCGTTACACTCTCCCTCACTCAAAACTTTTCGTCCCCGAAAAGGAAGGAAGTAGGAGAATAGAAAGAACCAAAAGAAAGTAAACTTGAATTACGTTATAACAAATAATTTAAACCATATGAATTTCAATTTAAATAAATTTATATTCAACAATTTTGTTTTAAGTTGAAGATTTTCATTAAATTGATTTGATTTCTCATTTATAATGTTAGGTACAAAAGGTTTCTTTCAAATGAAATTCAATTTAAATTCAATTAATTCAAGATATCTCATTAAGTTGATTTAATTCAAGTTATTAACTTCCAAAACAAAAGTTTTATTTATTTAATCACATCAATTATTCAATTAACTTATTATTCTATTTTATCTCCATTAACATTTTATAATTAAAATTTAAGTGAATAATATTTATTATACTCACTTACATTTCTATTAATAAAGACAATTTATACCATTTATTATCCAATTTTCTTAAATTAACAATTTCAAAGATCATAAATTTCAATGGTCATTTATTATAATCATACTTTATTCGACAAATCTAGTTCTTCTTTATTCCAAATTATTATTAAATTTATTCCACTTACTATATCTTATTGCATATATTATGTATATTTACATTTATTATAACTACTCAAATTTATTTAAAAATTTCTTAACATTATTTTACGCTGTATAATATTCAATAACATAGTTAACTTTTGAAAATTTAGGTAAGTTATATATAATGAAATCAAGTATTATACAAGTAAAAATTCTAATTCAATTCTCAAAAGTTTAAATATTAATTCAAAATTTTAGTTTCATTCATAATTGAAATCATCCTTTTTACCCAAATTTTAAGAATTAAATTTTCGATTGACTTCAAACAGTTTAGAGATAATTATGTATATACTATATATCAAATCAAATAAAATTTAAAATAATATACCTATATATATATATAAATCAAATCATACTTAAGAATTTAAATCGATTTAATTTTCAAAACAAACCGTAGCAAACCTACAGAATAGTCTCTCCACTTGAAACTCGAAAATGAATGTCGATGATGTGGCCGTCATCACCGAAATTATTTCCCAGCGACAAAGAGAAGAGCACTGATTTAAACATTTAAATTCTTTGAAAATGGTTTCTATTTGAAAATACTTCAAATACTATACGATTTAACTTTAAAATCAAAGTTTGAAATCACCGAAAATCAAATTTTCTAATTCCTGTTTTACATTCATTTCAAATTCCAAATCAAATTATACCCAAGTTTATAAATTTATTTATTTATATGGCCAAAGTCAATGGTTTATAAAACTATAAATGAAAATTAAATATTATCACTTCGTTTAACAATTCACTAACAAT
This sequence comes from Allium cepa, assembly GCA_030765085.1. NCBI lineage: Eukaryota > Viridiplantae > Streptophyta > Magnoliopsida > Asparagales > Amaryllidaceae > Allium > Allium cepa. The sequence continues at coordinate 13,463,305 of CM060942.1, forward strand.
TTAATTTCAGACAAAAATTTATACTTGTATAATCATATAAAATTATTTATTTACTAAATTTGAAAACAATATTGTGACGGTTTGCTCTGTTAAAGTGTTTTGGAAATCCTATCGTTAGCGTTGATCAGACGAATCGATTGGAAATCCAAATCAACATCAACAACTCAAACAACACAATATATAAAAACATTTTTAACATTAATTTACAAATACACTTCTCGCTTGACGATACAAGAATGGATTTCAAAATAAGTATAGCGATTCAAATTTGATGAAAATCAAATTAAAGAGAATTTTGATTTGATAATAAGTTCGAGACAGAAGATAAGATAATTCAATTAACAGAACCGGGAGATGGACAACTTATTTAATTCACGGGAAACCTTAACCGGGTCGACCGTAACTTCAAGAATAAGATCGATGCTGAATTCCGAGGTAAATTAACATTCGATCTCAAAAATAAAATTCAGGTATAGCAGGAGATAGATAGCATCGTAAACCGAAAATACAGAAATCTTCGGTAAATCGATGTCTACTGTAAAGGAGTTTCACCCATTTACAGATCAATTTGGGATTGGCGAGACCGCCGACTCACTATAAAGATCATTCGAAGTGGAGTTATGGGGTACTCCAGAATCAAAAGAAGATAACAGTGAGAGATATAAATGAATTTTGAAACCGCAGAGAACGTTCCAAAATTTGAGGGAATTGAGTCAAAAGGAAGAGATTGAAACTCGAACGAGAGTGATTCTGTAAATACATTTACCCTATATGCTAAGTTTTGCCTAGAGCTACCAAAAGCTCTGATACCAACTGTAACGACCCGTTATTTTAGACTATTCGCATCCGCACATGTCGGACTTGAATAATTCAAAATACCGAATTGTTAATTTAAATTTGGCAAAACTCAGATATACAGTAAATAAATAATCACAGAATCACAGACACAGAGTAATAATATGCAGCGGAAGTAAAATGAATAGTAGTTCATGAAGCTACTATGTAAATATATAAGATACATCAGAGTTTACAACAGAAGAGCAATACGATACAACAAGTACAAATCAGAATACATCACTGGAATCATCGAATACTGAAAGCAGAATAGATGGCTGGATCTTCAAGCAAAGCTCCAACTCCAAAGGCGAGCCTCAAAAGCTGAACCACTCAGTCTGACCCGAGCGTAAAGCAAAACACAAAACACTCGAGTCAGGATTAATATTCTCATATCAAGAAATCCAACTCAAGTGAAATAGCAATCGAAATACAAGTAACTCAAAGGATATTGGAATCACCATCCTCTAAGGATCCGTTAAACTATCTACTATGTAGTAGTATACGCTAAATAGATAATGTCAATCAGTAATATAAAATATCAAAATAGTGTTAAGGCGTTACCATTATCCCCCTTAACACATTTTATAAATGTCATAGTCTATACAGCACTGTAAACTCCACCGTAAACTAGTGGGATATCAGGGAGTACTCCATAGGTAAAACACAAAACAAATTCGTAGTGGTCGCGTATATAGGGATACAAGTATGACAAGGCACATGAGGCAATACCCAAGGTAGTGAAACTACCGTTTGCCTGATCCGAACTGGTGAGAACGCATCGCCGCAGCGATCGCAACACCGCGAAACAACACTCCTGAAATTCCGAGGGTGCACCAATCAATCACAAGTAATGAGTAGTAGTTACGAAGAAGTGTGTCCGCTCGAGATGGCTAACCTCATTTGGCCCGGCACGGCTCCTGATTTTAGTCATTTCCAATTTGACACAAGTGTCAAGGCTATCCATTATCGTTCTCTTTCTTCAGTCATCACGTACATCATTCCAACCACTTCATTCTGCATCATCACTCCGCGTATAGTTATTAAAGTGGTTTTCGGTTTAGATAGAGAGTATATCCATAACCGATTCCGGTCTCTTTAATAACTTTCGTAATTATTACACCAATTGGTCGTTTAATAAATTTCAAAACCAAATCAATTTCAATTTCAATTTCAATTCGTAAATCAATATTTCGTTTGTCTTTCTAAATCAATTTCCAAAGTTTACGTTTTAAAACTTCCAAATTACCATTTCAAAATCTTATAATTCGATTTCAACATTTATTTAAACAATTCAATTGTTGATTCAAATTCATATATGAATTTTATTTCGAAATCATTTAAATAAATTAATTTAACACTCAAATCAGTTTCAAATTCATTTATCGATTTCATTCAATATTCGTTAAGTTACTTTATCATTCAAAACAATTTTACTTAATTCCCAATTCATTAAAACAATTACTTGCGTTCATCTTCATTATATCAAAACTTCAAATTTAACTAAATTAGATTCGTCAAATCAAATTTCCAAAATTACAAGTCTTACATTAATTTCAATAAATCACATTTTATTTCTTGTTAAAGAAATTAAATTTCATTTATTTACTTACTCGGTTACACATTTCAAACTCAATCAATCAAGAACTAAATTTCATATATTCAAGAAGTTCAATTTCACTTATCATCTTACTTATATTTTCCAAAACTTAACTAATAAAGAAACAAAATTTCATTTACTAACGAAGTTCAAATTCACTTATTCAAAAGTTCAATTTCTCTTATCAAGAATTCAAATTTTATTCAATTATCAAATAATTCGATCTTATTCAATTATTAAATAATTTCAACTTAATTCAAACTTAATTATTAAATCATTTCAAACTTAATTCAATGAATAATTCCAAATTTAATTGTTAAATAATTAAATTCAAAACAACGTTCTTTCATCAGTTATTACATTAATATTTTGTTTCAGATTTCAATATTTACAATTTCCTTTCATCAAAATTTACGTTCAATTTTATTTCAAAACATTATTATTCAAATAGAATCTTTTATTTTATTTCAAATCATTGACCAATCGGGTTTATTTAATTCTCTATCCTAAGTCAAGTTCATTTTTGGGTATTTATCATTTCAACCCGATTCCAATTCCAATTCAAGATCAAGTATAATAAAGGGAACTTGCAGTGATAACTGGGATGGCGTCAAAGTAAATAAACAAGCAACAACAACAATCGATAACAATCCAATAGTCAATTCAAATAATCCCGAAATAATCGTATTAATTCGCATTGTTATTTGTGCGAATTAATATAATTATCTCTAGAATCTACACTATCATTTCATGTAGATTAAAGATTATTACATTTCGGTTTTTCCACTTGTCGTTCAATTTCAATTTCAATTCTACACAATTTATTCAATATACGTTCAAGGTTCAAAGTGTAATTTATCAAATTCTACGAGTCAATTAACTTAACAATTTCAAGGGGTCATATTATTCAAATTAACTAATCAAATTCAACACATATGTCGATTCAAAATTTGTAACTATCCTACGTCAAATTCAATTGCATACCATTCATCACTTTTACATTTAAATTTAACATCCAATATAAACAACAAACAATCAATCAATTTCAACCAAACTGTATTATCATCGCATAATAATTAACAGATAATGGTGTCAGATGTCATAGGTGAACAGATACATGTAATAACAGTGTACATAACTAACAACAGGTATATTTCAATTGTTGTTTCAATTGAAATCAAATTTAATAAATAAAAGAATATTAATCGTGAGTGATTGCTCACCTTTCGAGGCTAGAGAAAATAGGAGATGGCACGGATACACACACTGATACGGACACTGAAATTGAGTTACTAATCCAAGCATGATTCTCAGAGCAAAGTAAGATTGGCACGAATCGACGAGCAAAACTGTTAAATAGGGATTGCCGAAATCAAATCAAAACATTCAACATAGCAACAATTACAAAACAAGTCCTACGTCAAAGTTTAACAATATAATTCTAAGTGCTACCGAGATCGAAATGGTCTGAAATTCGGTATGAATAAAGATCAAAACTTGTATTTCAAAACTGCAAAGAATCACTTGATTCCGACGTAAGACGGAGGAGATACGATGCGTCAAGCATGAACTCAGGTCGTGTTTGCAGCAGTGTAAAATAATTTTAAGTACAAAAGAACATCTGCCTGGGTCAAACTTCTAGATCCTCGACCACTAATCAAACGATGTCGGATTTTGCTGAAATTTGACATGCATAAACTAGGTAACTTCGACTCTTTTTTTAAAAATAGAATCAATCCATTCCGATAAAACATGAGTGAGATATGATATCGTGAACATGAAGTCTAACTGCTGTTCAGAAAAAAAATAAACATGCAAACATATTCAAATGCACAACCTATATTTTAAAATCAATCTTTAATTTATATATGAACATACTTTATCATATAATACTGTTATATAACTGAACATATGTACAAAACTATTTCGAAGTTAAAAGCTGTATAAAATTTATATACATAAACTAATATATAACATATATCTAGCCTTCATTGTTTACATAAATTAATTTATAAATATATTTCCGCTCTCGGATAATATACTTTTATGCTCAGGCAAACTTATAATATAGTATACATTCTGCTTTATAAACAATTGTATTTATATATTTAAAGAACTAGCATGTAATGAGATGAACAGAGAATATACACTTAAGTAACCTTGTATATATCACACCACGGTGTATTACAACATAATATAATAAATAAATTAAAATAAAATAAATAAACTTGACATATGCATTTTATATTTGAACGTACCTAACCGGTTGCATGCGTATGACACCATATGTCTACAGGTTAACAAAGTGTGTTTTATTAAATAAATACATATTCATAAGACCAAAGTTAAAGATTTAAACAAGTTAAATATATATACATACGTACACTATATTAAAATATAAACATATATATATTATAACCAAATGTACAACTTAGTATATACCTATACATATAATTATTCAGTAACTTATAGAAGTTTACAAACAACGCTTATATAATCAATATAATATTATAAAATATATAAACAGAGTTCATAGTTTTGCCTATACTTTCCACACAACTATAAATATACCAACTTTATAGAATTCAAAACAAAATCAATATATTCAAGGCACAGAACACAACTTTTATACTATATATATGTGGACAACAATCATATATAAACTAATATGTTTTAAGTCAAACTTTATAAAATATGTCACTTACCCAAAAAAAATGCGAGCTTGGTTGGCTGAGTGGCGAAAGCTTGAGAATCGAGCTATACACGCGAAGAGGGCGGCACGCTTCTTAAGTTCCAGGGAGTCGGAGAATTGATGGTGAGATGCGGGTCACGCGGACAAGGGAAGCTCGGCCAAGGAGGTGGCGGGTCTTGTGTAAGCGACAAGGAGGAGGTCAGGTCAAAGGATAAGGCTGAAGAAGGCTTCTACTGCTCTACACGGCTGTTGATGGTTGCATAAGAAAGCGGGTAGCTTGGGTTCAAGAGGTGGCCGCACTGCATCAAGTCGCGCGGGAAAGTGCTGAGCCTGGTGAGTTTGGGAAGTGTCGGCTGTGGGTGTTTGGCAGGGATATGTATGGTGGTTGAACGCGAGTAGGGTGGCCCGGTTGCGCGGCTAGTCTTGAGGTCAGGGAGGAGGAGCGCGGTGTGGCACGGAGGCCGAAGATGGGTAGGCAGTGTAGTGATGGCTGGCGTGAATCTATTATTGCAGGCTAGGTCGGAATAGGCGCGTGGATGGAAGAAGCTTCGTGTGTGGCCATGGAGCAAGCATGGAGGGGGTGGAGAGATACAAAGGCTTTCATGTATATTCCTATAGGAAGATGGTACAGGCTAATTGAAGATTGAATGCAAATTATATTGAACAGAGGCTGTCATGCGCACATTTTTTTTTAGAGAGGAGGTGGCCATAGTTTTGGCCAAGAAGTAGATCTGGAGAAAATGTAAGATGAAAAAAAAATGACAGAAGAAATTTTAAAAGGGATGGAAGAAAACGTGCATTCTCTCATAACTTTCTTTGCAGAGTATTAATTTTTTTTTCTTGAACGGATGGCATGGTAAAGGTACGCATCTAAATTCAAGAAAAATAAATGCTAAAGACTATTGAAACTTTCAACGGTGGAAATTTGAATAACCACAAGAAACCAAAAGGTACGAAAGCGGTATCGATGCAATACCCATTTCTGTGGATTCTGCTGTGAACCGGCTTCAAAACCCAGAAATAAAAATACCGCAGAGATCAGCACGACTAGACGATCAAAACAGTGTATAAATATCAGTGGTACGATTTAATTATAAAAATTCGAAATTTTCTACTACGAAAAATGCAAGAAAAACACACAAAATTAAGATCGACGGAGCCAAAGATGTCCGAATTTGGAAAAACGACAAACTGACAACTTGCTCAAAAGATGATTTAGAATTTTTCTATGTAAAAATATTTTGGTTTTGAAAACGTTTTATTTTCATTGTTTTTTAACTGATTAAATTGAAGTAAATTTACGCGCGAAATAAACTTTTATATTTTTGGACGAAAATTTGCCAGTTGCTATGTTTAACTAGACACATTCCAAATATAAAATTTATACTTCAAAATTTTATCGTTTAAAATCTCATAAAATTTCAATTAATAACGTTATTAAAATGGTTAAATTTACGGGTCGTTACAATTACATTCGTTTCTTACGTTTCAACCTCATAACCAATTATAACCGATTCCAATATCTCACCTGACCTTTCCTTTCAAATTTCCATTTATTAAATTTTACAATCACACATCTTTATTTCCATTCCTTAAATTTACCAATTTATTACTTATGAAAAATTTCACGTTTCTGCTTATTTATTACATACCTACCTTCAGTCCTTGCATTAATTCTCATAAACATTACATTATTGATACCCAAATTTGATTTAGTAGACCATTTTATTACAACTTTACCTATATTAACACTATTTCCCTTATTATTGTTATTATTTCATACGTAATCACAAGTTTACATTCCTTTATACTATCTTATGAAAACAATATACATTTCTAATACTTTATTACATTTATTGTTACTTTAAATTTACATTAACAAAACGTTAAATTTAAGATTTATTGTAGTTGGTTACCACAGTTTATTTGACCCATTAAATAAATAACAACTTATATTAATTGTCACCTATTTGCTTCTATTTGCATTTAAAAGTTTGTTATCTATCAAGCCAGGTTATTATTCTACATATATAACACTAATTTTGTTCCATCTCCATTTATTCATCATTAATTCATTGATTAATTCAACCTTCACATTTATTTTCTTATATTAATTTATTACCAGTTATATCCTCTTACATTGTTTTTAATTATTGCAAATTCATTCAATTTACACAATACAACTTTAATTAACTTACATTAACGTGATCGCCTTAATTTGCATTCAGTTACCCTTAATCCATATATTATTTCACATATTAATACACTGATTACATTCAGTTGGAATGTTCATTCTTCCCAACCAATCACCATTTATTATATTATAACTTTACAATTTTAAATAAATTCATTAATTGCCATTTCATTCATCCTATAATTTATTATTAACCATAATAATAATTGTTGCGTTTTAATTCACTTATTATTTCATTAATAAGTTACACAAATTTATTTCTCTAAATATTTAATCACAAAGTCCTAATTAACTTACCATTGCTACATTTCCTTTTTACGTTTGCTTCATTATAAACTATAAAAATTTTGTTTCTTCTAAATTTAATTACTCAATTTTAAACAAAATAACCAAACTTAATTATTGAAAATTTACGGGTCGTTACACTCACCACCACTCAAAATTTTTCATCCCCGAAAAGGAAAAAGAAGGGAAAAGAATGAATCAAGGAAATAATATATCTTATTCAAAAATATTAACTTTATAACAAACAAACTTACCAAATTAATTATTTTAAATAAAATATACCAATTTTATAACTATCAATTCTTTTTATACTCAGATTTTCTAAAGTTTGGACAGCACTTTCAAAAACTTTCTAAGTTCAAAATTTCCGAAAAATTTCGACAGAGTCTCCTTTATACGGAGAGGCTCGGGAGAAAATAAAATATTAGAATATACAATATATAACATATAATTTCCAAATAATAGATATCCCAACCCGGGAAAACAATATAATAGCGCTATAAATCCGTAATTCGAAAACGTACCTATTTGTCGGGCGATTAACGCTTAATTACGAAACCAAAAGCAGTAGCAATTGCTTCCATAACCTATATTTCACTTATATAATCCAATAAAGTTGACAATTATATAAAATGAAATATTTAGGTTGTTTCAATCAATAACAAACAAATCAATGCAACATCAATTATTTGCAAAAAGTCATACAACCATCACATAGAATCAACACAAATCAAACATTCATTCATATAAAAAAAATTAGTTGTTCGGGTTCAAAACTTTAATTTGTACGGAATGAAAAATAAAATACTAAGTGTACCCTTCACTCAACAGTCTTAGGTGACACTAAATAGATTATTCATACTTTCCAAACAGATTTAATGTATCTTTGCCCAAACTACCATAAACCAAAACAACAACAATTCCAAATAACAAATCAAATTTACTTATTGTCATTTCATTTCATACATTAGTTGTTTGATTTCTTTTCTTTCATATAATGATTTATCTTTTTATTTTTACATTTATTTCTTACAAAATTTTACTTTTATTTATTCTCATTTATTCATACCATGTAAATTTTATTTTATTATATTACATTCATTTTTTCACTGCTTAATTTCATTTGTTTACAGTATTCATCTTTCTACTTATTTTCAAAATAAGTAACTTCAACATTTACTTAACTCTGTAATTATTTACTTACAACACTTACCTACTATCACATTTTATTATAGTAAGATTTCCATTATAACTTAGGTTTATAACTATTACAACATCAATTCTTAAGAATAAAAGCAATTTATTGAACACTTCATTACATACTTTACTTGTACCATTTCCATTACAATTTCTTATTAAACATTTCAACTTTTAATATTTGGTAAGTTATATATATGCTTTTAAGAATGTAATTAAAATCATACAAGTTTATCTTATTTCTTTTAATTAATTAAATGTTCAATAATTATATCCTTTATTTCATAGGTTACAATTTTAAATTACATTTAATACCATTTATAACCTAGCATTATATCTATTATTTCTTTTTTTTTTCAGTTATTAGTTAAATTCCATTTCACTAAAGCAATTAAAACAATTAATTAATGGAAACTTAAGAATTTAAATTCCAGGTTTAATTTCAAATCATTTTAAAATAATAGATGAATGTATACTTATAGTGTTTATATATATATATCCCATTATATTTAAAACAATTTAAAATTTATATTGGTTTATCAAAATAAATCTACAGTGAAATTACTACAGTGGCCTTTGCACTTCGAAACTCGAAAATGAATGTCTATGATGCGGCCGCCATCAACGAAATTATTTTCTATCGACAGAGAAGGAAGTACAGAACCTAAATTTTTCCAAAATCTTTTTAAAACATTCTTTTCAAATTATATTGAAATATTTATATCAGAAAATACTTCTAAATAATATTATCATTATATTCCAAAATCATTTAAACGAAATTTTCAAAACCCAGGAACTAAAGTTCTAAATTCCCAATTTTCATTTATTTTATTTTCAATCTTATTTCAACTATTATTTAAAAATTTCGTTACCTAACAACCAATATAATACAACCAAATATAACCTTTATAAATATTTCCTTTATATATATAGAAAATATAATAGGCAAAATTATTTCATTCACCTATATTAAAACCTAATATTATGTCGGTCTGTCCTATTAAGTGTTTAGAAATCCCTATTGATGTCATAGCGTCTCATGCACCAACCAGAATTTATAAATACAAAATGGAACAGATTAACACAATATTAAAACCTTTTTATAATGCTAACAAATACGCTCTCTCGTACATATATACACTCAGCGACTCCCATAGGGGATTACTACCCTATTAATAAAGAGTCAAGCCCCACAAAGCTAAGGTTTATCGCTAAACCAAAGCTCTGATACCAGATGTAACATCCCGCCTTTTCGCACGTTTTAAATCGACGATAAACCACACATGTCAGACTTAAAACATACAAAAGGGCGGACTGTTATGGGGTAAATAAGAAAAGCAGAGAAGAAAAAAAACAAAATAGAATCTTGCAGAGGAATGATAAAATATAATAATCAATATATAGTTCATAAATTGTTTTACAAAACATTTGATTTTCATTATAAAATAAATAATCAGAGTTCACATACCAAAGGGTAATAACAATGCAGTGGAACATTTTGAATGTGGTGGAATACTGTAATAAATAATAATAACAATGAAATCTTCATCTTCATCCTCTAGAAATAAAGTCTTCGATTCCTGAAATGCTCGGACTCACCCGAGCGAATTTAAAAGACAAAACACTAGAGTCAGAATTGAAATTTCTTATGTAAGTTAAATCAACAGGAATAAATATGAGTGCAGTAACTTAAGAGATGCTCGGGATTCACATCTCCTAAGGATCCGTTGAACTATTTACTATGTAGTAATATTTCGCTATTATAATAATGTCTATTAGTAAAATAAACTTACTTTAAAATAGCGTTAAGGGGTTACCCATATAGCCCTTAACACGTAATAGTGCCAATAGTCTATACAGTGCCTGCATATCTCCTGATCGGGAGACTACGAGAAGACACTCCATTGGTACGACACAAATAGAAAATCGTAGGAAAGGCTCGGTATGGTAGGTGACACGGCACAACTGCCAGTGTAGATATACCAATTACGCACATAGGCTGGTGGTAACGCATAGCGCACAGCTACCGCCCACCTCGAGCCACACCCCCAAATCAAAAATCAAAAGTGGCCACCGAATCAATCCAAAAGTTAGAGTATAATATCGAAGGGATGTATCCGATAAGAGGGGCTGCCTCCTTGGCCCGAGATCGCTCTTGTTTTAGCCACCTTATGCCAACTTACAGGAGTCGGGTCCACGTGTTTACCTTAAAGGAAATGCCGCCACCATCCTACTTCATTCTAGAACCTCCACCGCGTACACGATTGTTAGAGTGGTTTTCGAAGTTGGTAGAGAGTATGACAACTTCCAATCCTAGTCTCTTCGACAACCAACAGTTATTATAATACCACGGTCTTTTCAAAATAGTTTATACTTTAAAACCAGAATAAAATATCCATTTCAAAACCATATAAATACGATATCATTTCTATTTTAAAACCCAAATCAATATAATAACATTCAATTTCAAATATCCTTTTCGAAAACATAGCACTTGCAAATCTATATACCTTGAAACTTATAGCTTTGAAACATAACTTATAATACTTAAATGGTTAAATATTAAATTACTTTATATAATAAAATAGCTTCTTTAATTTTTCAAATAAATTCCAAATACTGCTTTGAACCTCCCAATAAACCATTTCAATTCATATATTTCAAAGCTTTAGATATTCCACCATTTCAAAACTTATTCTTTGCTAATTCCATTTTTATCAAATTCAAATATTATTTTTATATTTGAAACGTTTACTTAATAAATCAAATATCATTTAAGTAAACCTTTAACTTCAAGTAACTGGATACTCTTTAAATTTTAGTTAACTTAATATATTCATTTAAATCAACTCGATATTTATTTAAATCACTCTACACCAAAATAAGTTATAAGATTCATACCCTTTAAAATCTCAATTTTATTTAAATTTCAAATCAAATTTATTGGAGTATAATTCTTAAATAATTCAATTCAAACCAATTTCATATTTATCTTCCAACTTAATTTTTATTTAAGTCATTAACACTCTATATATACAATATCTTAAACAGGTACTTAACCATATAGTATAAAACAATCAAACCTCATTATTCAACTTATTTTTATTGAACAAATTTATACATAGCTTAAATTCAAGCATTCAACTTTATATAAAATATTATTTACAAAGCCTCAAAAATCAATATTCATTAAATCATATTATATAAAATAATCGAACTTTATTATTGGACTTATTTTATATTTCAAATCATATTTATATATAGCTAGAATCAATAATAAATTTGACGTTTATATAACATCAAAAATCGATATTTATATAATCCGTATATTTCTTTACAAAATCATAGAACTCATTTCATAATGTATATATATATATAGACCGCGGTGTCTGTATATAATTTTCTACCCTATGGTCAAGTGATACAGATATTATCATTTCAATCCGCAATTTAAAAATAAAAATTAAGGTTATGTATCATTTCAAACCGCAATACCAAATGAGATGAAAATGCATAATAACTTGCAGTTTATAACAATATAAAATACAGCATCCATTCATCCAATATCAACCACCAACCATTTATCGCAATCATCATCAAATTTAAACAATAGCATCAATATAGAACGGATAATCAACAACATGTATTAAATAGCAGTTTATATTCAATAATAAATTAAATAACTGTTTAACTAGCAGTTTATATGAAATGAATAATTAATTAACAATTTAACCGGCAGTTTAAATGCAATGAATAAATTAAATAGCAATTTAATTTAAATAAATGAAATTAACTGAGATGATGATTAAAAATATGCCGAACAACCATAAATAAATTTTATATCACATCATATATCAATTTAACAAACATAAAAAATTTTAGAAGTTGTGAGTGGGTTAAAACACGCACCTATGATTTTAGCCCATAAAAATCCAAACAGAAGCGCAAAAATCAACAATCTCCAAATTCAACTAAATCAATTTCATGTTGTCCGGAATATAAATTTGAATCCAACAGAAGAAATCGCGGGTGAATCAAAGTTTATATGCAAAATATATTCATGTTGCAAGAAATATTAGTAAAATAAAAATTAGTACGCGTTAAAAATATATATAAATAAACAAATTTTAATACTTACGTTTTCCCGAGATGAGGCTTCAGGAAAAGACTGAAGAACAACTAAGATGAGGACAGGAAGTGTACGAAAAATGAAAAAAAATAATTTTTATAAAAGAATGCTTTTGGATTTGCAAGAATAAAAGCTTTTGAATATGAGGTTTTAGAAGAAACAAAATGTAAAAGAAGAAATAAGATGTAATTTATTTATAATTAGAAAATGAATGTGGAGGGACAAAAATAAATGTCACGTTTTATTATTAAAGCTTCAGCTATTAATAATAGATAAGGAAATGTACGTAGGAATGGAAAAGTTTGCAAACAAAAGTAGAATTTTGTATGCATTTAGGATTTTATCTACGCATAATAAAATATTTATATTTACCTTAAAAATGAAAACGTTCAATTTTGTTTTCTCTAAATGATCTTTTATTTCCATTAAAACACCCTTTTTGTTTAACACAAAACGTGCATTTCTTTTATTAAATCTATTAATTGCAATCAACGTTTCCTTTCCTTTTAATCGAAACATTTGAATTACATTAATTGCAGTTACTTACAAAGTTAAATTTTAAAAAAAATAACTAAAATGGATAAAAAAATAGAACAATTGTTTATTTGAACACGTTTACAAATTTATTGTTTGTACAAAAGAGTAATAAATAGATTATTTTCCTATTCTTGTAATCAATCTGAAAGCTAAAGCACAGTTCAATAAACATATTTTTTTTTCTTTAAAATCAATCTTTCTATTCTTTATTTTAATGAAATTAAACCAACATTCGCAGATGAAACATTCATTTTATTTGATGTAAATGTTTTTTTCATTGAGTCAAAACTTTCCTTATATTTTCATAAAACATAAGATGCTTTTAATTGCACCTATTACAATTAGTATTCTCTCTCCTATTAATTGAAAATTTTCAGTTACATTAATTTCAGTTGATTAAGTTTCAAAATGGGCTAAATGAATGTAATGAGAAGTGAACAGTTACTTCCTATCAATTATATATATTAATATTAAATTAATTAATCACCTTTTTATTCAATATTTGTAAACTACCCAATTCATCCTTTTTAATCACTTGGGCTTTTACCATGATTTAATACAAGTCTATATGACAATTCAATTTTGGTTATAACACTTATTACATTGTTCAATTTCCCTGTAATCAAATCCATATTCTTAACCCGTCTAGTTATTCATCTGATTTTATTTTACGATATAATTATCATGGTTTATACCATAGTGCATTAATATCCTTATTTTATCTTAATTTCAATTAATGTAGTAATTAATTTCATTCACAATAATTTCAATTAATTAAAATTTATTTCAATAAATTAACTTGATTTAACTCCAAATCCCTTTTATCTAATCAATTATTGTTCAATAAACAAAGATAACATTTGTTTTACCCTTTATTACATTAATATTTTAAATTTTCATCTTTCCTTTGTATTGACTACCCTATTTCCATGTTATTATTTTCTACCAATATACATGCTAATTGAGATTAACATTCTAAATTAATTCATTTACTTGGGTTCGTACTTTCCACTATCGATTACTACACTATGCATAAATCTACAATCCTATTTATTTCATTATTACATTCACCCTCTCCGTTACAATTCTTAAATACTTCTGCTTTTATTAAATTACTGTTAACTATATTATTATTATTCCATTAGCTAGTTAAGTAATTACATTCGTTTCTTACGTTTCAACCTCATAACCAATTATAACTGATTCCAATATCTCACCTGACCTTTCCTTTCAAATTTCCATTTATTAAGTTTTACATTAACACATCTTTATTTCCATTCCTTAAATTTACCAATTTATTACTTATGAAATGTAACATCCCGCCTTTTCGCACACTTTAAACCGACACACATGACGATTCAAACCATACGGAAGGGCGGATTGTTATGGGGTAAATAAGAAAAACAGAGAAGAAATAAAACAAAACAGAATCTCACAGCGGAAGGATAAAATATAATAATAAAATGTATAGTTTATAAATCTGTTTACAAAACATTTATATACTACATATCAGAGTTACACATACCAATAACAATGCAGCGGAATTAAATGGTGTAGTGGAATAATATAGTAGATACTAGTAATACAAATCTTCGTCTTCGTCCTCCAGAGCTAAATCCTCAAATCTTGAAACGCTCGGACTGACCCGAGCGAACTGAAAAGACAAAACACTCGAGTCAGAACTAAAAGATCTTATGTGAGTTAAATCAACAGGAGTAAATATGAGTGCAGTAACTCAAGAGATGCTCGGGATTTACATCTCCTAAGGATCCGTTAAACTATTTATTATGTAGTATATTGCGCTATTATAATAGTGTCTAATTGTAAAATAAACTTACTTTTTATTAGCGTTAAGGGGTTACCCATATAGCCCTTAACACAGAATATATTACCATAGTCTATACAGTACCGTAATCTCCCCTGTACTGGGCGTCGTCAGAGGGCACTCCATAGGTATGGTACAAAACAAAACTCGTAGTAAAGGCTCGGTATGGTAGGTGACAAGGCACAACTAGGCAATGTCAGGGTAGATATACCAATTGCTATCTGGGCTGGTGGAAACGCGTAGCCGCAGTTACCGCCCACCTCAAACAAACTCCCCCAAAATCAAAAATAAAAGTGGCCACTGAATCAATCCAAAGTCAAAGTATAATATCGAAGAGGAGCGTCCGATCAGAGGTATGACCTCATTGGGCCGAGAATCACTCCTGTTTTAGCCACCTTTTGCCAACTCACGGGAGTCGGGTCCACGTATTTACCTTACAGGAAACGTCGCCACCACCTACTTCATTCTGGAATCTCCACCGCGTACACGGTTAGTCAAAGTGGTTTTCGGTATCGACAGAGAGTATGTCCATATCCGATCCCGGTCTCTTTGCCAACCCATCGTTATTATAACACCGCGGTCATTTAAAAATAGTTTATACTTTAAAACCAGAATAAAATTTTCCATTTCAAAACTATGAATACGATATCAATTTAAACCCAAAACAATATGATATCATTTTATCTCAAATATAATTCTTTTCCAAAATCATGCTGGTTTAAAATTTAAAATATCTAGAAACCAAATATTTGAAATATACTTTCAAAGCATAATATTTCGAAATTCAAAATTTTAAAACCATAACTTCTAAACTTGAATGGTTTGGATATTCAACGAATGTAAAATAAATGGTTTAACTTTAAAGTTACTTTGTAAAGAAAAATAATTTCCATGGCTTTTCAAATATATGTCTTTATTTAAAGTTTAAACCATAATTTAAATATCACTTCAAGTTCCAAAAACCCCTTCAATTTCTATATATATATATATCCATTTGGAGTATTAATATTTCAAAACTAAAGTTGGATCTTCTTCTTTCAACAATTAATATTCTATTATTTATTCTTGAATATTCATATAAATTCCATAAATAAAACTCCAATTTCTAGCAATTAAATATTTTCTCAAATTTACTTTATACTAGAATTTTCATTTTTAATTCATCTTGGAAAATCCAGTTATAAATATCATACCTTAAAATTTCCAAACTTAAACATATAAGATAAATTTCCAAATTCCATTTTCTCAATTTTTCATTTTTATTCAACAGGTTTATACACAACTTAATTTTCAAATTTTTAACTTCATATGTATATATATCGAAGAATAATATTTTATGAAATATCAAAATCAAATTTTTATAAACCGTATCCCATCCAAACCATTGAAATCACTTTAAAATAATTTATATATAGACCACGGTGCCTGTATATAATTTTCTATCCTATGGTCAAGTGATACGGATATTTATCATTTCAATCCGCAATTTAAAAATAAAATTTTGCGGTTGCATATCATTTCAAACCACAATCCCGAATGAAACGAAAAATGCATGATAACTTGCAGTTTAATGATATAAAATAAAACATCCATTCATCAACATCATCCATCATCCAAATCACAATCATCATCCAATAATAATTCAATATCAATATATTTCTGATAATATATATCAGGTAATAACTGGCGGTTATATTCAAAAATAAATTTAATCAACTATTAAACTAACAGTTTATATTTAGTAATAAATTTTATAACTGTTTACTAGCAGTTCCTATGCAAATAAATAAATTCTAACTGTCAATTAATATGCAATAAATAAAATAAATTAACAGTTAAATTAAATAACGCGATTTAGCAAATATAATGAACAAAACATGCCAAACAGTTATAAATAAATTTCTACTCATATCTAAAATAAATTTAACAAACATAAAAAGTTTTAGAAGTTGTGAGTGGGTTAAAACACTCACCTTTTTGAATTTACATCGAATTTAAATCCGATTTAAACCCAAAATTTGACGGTCTCCAAATTGGTCCAAACCAGCGTCAATAGATCCAGAATTTAATTATGATCCTAACAAAAGAAATTTTACGCGAAACGGATAACGTAAGGGAAAGTTATTAGAGTTAAACGAGTTGAAAAATCAAATCAAATTAAAAACAAAATAAAGTAAACTAACTCAAGCAAGGCCCACGTCATCAACAATCATCTTCCCAGAATCCTGTACGCAACCGAAACCCTACCTACTGTACATCGCGTTCTCATTTGAACCGCCGCCGTCCTCTTCAAAAAAATTGCCGCCTCCACATCGACTTACGCCTCAATCCACTCGCGCCACAACCTCCTCAGCCTCGGCGGCCCTTCCCCTGCCGTGCGCACGAAAACCGAGGCCAGAACCTCCCCCGCCGCCGCGAGCTTTAGCTCCAGATCCTGGCGAATTTGTGCGCCTATCCGATGAAACGAACCGATGGATCGGCTTCTCTAGTCACCATCTACGCCCTCATGCCTTCCGATCGAGCCAACTCTGAAGATCCGCCGTTAAAACCCACAACCATACATGAACGGCCGAAACTGTTTTGAATTTTTCTAGACGAACGAACAACTAAATCGAGAAACGAATCCCGGATCTGTGACGTATACATCGACAGCTACAACATATATTTTTTTGAGAATTTTATGAGGACTTTCAATTTTAGGGTTTGGATTTGATTTGAATTTTGAATTTGGATCTAAAATTGTTTGTTGCCATTGAAGAAGAGGAGTACAGAAGTTCCTATACGTATAGAAATGAAGGATAAAGGCTGCTAGGGTTTATAACAGCCTATTTATAGACAACTGCAATAGAATAGGTGGGTACGAACTATAAACGTTCTAAACGGTAGTTAGCCCAAAAAGCTCGTTCTCACCCCGGAACAAAATTTGTTAAACCCATATATCCAGATAGGTAATTTAAAATATTCTGAATGCGATGGAAAAAGTTTCACGTCAAAATTTGATCGTATGAAGAAGTTATGCTGAAAACAAAATTTTCAAATCGATTTCAAATCGATTTCAATTAACTCGATTTCAAGGCGTTTCACGTTCGTACGATCAAACGACAAGTCCGATTGATACGAAACTTGAAACCCTACAATAATTCACCGATACGGATCCGATGAAACTGGTTTCGTCGAAATCCGAGTCCGTGGGCAAAATGGCAATTTCTATAATAATTAAATAAATTAAAATAAATTATAAAAATCCAAATTTTATATCTAAATTCTAAAATTGGCCAAATTTACCGCTTATATATTTCATAATCAATTTTAAATGATTTAACAAGTTTAGATGTGAATTAAAAGTTGATAAGTCTATCTATTGCAGTGTAAATTTCTCCACTTATATTTAGGAGCTATAAATTAAATTCTCAAAAACCCATTTATTAGATTTTCAACTTTTATATTCTCACCTTTTATCCAAAATAAGGATGCCACTAGCATTGGTTCATGATTTCACATTATTATCCTCAAAGTCCATTTTAATTTTAATAAAGTAATATTTAACCGTTAAATTCCATTTTATTATGCAATAAATGCAATTGTTGAATCTGATACTCCAATTAATTTATAAATCCTGCTTTCTATAATCTATATCAACAAAGGTCCAATTATAAATAGAATTAGCATTAGCTTCATCTTATAGAATTAACTACTCCAATTACAAAACAAATCTACGCTAACTGCACAATTTAAAGCAATTAATTGTAATTGAGTCTACATTAAAGGTTATAAATTATAAATTGGAACCTAAGTAAATTCGTTTATTGATTTAAAAATCTTTCTATTCAGTAAATGGACATTTTATGTGTATAAATAACATTTGAATTATAATACATTTCATTAGTGCATGCTTCATTTCTTATAAATTCCCCTTTTATTAACTAGAACGCATTAACACAACAAAATAATTAATTTAGATTTATTTCAATCGATTTACATTCTTAACTTAATATACTCAATAAATGGTTAACCTAAATAATTGTTACCCTTTTACATTCAAATTCAATCACAACCATCATTAACAACAATGTTGCCATAGATTTAGATTTAATTAAATAAATTAGATGAATGGGTAAAATTTTGTAATTATCCCAATTGCCAAATATATATGCATAAATTACTACTTATTATTATGAATTTCATTTATTACTTTACTAGTTGCCTTTGTCTTCTTATATCCTATTTACTACCAACTTTCTATTTAGTTATAGTTTATCAATATATAAATACCTAGGCAAAATCAAGTTCTTGTCTTACCTGTTATTTCAATTAAATCGGGTATGCGCAAATAAATTGTTTATTAACTTATTCCTACAAAATTATTTACATACATTCAGTTCCAAATTTTATAGAATTAAATTCTAATTATTTACCACTTCTTAATTCATCAATTATATATTCTATCCAAACATGCATTTAAAACTTTTTATTTAAATAAATTTATTCAATGTTGACATCCACTAAATAAAATTTACTTTCATTTATATAGTTGTAATTCAATTCAGTTATTATTTCATTAATACTATTTTCGATTTATATCTTCCAGTATTAATTTCACACACCAATTTAATCAACAAATTATAACTTATACCCACAAACGCCAATTTACGTTATTTCAATCTATTGCCATATAAACATTTAAATTGTTAACCTTTAATTACAGTTACTATATCTAATTCCTACATTTACTCAAATAAAACCTTAAGACTTCTATCTCTTTCTAAATTTGATTAGAAATCATATTAAATTAACTCATTTAATATCATCGAATTTAACGGGTCATTACACTCTCCCCCACTCAAAACTTTTCGTCCCCGAAAAGGAAAAAGAAGGGAGAAGAAAGAATTAAATAACAATACATCTTATTCAAAATATTTAACTTATAAACAGTAATTTACTATATTTATTACCTTAAATAAAATATACCCGTTTTATAATCATTATATCCTTTTATACTTAAATAATTAAAGTTTGGAAAACATTTTAAACATAATTCTAAGTCCAAAATTTACGGAAAATTTTGGCAGAGTCTCCTTTGTACGGAGAGGCTCGGGAGAAAATAAAATATTTAATATAACCAATATCATATATAATTGTGACAGCCCATAAATCCGTACCTCTTGAATCAACAATATTCTACCTCTATTAACTCAAGTGGCACAGAATTACGAACCATTAGGGTTAAAGAAGAAGAGATAGAAGAAGAAGAAACTAAACAATATTATTTAATTAATAAAATTCTCGATAAAACAGATTATGCAAACGAACTCCAATTCCCACGTTCCAATAGGAGATTCTAAGGTTTTTCCATGTTCCGGACACAATGGAACAGGTTTCGTAAGCTAATTCAGTCGTATGCGCGAGTTACAGAATTAAACGATCAATTTAAAATTAAATTGATCAAAACGATTTCGATGCGTTTCGAGCTTCCACGGGCAAACGACAACTCCGATTGCTACGAAAAATGAAATCCGGTAATAACTAACTATTACGGATCCAATGAAATTGGTTTCGTTGAATTCCGAGACTGTGCCCCGGAAGGCTATTTTAACTCGTCTATTAAATTAAGCGATTTTCGAAATTATCGAAATCACTCAAAATTTCCACTTTTTAAAATTTTATTAACTTAACAATAATTCATATTGAATTTATAATCACATTAGAAATCATTCTGGCACATTCTGGACTTAAATAGAATTAATTGCAATATTTAATAATATTAAATTCATTTTAAATTAATATAAATTCCAAATATTAATTTATCAACTTTAAAATCCTTCTAAAATTCCAACCACACTATTTAATGACCAAGTAGTCTTAAAATAAATTTTAAACTCATTTCCATATCTATTTACACTCTGAACTACCTATTTAACCCAATCCTGATATTAAATTGTTATTATTCCAATTTCAATTTAATTGCCATACATGAAATTCAAACAAAGTTTATTAATTTAACCAAATTCTTTTATTTAAAATTTCAAATAAAAATCCATATTCAACATTTAAAATGAATTAATGTTCAAATCTGGCGACCTAAAATTCCGGGTCGTTACATTCCTCCCCCCTTATAAAAAATTTCGTCCCCGAAATTTGCTAAAGTAGAAAATACTCTCAAACTAAATTACTTACCTAATTTGCTTAGTTAAAAGCTTATATACTTTTACCAAAATCCTTTAGCTCAATTCCCAAACCCATATGCTTCATTTACTTTAAAGCTTTAATTCTAACTTATAACTTCTAAGTTAATTACAAATTTTCAAAATTCCCAAAAATTTTCTAACTCCCAAAATTTCTGGAAAATTTTGACAGAGTCTCCCCTATACGGAGGAGCTTTCGCGATATCGCGATACAAAGAAATATATATACATCGACCCACACGGTCGGAAACCAAAATATTTCACAATATATATATCATTTCCCAATTATATTTGCGTAGGCGTACCTTTTTAGCAAAATTTTAATAGCAAGCAGCTAATACTATCGCATATACGCGCTCCAACTCTCTCGAACGCCTCCCGCACCTGTACTTACTCAAACAAACTCATTAGCTTTCAATAATATGAACATTTCATTAGCATTACCATTATAAATGTAAGCCAACACAACCATTTCATAAATCTTAACCAACAAACCAATTTCATTAGCTTCCTTTAAATCAACTCATTTCCAAATAACAAAACAACCAATTCTCATGAAATTTTCATATCATTCATACAAATATCCATCACTTAAGCCTATAATAGTTTTAAAATTAATTTCCACTTAGATTCATATTAATTTATCAAATTCTGCGTGGTTCACAATCCAAGCATTCTTATTCCATTTCAATTATTAAATCAACCCTTATTCTCACCTTTCAAATTTATTAATCATCTTAAGTTTATTTTTATTATATTATTATTATTATTACTATTATTATTATTATTTTTTATAGTTATATATATCATTCCATTCTTATTTACAACTCATATATTCTTTCTTCATCACATTAACTATCTTAAAAGTCATTTGCGTGCATTCAAATTTTATTTTCCAAACAAATTGCATTTAAAGCTATTTTACAAGCTTAAAAATAAACATCTCATCATCTTTAATTCAAACTTGCTTATTCCATCACAATAATTAATTAAAATTCTCTTCACTTGCATTACAATTTCTGCATCTAAACAAATTTATCCAAGACCACATTATTCAGCTTAATCACAATTATTTAATTAATACCATTTCACTTGTAATTCAGTTTAATTATCTAACAAATTACACTCAAGATTACTTAATAAAGCTCATTCACAAACATTTTTGTTTTACCTTTAAGTTGCTTAAGTTCTTTCGCAATATCTTCATTATCTTCTTATATCAATTTTTTATTTTTATTTGATTCTCATTCAAATCAAATTCCAATTCATTAACAACTTTAATGCACTTTGCCTATTTATTAAATCTATTTTAGACTTATTTTATTAGCGAAGAAACCACTTTAAATTATTTCACTTACTTGAATCTATTTACAATTCCAAACCATCATTATTATATTCTAGTTCCATTATACATTCACACTTCCAATATTTGTTACCTCAATTTTGAAAATTTCATGCCACAACTGGATTTTTATTCACTTTCTAAATTTTTAATTTTGACCAAACTATTAAAATTTTAGTCCTGCTAGTACAAACTCCATTTAATTTAGCTTACACAGAGTTCATTTCCAAACAATCATTTGGATTTAATTGAGTAGACACTTACTTCATTCAGCATTATTTCAACTAAATTAAATTCCCTTCCCATTGGATTCTTATCCAGATTCAATTTAAGTTTCCTTAAATTTTGTTTAGCCAAATTAAATTCATTCCACTTCTTTTACCACTTGTATAAGGATTGAATTCCATTCAATATTATTTATTACACAACTGGAATTTAATTTCAATTTTCATTATCAAACAATTTTCCATTTTCCCCATACATAAGTCCAAGACTTATTTGCTAACTTAAGAACACCCACATTTTTGTTCTCACTTTGCTTCATTAGACTTTGCATCTCATTAATGGCTAAGTTTTGGATTTTCCACACCATTCAACTCTTTCCATTAATGAATTTCCCATTTCATTTCTATTTAAAAGTTTAGGTTGCTTATTTAAGTCCACTTCCATTGTATAATCACAAATTCAAATTATATCTAAGAATATGAATTACCTTATGCAATTTAAGAAATTTTACATTTCACCTTTATATCCAATTCAATTCAATTTCAATTCAATTATATTTAATTCAATTTCAAATCTGCAATTTTAATTCTCCATATACAAGCTCAAAACTTAATTATTAACTTGAGTTCACGTACTTCTTTTATATCTCACTTTATCCTATCCCATTTCACATTTCATTTGAGTTTAGTTTGGGCTCACCATACCATTCAATTATTTCTCATTTGTGATTATAACTCCATTTCTCTATTTATAAGTTCACCAACTTATTTATTTTAAAACTCATATTGCTCATTTCAATCCATCTACATCTTATAATCACTATCTCAGATTTTACATGTATATGTATTACTGAATTTCTAAGGGTACAAATTTTCTTTCATCTTAATACTTTGCACAATTTAAATTCATAAACTCAACTGAAGCATAACACTTACTAGCTTGTGGGTATAATCCATTACACAATGACCCACAATTTCAAAGCCAACTTACATTTCAATCTAACCCAAATCCATTAATTCTAAGTTCAATTTATTGAACTTGTCCAAGTTAAATTCAAATTTTCTATTTACTTCAATATATATACTCAAGTTAAATTTTAATTCCAAGATTAAAATTTTCATTTCTTCCATTCTTATAAATATCAACTCCACTTAATAAGTTCAATAGTTAATTCATTTTAATTTTACACATCAGTTAAATAGAATTTTACCCAGAATTCTATTACTCGGTTTTATTCCAAAACCATTTTGAAATAATAATCAACACTTATCCATTAGGTATATCAAATCAAATCCTAGATTTCCCAAAACAATTTGTTTATACCAAAAACAAATTCCCCATTTTGACATCTCAAAACAACTGTTATACCCAACAAATCCAAACAATATCATAACCAAGTACTAGGGAAGCAATCCATCACTTTAGAAACTCGAAAATGAATTCTAATGATGTGGCCAGCATCATCAGGATTATTTTCCAACGACTGAAGTGAGTTCAATGCTTCTTACTTTCCCAAATTCATTTCAAACAGTTTTCCATTCAAAAATACTTCCCAAAACAATATTCCATTATTGCCTTCAAATATATTGGAAAACATTTCAAACACATTGGAAAACATTTCAAACATTACAAAGATTTTAAATTTCCAAACCTTTATTTTCAATCTATTTAAAATCTTTGTCAAAACTTCCGGGATTTAAATTCTGGTTTAATTTAAATTTAGTTATTCTCTTTTGTATAATTTATACTCACAGAATTTATTTCGTTATCACCATTTCCAATTTTACATTCTTATATTTGATTATAGTATTAACAACCAATCATCCAAATTTATATAATTTCAGAAAATTATTTCTTTTATATCAAAATAATTTTGGGTAAAATTATTTCATTTACCCACTTTAAAAACATTACTATGTCGGTTTATCTTGTTTAAGAGTTTAGAAACCCCTATCGATACGGTTGTACTTCCCGCACCGACCAGAATTCATAAACACTCAACCGATAAGTCAACACAGTATAAAAACAATTTTATATTCACTAACAAGCACGCTCTCATATCTATTAATACGCTCAACTCATTATAGAGTACTATCGACTCTGATTAATGAGTAATTTCCCCACCAAAGCCTAGGCTGTCGCCAACCTAAGCTCTGATACCAAGTGTGACAGCCCGCAAATCCGTACCTCTTGAATCAACACTATTCTACCTCTATTAACTCAAGTGGAACAGAACTACGAACCATTAGGGTTAAAGAAGAAGAGATAGAAGAAGAAGAAACTAAACAATATTATTTAATTAATAAAATTCTCGATAAAACAGATTATGCAAACGAACTCCAATTCTCACGTTCCGATAGGCGATGCTAAGGTTTTTCCGCGTTCCAGACACAATGGAACAGGTTTCGTAAGCTAATTCGGTCGTATGCACGAGTTACAGAATTAAACGATCAATTTAAAATTAAATCGATCAAAACAATTTCGATGCTTTTCGAGCTGCCACGGGCAAACGACAACTTCGATTGCTACGAAAATTGAAATCCGGTAATAACTAACTATTACGGATCCAATGAAATTGGTTTCGTCAAATTCCGAGGCTGTGCCCCGGAAGGCTATTTTAACTCGTCTATTAAATTAAGCGATTTTCGAAATTATCGAAATCACTCAAAATTTCCACTTTTTAAAATTTTATTAACTTAACAATAATTCATATTGAATTTATAATCACATTAGAAATCATTCTGGCACATTCTGGACTTAAATCGAATTAATTGCAATATTTAATAATATTAAATTCATTTTAAATTAATATAAAATTCCAAATATTAATTTATCAACTTTAAAATCCTTCTAAAATTCCAACCACACTATTTAATGACCAAGTAGTCTTAAAATAAATTTTAAACTCATTTCCATATCTATTTACACTCCGAACTACCCATTTAACCCAATCCTAATATTAAATTGTTATTATTCCAATTTCAATTTAATTGCCATACATGAAATTCAAACAAAGTTTATTAATTTAACAAAATTCTTTTATTTAAAATTTCAAATAAAAATCCATATTCAACATTTAAAATGAATTAATGTTCAAATCTGGTGACCCAAAATTCCGGGTCGTTACAATAATATTCAAACTTATTATATCCTAACCCGGGAAAAAAATATACAAAATAGCGCTATAACCGTAATCCGAAGCGTACCTATTTGTTGGGCAAATTTACGCTTATTATTATGGAACCAAAAGCAGTAGCAGTTGCTTCCATAACCTGCATTTTACTTATAAAAATCCAAAGGTTTAACAATTTATCACAAGTGAAATATTTAAGTGGTTACAATCACTAACAACAAAGAGTACAACGACCATCAATTTGAACAAACCGTATACACAACAAAACAAATAATCATTCAATCAAACAAGCAAATAGTTGTTCGGGTTCAAAACTTGAAATGGTAAGGAATGAAAAATAACTATCAAGTGCATCATTTACTCAACAGTTTTAGATGGGACAAAATAGATTATTTGTTCATCCAACAACTTCAAATTTCCTTACCCAACCAACTGTCAAGACCCGTAAATCCTTACTCCTTGAATAGACACTAATCTCCATTGATTAATTCAAGATGAACGAAAATACGAACCCTTAGGGGTTTAAGAAAAATTTAGGAAAAGAAAAAGGCAGAAGAAGAGAGAAGAAAATAGATAAGGTAGAAAAGATAGAGGGAAAAGAAAATAGAAAATAGAAATCTTTAAAATAGAAAGAAAAGAGAATAGAACGGAATAGAAAACAACAGAACAACATCAGAATCTCACAATTCGCAGCGGAACAACATATAATAATAAATGAATAATCTTTAAACAAAGAACTATATCAGTTATTACATTTTATACATTACATTACATCATCAGAGTGTACAACAACATCAACAACAAACAGTGCAGCGGAAAAAGAAATACTATATAGTAGTAATACGCCATGCCATCCAGCTTGCCTCCAGCAACTCCAGAATATCCTGAATATCCTGATAAACCTAACTCTTGACTGCCCATGTGGAAATTAGTGGGCACCCAGAGTTTAGGAAGGAAAACAATAAACTCCAAGTCAGTCATGTGACTGGTGTGAGAACTCAAAACAGTTTATTTATCTTTAAAATCAAAATAGAGGAATATTTTTAATTCAATTCGCAATGCTTTTAAAAATGAGACGACCATAAGGCCTCCCGCACACACACACAATGCAAACGCAGAGTCGGAGGAGATTTCTCCTTATAATAGTCAAAGATGCTTGATACGCATTTAAAATAATATTTGATATTATTACTAGTGTATAGTGTAGAAAAATTCATTTCGAAAGTAGAATATAAATCTTAGCCAACATACGACCATTATCGTATGCCTACTATAGCTACCATCCAAACAGTGTTGCGACACCATAAGTGAATGATAGGTTCTACAACTAATACCGTACAAGATCGTATTGTTTCTTTGGATTTCCAACGAATGATCAGGCCAAGGAACTTCCCATTGCCACATGAGAATGCCTCTGGATGGACATCCCCGAGAACCAAACCGGATCTCTACCAACACAAGGCCGGGTTACCCCTAACTGAGTAACAACTGACCGAATATGCCATCCCCCGGTCCTTTGGGACCTTTCACCTAGCGCTCGTAATCAATTAACACAATCATAACAAAGTGTTTTCAACATGAGTAAGTATATGGGCTCCATACCATGATACCACCCTTTTCCAGAAGGAAATGCACACATCCTGAAGGGCGCTACCCCTCATAACCTTGCCGCATCTTTCCTGTTTTGACCATTCACGGGGTGTGAGGCTCGACGAAGTCACGTCCACAAAAACATACTTTATACAAAAGCCATGCTTTGGGTCAACAAATGATCATAGAAATGATCACAAAGATAGACGATCAAATAAACGATCCTATCACAAATAATCAACACAATGATCATTTACAGCAACACTCAGCATGTCACATTACCAAATTGGGAATATATCGCTGATAACATTCAACTATATAACCTCTGAGCTCGTACGTCTCAGAGAAGGGTGTTAAGCTAAAAGAATAAATCCTCCGCCACCAACAGAAATATATTTGAAAGAAATCGGCTTTATATCTCAACTTGTAATGTCAGGCATACAATCCATACAAGTCTGTTCCGGGCTCGAACAAAACCGAAGGCACTTCTTACGAAGCCCTTGAAATCTGGGTATTCACAATCCCGATCGAATTTCCCATCACTTAGGAGATCTCAATACCAGGAGTTACCCAGTCTAGAGACAATCAAACACTATTCATCCGGGAATTCCGAACTCCGATTTACGCGCCGTAACCAGCGTTTCTAGGGTTTACCCCGCGTTCCGGACACAATGGAACAGGTTTCGAAAGCTAATTCGGGCATTTGTGCGAGTTATGGCTGTAAACGCTCAATTTGAATTAAACCGATTTAAGCGATTTTCTAGGCGTTTTAATTTGTACCGGACAAACGGTAAATCCAATTGACACGAAATTTGAAACCATGCAATAATATCACATTACGGATCCGATGAAACTGGTTTCGTCGAAATCCAAGACTTTTTGAAAAATGGCTATTTTAACTCGCCAAATTAATATTAAAAATAATTCGATGCGTTTCGAGCTGCCACGATCAAACGATAGCTCCAATTGACACGAAAATTGAAATCCGGTAATAACTAACTATTACGGTTCCAATGGAACTGGTTTCGTTCAATTCTGAGACTGTTCAAAAATTGACTATTTTTACTAGTCGATTTTAATATTAAAATATTCAATTTTCACAAATTAACTCTTAATTCGATTTTAAAAGTTCTAAAATATCGTTCTAACTCCAACATGATAAAATAAAATTTTACTAATCATTTTCAATCATATTTAACCCAATTTTCAATTATTTCCATAATTTAATATATTAAATTATCGATTTAATTATTCAATTAAATCCAATAATTCAAATAAAAATTTATTCGACTTATAAATTCACTTATTAATATTTAAAATAAATTAAATATCCAAATTTTAATTATTAAAAATTCTGGGTCGTTACAATCTTCCCCCCTTAAAAGAATTTCGTCCTCGAAATTACAAGTAAGAAAACTTATAGAATCTATTAATTTTCCCAAAATTCATAGTTAAACTTCTTATAATACTTTACTAAGTTTTCAAATCATACTTAGTTATCTTTTCAAAAACAACTACTATTGTTTAACTTTCAATTCCAAAATCAAAGTTAAAGTTTTCAAAAAATTTCAAATTCTTTCAAATTTTTCTAACGCCTTATATTTTCGAAAAAATTCGCCATAGTCTCCTTTGCGCGGCTCGATCCGAAAAAAAAATGACAGTATATATATCACAAATATACATCTCATCAAGTAATGAGGCATCCCGCAGGGAAAAAAATGTAAAAGTACGGTATGTAATCCGAGATATGTACCTTATATTTTATTAGCAAGCATATACAGCTAATATAGCACGAAATCGAGCTCCAAATGCGAAGCAAACGCGATCCGCACCTACTAATCACTCAACAAACAACATGAGAATCATGCATATAGATAATAGTATCGATATACATCATATAGCAATAATAACTATATATGTTAACATAGCAATTGAAACAAAAGCAACAAATGCAACCATCAACCAACTATCATTCATAACCAATAATTATTCATTCATATTCTCATTAATATTCAATGAAATGGTTTTCAATTTAATCACATTTGATTCATTAACAGTGGATGTTTACTAACATTCATTCTCAATTAGTTTATATTCACTAATCCATATTCAAGTTGGTTTACTTCCAAATCAAATTCAATTCTATTTAAGATTCACTTAACTTCCAATTGAATTTCAATTACTTTAGCTTCCAATTTCATTAACTCAATTCCATTAACACTTAATGAACTTATATACAATAAATCAACTAACAACCATATAACAATCAATGTATATTAATTACAACCAAATTCCTTTACTTATCAATTGGTTTAATTAATTGATTTTCATTCAATTATTCAACTTTCAATAATATTAGATTTTAATGAATTAACACTTATATTCATTATTTCATATCAAATTAATCCACATTCAATTGATTAACATTCAATTCATTAATTCAATTCAATTACAAAAGTTGAATTTCATTTATATAACTTAAGTTCACATTTATCACTTCACTTTATTAATTTACTTTGATACTAATATCATCTTCAATCAACACCTCTTAAGTTATATTTCATTTAAACATCACTTAGTTTTACATAACTTAAATTCCTACTTATAAATAAATTCAGATTCCAAATTCTAAAGTAATTTCCATTTAACTCAATTTTCATAAATATATTCATATAGTTTCACTTCTCATATGTATAAGTTTATTTCACAATTGTAAATTACTTTAATTATATTTCAATTCTTATAATTCTTTTGCTTATACAATTATTCTTTATTTAGATTATTCAAACAACTAAACAATCAACTTATTTTCACTTTAATAATTCTGAAAAATTATTCCTTTATATATAAAATATAATTAAGGTAAAATTATTTCATTTACCCATTTTAAAAACAATATTGTGTCGAATTGTTCTATTCAAGTGTTTAGAAACCCCTTCGATTCAGTTTCGAGGCTGCGCCGACGAAAGTTCATATGCCACTCAACAAACCAATCATCACAATATAAAACAATTTCATATTCACTAACAAATACGCTCTCATATCTATTATTACTCTCAAACTCAATCTAGAGCACTCCTGACTCTATCTCTAATGAGTAATACCCAACAGAACCATGGTTGTCGCTTAACCATAAGCTCTGATACCACATTGTCACGACCCGTAAATCCGTACTCCTTGAATAGACACTAATCTCCATTGATTAATTCAAGATGAACGGAAATACGAACCCTTAGGGGTTTAAGAAAAATTTAGGAAAAGAAAAAGACAGAAGAAGAGAGAAGAAAATAGATAAGGTAGAAAAGATAGAGGGAAAAGAAAACAGAAAATAGAAATCTTTAAAATAGAAAGAAAAGAGAATAGAACGGAATAGAAAACAACAGAACAACATCAGAATCTCACAATTCGCAGCGGAACAACATATAATAATAAATGAATAATCTTTAAACAAAGAACTATATCAGTTATTACATTTTATACATTACATTACATCATCAAAGTGTACAACAACATCAATAACAAACAGTGCAGCGGAAAAAGAAATACTATATAGTAGTAATACGCCATGCCATCCAGCTTGCCTCCAGCAACTCCAGAATATCCTGAATATCCTGATAAACCTAACTCTTGACTGCCCGTGTGGAAATTGGTGGGCACCCAGAGTTTAGGAAGGAAAACAATAAACTCCAAGTCAGTCATGTGACTGGTGTGAGAACTCAAAACAGTTTATTTATCTTTAAAATCAAAATAGAGGAATATTTTTAATTCAATTCGCAATGCTTTTAAAAATGAGACTACCATAAGGCCTCCCGCACACACACACAAAATGCAAATGCAGAATCGGAGGAGATTTCTCCTTATAATAGTCAAAGATGCTTGATACGCATTTAAAATAATATTTGATATTATTACTAGTGTATAGTGTAGAAAAATTCATTTCGAAAGTAGAATATAAATCTTAGCCAACATACGACCATTATCGTATGCCTACTATAGCTACCATCCAAACAGTGTTGCGACACCATAAGTGAATGATAGGTTCTACAACTAATACCGTACAAGATCGTATTGTTTCTTTGGATTTCCAACGAATGATCAGGCCAAGGAACTTCCCATTGCCACATGAGAATGCCTCTGGATGGACATCCCCGAGAACCAAACCGGATCTCTACCAACACAAGGCCGGGTTACCCCTAACTGAGTAACAACTAACCGAATATGCCATCCCTCGGTCCTTTGGGACCTTTCACCGAGCGCTCGTAATCAATTCACACAATCATAACAAAGTGTTTTCAACATGAGTAAGTATCTGGGCTCCATACCATGATACCACCCTTTTCCAGAAGGAAATGCACACATCCTAAAGGGCGCTACCCCTCATAACCTTGCCGCATCTTTCCTGTTTTGACCATTCACGGGGTGTGAGGCTCGACGAAGTCACGTCCACAAAAACATACTTTATACAAAAGCCATGCTTTGGGTCAACAAATGATCATAGAAATGATCACAAAGATAGACGATCAAATAAACGATCCTATCACAAATAATCAACACAATGATCATTTACAGCAACACTCAGCATGTCACATTACCAAATTGGGAATATATCGCTGATAACATTCAACTATATAACCTCTGAGCTCGTACGTCTCAGAGAAGGGTGTTAAGCTAAAAGAATAAATCCTCCGCCACCAACAGAAATATATTTGAAAGAAATCAGCTTTATATCTCAACTTGTAATGTCAGGCATACAATCCATACAAGTCTGTTCCAGGCTCGAACAAAACCGATGGCACTTCTTACGAAGCCCTTGAAATCTGGGTATTCACAATCCCGATCGAATTTCCCATCACTTAGGAGATCTCAATACCAGGAGCTACCCAGTGCAGAGACAATTGAACACTATTCATCCGGGAATTCCGAACTCCGATTTACGCGCCGTAACCAGCGTTTCTAGGGTTTACCCCGCGTTCCGGACACAATGGAACAGGTTTCAAAAGCTAATTCGGACATCTGTGCGAGTTATGGCTGTAAACGCTCAATTTGAATTAAACCGATTTAAGCGATTTTCTAGGCGTTTTAATTTGTACCGGACAAACGGTAAATCCAATTGACACGAAATTTGAAACCATGCAATAATATCACATTACGGATCCGATGAAACTAATTTCGTCGAAATCCGAGACTTTTTGAAAAATGGCTATTTTAACTCGCCAAATTAATATTAAAAATAATTCGATGCGTTTCGAGCTGCCACGATCAAACGATAGCTCCGATTGACACGAAAATTGAAATCCGGTAATAACTAACTATTACGGATCCAATGGAACTGGTCTCATTCAATTCTGAGACTGTTCAAAAATTGACTATTTTTACTAGTCGATTTTAATATTAAAATATTCAATTTTCACAAATTAACTCTTAATTCGATTTTAAAAGT
The DNA here is from genome assembly GCA_030765085.1 of Allium cepa. Lineage (NCBI taxonomy): Eukaryota > Viridiplantae > Streptophyta > Magnoliopsida > Asparagales > Amaryllidaceae > Allium > Allium cepa. The sequence continues at coordinate 13,496,510 of CM060942.1, forward strand.
TCTAAAATATCGTTCTAACTCCAACATGATAAAATAAAATTTTACTAATCATTTTCAATCATATTTAACCCAATTTTCAATTATTTCCATAATTTAACATATTAAATTATCGATTTAATTATTCAATTAAATCCAATAATTCAAATAAAATTTTATTCGACTTATAAATTCACTTATTAATATTTAAAATAAATTAAATATCAAAATTTTAATTATTAAAAATTCTGGGTCGTTACACCAACCCTAAATCAAACAATAACAATTCAAACCAACAAATCAAATTAACTCATTATAAATTTTTATTTCATACATTAGCTGTTTGATCTGTTCATTCATATAACAGTTTATCTTTTATTTTCATTTATTTTCATTCATATACCACATAAATTATCTTTTTATAATCTACATTTATTTCTAACAACTTTTAATTTTATTTACTCATCAGTGGTTGTTTCCTTTATTTTTACTTATTACTTACAGTTATTCAGTTTTATTTATTCAGGTTATGTAAGTTTCTTTTATTTGTATTACATTTAATGCACTTCTTAATTTAAATCATTTATTAAAAGCTTACATTCTATTATATTTAATTATGGTAACCCTTTTTAATTACACTTAAATTCTTAACCTTATAACCTCCATTCTTATAAATAAAGGATTTTATTAATTTATTACTTAGGGTTTGCAGTCATTTATTTATATTACCTACTTTCTATCATACTTAAGTTAATAGCCCTACACATCAATCCTTATTTATTAAAGAATTTCGTTTTATTTACTTAAGCTTAAAATCACCTATTAATAATGCTTACCTTTTTTTTAGTAAAATTTCACTTATAACTTAAGTTTATACTACTTAATTCTTTTTATAATAGCAATTCATTGAATACTTCATTATTTCCAAAATTTCTACTTGTATAATATTCTATCCCAATCTCTTATTTAACATTTCAACTTTTCATATTTGGTAAGTTATTTATGTTAAAGAAAATGCAAAAGAACTTATACAAGTTTTATCTCATCTTTTAAATTAACTTTAATGTTCAATAAATCTTTAATTTTTCCCTTATATGTTAAAAATTTGACTTTCTTTATAGCTTAGCATTTTAGTCTCTTATTTTATTTAGGGTTTCAATTATTAATTAAATTCTGTTTCATTACCATAATTGAAACAATTAATTAATGGAAATTTAAGAATTAAATACCGGGTTAAATTTCAAAAAAAAAAATTAATAATAGATAAATAATTTCTTACAACTTTTATATCTCAATTATATTTAGAACAATTAAAATTTTAGATAATTTCCAAAATAAATCTGCAGTAGAATTTACTACAGTGGCCTTTCCCCTTCGAAACTCGAAAACGAAAGTCGATGATGCGGCCGCCATCACCGAAATTATTTTCCAGCGACAGAGAGGAAAGTACAAAATTTATTTCTTCAAAATCTTCTTTAAAACAATTCTTCTGAATAATACTAAATATTTTTATAAGAAAATACTTATAAAACAAATCATTATATCTCATAAATCCTTTGAAAGCAGATTTTCAAAATTCCGGACTTAAGTTCTAAAATCTCCAATTTGATTTATTATAATTTCAACTTAGCTACAATTATTATAAATATTTTTATCACCTAACACCCAATCTATAGCAACCAAATATATATATATATATATATCTTTATAAAATATATTTTTATATATAGAAAATATAATAGGCAAAGTTATTTCATTCACCTATATTAAAACAGATATTATGTCGGTCTGTCCTATTAAGTGTTTAGAAATCCATATTGATGTCATAGCGTCCCATGCACCAACCAGAATTTATAAATACAAAACGGAACAGATTAACACAATATCAAAATCTTTTTATAACACTAACAAATACGTTCTCTCATATATATATACACACTCAGCGACTCCCATAGGGTATTACTACCCTATTAATAAAGAGTCAAACCCCTCAAAGCCAAGGTTTATCGCTAAACCAAAGCTCTGTACCAACTGTAACATCCCGCCTTTTCGCACACTTTAAACCGACACACATGACGATTCAAACCATACGAAAGGGAGGATTGTTATGGGGTAAATAAGAAAAACAGAGAAGAAATAAAAAAAAACAGAATCTCACAGCGGAAGGATAAAATATAATAATAAAATGTATAGTTTATAAATCTGTTTACAAAACATTTATATACTACATATCAGAGTTAAACATACCAATAACAATGCAGCGGAATTAAATGGTGTAGTGGAATAATATAGTAGATACTAGTAATACAAATCTTCGTCTTCATCCTCCAGAGCTAAATCCTCAAATCCTGAAATGCTCAGACTGACCCGAGCGAATTGAAAAGACAAAACACTCGAGTCAGAACTAAAAGATCTTATGTGAGTTAAATCAACAGGAGTAAATATGAGTGTAGTAACTCAAGAGATGCTCAGGATTTACATCTCCTAAGGATCCGTTAAACTATTTACTATGTAGTATATTGCGCTATTATAATAGTGTCTAATTGTAAAATAAACTTACTTTTTAATAGCGTTAAGGGGTTACCCACATAGCCCTTAACACATAATATATTCCCATAGTCTATATAGTACCGTAATCTCCCCCGTACTGAGCGTCGTCAGAGGGCACTCCATTGGTATGGTACAAAACAAAACTCATAGTAAAGGCTCGGTATGGTAGGTGACACGGCACAACTAGGCAATGCCAGGGTAGATATACCAATTGCTATCCGGGCTGGTGGAAACGCGTAGCTGCAGTTACCGCCCACCTCGAACAAACTCCCCCAAAATCAAAAATAAAAGTGGCCACTGAATCAATCCAAAGTCAAAGTATAATATCGAAGAGGAGCGTCCGATCAGAGGTATGACCTCATTGGCCCAAGAATCACTCCTGTTTTAGCCACCTTATGCCAACTCACGGGAGTCGGGTCCACGTATTTACCTTACAGGAAACGTCGCCACCACCTACTTCATTCTCGAATCTCCACCGCGTACACGGTTAGTCAAAGTGGTTTTCGGTATCGACAGAGAGTATGTCCATATCCGATCCCGATCTCTTTACCAACCCATCGTTATTATAACACCGCGGTCATTTAAAAATAGTTTATACTTTAAAACCAGAATAAAATTTTCCATTTCAAAACTATGAATACGATATCAATTTAAACCCAAAACAATATGATATCATTTTATCTCAAATATAATTCTTTTCCAAAATCATGCTTCTTTAAAATTTAAAATATCTAGAAACCAAATATTTGAAATATACTTTCAAAGCATAATATTTCGAAACTCAAAAATTTAAAACCATAACTTCTAAAACTTGAATGGTTTTGATATTCAACGAATGTAAAATAAATGGTTTAACTTTAAAGTTACTTTGTAAAGAAAAATAATTTCCATGGCTTTTCAAATATATTTCTTTATTTAAAGTTTAAACATTATTTAAATATCACTTCAAGTTCCAAAAACCCCTTCAATTTCTATATATATATATATATATCCATTTGGAGTATTAATATTTCAAAACTAAAGTTGGATTTTCGTCTTTCAACAATTAATATTCTATTATTTAGTCTTGAATATTCATATAAATTCCATAAATAAAACTCCAATTTCTAGCAATTAAATATTTTCTCAAATTTGCTTTATACTAGAATTTTCATTTTTAATTCATCTTGGAAAATCCAGTTATAAATATCATACATTAAAATTTCCAAACTTAAACATATAAGATAAATTTCCAAATTCCATTTTCTCAATTTTTCATTTTTATTCAACAGGTTTATACACAACTTAATTTTCAAATTTTTAACTTCATATGTATATATATCGAAGAATAATATTTTATAAAATATCAAAATCAAATTTTTATAAACCGTATCCCATCCAAACCATAGAAATCACTTTAAAATAATTTATATATAGACCGCGGTGCCTGTATATAATTTTCTATCCTATGGTCAAGTGATACGGATATTTATCATTTCAATCCGCAATTTAAAAATAAAATTTTGCGGTTGTATATCATTTCAAACCACAATCCCGAATGAAACGAAAAATGCATGATAACTTGCAGTTTAATGATATAAAATAAAACATCCATTCATCAACATCATCCATCATCCAAATCACAATCATCATCCAATAATAATTCAATATCAATATATATCTGATAATATATATCAGGTAATAACTGGCGGTTATATTCAAAAATAAATTTAATCAACTATTAAACTAACAGTTTATATTTAGTAATAAATTTTATAGCTGTTTACTAGCAGTTCCTATGCAAATAAATAAATTCTAACTGTCAATTAATATGCAATAAATAAAATAAATTAACAGTTAAATTAAATAACGCGATTTAGCAAATATAATGAACAAAACATGCCAAACAGTTATAAATAAATTTCTACTCATATCTAAAATAAATTTAACAAACATAAAAACTTTTAGAAGTTGTGAGTGGGTTAAAACACTCACCTTTTTGAATTTACATCGAATTTAAATCCGATTTAAACCCAAAATTCGACGGTCTCCAAATTGGTCCAAACCAGCGTCAACAGATCCGGAATTTAATTATGATCCTAACAAAAGAAATTTTACGCGAAACGGATAATGTAAGGGAAAGTTATTAGAGTTAAACGAGTTGAAAAATCAAATCAAATCAAATTAAAAACAAAATAAAGTAAACTAACTCAAGCAAGGGCCACGTCATCAACAATCATCTTCCCAGAATCCTGTACGCAACCGAAACCCTACCTACTGTACATCGCGTTCTCATTTGAACCGCCGCCGTCCTCTTCAAAAAAAATCGCCGCCTCCACATCGACTTACGCCTCAATCCACTCGCGCCACAACCTCCTCAGCCTCGGCCGCCCCTTCCACTGCCGTGCGCACGAAAACCGAGGCCAGAACCTCCCCCGCCGCCGCGAGCTTTAGCTCCAAATCCTAGCGAATTTGTGCACCTATCCGATGAAACGAACTGATGGATCGGCTTCTCTAGTCACCATCTATGCCCTCATGCCTTCCGATCGAGCCAACTCTGGAGATCCGCCGTTAAAACCCACAACCATACATGAACGGCCGAAATTGTTTTGAATTTTTCTGGATGAACGAACAACTGAATCGAGAAACGAATCCCGGATCTGTGACGTATACATCGACAGCTACAACATATATTTTTTTGAGAATTTTATGAGGACTTTCAATTTTTGGCTTTGGATTTGATTTGAATTTTGAATTTGGATCTAAAATTGTTTGTTTCCATTGAAGAAGAGGAGTACAGAAGTTCCTATACGTATAGAAATGAGGGATAAAGGCTGCTAGGGTTTATAACAGCCTATTTATAGACAACTGCAATAGAATAGGTGGGTACGAACTATAAACGTTCTAAACGGTAGTTGGCCCAAAAAGCTCGTTCTGACCCCGTAACAAAATTTGTTAAACCCATATATCCAGATAGGTAATTTAAAATATTCTGAATGCGATGGAAAAAGTTTCACGTCAAAATTTGATTGTATGAAGAAGTTATGCTGAAAAAAAAAATTTCAAATCGATTTCAAATTGATTTCAATTAACTCGATTTCAAGGCATTTCGCGTTCGTACGATCAAACAACAAGTCCGATTGATATGAAACTTGAAACCCTACAATAATTCACCGATACGGATCCGATGAAACTGGTTTCGTCGAAATCCGAGTCCGTGGCCAAAATTGCTATTTTTATAATAATTAAATAAATTAAAATAAATTATAAAAATCCAAATTTTATATCTAAATTCTAAAATTGGCCAAATTTATCGCTTATATATTTCATAATCAATTTTAAATGATTTAACAAGTTTAGATGTGAATTAAAAGTTGATAAGTCTATCCATTGCAGTGTAAATTTCTCTACTTATATTTAGGAGTTATAAATTAAATTCTCAAAAACCCATTTATTAGACTTTCATCTTTTATATTCTCACCTTTTATCCAAAACAAGGATGCCACTAGCATTGGTTCATGATTTCACATTATTATCCTCAAAGTCCATTTTAATTTTAATAACGTAATATTTAACCGTTAAATTCCATTTTATTATGCAATAAATGCAATTGTTGAATTTGATGCTCGAATTAATTTATAAATCCTGCTTTCTATAATCTATATCAACAAAGGTCCAATTATAAATAGAATTAGCATTAGCTTCATCTTATAGAATTAACTACTCCAATTACAAAACAAATCTACGCTAACTGCACAATTTAAATCAATTAATTGTAATTGAGTCTACATTAAACGTTATAAATTATAAATTGGAACCTAAATAAATTCGTTTATTGATTTAAAAATCTTTCTATTCAGTAAATGGACATTTTATGTGTATAAATAACATTTGAATTATAATACATTTAATTAGTGCATGCTTCATTTCTTATAAATTCCCCTTTTATTAACTAGAACACATTAACACAACAAAATAATTAATTTAGATTTATTTCAATCGATTTACATTCTTAACTTAATATACTCAATAAATGATTAACCTAAATAATTGTTACCCTTTTACATTCAAATTCAATCACAACCATCATTAACAACAATGTTGCCATAGATTTAGATTTAATTAAATAAATTAGATGAATGGGTGAAATTTTGTAATTATCCAAATTGCCAAATATATATGCATAAATTACTACTTATTATTATGAATTTCATTTATTACTTTACTAGTTGCCTTTGCCTTCTTATATCCTATTTACTACCAACTTTCTATTTAGTTATAGTTTATCAATATATAAATACCTAGGCAAAATCAAGTTCCTGTCTTACCTGTTATTTCAATTAAATCGGGTATGCGCAAATAAATTGTTTATTAACTTATTCCTACAAAATTATTTACATACATTCAGTTCCAAATTTTATAGAATTAAATTCTAATTATTTACCACTTCTTAATTCATCAATTATATATTCTATCCAAACATGCATTTAAAACTTTTTTATTTAAATAAATTTATTCAATGTTGACATCCACTAAATAAAATTTACTTTCATTTATATAGTTGTAATTTAATTCAGTTATTATTTCATTAATACTATTTCTGATTTATATCTTCCAGTATTAATTTCACACACCAATTTAATCAACAAATTATAACTTATACCCACAAACGCCAATTTACGTTATTTCAATCTATTGCCATATAAACATTTAAATTGTTAACTTTTAATTACAGTTACTATATCTAATTCCTACATTTACTCAAATAAAATCTTAAGACTTCTAACTCTTTCTAAATTAGATTAGAAATCATATTAAATTAACTCATTTAATATCATCGAATTTAACTGGTCATTACACGAAAAATTTCACGTTTCTACTTATTTATTACGTACCTACCTTCAGTCTTTGCATTAATTCTCATAAACATTACATTATTGATATCCAAATTTGATTTAGTAGACCAATTTATTACAACTTTACCTACATTAACACTATTTCCCTTATTTTTGTTATTATTTCATACGTAAATCACAAGTTTACATTGCTTTATACTATCTTATGAAACCAATATACATTTCTAATACTTTATTACATTTATTGTTACTTTAAATTTACATTAATAAAACGTTAAATTTAAGATTTATTTAATTGGTTACCAAAGTTTATTTGACCCATTAAATAAATAACAACTTATATTAATTGTCACATATTTTCTTCTATTTACATTTAGAAGTTTTTTACCTATCAACCCAGGTTATTATTCTACATATATAACACTAATTTTATTCCATCTCCATTTATTCATCATTGATTCATTGATTAATTCAACCTTTACATTTATTTTCTTATATTAATTTATTACCAGTTGTATCCTCTTACATTGTTTTTAATTATTGCAAATTCATTCAATTTACATAATACAGCTTTAACTAACTTACATTAACATGATCGCCTTAATTTACATTCAGTTACCCTTAATCCATATATTATTTCACACATTAATACACTTATTGCATTTGTTTTTATTATATTCTATTTAAAACTAAGCCATAACATTTGAATTATTTTATTAAGTCGAAACGTTCATTCTTCCCAACAATAACCATTTATTACATTATAACTTTACAATTTTAAATAAATTCATTAATTGTCATTTCGTTCATCCTATATATTATTATTAACCATAATAAGCATTGTTACGTTTTAATTCACTTATTATTTCATTAAAAAGTTACATAAATTTACTTCTCCAAATATTAAATCACAAAGTCCTATTTAATTTACCATTGCTACATTTTCTTTTTACGTTTACTTCATAATAAACTATATATTTTTTGTTTCTTCTAAATTTAATTACTCAATTTTAAACAAAATAACCAAACTTAATTATTGAAAATTTACGGGTCGTTACAGCGGCATAATTCTTTAACGCTTACCTTCAATCACAGATTCACAGATAAATGTATCATAGATAAAATAAATAAATAAATTATACACAGCTCAATTCACAAAACAGAATATTATAGTCCAGAGATAACAATCAATTCAAGGCATTTCATACAACGCATACATTCATAGGCAATCCAAACATTCAATATTGTTTAATCCTAAATTAATTCAATTTAATTACATTAAATTAATTGCTCATGAATTGATTATCAAATCTTGATTTAATTTATTTACATATCATTTGATATTAATGAAATTAATCAAACATAATTATTTATCTTAATGACGAGACAATCCAAATGATATACAGATATCAATGACGCGATTATCCGATCAAAAGTCGATACAGACACTGATATACGTTGCTATTCCGTACGGAAAAATCCAAACGGAGCTTGAAACGTCCGAAATTTGTGAAACGAATTACACAGTCTTATTCAGAACTTTCTAAATAAATTTTCTCATGTTGACATATTTAAATTTTGGAACACTTTTATTATCATCAATTTTTTTCTGATTGGAATTGAAATAAAATTACACTAGAAAATAAACTTCAATATTATCAGATGAAAATTTACAATTCGTTATGTTTAAATAGACGTATTTCAAATATCAAATTTTTATCTCAAAATATTATTATTTAAATTTCACAAAATTCAATTAATTAAATAAATAAAACCAATAAAATTTATGGGTCATTACACTCTCCCCCACTCAAAACTTTTCGTCCCCGAAAAGGAAGGAGGTAGGAGAATAAAAAACCAGAAAAGAAAACAGACTGGAGCAAAAGAAAACGATTAATTTAAACCAACAAATTTCATTAAAATAAAATAATATTCAATAATTGATTTTAAATTCAAGGTATTTTCATTTAGCTGATTTAACTTCTAGTTATTAATTCCCTCAAAACAACTTTATTTATTTATCTCATTTATCATTCAATTAACTTATTATACTACTTATCCCTGTTATATTTTTAGTTAAAATTTAAGCGTATAACATTTATTTTAACCACTCAAATTTTATTTATAAAATCCTTTTTATGTTGTATATTATCAAATTACATTGTTAACTTCTAATAATTAAGGTAAATTATATTGGAATGCAATAAAGTATTATACAAATAAAATTTTCTTAATTCAATTATCCAAGCTTTCATATTTATTTAAAATTTTGGTTTCATTTTATAATGGTAATTACCCTTTAAATAAACTTTAAGAATTAAATTTCTAATTATCTTCAAACTATTTTAGAGATAAATAAATATACACTACATATCAAATCGAATTTTAAATCATATATCACACATATTATAAATCAAGTCATATTTTAGAAACCCAAATCAATTCAACTCTCCAAAGCAAGACTGTAGCAAAACTACATAATGTTCTCTTCACTTCGAAACTCAAAAATGAAAGTTGATGATGCTGCAGTCATCATTGAAATCATTTTCCAACGACGAAGAAAAGAGCTCTGATTTAACCAATTAAAATTCTTTGAAGCAATTTCTACCTGAAATACTTCAAATAATACATCATTTAAAATTTTAAATACAAAGTTTGAAATCATCGGAAATTAAATTCCTAGTTTCTTGTTTTAAATTCATTTAAATTTCCAATTTAATTTATAGCCATGTTTTATAGTTCACTTATTTATATATGAAACAAAGACTAATGGGTACAAGCTACATACAAAGTCAAGTAATATATCTTGACGTCCAATTCAATTACTATCAAAATTCAGAAAATTATACTTATATATAGGTACAATATAATTATACAAAATTTATTTTATTTATTAAATTTGAAAACTACATTGTGTCGGTTTGCTCTGTTCAAGTGTTTTGGAGATCCTATCGATAGCGTTGATCAGACGAATCGATCGAAAACCCAAATCAACATTAATAACTCAAACAATAAAAAATATAAAACAATTTAAATATAGATTTACAAATACACTATACATGAACAGATTTTCAAAGAAAGGGTAGAGATTCAAATTTGATTAACTCAAATCAACATATAAGTTGGAACAAAAGTTAAGATGATTAACTAACCAAATAAGGAAATGGATAAGCTTATATAAATCTCGGGCAACCTTAACCAGGTCAACCGTGCTTCAAAAATTAGATCAAATGTGGAATTTTGAGGTAAATCCACATTCGATCTCAAGATATAGAATTCGGGATGACAAGAGAAACTGGCATCTAACCGAGGATATATAGAAATCTCCGGTAAATCAATGCTTATTGTAAAGGAGTTTCCCCCTTTACATGTCATTCGAAGTGGAGTTATGGGATACTCCAGAATCAAAAGAAGATGAATAGTAGGGGAACAAGGATGAAATTTGGAACCGCAAGGAACGTTTCAAAATTCAAAGGAAATAGAGTGAAAGAGAAAGAGAATCAAACTTGAACGAAAGTGGTTCTTTGAATAAATTTACCATATATGCTAAGTTTTGTCTAGAGCCAAAGCTCTGATACCAACTGTAACGACCCGATATTTTCAACCATTCGCATCCGTACATGTCGGACTTGAATCGCTCAAAATGCCGAATTGTTAATTATGAATTAGGTAAATCTCAAAATATACAACAAATAAGTAAATCAAAGAATCACAGACACAGAGTAACATAATGCGGCAGGAGAAACGAGAATAGTAGTTCATAAAGCTACAATATATATAACAGAGTTAAATAAGTTACAATAGAAGTTCAATTACAATAGTCAATTACAAGATCATAATACATCACTAGAATCAACTGAATAACTGGAATCAACTGGATAATTGAAAGTTAAATAGATAGCTGGATCTCCAAGTGAAGCTCCAACTACGAAGGTGAGTCTCTGATGTTGTATCACTCATTCAGACCCGAGCGTAAAGCAAAACACAAACACTCGAGTCAGGATTAACATTCTTATATCAATAAATCCAACTCAAGTGAAATAATAGCTAAAATACAAGTAACTCAAAAGGTGTTTGGGATAACCATCCTCTAAGTATTCGTTAAACTATTTACTATGTAGTAATATTTTTCTATTATAATAATGTCTAGTAAAATAAACTTACAATTAAATAGCGTTAAGGGGTTACCCACATAGCCCTTAACACGTAATAGTCTCAGTAGTCCATCCAGTATCATGGTCCCCCCTGATCGGGATGCCACCAGAGGATACTCCAAGAGCTACGGGACAAAACCAAACTCGTACAAGGCGTGCTAGGGTAGGTGACACGGCACAACGAGGCAATGCCAGGGTCGATATACCAATTACGATCCAGACTGGTGGTGATGTATAACGCGCAGCTACCGCCCACCTTGAGCCACGCCCCAAAAATTAAAAGGGCCCCAATCAATCACAAAGTAATAGAATGGTATAGTAGAAGTGTGTCCGATAAGAGGAGGTACCTCACTGGTTCGGAATCTCTTCAATTTTGGCCACCTTATGCCAACTCTCGGGAGTCGGGTCCACGTATATACCTCAATAGAACGTCGCCACCATCCTACTTCATTCTGGAGTCTCCACCGCGTACACGATTGTTAAAGTGGCTTTCGGAGTTGGCAAAGAGTATGACAACTACCAATCTCGGTCTCTTTAACAACCAAACGTTATTACAACACCGCGGTCATTTCAAAATAATATATACTTTAAAACCAAATTATCACTGCCATTTCAAAACTATATCAATACGATATCATTTCCATTTCAAAACCATATCAATACGACATCATTTTCATTTCAAATATTTCCTTTTCCAAAATCATAGCACTTTCAAAGTTATAACACTTCGAAATCAAAACACTTGAAATTAGAACACTTACAAATCATAATACTTTGAAAATCATAACTTTGAAACATAAATTCCACCACTTAAATGGTGTTGATATTAAAATACTTTATATAATAAAATAACTTCTTCAATTTCACAACTCGATTCCAAACAACTCGATTCCAAAATTTTAAATTTAACCAAATCTCAAATCAAAAATTTCAATTCAATTCAGTTTCCAAATAAACTGTTCTATGTTATATCAATTTCAAAATAGATTTGATTCACAAAATAAACCATTTCAAATTCACTATATTTCCAATCTTAAATATTCAATATTTCAAAACTAAATTTGATAAATCATATATATATATACACACATACATATACATACATACACCAAATTCACTCTACTATTATTTATTTTGAAATATTTACTTAATACATCAAATATCCTTTATATAAAACTCCAAATTTCAATTACTGAATATTTCCTCAATTTATTTAAACTTGATATACTCAATTAAATCACCTTAAACCAGGATTAAGTTATAAAACCGTATTCTTTTAAAATCTCAATTTCAATAAATTCCAAGTGGATTCTTATTAGGTATAATTCTTAATTAAATAAAATTTCAAATCAATTTCAGAACTATCATCTCAACCTTAATTTATAAAAATCATTATGAACTCTATATTAAGATATAATTTAAATAAATACTTATCCATATTATCTTTCAATTAAACCAACTTTTATTAAACTTATTTCATGTCAACCAAATTTATACATAGCTTAAATCAAGAATTTAACTATAAATATAAAATAGCTTTTATACATTATCTAAATCAGTATTTACATAAAACCCTATTTTCCAAAACCGTAGAAATCAATTTCAGAATATATATATGTGTGTGTGTGTGTGTGTGTGTGTGTGTGTAGACCGACAGTGTTTGTATATAATTTTCTATCCTATGCTTAAGTGATACGAATATTTATCATTTCAATCCGCAATTTATATATATGTATATATATATATATATCATTTCAACCCGCAATCCCAAAGTTCATTTCAATTTAAAATCGCTTGGGTCTATCATTTCAACCCTTAACGATTTTCTCCTATTCTAAAGTCTGTTCAGGTATGTATCATTTCAAGCCATAGTGAATTCTATCCTAATAAAGAACTTGTAGAGTGATAACAGATATGATAAAAATATAACTAGCATATATCATTAATATAAATAACAGATAATGGTGTCAGATGTCATAGGTAAATAGATATAGATAACACCATATATAGAGCAATGTAAATAACTAACAGCAGCATATTTTAATTGTCGTTTCAATTGAAATCAAATTTAATAAATATAAGAACGCTAATCGTGAGTGATTTCTCACCTTTCGAGGCTAGAGAAGTTTGTCAACAGAACAAGCTACGAATTCCAAAACAAAGCAAGATCGAACGCGAATTGGATGAACAAAGCTGATAAATTGGAATAGACGAAATCAAATCAGAGCTGGATCGATGAAGATAATTGGTATAGGTGAACAATATATAACTACATATATAAACATATTTTAAATACAACCACATTTTTAAATTAAATATATATATACACACACACACACATTTCAAAATCATTGTTTTTAAATGAAACATTCATGTTAAAAATCAAACATATAATTAAAATAATACATATCTATTTATTTCTTTCTAATCAATATTATTATAAACTAATATACACCTATACTTTGAAATCAACAATATATATGTATAACACATATAAGCTGACACACACACACAGATATATATATATATATATATATATATATATACTTATATATATATATATACTATCAGATTGCAACATATTTTCTTTTTTTTATAAGCTGAATATAAACATAGACTGGCAAAATGTGTAACGACCCGAAAATTTCGTTAACTAAATTTGTCATATTTTCCATAATTTTAATAAAATGAATGTTAGGAATTTGGTGTTGCCATTTGTTCTTATTAAAAGTTAACAATTTAAAATGATATTTCCAATTCAATAAAATAATGTAAATATTGTGGTTTAAATTTTGAATGGAATATGTGAAAACAAGAGTAATTATGGAATAATATGTTATTTATTTAGAGTATTGAATAAAAAAATTTTTTTTTAGCCAATTTTAATTAATGGTAATAATACGATATAAGCTAATAAATTTGATCTCAATGTGATAACCATTTAATGAAGGTAATGAAACAGGATTTAGAAAAATGTATACTTGGTATAAATCAAATAGAAGGAAACAAACGTATATATCGAATTGATTTATGAATAAATACTTTGGATAGTAATTGAATGTACAGTAATGGTAATTTAAAACCTATTTATAGTAAGACTGCATAAGATTCAGTAAATTAAGTGGTGGAAAGATTTTTCCTAGATATACTTTGAAGATGTGAAATTAAAGGTGAATATTAAAATTGGTTAATATAAAATAACATTGATTAACCGTAAATGGGAATAAATTTGAAAATAAAAATTTATGTTAATACAAGTGGATCAATTATAAACTTAAATGAAACATTCCAATTTAATAAGAGGTATTCGAATGTTATGTTTTATTTAAAGGTAATAATTGGATTTAATTGGAAGTTGTGTATGTTGGATTATATAGGAAAGGAGTATACAAAAACTGTGAATAGTAGAGTAGCAACTGAAAGGGAAGAAATTGAAATAAGGGCAATAAACATTGTATAAATTAATAGTAATAAATGCCAACATTGAATTGTAATAAATATAATTAATATTACAAGTGGGTGAACATAAAGATAAGGGTTAAGAGTGTTGGAATAGGTATACTAGAATAACTATAAAGTGTAAATGTACGTATTTATAGCAACATGAATTATTGAAGGAAAATAATTGGTAAACGGGGTTTGGGCTAAGGAAATGTTATTGATTGTTTGGAAATCTTATTTATTATGGGAAATTAATTTAGCATAAGCAAAACCAATGCAAATATCTAAGTTATCAGTAAAGTAATAATAAATAGTAATCAATGCAAATTTAGGTAACAATAGAATGTGAAATTTGGGGAATAGATGCAAAGTATATATGAGTTGCTAAAAGTATGCATAATAAGTGCAAATTTAATAAATCAATGTCCTGTAGAGGTTGGAGTATGGTTAGTAATAAAAGCTTTTAAAGGAAAAACCTTTAATTTATAAATGAAAATCAATGCATTAAATTAGGTGTAACTGAATGCATGTAAATAATTTTGTAAGAATAAGTTATAAACAATTTATTTGTGCATACCCGATTTAATTGAAATAACAGAAAAGACAAGAACTTGATTTGCCTAGATATATATATATATATATATATATATATATATATTGATAAACTATAACTAAATAGAAAGATTGGTAGTAAATAGGATATAAGAAGACAAAGGCAACTAGTAAATTAATAAATGAATTCATAATAATAAGTAGTAATTAATGCATATATATTTGGCATTAGTGATAATTACAAAACTTTACCCATTTATCTAATTTATTTAATTAAATCTAAATCTATGGCAACATTGTTGTAATGATGGTTGTAAGTGAATTTGAATATAAAAGTGTAACAATTATTTAGGTTAACCATTTTGAGTATGTTAAGTTAAGAATGGCAATCGATTGAAATAAATATAAATTAATTATTTTGTTTTGGTTAATGTGTTCTAGTTAATAAAGGGGAGTTTATAAGAAATGAAGCATGCACTAATGACATGTGTTATAATTCAAATGTTATTTATACCCGTAAAATGTCTATTTACTGAATAGAAAGATTTTAAATCAATAAGCGAATTTATTGAGGTTCCAAATTTATAATTTATAACATTTAATGTGGACTCAATTACAAAATTGACTTAAATCGTGCAGTTAGCGTAGATTTGTTTTGTAATTGAGTAGTTAATCCTATAAGATGAAGTTAATGCTAATTCTATTTATAATTGGACCATTTGTTGATATAGATTATAGAAAGCAAGATGTATAAATTTAATTAAAGTATCAACATTCAACAATTGTAATTATTGAAAATTAAAATGGAAGTTGAGGATAATAAGGTGAAACCATGAACAAATGTTAATGCATCCTTATTACTGGTAAAAGATGAGTATATAAAAGTTTGAAAATCAAAAATAGGTTTTTGAAAACTTAATTTATAATTTCTAAATATAAGGAAGTGGAGAAATTAACACTGCAATGGATAGACTTATCAGCTTTTAATTTACATCTAAATTTGTTTAGATCAATTTGGAAATTAATAAAATTGTGGATATATTTTGAAACGTAAACGAAACGTCTAGATTTACATTTGTATATACGTTAAAATAAAATGTAAATGATAAGGAATTTATTTATTTCCTAAATCTGTAACGTGTGTAATTAATATTATTTATCTTTTGGGACCACTTCCGTTTGCACGTTAAAATTCGTGCACACCTATTCTTTTGCTATCTATCTATAAATAGACGATCAAAAAAAACCCTAGCCTCCATCTTCTATCATTTGTCTGTACGTTCTTTTCTTCAACTCCTTCTCCTCATCAAATGGATGCAAGCCTAGATCTATTTCTATTCAAATTTCAAATGGAAATTCAAACATCTCAGAAAAATTCCAAAAAAATATATGTCGTAATTTTCATCAATACGAATCTATGCCTGCTGTTCGTTTCTCAAGATAGTGAACGGTTTTACTAGAAATCGAGGTCAAACGTTGGAAATTCGAAACCCTATATGTGATTTGGGGCTTTTCGATTTAGGAGTCAATCGGGGAAATTGAAAGATGGGTTTTGAAGCACTCATCAAGAGGAGTCGATAGGTGGTAGTCTCGTGGCCTAGCTCGACCGGAGGCGTTGGGAATTTGACAATTAGGGTTTCGAAACCCTAAGTTTATGGTGGCGGCGGCGAGCACTAGGGGGTGCCGCACCCACATCTGAAGGAAGAGGAGACTTAGGCGGTGACGTTGGTGGTCACGGCGTGGCACATGGTGGTCGAACGACGAGGGAAATCATGGTCAAAGGTCACGGCTGTAGAGGTTGCCTCCATGTATTGTTACGAACGTAGTCGCGTGTGTTTGAGGAGAAGCTTTTGTTGATGACGTGGCATAGCATATAGGGTAGATTTGTGTTATTTTAAATTTTGTTTTCATACGTTCAAATCAACATAACTTTCTCTTACGAACTCGTTTTCACGCGAGATTTTTTTTATTAGGATCGAAATTGAATTCCGGATATGTTGGTGCTGGTTTGGAACGATTCGGAGACCGTCGAATTTTTGGGTTTAAATCGGATTTAAATTCGATTTAAATTCAAAAGGTGAGTGTTTTAACCCACGCACAACTTCTAAAAGTTTTTATATTTGTTAATGTAACGACCCGCCTTTTTGGACAGTTTAAACCGACGATCAAATACACATGCCGGTTCCAAACCATAAAAAAAAAAAAGATGGTTATTGGGGTAATTAAGAAAAGAAAAGAAATAAAGGAAATGAAACAACACAGAATCTCGCAGCGGAACGATAAAATATAATAGTCAAATAAACAGTTCATGAAGCTGTTTACTATACTTAGACAATTATTTATACAACATTTATCAGAGTTATACATATACAACAGAACAAATAAATAATGCAGCAGACAACATGATGCATAGATAATAATAGTAATAGTATACCAAATCTTCGTCTTCGTCCTCCAGAATAGATCTTCAAAAATCTGAAAACTCAGGACTGACCCGAGCGTAATGAAAAGACAAAACACTCGAGTCAGGACTAAAATATCCATATGAAAGTTAAATCAATCGTAAATAAATATGAGTGTGACGGCGTCAGAGATGTTTACGGGGTTTGACATCTCATATCCAGTGTCAACGTGCGTGCAATAACTTAAGAGATGTTACGGGATTTTCCACCTTTCAAGGATCCGTTAAACTATCTACTAGGTAGTAATGTACGTTAAGTTGATAATGTCTATCAGTAATATAAAGTATCAAAATAGCATTAAGGCGTTACCATAATCCCCCTTAACACATTTTATATTCCCAAAAGCATATACAAGACCGTAGTTTCCCCAAAACCGGAAGTCACCAGAGGGCAATCCATATACTCAAGGTACAAACCAAAACGTAGTGGTCGCGAATAGGATAATCAGTATGACAAGGTACATGAGGCGATACCAACTAGGATACTAGTAGTTGCGTGATCCGTACTGATGTTGAGCATAGCAGCTACTACCTCAACACCGCGAAACAACACTCCTAAATCAAGGGGTGCACCCAAATCAAATCACAAATGTAATAGATGTGGTATCGAAGAAGTGTGTCCGCTAGAGGTGGCGAACCTCAATGGCCCGGCGCGGCTCCTGTTTTAGTCATGTCAGGGGTCATCCAATATCGTTCTCTTTCTTCAGTCAGCGCGTTCACCAAACCATCCACTTCATTCTGGATCAACACTCCGAGTATAATAGTTATTAAAGTGGTTTTCGGTATCGACAGAGAGTATGTCCATATCCGATCCCGGTCTCTTTAATAACTACGTATTATTACACTGATGGCTCTTTTATATTTCAAATTGTTTCATGATTGATAACAAAATATCATATTCGCTTTAAAATCAAATCCATTTCAAAATCATCATATATTCAAAATTATCAATTTTGTCCGATAAATCAATTTCACTTCAAAATTTGATTCGAATTCAATTTAGGTTATAATCTCTACTTTAACCTAGTTCGTATTTAAACCAAAGGTTTAAATATAAACATTTCCGTCTCTTTAACCAGTTTGAATTTAAGAAAATAGTTTAAATAGTTTAAAATAGTTAAATAATTCAAAATAGTTTAATAGAAAATATTTAAATAGTTTAATCGAAAATAATTTGAATATAAAATGGTTTATATATAAAATAGTTTGGAAAAAATCAAAAATTATTTGATAAATAATTCCAAAGTCAAACCGGTCAACTTCCCAAATTCCTATCCCAATCAAATCCAAATTCCATTTTGATTTAATCGATTTATTCCAATTTCAACTTGAATAAATTTCTATTCCACGTAAATTTCGATTTCAATTCACAAATTTCTTTAAATTTCAATTCAATTCCAAATTAATTTAAATCTAAATTTCATATAAACTTTCAATTCCAAACTCAAACTTGAAATATCATTTCATATCAATTTTCTTAGAAATATTCAGAGTTCGATTAAAAGTCCAATCTTTTAAAACAAATCAACTTTCAAAAATTTACACCGTATTTCAATTTTCAATTTAAATCTAAACTTCGATTTTATTTAATAATTTCGTTTACCAAGTTTAAATTCTAACATTTCGAGCTCCAATTCAAAATAATTCAATTTCCATAAATTGGATTTTTATTCTTAAAATCAATTCATTTTAATAATTTCAAAACAGCTTTTAAAATCATTTAATTTATCCAACTCGGTGTCCGTATATAATTTTCTAACCTATGGCCAAGTGATTAGTTATTACAATTAAATGTCAGGGATGAATATATCATTTAAATCAATCACAGTGTCATATGTATGCATAGCAGGATATATATAAACAAATAAACATCCAAACATTTAAATATCAACCAATAACATCCATCGAAATACATCATCCAATAGGCAATACAATTCACGGCAATTTCATATTTATCAATGTCAGGTAATTTAATTGCAATTCAATTTTAATTTAAATTTAACTGTCAATTTAATTTTTTTTTAACGGTGAATTCAAATGGCAATCAATATGATAATTAAATTTTATCAAACAACAACAAATAAAAATCATAACTATGCATAATGTCAAATTTAACTAGCATAAAGATATTCAGTACGTTTGTGAGCGTTATAAAACACTCACCTTGATTTTACGATTTTAAATCAAATCGAACGACGTTCGATTTAACATAAAATTTTAATAAGCTCCAAACACTTTCGGATTTGCACTGCAGCGCAGCTCTCATCTCCGTGATTCCGGCGCTTCTTCCCCAATGTGAAATTCACGTATGCAAACCCATTAGCCGCCGATCTTCAAGCAATTTTCATGACCACCTCGTCGACTTCCAGAACGATCAGCTAGCGCCACCACGAAGCCCTTCACCAGAGCCACCTACGCGCCAAGTTTCATCCCGTCATTCGCCGTCGTTTGCACGCAATCCAAGGAAATACGTACACACTTCCAAGTCAGATCTGGACGAATCCATGAAAAATTAGCATACATCAACCGTATGGATTTGAAGAGCTCGTCGAGATTTACGCTTTTGCTTTTGGAATTTTTCGATTTCGTTGAACGGATTGAGAGATATTAAGGAAAGAAGATCGGCAATTTCTGGCCATGGAATAGGTGGCGGCCATGATTTAGAATTAGGGTTTCTGGATTAAAATAATAATAAAACTGTCTCGGTTTGCGTGCGTATTTATATAGGTAGGTCCAAAATCATCCGAACTCCAATCGAGACGTGCCGCCAGGCGTTTATAAGGTTTTACCCCCGTTTCGGACGCAATGGAACTAGTTTCAAGGCCTAATTCGATCATATCTAGAAGATAGCTTTTCGAAGTCGATTATTTTAATTAAATTCGAAATTAAATTTCTACGCGTTTCAAGCTCGCACGGCCAAACGACAAGTCCAATTGCTACGAAAATTGAAATCCTACCATAATTTACTATTACGGATCCGATGAAACAAGTTTCGTCGAAATCCGAGACTGTTTGAAAAATGGCTATTTTAACTCGTCAATTAAATATTAAAATATTCAATTTTCACAAATTTACTTTTAATTCGATTTTAAAAGTTCTACAACATCATTCTAACTTTAATATGATAAAATAGAATTTTACAAATCATTTTTAATCATATTAAACCCGTTATCCAATTATTCAAATAATTTCAAATATTAAATCATTCAACAAATTACATTAATAATCATTTTCCTTCAATAATCACCTTAAATTTTCTAATTAAAATAGCTAAAAATCCGGGTCGTTACACTCTCCCCCACTCAAAACTTTTCGTCCCCGAAAAGGAAAAGAAGGGAAAAGGAACTAAGTATAGAATTCAACATTAGATATATTTTATTCAAAGTTACCAACTTATAAAACAATGAAATTCCATTTATAAAGTCATAACTACGCTTCCACAATGTTACTCCGAACGGCTTTCTAAATGTAAAAGTTAGTTATCAAAACAAGTTATAAAATTTAAAAACTTGAAAAATTTTCTAACACCCGGATTCACGGAAAATTTCGGCAGGGTCTCCTTTGCGCGGCTCGATCGAAATTTTTTACAATTCAATATATAACACAAATATAACCAATATATATAAAATATACATCTCAGCTCAATGATGAGGCATCCCATATCTGGGAAAACAACATATATATATCACCAATACCATATAAAACCATAAGCGTAACTTTTATTTAGCATTTATTAGCAGTTTACTTACATTTTGTATTTAGCACAGAAGCGAGCTCTACAACGAAGCGCAACCCCTTTGCTACCTACTAAAATGCTCAATAACTAAGTTAGAACCATGCATATAAAGATAGATCGATATATTTAGCCTACACAACATATATATAACCTATTTAGCTTCAAAACTGAGATTCCAATTTCAGGACAGCAAACAAATCTCAGTTTTAGATCACCTAAACTATAAAATTTGGCAACAGAATCTAAACAAAAGTTGTTGTATTCATTTCAAGATTTCCGGAATGTCCAAAATCATCGAATTCGGACCATACATTCAAAAGTTACGCCCGTTTTACTTAGAGGATACGCCTCAGCCTGGGTAATGAATTGCGCAGGTCAGCGACGTTCACCCACGTTTTCGACCTTCTAAACGATATCAAAACACAAAACGCTTAAAACAAAAGTTTTACCTTAAGTTCTTAGATTTCCATAAAGTGCAAGATCATCAAAATCCGATAAACCAGTCAAAAGATATGGCGAAAATACTAAGGGTGTATACTACTGATTTTACTTATTTTTACACAAGACAGCGAGTAACATTCAAGTTTTTAACCAAGCAGACGAAGGAATTTTCTCAAGTTATCTAAACAAAAGTTGTGCTATAGTTTCTAAGCTTTCCGAAAAGTCCAAAATCGTCGAATTCCGTTCAGCCATTTAAAAGTTATGATTGTTTTCGTTTCAGCATATATTGGACAATGTTGGATTTTTTTTTCCAAAAATTTTCTTTTATTATTTCAAAGTACAAAACATCAAAACTTCAAATTTTCTAAAGAACAATCATAAACACAAAGTCATCTATTTTCTTATTCATCCATGTAATAGGTTTACATTCAATTTGTTTCCGATTTATTCAAGTTTGTTTCATTCACATTTTTAATTCAAGTCAATTTGCTCCCAATTTGAATTTAATTATTTAAAATTTTATTCCGTTTATTCAATTCCATTAACACTAATGAATTCTACATAATCAATTATCATCCATCTAACAACCAATGCATATCAAACATTAACATCCATCCAAAATCTACACTAAATCAATTATACATTTCCAAGTCAATTTTAATTTCATACACTTCCAAGTTTATTGACATTTAGTTATATTCAAATTTTATTAGTTTCCATTTACCAATTTTATATTTCATTAAGTTTAAATTTTATTCATTCACTTATACATGTATCATTCATTTTACAGCTTAAATTTCTTTTATATTTACAACTATCAATAGATCTTTACATTTTATTGTTTACTCTCACACTGGTATATTATTTCTCTACTTATCCTTATTAGCATTTTAAACCCTTTAAGTATTTGGTAATTTATAGTTATGCAAATAGAATGCAGTTAAACAACATACAACTTCTTTTCATTTAAAGTTGAATTTTCAATTTATCAATTCTTAAGTCATTACTTAAATTTCACTATAATTTAATTTCACATTTACATTCACATATAGTATTTTCATTTTATATTAACATAATTGTGAATCACCTTTAAATGTTAATTTAAATTCCAATTATTTACTAACAATTTTATTTATATTTGCAAACCATTAATTAAATGCATATTTCATGATTCAAACCTATACTTGTATATTATCCAATTAACAATTCATATAACATTTTTGAACTTCTTAAGTATTTTGGTAAGTTATATCTAAGCTATAGAATGAAATTTAATACTATGCGAGTTTTACAGTTTCAATTTTATTTTAAGTTCATAATTTCCTAATTCTAAGGATTTCTACTTCAATTGATATTTTCACTTAGCTCTTAGGTTCATTTCTCATTTCACAATTCAGAAGTTCCTTAATGATTCAAGTCTAAATTCATTTCAATCATAAAAAAAAATCATTAATTATTAAAGAACTTAAGAATTCAAAATCCCGGTTTCATTTCAAATCAAGGTTTGAAATAATATATACTTATATAATTCATATATCAAATCATACTATAGAGAATGCAAAAAAAAATAAAATTTGAGTCAAAACAAGGTTTAGACAAGCTATTAAGTGGTCTCCCCCACTCGGACTCTCGAAAATAAACGCCAATGATGCGTGCACACATCATCGAAATCATTTTCTAGCGTCAAGAGAAGGGAATATAACACTTATCATAAATAAATCCTTCGAAAACAATTTCAACTCAATTATACTATCATATAATGCTCATATTATATTTTTCAAATTCTTGTAAGTCAATCTCAAACACCGGAATTTAAATTCCGAAATCCAAGTTAAAATTCATTTATATTCATTATCAATTGTGTTTACAAGATTTCATTTTCCTAAATCCATTGTTATTTAATCAATTGTTGTAAATATTGACTGATCAAACAATAACGATAATAATCTAATATTATCATCTCCTAACAATCAATTCAATCAAAATGAATAAATATTCAAATAATTCTTTTATATAAAATATATTCCAAAATGATATTGTGTTGGTTTGTCCTATTCGAGTGTTTAGAAATTCCTATCGACGCCTTGGCGTCCCAAGTATCGACCAGAATTCATAAATACTCAACGGAACAAATTAACACAATATAAAACCATTTTATATCAAATAACAAGTACGCTCTCTCATATACACTCAACTCATTCATATAGTTTACCTCTATTTCAATGAGTTATTCCCCACTAGAGCCAAGGTTTATCGCTAAACCAAAGCTCTGATACCAACTGTAACGACCCGCCTTTTTGGACAGTTTAAACCGACGATCAAATACACATGCCGGTTCCAAACCATTAAAAAAAAAGCAGATGGTTATTGGGGTAATTAAGAAAAGAAAAGAAGTAAAGGAAATGAAACAACACAGAATCTCGCAGCGGAACGATAAAATATAATAGTCAAATAAACAGTTCATGAAGCTGTTTACTATACTTAGACAATTATTTATACAACATTTATCAGAGTTATACATATACAACAGAACAAATAAATAATGCAGCAGACAACATGATGCACAGATAATAATAGTAATAGTATACCAAATCTTCGTCTTCGTCCTCCAGAATAGATCTTCAAAAATCTGAAAACTCAGGACTGACCCGAGCGTAATGAAAAGACAAAACACTCGAGCCAGGACTAAAATATCCATATGAAAGTTAAATCAATCGTAAATAAATATGAGTGTGACGGCGTCAGAGATGTTTACGGGGTTTGACATCTCATATCCAGTGTCAACGTGCGTGCAATAACTTAAGAGATGTTACGGGATTTTCCACCTTTCAAGGATCCGTTAAACTATCTACTAGGTAGTAATGTACGTTAAGTAGATAATGTCTATCAGTAATATAAAGTATCAAAATAGCATTAAGGCGTTACCATAATCCCCCTTAACACATTTTATATTCCCAAAAGAATATACAAGACCGTAGTTTCCCCAAAACCGAAAGTCACCAGAGGGCAATCCATATACTCAAGGTACAAACCAAAACGTAGTGGTCGCGAATAGGATAATCAGTATGACAAGGTACATGAGGCGATACCAACTAGGATACTAGTAGTTGCGTGATCCGGACTGATGTTGAGCATAGCAGCTACTACCTCAACACCGCGAAACAACACTCCCAAATCAAGGGGTGCACCCAAATCAAATCACAAATGTAATAGATATGGTATCGAAGAAGTGTGTCCGCTAGAGGTGGCGAACCTCAATGGCCCGGCGCGGCTCCTGTTTTAGTCATGTCAGGGGTCATCCAATATCGTTCTCTTTCTTCAGTCAGCGCGTTCACCAAACCATCCACTTCATTCTGGATCAACACTCCGCGTATAATAGTTATTAAAGTGGTTTTCGGTATCGACAGAGAGTATGTCCATATCCGATCCCGGTCTCTTTAATAACTACGTATTATTACACTGATGGCTCTTTTATATTTCAAATTGATTCATGATTGATAACAAAATATCATATTCGCTTTAAAATCAAATCCATTTCAAAATCATCATATATTCAAAATTATCAATTTTGTCCGATAAATCAATTTCACTTCAAAATTTGATTCGAATTCAATTTAGGTTATAATCTCTACTTTAACCTAGTTCGTATTTAAACCAAAGGTTTAAATATAAACATTTCCGTCTCTTTAACCAGTTTGAATTTAAGAAAGTAGTTTAAATAGTTTAAATTAGTTAAATAATTCAAAATAGTTTCATAGAAAATATTTGAATAGTTTAATCGAAAATAATTTGAATATAAAATGGTTTATATATAAAATAGTTTGGAAAAAATAAAAAATTATTTGATAAATAATTCCAAAGTCAAACAGGTCAACTTCCCAAATTCCTATCCAAATCAAATCCAAATTCCATTTCGATTTAATCGATTTATTCCAATTTCAACTTGAATAAATTTCTATTCCACGTAAATTTCGATTTCAATTCACAAATTTCTTTAAATTTCAATTCAATTCCAAATTAATTTAAATCTAAATTTCAAATAAATTTTCAATTCCAAACTCAAACTTGAAATATCATTTCATATCAATTTTCTTAGAAATATTCAGAGTTCGATTAAAAGTCCAATCTTTTAAAACAAATCAACTTTCAAAAATTTACACCGTATTTCAATTTTCAATTTAAATCTAAACTTCGATTTTATTTAATAATTTCGTTTACCAAGTTTAAATTCTAACATTTCGAGCTCCAATTCAAAATAATTCAATTTCCATAAATTGGATTTTTATTCTTAAAATCAATTCATTTAAATAATTTCAAAACAACTTTTAAAATCATTTAATTTATCCAACTCGATTTCCGTATATAATTTTCTAACCTATGGCCAAGTGATTAGTTATTACAATTAAATGTCAGGGATGAATATATCATTTAAATCAATCACAGTGTCATATGTATGCATAACAGGATATATATAAACAAATAAACATCCAAACATTTAAATATCAACCAATAACATCCATCGAAATACATCATCCAATAGGCAATACAATTCACGGCAATTTCATATTTATCAATGTCAGGTAATTTAATCGCAATTCAATTTTAATTTTAATTTAACTGTCAATTTAATTTTTTTTAACGGTGAATTCAAATGGCAATCAATATGATAATTAAATTTTATCAAACAACGACAAATAAAAATCATAACTATGCATAATGTCAAATTTAACTAACATAAAGATATTCAGTACGTTGTGAGCGTTATAAAACACTCACCTTGATTTTACGATTTTAAATCAAATCGAACGACGTTCGATTTAACATAAAATTTTAATGAGCTCCAAACACTTTCGGATCTGCACTGCAGCGCAGCTCTCATCTCCGTGATTCCGGCGCTTCTTCCCCAACGTGAAATTCACGTATGCAAACCCATTAGCCGCCGATCTTCAAGCAATTTTCATGACCATCTCGTCGACTTCCAGAACGATCAGCTAGCGCCACCACGAAGCCCTTCACCAGAGCCACCTACCGCCAAGTTTCATCCCGTCATTCGCCGTCGTTTGCACGCAATCCAAGGAAATACGTACACACTTCCAAGTCAGATCTGGACGAATCCATGAAAAATTAGCATACATCAACCGTATGGATTTGAAGAGCTCGTCGAGATTTACACTTTTGCTTTTGGAATTTTTCGATTTCGTCGAACGGATTGAGAGATATTAAGAAAAGAAGATCGGCAATTTCTGGCCATGGAATAGGTGGCGGCCATGATTTAGAATTAGGGTTTCTGGATTAAAATAATAATAAAACTGTCTCGGTTTGCGTGCGTATTTATATAGGTAGGTCCAAAATCATCCGAACTCCAATCGAGATGTGCCGCCAGGCGTTTATAAGGTTTTACCCCCATTCCGGACGCAATGGAACTAGTTTCAAGGCCTAATTCGATCATATCTAGAAGATAGCTTTTCGAAGTCGATTATTTTAATTAAATTCGAAATTAAATTTCTACGCGTTTCAAGCTCGCACGGCCAAACGACAAGTCCAATTGCTACGAAAATTGAAATCCTACCATAATTTACTATTACGGATCCGATGAAACTAGTTTCGTCGAAATCCGAGAACGTTTGAAAAATGGCTATTTTAACTCGTCAATTAAATATTAAAATATTCAATTTTCACAAATTTACTTTTAATTCGATTTTAAAAGTTCTACAACATCATTCTAACTTTAATATGATAAAATAGAATTTTACAAATCATTTTTAATCATATTAAACCCGTTATCCAATTATTCAAATAATTTCAAATATTAAATTATTCAACAAATTACATTAATAATCATTTTCCTTCAATAATCACCTTAAATTTTCTAATTAAAATAGCTAAAAATACGGGTCGTTACAGTTAAATTTATTTTAGATACGAGTAGAAATTTATTTATGATTGTTTGGCATGTTTTATTCAGCATATCGGTTAATTCGCATTTATTTAATTTAACTGTCAATTTACTTCATTTATTGCATATTAATTGACAGTTAGAATTTATTTATTTGCATATAAACTACTAGTTAAACAGTTATAAATTTAATTGAATATAAAATGTTAGTTAATAACTGTCAATTATTTCTTGTTATATTGTATATATATTGATGGTTGTTAAACTGATGATGTTTGAAATAATTTTGATTGATGATGGGTGAATGGATGTTTTATTGTATATCATTGAACTACAAGTTATCATGCATTTTTCATTTCATTCGGGATTGTGGTTTGAAATGATATACAACCGCAAATTTTATTTTTAAATTGCGGATTGAAATGATAAATATCCGTATCACTTGACCATATGATAGAAAATTTTATACAGGCACCGTGGTCTATATATAAATTATTTTAAAGTGATTTCTATGGTTTGGATGGGATACGGTTTATAAAAAATTTTGATATTTTATAAATGTTATTGTTCTATATATATATACATATGAAGTTAAAAATTTTGAATTTAAGCTATGTATAAATATATTAAATAAAAATGGGAAAATTGAGAAATGGAATTTGATAATTCATATTATAAGTTTAAGTTTGGAAAATTTTAAGGTATGATATTTATAACTGGATTTTTCCAAGATAAATTTAAAATGAATATTCTAGTATAATTTAATTGAAGAAAATATTTAATTGCTAGAAATTGAAGTTTTATGTAAATATTCAAGACTAAATAATAGAACATTTAATTTGGTTGAAGGAATAAATTCCAACTTTAGTTTTGAAATATTAATACTCCAAATGGATATATATATATATATATATATATAGAAATTGAAGTGGTTTTGGAACTTGAAAGTGATATTTAAATTTTGGTTTAGACTTTAAATAAAGAAATATATTTGTAAAGCCATGGAAATTATTTTCTTTACAAAGTAACCTTAAAGTCAAACAATTTATTTTATATACCGTTGAATATCCAAACCATTCAAGTTTTAGAAGTTATGGTTTCAAAATATATGAATTTCGAAATATTATGCTTTGAAAGTATAAGCCAAATATTTGGTTTAAAGATATTTTAAATTTTAAAGCAGTATGATTTTGGAAAAGAAATATATTTGGATAAAATGATATCATATTGTTTTGGGTTTTAAGATGATATCGTATTCATAGTTTTGAAATGGAATTTTTATTCTGGTTTTAAAGTATAAACTATTTTAAATGACCGCGGTGTTATAATAACGATTGGTTGGCAAAGAGACCGAGATCGGATATGGACATACTCTCTGTCGATACCGAAAACCACTTTGACTAACCGTGTACGCGGTGGAGATTCCAGAATGAAGTAGGTTGGTGGCGGCGTTTCCTGTAAGGTAAATACGTGGACCCGACTCCCGTGAGTTGGCATAAGGTGGCTAAAACAGGAGCGATTCTCGGGCCAATGAGGTCATTTCTCTGATCGGACACTCCTCTCCGATATTATACTTTGACTTTGGATTGATTCAGTGGCCACTTTTATTTTTGATTTTAGGGGAGTTTGTTCGAGGTGGGCGGCAGCTGCGCGCTGCGCGTTTCCACCAGCCCGGATAGCAATTGGTATATCTACCCTGGCATTGCCTAGTTGTGCCGTGTCACCTACCATACTGAGCCTTTACTACGAGTTTTGTTTTGTACCATACCTATGGAGCGCCCTCTAACGACGCCCATTACGGGGGAGATTACGGTACTGTATAGACTATGGGAATATATTCTGTGTTAAGGGCTATATGGGTAACCCCTTAACGCTATTAAAAAGTAAGTTTATTTTATGAATAGACATTATTATAATAGCGCAATATACTACATAGTAAATAGTTTAACGACCCTTAGGAGATGTAAATCCCGAGCATCTCTTGAGTTACTGTACTCATATTTATTTCTGTTAATTTTACTCACATAAGATCTTTTAGTTCTGAGTCGAGTGTTTTTGTCTTTTCAAATTCGCTCGGGTCAGTCCGAGCATTTCAGGATTTGAGGATTTAGCTCTGGAGGACGAAGACAAAGATTTGTATTACTAGTATCTACTATATTATTTCACTACACCATTTAATTCCGCTGCATTGATAGTATTGGTATGGGTAACTCTGATATTCATTGTACAAGTAAAATAAAATATTTTGTAAAACAGTTTCATGAACTGTATATTTGATTATTATATTTTATCCTTCCGCTGTGAGATTCTGTTTTGTTTTATTTCTTCTCTGTTTTTTTTCTCATTTACCCCATAACAATCCGCGCTTCCGTATGGTTTGAATCGTCATGTGTGTCGGTTTAAAGTGTACGAAAAGGCGGGATGTTACAGTTGGTATCAGAGCTTTGGTTTAGCGATAAACCTTGGCTTTGTGGGGTTTGACTCTTCGTTAATAGGGTAGAAATACCCTATGGGAGTCGGTGAGTGTATATTTATGAGAGAGCGTATTTGTTAGTGTTATAAAAAGATTTTGATATTGTGTTAATCTGTTCCATTTTGTATTTATAAATTCTTGTTGATGCATGGGACGCTGTGTCATCAATAGGGATTTCTAAATACTTAATAGGACAGACCGATATAATATCTGTTTTAATATAGGTGAATGAAATAATTTTGCCTATTATATTTTCTATATATAAAATAAATTTTTAAATGATATTATATATATATATTTTGTTGCAATAGATTGGGTGTTAGGAATAAAATTTATATATAATAAGTAAATAAGATTGAATTTAAAATCAATGAAATTTGGAAATTTTAGAACTTAAGTCCGGGATTTTGAAATTTGCTTTCAAAGGAATTTGAAGTATAATAATATTGTTATAAATATTTTCCGATATAAATATTTCAGTATAATCCGGAAGAATTGTTTTAAAGAAGATTTTGGAGAAAATAAGTTTTGTACTTTCCACTCTGTTGCTGGAAAATAATTTCGGTGATGGCGGCCGCATCATCGACTTTCATTTTCGAGTTTCGAAGGGGAAAGGCCACCGTGGTAAATTCTATTGCAGATTTATTTTGAAATTATTTAAAATTTTAATTGTTTTAAATATAATTAGAGATATAAAAGTTGTAAGAAATTATTTATCTATTATTTTTAAAATAATTTGAAATTTGACCCGGTATTTAATTCTTAAATTTCCATTAATTAATAGTTTAAATTATTTTAGTGAAATTAAAGGTAAGTATTATAAATAGGTGATTTTAAACTTAAGTAAATAAAACGAAACTCTTTAATAAATAAGGATTGATGTGTATGGTTATAAAATTTAGTATGATTTAAATGCTACTAGTTGAATAAAATGGAAAGTAGGTAATATAAATAAATGACTATAAACCTTAGGTAATAAATTAATAAAATCCTTTATTTATAAGAATGGAGGTTATAAGGTTAAGAATTTAAGTGTAACTAAAAAAAGGGTTACTGTAATATAATATAATAGCATGTAAGCATTTAATAAATGATTGAATTTGAGAAGTGCATTAAATGTAATACAAATAAAAGAGACTTACATAACCTAAATAAAATAAAAATAATGGTAAGTAATAAGTAGAAATAAGGAAACAACCATTGAATGAGAAATAAAATTTGAAGTTTGTTAGAAATAAATGTAAATTATAAAAAGGAAAATTTATGTGGGTTGAATAAAAGAAAGGAAATCAAACAATTAAAGTATGTAATGAATTTATATAAGTTGAATTGATTTGTTGGTTTAAATCGATATTGTTTACTTTATAGTTGGCTGGGTAAGGAAATTTGAAGTTGTTGGATGAATAAATAATTTATTTTTGTCCCATCTAAGACTTTTGAGTAAATGATGAACTGGATAGTTATTTTTCATTCCGTACCATTTCCAGTTTTGAACCTGAACAACTATTTGCTTGTTTGATTGAATTGTTGTTTTGTTTTGTTGTGTATACTGTTTGTCGAAATTGATTGTTGTTAGTAGTTGAAACCATGAAAATATGTCACTTTATATAAATAGTTAACCTTTTTAGATTATATAAGTGAAATGCAGGTATGGAAGCAATTGTTACTGCTTTTGTTTCCATAAATTAAGCGTAATTTGCCCAACAAATAGGTACGTTCCCGGTTTACGTTTTGTAGCGCTATTTTTATATATTTTCCCGTGTTGGGATATACTATTTTGAATATTCTATATGATACTTTGTTATATTTTGGTATTATATTTTCCCG
The DNA here is from genome assembly GCA_030765085.1 of Allium cepa. Classification (NCBI taxonomy): domain Eukaryota; kingdom Viridiplantae; phylum Streptophyta; class Magnoliopsida; order Asparagales; family Amaryllidaceae; genus Allium; species Allium cepa. The sequence continues at coordinate 13,528,852 of CM060942.1, forward strand.
AGCCTCTCCGTACAAAGGAGACTCTGCCAAAATTTTCCGTAAATTCTGGACTTAGAATTATGTTGAAAATGTTTTGCAAACTTTAATTATTTAAGTATAAAAGGATATAATGATTATAAAACGGGTATATTTTATTTAAGGTAATAAATTTAGTAAATTAATGTTTATATGTTAAATATTTTGAATAAGATGTATTGTTATTTAATTCTTTCTTCTCCCTTCTTTTCCTTTTCGGGGACGAAAAGTTTTGAGTGGGGGAGAGTGTAACGACCCGAAAATTTCGTTAACTAAATTTGTCATATTTTCCATAATTTTGATAAAATGAATGTTAGGAATTTGGTGTTGCCATTTGTTCTTATTAAAAGTTAACAATTTAAAATGAGATTTCCAATTCAATAAAATAATGTAAATATTGTGGTTTAAATTTTGAATGGAATATGTGAAAACAAGAGTAATTATGGAATAATATGTTATTTATTTAGAGTATTGAATAAAAAAAAAATTTAGCCAATTTTAATTAATGGTAGTAATGCGATATAAGCTAATAAATTTGATCTCAATGCGATAACCATTTAATGAAGGTAATGAAACAGGATTTAGAAAATGCATACTAGGTATAAATCAAATAGAAGGAAACAAACGTATATATCGAATTGATTTATGAATAAATACTTTGGATAGTAATTGAATGTACAGTAATGGTAAGTTAAAACCTATTTATAGTAAGACTGCATAAGATTCAGTAAATTAAGTGGTGGAAAGATTTTTCCTAGATATACTTTGAAGATGTGAAATTAAAGGTGAATATTAAAATTGGTTAATGTAAAATAACATTGATTAACCGTAAATGGGAATAAATTTGAAAATAAAAATTTATGTTAATACAAGTGGATCAATTATAAACTTAAATGAAACATTCCAATTTAATAAGAGGTATTCGAATGTTATGTTTTATTTAAAGGTAATAATTGGATTTAATTGGAATTTGTGTATGTTGGATTATATAGGAAAGGAGTATACAAAAACTGTGAATAGTAGAGTAGCAACTGAAAAGGAAGAAATTGAAATAAGGGCAATAAACATTGTATAAATTAAAAGTAATAAATGCCAACATTGAATTGTAATAAATATAATTAATATTACAAGTGGGTGAACATAAAGATAAGGGTTAAGAGTGTTGGAATAGGTATACTAGAATAACTATAAAGTGTAAATGTACGTATTTATAGCAACATGAATTATTGAAGGAAAATAATTGGTAAACGGGGTTTGGGCTAAGGAAATGTTATTGATTGTTTTGAAGCCTTATTTATTATGGGAAATTAATTTAGCATAAGCAAAAGCAATGCAAATATCTAAGTTATCAGTAAAGTAATAATAAATAGTAATCAATGCAAATTTAGGTAACAATAGACTGTGAAATTTGGGAAATAGATGCAAAGTATATATGAGTTGCTAAAAGTATGCATAATAAGTGCAAATTTAATAAATCAATGTCCTGTAGAGGTTGGAGTATGGTTAGTAATAAAAGCTTTTAAAGGAAAAGCCTTTAATTTATAAATGAAAATCAATGCATTAAATTAGGTGTAACTGAATGCATGTAAATAATTTTGTAAGAATAAGTTATAACAATTTATTTGTGCATACCCGATTTAATTGAATAACAGAAAAGATAAGAACTTGATTTTCCTAGATATATATATATATATATATATATATATATATTGATAAACTATAACTAAATAGAAAGATTGGTAGTAAATAGGATATAAGAAGACAAAGGCAACTAGTAAATTAATAAATGAATTCATAATAATAAGTAGTAATTAATGCATATATATTTGGCATTAGTGATAATTACAAAACTTTACCCATTTATCTAATTTATTTAATTAAATCTAAATCTATGGCAACATTGTTGTAATGATGGTTGTAAGTGAATTTGAATGTAAAAGGGTAACAATTATTTAGGTTAACCATTTTGAGTATGTTAAGTTAAGAATGGCAATCGACTGAAATAAATATAAATTAATTATTTTGTTTTGGTTAATGTGTTCTAGTTAATAAAGGGGAGTTTATAAGAAATGAAGCATGCACTAATGACATGTGTTATAATTCAAATGTAATTTATACCCGTAAAATGTCTATTTACTGAATAGAAAGATTTTAAATCAATTGCGAATTTATTGAGGTTCCAAATTTATAATTTATAACATTTAATGTAGACTCAATTACAAAATTGACTTAAATCGTGCAGTTAGCGTAGATTTGTTTTGTAATTGAGTAGTTAATCCTATAAGATGAAGTTAATGCTAATTCTATTTATAATTGGACCATTTGTTGATATAGATTATAGAAAGCAAGATGTATAAATTTAATTAAAGTATCAACATTCAACAATTGTAATTATTGAAAATTAAAATGGAAGTTGAGGATAATAAGGTGAAACCATGAACAAATGTTAATGCATCCTTATTACTGGTAAAAGATGAGTATATAAAAGTTTGAAAATCAAAAATAGGTTTTTGAAAACTTAATTTATGATTTCTAAATATAAGGAAGTAGAGAAATTAACACTGCAATGGATAGAATTATCAGCTTTTAATTTACATCTAAATTTGTTTAGATCAATTTGGAAATTAATAAAATTGTGAATATATTTTGAAACGTAAACGAAACGTCTAGATTTACATTTGTATATACGTTAAAATAAAATGTAAATGGTAAGGAATTTATTTATTTCCTAAATCCGTAACGTGTGTAATTAATATTATTTATCTTTTGGGACCACTTCCGTTTGCACGTTAAAATTCGTGCACACCTATTCTTTTGCGATCTGTCTATAAATAGACGATCAAAAAAAACCCTAGCCTTCATCTTCTATCATTTGTTTGTACGTTCTTTTCTTTAACTCCTTCTTGTGACGACCCGCCCTTCTACTACCAGAAAGACGTATCATCATTAAGAAAGAAAGAGGTAGAAATAGAAAAGAAAGAGAAAGAAAGAACAACAACATCAGAATCTCACAGCGGAATGGAATAAAATATAATACATCACATAAACAATTACAGAGCTTACATATATCAGAGTTATACCATATTTTTCATTTGACCATTTTATATACATCAGTCACTACATAGATCTCAAATACAACATACTTTAACTAACACAGCGGAACTAGATAGATATCTACAACGCTGAAGCCTCCTGCTCCATTGCTCCTCCAGAATTCGTCAAAGCTAATCTGAATCCCTTGACTACCCGTAAAAATTTGGGTACCCGAGAGTTTATGAAAAACAAAAATAAACTCCGGGTCAGACATGGGTCTGGTATGAGTAAACGGTTAAAGTTGTTTAACTTCGAAAACATTTGAAAATAAAGGTATCACGTAAGACTCCCCACAAATAAATATGGGTAAGTTTTTACCTTACGCTAACCAAATCATTTCATAGGAAATTCTATGATATTATAATAGTGTCTAGGGTTTTCAAGTAAATAGAAAATAGCCGAAATTGTTACATGATTAAATTCCAGCTACTAGCCACAAAAGTGGGTAATACAATCAAAACCGTGGGCACTTATTGGAAAATGGATTCCATACAATGGCAGGGCTACTGGGGTACCGCCCGTCACAGTACGGGGCCTAGATCACCGAAACGAGGATTACTCCCTTCATCCCCTGCAACACAAGGCCGGAACCATTCCTTACTGAATAGTCCCGAACAAGATAAACCCCGTGGTTGGCGCGCCCAACCACCCACTAAGTCGAATAGAAAGGGACATCTAGACAGGGGAAATATCTTGTCCTGCTTGGGCATGACCCACCTAACCTTGCTGCATCTCCCCTGTTTTAGCCATTCCCGGTTGATGAGGCTTGAGGCTACGATTACCTTTAAAGAACATATTTTCTTAGAATACTCATCGCCCACCTGACGATGTGTTGAAAGCATTCAATCCATACAAGTTCGTTCCGGGTTCGAACGAAACCGAAGGCATTATCTCGTTACACTCATTTTGGAATCACCCTCAGAGTTAACGATGACAACCCTTGCATTCTGAATCTTCATCTTCACTTTAGATTAACGACCTAACGTTAATTTGGATCGATGAGGTTTTCGGATATTCCAAATGTGGAAACCCGATCCCGGTCTCGTCGAAATCCAAAACGTGTCTTTTAGGGCCAAGTTGTTTTAAAGTTTAAAACAATTCAATCTCAATTATCCATATACACACAGATAGATAATTCATAGTATCACAATAGATAATCAACATTATCACCATAACAGATAAGCAATCATAAAAGATAATCCATATTATTATCATACTACAATCAAGCATACATTTCACACAGCATCATTTATCTCATGCTAGGAATTTCAAACCATTCAGAGTAAACAATATCATCCATCCATATATAAGCAATCATATCAGCTATAATTAATTTAAAATGAATTAAATTAATTACTTGCATCTCTAGTTAATTTAAAGTAAATTAAATTAATTACTTAACCATTATAATTCTTGCTTATATAACTATTAACCAATTATCAATCAATTTATAAATCCATTTCACTTAATCATACTTTGATTAATTAACATTAAATTCAAGTAATCATTCTTAATTATTTCCAAATTATTTATCTTATCCAAATTTAGAAATTAACCTTTAATTACATACATTACATTACTTCTAAATTTCACCAATTAATTATTCTTTAATCTTTCATTATTCATTTCATTATTTAATGATTGATAATTACATTTCATTTCATTATCTTGTGTTAAATTAATTACCTTAAGTAATTAAATCTTCAATTAAACTATATTTATTAATCACCCCTGATTAATACTATTCAGTAATCAATCACCTTTAATTACTCTTATCACATCACTAATTACTCCTCAACTGATTTCCTTTAATCAATCCCTTGATTAAATTTGCATAAAGTAATTATACTCAAATTACTTCCATTATCATTCTTAATCAACTTCTTCTAGTCATTATCATTAATTACTTCTCCAAGTAATTATATTCATCATATCATCAAATAATCATTTAAATCAATTAAACTTGATTAATTAACTTAAACAATTCATTTTAAACTTCATTAATTACAATAAGTAATTAATTCCTTAATTACTCAAGTAATCCACTTAAATCAATTTGTTTAACCTTAATTACTTAATTAGCTTTTCCTAAATCATTTGTTGAAAACCTTAATTATAAATCAAATAACTTGATTAACAAGTTTCTAATTGTTGATTGCTTCATTGATTATTTCTTAATTCTTATTTAAATTTCTTGATTAATTAACTATTAATTGTACATTAATTTACCTAAGTAGTTAATTACAAATTAACTTGTTTCTTAATTATTATTCGATCTTTAAATAAAATTATAAAGTAATCATTTTTAATTATTCCTAAAATTGATAGTAAATTACAATTGGTTTTAATTAACATTTGAAAGAATTTTCTTAAGTTTGAATTCTTAAATGTTGATTAACTTTATTCTTAACTTACATCAATTGCTTAATTAAGAAAAATAATCAAGTGTTAATCACATTTGTTAAGTACTAACTAAATATCTAAACCTTGTATCTAAGTTTTAACTAAAAACTGTTAAAATCCTTTTAAGTTAAGATTTATATTTTATAAAATACTGTTGTTGGAAGGTACCCGAGTCCCCCCCTTTTAAAATCCCGCGTGAACTTCGAGTCTTCACCATGTTTCCCCGAGACTCCCCTGTACAAACCCCTTCTTCTTCTTCTTCTTTTTTTTAAAAGTTTAAACTACACTAAAAGCTACAGCTCTAGGAACTTAACTCACGCACCTACCCACTCATCACTAACCCGAAGAAATCGTTCAAGAAGCTCGCGCACGACTCGAGACAAACTCTCTGACACGATGCCGCCATCCACCCCCACGTCGTGCACGTGCACAACTCCTCAGCCACGCTGCGGCGAACCCCTACCCTCTCGGCAAACCACGATTCACCCAATGACACAAAATCGAATCTCCAATTACCATATAAAAATCGAAATAAAAAAACTTGCCATTGAGTTGAAAAACTGGAAACCCAACCATCCATATAAACGCCTCGCAATCGCCGCCGTGACCACCGGAGTTGCCGACACTTCGCCCACACTACAACAATGTGCTATAACGTCATTCTCCAAGAGTTTGTACGGCTCGATCGCCTATTGAGGCCGAAAACTCGATGATACAGAAATGGAAAGAAAACTGTACCCAAGCCCTAAAACGAACTTGTGCTCGAAATTTACACAATAGAAAAATTAAATAACATTTCTCTTAGGATCCTAGTAGTTAATACTACCACCTAACCCAGTTACAACATTTAAATCAATTTAGATTTTCTGGATTTGGCAAAGACCCATTTCTTGTTCACAATCAAACTACTCTTAGGACTCAGAGCTAAAAAGCTTCATGTTTGTTTTTAAAATTTCATAATTTGTTATAGAATTCAACATACAATCTTGAATTAATGCTTTACAAAAAATAAAAATAAATAAATTTTTATCAAGTTATCACTTGATACCTATAAACTGAATTACAGTCATTATGTTTTACAATTAAGCTTAATCGGCTTTTAGAAATTAAAATCTTAAGTTTCAACATCTTGTTTATGTGAAAAGTTTAAAGCTTATAATAATCTTGAGAGAGAGCAAATTGAATTTGAAGGAAAGTATCACACCCTGGATCAATTCCAGTAGTGAACAGAGTATTATAACAGTCATACAACTGAAAACATATAAATATATCCAGAATATTCAATAATCTTGAACCATTTTAAAATAACTTAAAGCTTGAAATTCTTGTTTACTCACCAGAAAGTAGTTGAAACAAAAAGCAAAGATTTGTCGAAGAACTGCAGTTCGAATTTCCTGAAGCTCTTTTATGTTTTGCTGTTGAGTTTGTTTGCAAATTTCCCTTTTTTTTTTCTGTTTTCCTCTTTATATTTTTATTTTTCCTTCTTTCAGGTATAGTTATGTTACTGACTAAACTAAATAAAAGATGAACATCTATATATATAGAATATAATAAGTTATGAAAGAAATATGTTTCATCCAGGTTAGGTGTTATCTGTTAATACACTGTTTCAACTTTTGTTTTATCAGGCAAGCTTCTCTTTTTTTTTATATGATCCTGAATTCGGCCCAAAGCTTTGCTGAGAAAATGAAACATTAAATGCTCTTATACTTATTGCCTACTCTTAATTCTATTAGTACATAAATATCTTATTAATCTTGTCTGCATAATCTCCTACAGGTTTCATATATTATCAAGCCTGTTATAATTTTTTATACACTTAACTCACTGCTATTCAATCATGTAAATCAGATTCATTACTGCAAAATAAAAATTTGCATGTTATAAATGAACACAAAGATGTGCTTGAATCAGAGGAGCATTGAATGATTGTGTTGCTAAATCTTGATTTACATAATTATGTTTACTGAGTATACAGATTTGGTATGCATTATGTACTCAGCAAGTAGCTAAAGGCTTGCATAGGAAGGTAAGTTATTTTATTGCTTATTTGAATAATACATATGTTTACTGAGAATATAGATTGGATATGAAAAGTACATTTTCAAGAAAGCCATTTACCGAAGATACTTGTATCAAACCATATGTGTCAGGTCCATTCACTTATTGGTTTGCTTTGAAAACATTTGTATCATTATTCCCAGCTTGAATAATTAATACACATATAGTTGTTGTCAGTTTGTATAAGAAAATATCTTGTTTAGTTAACTTCTAATTTATATAAGTTATATATATATATAGATGTTTTAGTTTGGTTTTAGATTTGATTTTGTTTTACTTTATACTTTGAGTTCTTATACCTTGTTTCATATTTTAGTCCTGTTTACAAGTTGTTAAGTTATGTTGTAAGAATTATTAATTAATTAATTCTTATTTTAAATTTTACATTAATACTTTATATTTAACTATCAATGTTCAAGTCATATTCAAAATGATTCTCACTTATATTTGTATTCATTATCCATTTGTACTTTACTATTACTTATTTAAATTAAGTTATATACACATATTTGATTTATGTTTTACATTTATATTTTACATTTATATTTTATTTTGTTAGAATTATATTTTAAATTTAAACATTATCATACATATGTATATTTCCAAATGTAAACAAAGTACAGTATTTTAATTCAACTATATAAGGTAAATATTGTTAAGAAATTTTATTTAAATTTCTAGGATCAAATCCCCTTTTAAAAAAAAAAAAAGAAATACAAATTTACATAAACAATTGACAATTATTCCAAAATCATATTCATTTGAAAATAATTAGTTCATATTTTATCTAATCATATTAAATATTTATTAAAATAAACGGGGCCAAAATTCAGGGTCGTTACATTCCTTCCCCCTTAAAAGAATTTCGTCCCCGAAATTTAAAATAAAGATAATTTAAAAGTTGTTATACCAACCATTCACACATACATATCATTCATACAATAGCAAACAATCAAATAGTCTATCTTAACAAGCAACACTAGCTATCCGAATACAAATCCGGTTAAACTTTCCTAGAACTATCCAGAGTCTCCCAGATGCAATCACTGAGATTCTTGCTCCACTGCACTCGACAAGCTTCACTACTTACTCCCGAGTTGCCTCCCATCCTGATCAACAATCCGAACAGGATTCCTGACTACAGTCAAACTCCGCTTGACTTCCCAAATCTCCCTGAACTACTAGTTCTACCACTAATGATGGATCTTTAACAAAATTCCACCTTCATCCGAAAAATCTCTTCATTATAATTCTTGAGTTTATTTCTAGTTTGTAATTCTGATTTGGATGTTTATTTCATTTCCTAAGTACAAAATAATTTTATTTTGGCTTATAATTCCACTTTTTTTTTTTTTTAATTTTAAACTTTATGAGCCACAAATTTATTTATTCTCCACACTTACATCCATTTACTCTTAATCACATTTATTTTCACTTTAAATTTCAGACCTTACCTGTATCAAACAAGTATACTTTTTATTTCAAGCATTTAAATTCTTTTGATAAGCCATCAGGGTTTATTTATCCAAATTTAATTTTCTTATCCAACTATTCTATTTGAATAAAGATTTTATTTCATTCAACTTAAATCATCATTCAAGATTTTACTAAATAAACTCTCACTTTCCTTGAAGCTATGCTTCTATAAAGTTTAATCTTTGGTTAATTTATTTGTTTTAATTTCATACTTAAATTTATTTTCAATTCATTTGATACTCACCTAGATCAATCCCATTATTATCTCATTATCAAACTTCTATTTAACTAATTTAAATCTCATTAACCTATTCAATCAACCAATTTATTCCAAATTAGTTCACTTCCATTTCCAATTCCATATTGGACTTTTATCTTCAAAAATCATCTTATTATTTTATCAGTGTTCAATTTTATTTTATAATTCAATTTTGAATTTTTATTTCATTCTCCAAAATCAAAATAATTTATTTTGGCTTATTATTTAATTTCCCTATATTTTCTCTCATAAGTCTCACATTCATATTTTCACATTTTACCCAATATAAGCTTGAATATATTCATATTTCATTTTAACTCGAGATTGAACACTTATCTATAGCCAAAAATATTCCTAATCAATTGTTGTCAATTTCCTTTATAAGTTATCGGAATATATTTACTTCAATTCAATTTCATATCAACTTACTTTTATCTATTGAAGTAAGAATTTAATTTATTTAACATTATTTATATCTCAACTAAATTCTATTCCAATTCAATTTGCTTATCTTAACTTCCATTAAATTAAGCACCATACCATCCCCTTAAATCTACCCATTTACTTGGAATTTATTAAATAAGAACTTTATTCCATTTTAATATCATCCATATCTCAATTAATTTTATTTCAATCTTAAATTGAAATTCAACTATTAAGCTTAAGTAAAATCTCAACCAAAATTTTTATTTCTATTAGATTTTCACATCAAATTCATTTACATTATATATTTGATGTACTTCATTAATTTATTATATTTTTAATCATCAGTTTAATTCCAAAATTAAATTAAACTTTCAACTTAATTCAAAATAAATCCTCATTTTCAACTTCATTTTTTTAAATTTTAATTCCAAGTTAAATTTCTTACTTCCTTGGTTATATAAGCCATTGTAAATCTTTATAATCCTATTTGTCTATTAACACTATCATCCAAATACTATAATTATATATAATAATTACAGAAAATATTTTTTTTTATATATATATATATATATCAAAATAGATTTGGATGAAATTATTTAATTCACCCACTTTTGAAAACAATATCATGTCGAATTGTTCTATTCAAGTGTTTAGAAACCCCTTCGGTACAGTTGTGTAGACTGCACTGACGAAGGTTCATATACCACTCGATAAATCAATCAACATAATATAAAACCATTTTATATTCACTAACAAGTACGCACTCATATCTATTATTACGCTCAGACTCATTCTAGAGTACTACCGACTCTATCTCTAATGAGTAATCTCCACCAGAGCCAAGGTTCTCACTTAACCTTTCAGCTCTGATACCAACTGTGACGACCCGCCCTTCTACTACCAGAAAGACGTATCATCATTAAGAAAGAAAGGGGAGAAATAGAAAAGAAAGAGAAAGAAAGAACAACAACATCAGAATCTCACAGCGGAATGGAATAAAATATAATACATCACATAAACAATTACAGAGCTTACATATATCAGAGTTATACCATATTTTTCATTTGACCATTTTATATACACCAGTCACTACATAGATCTCAAATACAACATACTTTAACTAACACAGCGGAACTAGATAGATATCTACAACGCTGAAGCCTCCTGCTCCATTGCTCCTCTAGAATTCGTCAAAGCTAACCTGAATCCCTTGACTACCCGCAAAAATTTGGGTACCCGAGAGTTTATGAAAAACAAAAATAAACTCCGGGTCAGACATGGGTCTGGTATGAGTAAACAGTTAAAGTTGTTTAACTTCGAAAACATTTGAAAATAAAGGTATCACGTAAGACTCCCCACAAATAAATATGGGTAAGTTTTTACCTTACGCTAACCAAATCATTTCATAGGAAATTCTGTGATATTATAATAGTGTCTAGGGTTTTCAAGTAAATAGAAAATAGCCGAAATTGTTACATGATTAAATTCCAGCTACTAGCCACAAAAGTGGGTGATACAATCAAAACCGTGGACACTTATTGGAAAATGGATTCCATACAATGGCAGGGCTACTGGGGTACCGCCCGTCACAGTACGGGGCCTAGATCACCGTACCGAGGATTACTCCCTTCATCCCCTGCAACACAAGGCCGGAACCATTCCTTACTGACCAGTCCCGAACAAGATAAACCCCGTGGTTGGCGCGCCCAACCACCCACTAAGCCGAATAAAAAGGGACATCTAGACAGGGGAAATATCTTGTCCTGCTTGGGCATGACCCACCTAACCTTGCTGCATCTCCCCTGTTTTAGCCATTCCCGGTTGATGAGGCTTGAGGCTACGATTACCTTTAAAGAACATATTTTCTTAGAATGCTCATCGCCCACCTGACGATGTGTTGAAAGCATTCAATCCATACAAGTTCGTTCCGGGTTCGAACGAAACCGAAGGCATTATCTCGTTACACTCATTTTGGAATCACCCTCAGAGTTAACGACGACAACCCTTGCATTCTGAATCTTCATCTTCACTTTAGATTAACGACCTAACGTTAATTTGGATCGATGTGGTTTTAGGATATTCCAAATGTGGAAACCCGATCCCTGTCTCATCGAAATCCAAAACGTGTCTTTTAGGGCCAAGTTGTTTTAAAGTTTAAAACAATTCAATCTCAATTATCCATATACACACAGATAGATAATTCATAGTATCACAATAGATAATCAACATTATCACCATAACAGATAAGCAATCATAACAGATAATCCATATTATTATCATACTACAATCAAGCATACATTTCACACAGCATCATTTATCTCATGCTAGGAATTTCAAACCATTCAGAGTAAACAATATCATCCATCCATATATAAGCAATCATATCAGCTATAATTAATTTAAAATGAATTAAATTAATTACTTGCATCTCTAATTAATTTAAAGTAAATTAAATTAATTACTTAACCATTATAATTCTTGCTTATATAACTATTAACCAATTATCAATCAATTTATAAATCCATTTCACTTAATCATACTTTGATTAATTAACATTAAATTCAAGTAATCATTCTTAATTATTTCCAAATTATTTATCTTATTCAAATTTAGAAATTAACCTTTAGTTACATACATTACATTACTTCTAAATTTCACCAATTAATTATTCTTTAATCTTTCATTATTCATTTCATTATTTAATGATTGCTAATTACATTTCATTTCATTATCTTGTGTTAAATTAATTACCTTAAGTAATTAAATCTTCAATTAAACTATATTTATTAATCACCCCTGATTAATACTATTCAGTAATCAATCACCTTTAATTACTCTTATCACATCACTAATTACTCCTCAACTGATTTCCTTTAATCAATCCCTTGATTAAATTTGCATAAAGTAATTATACTCAAATTACTTCCATTATCATTCTTAATCAACTTCTTCTAGTCATTATCATTAATTACTTCTCCAAGTAATTATATTCATCATATCATCAAATAATCATTTAAATCAATTAAACTTGATTAATTAACTTAAACAATTCATTTTAAACTTCATTAATTACAATAAGTAATTAATTCCTTAATTACTCAAGTAATCCACTTAAATCAATTTGTTTAACCTTAATTACTTAATTAGCTTTTCCTAAATCATTTGTTGAAAACCTTAATTATAAATCAAATAACTTGATTAACAAGTTTCTAATTGTTGATTGCTTCATTGATTATTTCTTAATTCTTATTTAAATTTCTTGATTAATTAACTATTAATTGTAAATTAATTTACCTAAGTAGTTAATTACAAATCAACTTGTTTCTTAATTATTATTCGATCTTTAAATAAAATTATAAAGTAATCATTTTTAATTATTCCTAAAATTGATAGTAAATTACAATTGGTTTTAATTAACATTTGAAAGAATTTTCTTAAGTTTGAATTCTTAAATGTTGATTAACTTTATTCTTAACTTACATCAATTGCTTAATTAAGAAAAATAATAATCAAGTGTTAATCACATTTGTTAAGTACTAACTAAATATCTAAACCTTGTATCTAAGTTTTAACTAAAAACTGTTAAAATCCTTTTAAGTTAAGATTTATATTTTATAAAATACTGTTGTTGGAAGGTACCCGAGTCCCCCCTTTTAAAATCCCGCGTGCACTTCGAGTCTTCACCATGTTTCCCCGAGACTCCCCTGTACAAACCCCTTCTTCTTCTTCTTCTTTTTTTTAAAAGTTTAAACTACACTAAAAGCTACAGCTCTAGGAACTTAACTCACGCACCTACCCACTCATCACTAACCTGAAGAAATTGTTCAAGAAGCTCGCGCATGACTCGAGACAAACTCTCTGACACGATGCCGCCATCCACCCCCACGTCGTGCACGTGCACAACTCCTCAGCCACGCTGCGGCGAACCCCTACCCTCTCGGCAAACCACGATTCACCCAATGACACAAAATCGAATCTCCAATTACCATATAAAAATCGAAATAAAAAAACTTGCCATTGAGTTGAAAAACTGGAAACCCAACCATCCATATAAACGCCTCGCAATCGCCACCGTGACCATCGGAGTTGCCGACACTTCGCCCACACTACAACAATGTGCTATAACGTCATTCTCCAAGAGTTTGTACGGCTCGATCGCCTATTGAGGCCGAAAACTCGATGATACAGAAATGGAAAGAAAACTGTACCCAAGCCCTAAAACGAACTTGTGCTCGAAATTTACACAATAGAAAAATTAAATAACATTTCTCTTAGGATCCTAGTAGTTAATACTACCACCTAACCCAGTTACAACATTTAAATCAATTTAGATTTTCTGGATTTGGCAAAGACCCATTTCTTGTTCACAATCAAACTACTCTTAGGACTTAGAGCTAAAAAGCTTCATGTTTGTTTTTAAAATTTCATAATTTGTTATAGAATTCAACATACAATCTTGAATTAATGCTTTACAAAAAATAAAAATAAATAAATTTTTATCAAGTTATCACTTGATACCTATAAACTGAATTACAGTCATTATGTTTTACAATTAAGCTTAATCGGCTTTTAGAAATTAAAATCTTAAGTTTCAACATCTTGTTTATGTGAAAAGTTTAAAGCTTATAATAATCTTGAGAGAGAGCAAATTGAATTTGAAGGAAAGTATCACACCCTGGATCAATTCCAGTAGTGAACAGAGTATTATAACAGTCATACAACTGAAAACATATAAATATATCCAGAATATTCAATAATCTTGAACCATTTTAAAATAACTTAAAGCTTGAAATTCTTGTTTACTCACCAGAAAGTAGTTGAAACAAAAAGCAAAGATTTGTCGAAGAACTGCAGTTCGAATTTCCTGAAGCTCTTTTATGTTTTGCTGTTGAGTTTGTTTGCAAATTTCCCTTTTTTTTTTTTCTGTTTTCCTCTTTATATTTTTATTTTTCCTTCTTTCAGGTATAGTTATGTTACTGACTAAACTAAATAAAAGATGAACATCTATATATATAGAATATAAGAAGTTATGAAAGAAATATGTTTCATCCAGGTTAGGTGTTATCTGTTAATACACTGTTTCAACTTTTGTTTTATCAGGCAAGCTTCTCTTTTTTTTATATGATCCTGAATTCGGCCCAAAGCTTTGCTGAGAAAATGAAACATTAAATGCTCTTATACTTATTGCCTACTCTTAATTCTATTAGTACATAAATATCTTATTAATCTTGTCTGCATAATCTCCTACAGGTTTCATATATTATCAAGCCTGTTATAATTTTTTATACACTTAACTCACTGCTATTCAATCATGTAAATCAGATTCATTACTGCAAAATAAAAATTTGCATGTTATAAATGAACACAAAGATGTGCTTGAATCAGAGGAGCATTGAATGATTGTGTTGCTAAATCTTGATTTACATAATTATGTTTACTGAGTATACAGATTTGGTATGCATTATGTACTCAGCAAGTAGCTAAAGGCTTGCATAGGAAGGTAAGTTATTTTATTGCTTATTTGAATAATACATATGTTTACTGAGAATATAGATTGGATATGAAAAGTACATTTTCAAGAAAGCCATTTACTGAAGATACTTGTATCAAACCATATGTGTCAGGTCCATTCACTTATTGGTTTGCTTTGAAAACATTTGTATCATTATTCCCAGCTTGAATAATTAATACACATATAGTTGTTGTCAGTTTGTATAAGAAAATATCTTGTTTAGTTAACTTCTAATTTATATAAGTTATATATATAGATGTTTTAGTTTGGTTTTAGATTTGATTTTGTTTTACTTTATACTTTGAGTTCTTATACCTTGTTTCATATTTTAGTCTTGTTTACAAGTTGTTAAGTTATGTTGTAAGAATTCTTAATTAATTAATTCTTATTTTAAATTTTACATTAATACTTTATATTTAACTATCAATGTTCAAGTCATATTCAAAATGATTCTCACTTATATTTGTATTCATTATCCATTTGTACTTTACTATTACTTATTTAAATTAAGTTATATACACATGTTTGATTTATGTTTTACATTTATATTTTACATTTATATTTTATTTTGTTAGAATTAGATTTTAAATTTAAACATTATCATACATATGTATATTTCCAAATGTAAACAAAGTACAGTATTTTAATTCAACTATATAAGGTAAATATTGTTAAGAAATTGTATTTAAATTTCTAGAATCAAATCCCCTTTTTTTAAAAAAAAAAAAAGAAATACAAATTTACATAAACAATTGACAATTATTCCAAAATCATATTCATTTGAAAATAATTAGTTCATATTTTATCTAATCATATTAAATATTTATTAAAATAAACGGGGCCAAAATTCAGGGTCGTTACACTTCTCATCAAATGGATGCAAGCCTAGATCTATTTCTATTCAAATTTCAAATGGAAATTCAAACATCTTAGAAAAATTCCAAAAAATATATGTCGTAATTTTCATCAATACGAATCTACATCTGTTGTTCGTTTCTCAAGACAGTGAACGGTTTTACTAGAAATCGAGGTCAAACGTTGTAAATTCGAAACCCTATATGTGATTTGGGGCTTTTCGATTTAGGAGTCAATCGGGGAAATTGAAAGATGGGTTTTGAAGCACTCATCAAGAGGAGTCGATAGGTGGTAGTCTCGTGGCCAAGCTCAACCGGAGGCGTTGGGAATTTGACAATTAGGGTTTCGAAACCCTAAGTTTATGGTAGCGGCGGCGAGCACTAGGGGGTCCCGCACCCACATCTGAAGGAAGAGGAGACTTAGGCGGTGACGTTGGTGGTCACGGCGTGGCACATGGTGGTCGAACGGCGAGGGAAATCATGGTCAAAGGTCACGGCTGTAGAGGTTGCCTGCGTGTTTTGTTACGAACATAGTCGCGTGTGTTTGAGGAGAAGCTTCTGTTGATGACGTGGCATAGCATATAGGGTAGGTTTGTGTTATTTTAAATTTTGTTTTCATACGTTCAAATCAACATAACTTTCTCCTACGAACACGTTTTCACGCGAGATTTTTTTTATTAGGATCGAAATTAAATTCCGGATCTGTTGGCGCTGGTTTGGAACGATTTGAAGACCGTCGAATTTTTGGGTTTAAATCGGATTTAAATTCAAAAGGTGAGTGTTTTAACCCACTCACAACTTCTAAAAGTTTTTATGTTTGTTAAATTTATTTTAGATATGAGTAGAAATTTATTTATGATTGTTTGGCATGTTTTATTCAGCATATCGGTTAATTCACATTTATTTAATTTAACTGTCAATTTAATTCATTTATTGCATATTAATTGACAGTTAGAATTTATTTATTTGCATATAAACTACTAGTTAAACAGTTATAAATTTAATCGAATATAAAATGTTAGTTAATAACTGTCAATTATTTCTTGTTATATTGTATATATATTGATGGTTGTTAAACAGATGATGTTTGAAATAATTTTGATTGATGATGGGTGAATGGATGTTTTTATGTATATCATTAAACTCCAAGTTATCATGCATTTTTCATTTCATTCGGGATTGTGGTTTGAAATGATATACAACCGCAAATTTTATTTTTAAATTGCGGATTGAAATGATAAATATCCGTATCACTTGACCATAGGATAGAAAATTTTATACATGCACCGTGGTCTATATATAAATTATTTTAAAGTGATTTCTATGGTTTGGATGGGATACGGTTTATAAAAAATTTTAAATTTTGATATTTTATAAATGTTATTCTTCTATATATATACATATGAAGTTAAAATTTTTGAATTTAAGCTGTGTATAAATCTATTAAATAAAAATGGGAAAATTGAGCAATGGAATTTGATAATTCATATTATATGTTTAAGTTTGGAAAATTTTAAGGTATGATATTTATAACTGGATTTTTCCAAGATCAATTTAAAATGAATATTCTAGTATAATTTAATTGAAGAAAATTGTGACGCCCCACCTCTATACCCACGCTAGCCAAGAACACTACGGTGTAGTGCTGTTGACTAGCACGGAGAATAAGGCTGTTGAGGAGCGACCATCCGTGTAATTGCTTTGTGCGAGCACCGATATGTCAGATAGTAAAAACGTGCATTTCATTTCAGGAGGAAATCCGACATGCCGATGCAAACTCAAAGCTACTACACAGTGGCTATAATAGTCTAGGACAAAATATAAACTAATAACACAGATAATATGAATGCGGAACACAGATGAAACCGAAAATCTCATATACATATATAATAACTGATGTCAGTTACAATACATTTGACACGGTACATGTGATACAACAACAACAGTCGACTCAGGAAGTTAAATATACAAGTACATTATCGACTAATATACATGAATACATATCAACCTATACTATGACTCGACAACTCCAAAAGACATGAAAAGTCTTCATAGCTCGAGCAGCATCCCAAAGCAGAATATCTACAACCTGAAAATACTCGGCCTGACCCGAGTATTAAATTTCAAAAGAAAATAATACTCGGGTCAGTCTAATTCAAACTCAGTTATTAATGCACAGAAGCAATAATAATTAAATAATGAATAGATGACAGTCACAGAAATAAATTTACCTATCTGATTCTTAAATAAGAAATCGGATAACGGGAAATATAACACGAACCAATTCAAAATAATTGGAACATCAATTAAAAGGTCAACACGAGTAGGGCTGCAGTATACGCATGCGTATACTGCCTCGCCACTACAACATATGGAATACGAAATAGATCCATAAATCAAAAGCAAAAGAAATAACACCAAAACCAATACCGTGTGGCTGCAGTTCACGCTTGCGTGCACTGCCTTGCCACGACAGTGACGATGTACCCAAGGAATACCGTGTTGCTGCAGTTCACGCTTGCGTGCACTGCCTTGCCACTACAGTGATGATGTACACAACCGGCACAAGGTCAAACCCAAATAAATTACGGTTCAACACGGGGCAACATATTTGTACAAGGTCAAATAATCAAATATTCAACAGAGCTCCATGCAACAATACTTTTGAATGGAGACAGTGTAACAGCACAAAACAAAGAAGACAGTCAAAACAATGCTCAGGTAACCCAAAGCAGTGAACAACGCTGTCCCAAACTCAAAAACCCAATGCAATACATCACAGTCCAACATGATATGGACAGTGGAAATATGACACCAAGCTCAAGAATTGCAAGTGAATTAATTGCCACAAATCAATGCCAACAACATAAACTGGGCAGTGCATCAAGGGTAAAACAGAGCAAGGCCCAGCGAACAACAGATATACAAGGCAGTGGCAACATAATAAAAGTCACCAAGCCATAAACAAAATGCAAAAAGGATTAAGTCAATGACTCGATTCAACTGCAGTTCAGAGCAAAGTCGAATCTGTAGCTAACACAATCTACAGGAAGAAAGTGCATAAACGTGTATGCAATGAGGACCAAATGAAAAGTGTAACAGCCTCAATAATGAAATGGTTTTGAATAACCATAAATGAACATGTGGCAACAGAAGTGTACACAGTGGCAACAAAAGTGTACACATACCAATGCAACATATTCAAGTTCAATGAACATGTACAAGTGAAGGCAGTGGCAACTGCAATAATATGCAGTGAAGTCAAAGAAGTGCAGCTGGACAACAAGCAAAGAAATACAACAGCAATAAAAACACACTGATACAAATGAATTTCAAAATGATAGTGAAGTGGTCAAAGAATAGCCATACACAAAGATAAAGAACAATCCAGGCCAGGTAGTACAAGTATCAAGACCGAAGTCAGATGAACCAATGCCAAAAATCCAACATGCACAAAGTAAAAACATATATATGGTGATGCAGACAACTACTCAAGGCAACAGAGGATATGCAACATGAAAGAGGACAGAGCCACCTCCAAAAATATCACACTTGAGCACAAGGAATGCAAAATGAGCTATATGCACATTAGTGGTAAAAATGCAACTCAACAGTAATGCAAACAGAGGTGGCAAGACAATGAATGCAAAATGAGCTATATGAACAAACAAGTATGTGAACACAGTGAAAAATACATGGGCAGTACCCATATAAACATGTGTAACAACAAAACATATAGTGATACAGGATCGAGCAGTGAAGCAATGCAACACTAACATCAATAAATGAAACAACATTTTGCATCATTGAGACAAAACCAAAGTACAGACAACATGAGACATAATTCCCATAGCAGCCTGGAAACATGCTTTTCAAAAGCATTAAAGACTGCAACATACATCAAACCCAACATGTACTCAAACAGCAAGGCCGCGATGAAATCACAAGCCAACAGGGTGATATGAACACAGATAAAACATGTATGCACTGTAAATATGTTAGCAGTGCCAATAATAATAATAGCAGTTGTTTAAGTATTTAACAACCAATGAATGCATCAGAGAAATGAGATAACCAGAGAACAAGTTTAAACAAATTCAAGTGGCCAAAGTCAATCAGATCAATGCCAAAGCAATGGTAAAAATCGAACTACCCAAAATCAACACTGTAATGACCATGAAGATCGAATAGATCAAACATCATCAAATGCAAAAGAATTCGAAAAAAAATCGAGGACGAAATCATAATCAACTGTCACAAAAATGCCAAGGCCGACCTTACACAAGTCAGTGCCCAAAATCAAGTGATTGAAGTCACAAAAACTGAAGCCTTGGGCGAATTGGAATCATCACAACAATTTCGACATTCAAACAAAAAATAATCAGTCGAAAACGAGATGAATTAGATGTGAGCGAATTATCACTCACCTTGTCGACGAATGAAGCATCACAGAGACGTGCGACGCCAGAGCAACCGAGGGAAGACGAGCGAACAACAAGATGAGGCCGCCATTAATCTTCTTTCGTTTGATATTTAACCTAGGGCTTGAAAATAATAAAGGGGACGGGTTTTTTGTGTAGGGTTACGAACTAAAATGAAAAATGAAATAAAAGGGGATGGGCCGAAGTAATAAAGATGGAGGAATTGCTTTTGTTAATTTTCACGGCCCAAAATAAAAAAAATGGATCACTATTTAATTTTTTCAAAGCTCATCAATCTTTTTAACACTTTATAAAAGAATTTTAATTCAATTTAGAAACCTCAATCAGCAATATGCAACAGTATTAATCGTTTAAATTTCGATTATGAATTGATGCAATTACCGGGTTGTTACAGACTCCCCTCCTTAAAGAAATTGCGTCCTCGCAATCATAAGAGATAAATGGACAAAAGGTAACAACCATAAAAGCATGTCATCACGAGATGAAGAAATTCGAAATAGGAAGTTCACCATAAAGAGCATGAAGGAGCAAGCTGGAACGTGTTTGCTCAAAGTCAAATCTGATGAAACTTTACTTTCTTCAATAATACCGGGCTCAAGAATAAAAACCGGAATCCCTAAGGCATTTCCATAGAAGGAAGACGCGTGAAACACGTCATGAATAATAGAAAATTGAGCCGATAATAAGAGGTGATAAGCCAAGAAACCAATACGTTTAGTGATAGGAAATGGCCCAATAAATCGAGGCACTATCTTTCCCGACCAATTGAAATGCACAACACCTACCATAGGTGAAACACAAGAGACAGCACGTTCTCTTTTGCAAGAGAATGGCATGCAAACCAACACGATTAGCATTGGTACAAACGATAGAGTCTTGGTTCCCTCGGGAATCACAAGAATAGAAGTGTCGGAAAAGAGTTGTTTTAAATAATATTCTTACCCGAAAAGCTAAAGCTTTCGAAATTTACAATTTACTTTAAGTAATTATCTTTTCAGAAAAATTTTCATTTTATAATTTAATTTACTGTGTCTGATTGTCTCGTCAAAGCGTCTAGGAGATTCCTATCGATAACGTTGATCAAGCGCATCGACCAGAATTCTTAAAGCACTCAATGGGCAATACAATCACAAAATATTCTTTTAATTTCATAAAAGGAATTCACAAATTTTCAACCTCAAACGGACAAGTCCGGAATTAAACGAATCAGTAAAAGAAAGCGGTCATAGTCCTCGATTTTGCTGAAACGTTTAAATCGCTTCCTCATTCTTTTGAAAGCGTAAACTATAAAAAAATTTGAAAACGATTTTTATTTTGAAACAATTTTTAAAACACGTGATTAAAACAGCGATATCAGTAGTAACTTCGATAAGTGGATTTTCATTCATCAAAAGTGTCACAAGAATCTTCTAAAAGATAGAAAGGGATATCATACGCTAAACTTGTATTCATAACAAGTCAATAACACACGAATTCACCAATGCACAAGAATTGATAAAACTTATCAATAGAAATCACGAAAATTGGTGAAGCACAAATTCTAGAAATCTACACAAGAGATCCAGAAATCACAAGATAAGAGTATGAAAACTCGAACGGGAGTATGAAAACTCGAATGAGAGTATGAAAACTCGAACGGAGTATGAAAACTCGAAGGAGAGTACGAAAACTCGAACGGAGTATGAAAACTAGAAGTAGAGTATGAAAACTCAAACAGAGTATGAAAACTCGAAGGAGAGTATGAAAACTCGAACAGAGTATGAAAACTCAAACGGAGTATGAAAACTCGAAGGAGAGTATGAAAACTCAAACGGAGTATGAAAACTCAAACGGAGTATGGAAACTCGAAGGAGAGTATGAAAACTTGAACGGAGTATGAAAACTCGAAGTAGAGTATGAAAACTCAAACGGAGCATTAAAACTCGAAGTAGAGTATGAAAACTCAAACGGAGTATGAAAACTCGAAGGAGAGTACGAAAACTCGAACGGAGTATGAAAACTCGAAGGAGAGTATGAAAACTCACCTACACGCGAGCATGAAAATTCATCAACACATGTAACGCATAACGAGAATGGGAGCACGAAAACTCACCTACACACGAGCACGAAAACTCATCAGCACATGTAACGCAAAGCGAGAACGGGAGCACGAAAACTCACCTACATGCGAGCATGAAAATTCATCAGCATGTGCAACGCATAACGAGAACGGGAGCACGAAAACTTACCTACATGCGAGCATGAAAACTCACCAACACGTGCAATGCAAAGCGAGAATGGGAGCACGGAATCTCACCTACACGTGGGCATGAAAATCACCAACACGTGCAACGCAAAGCGAGAATGGGAGCACGGAATCTCACCTACACGTGAGCATGAAAATCACCAACACGTGCAATGCAAAGCGAGAACGGGAGCACAAAATCTCACCTACACGCGAGCATGAAAAATCATCAACACGTGCAACGCAAAGCGAGAACGGGAGCATGAAATCTCACCTACACATGAGCATGAAAATCACCAACACGTGCAATGCATAACGAGATGCTATCTCATCGTTGTAAGCCATTAATTTTGACACACGAATGACCCGAAGACCGTGGGGCGCTACCCCAGATGTGTGAGTCGAAATCACACAGATTGAGGTCCAGACTAACCAAAAATCAAAAAAAGTATGTGTGAGTGGAATCACACAAGTGGTGTCTAGTCTAACCTCGCAAACAAAAGGAAAGTATGTGTGAATGAAATCACAAAAGTGGTGTCTAGACAATCCTCAAAGCCCAAAAGATATGTGTGAGACAAAATCACACCGATGAGGCCTAGTCTAACCATGCAACAAAGAAATATGTGTGAGACGAAATCACACAAATGGTGTCTAGACAATCCTCAAAGCCCAAGAGATATGTGTGAGACGAAATCACACCGATGAGGCCTAGTCTAACCGTAAAAATGATCGTCATGATCAACGAGAAGTGTCAATTACACTAAGTTAGTAAATATAAAAGTTTAGCTTCATGTCCCATAACCACTTGCTTAACTTAAATATTTACGAACAAATTGTAAATCTTCACTAGAAAATTGTCACATGAGGTTCAATCGAACAAGTCCAAGAATTAACCGACGAAGCAAACGCAAGCGTTTCATACCACTTGTTTTACTAAGCCGTTTAATTAGATTTCTCATCCGAGTGAGGTAAAGGCTTGTATATACTAATAGGTTAGAAAATGGTTTGAGAAAAAAAGTTTTGTATTGAAAATAGAGTTGAACACATTTTGATAAAAGAGTTTTGATATTTACTACTAGTATTGAAAACTTTATATTTTTAAAGTGACAAATCACAAAAATGATTGTAGAAACAATCAATCACAAGAATTCACATACGAAGACGTGAATAGAATCCAAAGAAATCGACACCGAATTCATCGAAAGGTATGTTCACAAAAATCCCGAAGAAAAGGTCATCAAAGTTGCTAATAAATGATAACAAAAAATCGGGAAATAATCAAGAATCGATTAAATTCGAAAACCAAATCAATTCACTAAGATTCACATTCGAAGACGTGAATAAAGTCCGAAGAATTCGATTCCAATCCATCAAAGTAGGAATACCCAAAAGTTCCTGAAATAGAAGTTATCAAAGTCGACAAAGGTGATAACAACTAATCGAAAAGAAGAATCGATCAACAATTGGAAAAACAAAGCAGAACGAGCATAAATGCTTGAATGACTTTAGCAAAAGTAAAAGTCAAGTCAATGTCGATATCGACAAGGCAAAGCCCAAGACAATTTCTTTTATACCAAAGAAATTTTAAAACTATCAGAGGGAGGCACATGAAAACCAACAAACCATGGATAAACAGACAGAGTCGACAATTGAAATGCAATATGTCGGATAAACAGACAGAGTCGACAATTGAAATGCAATTTGTCTCAAAGATTGATACCCAAAACCCAATTGTATGGAAACTGCATTAAGTACACGAATCAGAGATAAGAATGCATATATACAGCAGTTCGAATAAACAATGCGAGTTTAAATCGAAGTGGGTACGAGTTGCAGCAATATGCAACTTGGTATAGCATATACACAAGGATACTTAGCATTGCATACTCGAATGAGTAAGTGCAACAGAGAATAGCAGCAATGCTCATGAATAAGGGTTAAGAATTCATACCTAACAAATCAAAGATGATCTTAGGCAAAGATGAGAAATAACACATCGACAAATAGTTGTAACACATGTTCCATCTAAGTTATGTTTTATATTTGTTCTAAACCCCAGGCTTCGATACCAAGCTGTGACGCCCCACCTCTATACCCACGCTAGCCAAGAACACTACGGTGTAGTGCTGTCGACTAGCACGGAGAATAAGGCTGTTGAGGAGAGACCATCCGTGTAATTGCTTTGTGCGAGCACCGATATGTCAGATAGTAAAAACGTGCATTTCATTTCAGGAGGAAATCCGACATGCCGATGCAAACTCAAAGCTACTACACAGTGGCTATAATAGTCTAGGACAAAATATAAACTAATAACACAGATAATATGAATGCGGAACGCAGATGAAACCGAAAATCTCATATACATATATAATAACTGATGTCAGTTACAATACATTTGACACGGTACATGTGATACAACAACAACAGTCGACTCAGGAAGTTAAATATACAAGTACATTATCGACTAATATACATGAATACATATCAACCTATACTATGAATCGACAACTCCAAAAGGCATGAAAAGTCTTCATAGCTCGAGCAGCATCCCAAAGCAGAATATCTACAACCTGAAAATACTCGGCCTGACCCGAGTATTAAATTTCAAAAGAAAATAATACTCGGGTCAGTCTAATTCAAACTCAGTTATTAATGCACAGAATCAATAATAATTAAATAATGAACAGATGACAGTCACAGAAATAAATTTACCTATCCGATTCTTAAATAAGAAATCGGATAACGGGAAATATAACGCGAACCAATTCAAAATAATTGGAACATCAATTAAAAGGTCAACACGAGTAGGGCTGCAGTATACGCACGCGTATAATGCCTCGCCACTACAACATATGGAATACGAAATAGATCCATAAATCAAAAGCAAAAGAAATAACACCAAAACCAAAACCGTGTGGCTGCAGTTCACGCTTGCGTGCACTGCCTTGCCACGACAGTGACGATGTACCCAAGGAATACCGTGTGGCTGCAGTTCACGCTTGCGTGCACTGCCTTGCCACTATAGTGATGATGTACACAACCGGCACAAGGTCAAACCCAAATAAATTACGGTTCAACACTGGGGCAACATATTTGTACAAGGTCAAATAATCAAATATTCAACAGAGCTCCATGCAACAATACTTTTGAATGGAGACAGTGTAACAACATAAAACAAAGAAGACAGTCAAAACAGTGCTCAGGTAACCCAAAGCAGTGAACAACACTGTCCCAAACTCAAAAACCCAATGCAATACATCACAGTCCAACATGATATGGACAGTGGAAATATGACACCAAGCTCAAGAATTGTAAGTGAATTAATTGCCACAAATCAATGCCAACAACATAAACTGGGCAGTGTAGCAAGGGTAAAACAGAGCAAGGCCCAGCGAACAACAGATATACAAGGCAGTGACAACGTAATAAAAGTCACCAAGCCATAAACAAAATGCAAAAAGGATCAAGTCATTGACTCGATTCAACTGCAGTTCAGAGCAAAGTCGAATCTGTAGCTAACACAAGCTACAGGAAGAAAGTGCATAAACGTGTATGCAATGAGGACCAAATGAAAAGTGTAACAGCCTCAATAATGAAATGGTTTTGAATAACCATAAATGAACACTGTGGCAACAGAAGTGTACACAGTGGCAACAAAAGTGTACACAGACCAACGCAACATATTCAAGTTCAATGAACATGTACAAGTGAAGGCAGTGGCAACTGCAATAATATGCAGTGAAGTCAAAGAAGTGCAACTGGACAACAAGCAAAGAAATACAACAGCAATAAAAACACACTGATACAAATGAATGTCAAAATGATAGTGAAGTGGTCAAAGAATAGCCATACACAAAGATAAAGCACAATCCAGGCCAGGTAGTACAAGTATCAAGACCGAAGTCAGATGAACCAATGCCAAAAATCCAACATGCACAAAGTAAAAACATACATATGGTGATGCGGACAACTACTCAAGGCAACAGAGGGTATGCAACATGAAAGAGGACAGAGCCACCTCCAAAAATATCAGACTTGAGCACAAGGAATGCAAAATGAGCTATATGCACATTAGTGGTAAAAATGCAACTCAACAGTAATGCAAACAGAGGTGGCAAGACAATGAATGCAAAATGAGCTATATGAACAAACAAGTATGTGAACACAGTGAAAAGTACATGGGCAGTACCCATATAAACATGTGTAACAACAAACCATATAGTGATACAGGATCGAGCAGTGAAGCAATGCAACACTAACATCAATAAATGAAACAACATTTTGCATCATTGAGACAAAGCCAAAGTACAGACAACATGAGACATAATTCCCATAGCAGCCTGGAAACATGCTTTTCAAAAGCATTAAAGACTGCAACATACATCAAACCCAACATGTACTCAAACAGCAAGGCCGCGATGAAATCACAAGCCAACAGGGTGATATGAACACAGATAAAACATGTATGCACTGTAAATATGTTAGCAGTGCCAACAATAATAATAGCAGTTGTTTAAGTATTTAACAACCAATGAATGCATCAGAGAAATGAGATAACCAGAGAACAAGTTTAAACAAATTCAAGTGGCCAAAGTCAATCAGATCAATGCCAAAGCAATGGTAAAAATCGAACTACCCAAAATCAACACTGTAATGACCATGAAGATCGAATAGATCAAACATCATCAAATGCAAAAGAATTCGAAAAAAAAATCGAGGACGAAATCATAATCAACTGTCACAAAAATGCCAAGGCCGACCTTACACAAGTCAGTGCCCAAAATCAAGTGATTGAAGTCACAAAAACTGAAGCCGTGGGCGAATTGGAATCATCACAACAATTTCGACATTCAAACAAAAAATAATCAGTCGAACACGAGATGAATTAGATGTGAGCGAATTATCACTCACCTTGTCGACGAATGAAGCATCACAGAGATGCGCGACGCCAGAGCAACCGAGGGAAGACGAGCGAACAGCAAGATGAGGCCGCAATTAATCTTCTTTCGTTCGATTTTTAACCTAGGGCTTGAAAATAATAAAGGGGATGGGTTTTTTGTGTAGGGTTACGAACGAAAATGAAAAATGAAATAAAAGGGGATGGGCCGAAGTAATAAAGATGGAGGAATTGCTTTTGTTAATTTTCACGGCCCAAAATAAAAAAATGGATCACTATTTAATTTTTTCAAAGCTCATCAATCTTTTTAACACTTTATAAAAGAATTTTAATTCAATTTAGAAACCTCAATCAGCAATATGCAACAGTATTAATCGTTTAAATGTCGATTATGAATTGATGCAATTACCGGGTTGTTACAAAAATATTTAATTGCTAGAAATTGGAGTTTTATGTAAATATTCAAGACTAAATAATAGAACATTTAATTTGGTTGAAGGAATAAATTCCAACTTTAGTTTTGAAATATTAATACTCCAAATGGATATATATATATATATATATATATATATATAGAAATTGAAGTGGTTTTGGAACTTGAAAGTGATATTTAAATTTTGGTTTAGACTTTAAATAAAGAAATATATTTGTAAAGCCATGGAAATTATTTTCTTTACAAAGTAACCTTAAAGTCTAACCATTTATTTTACATACCGTTGAATATCCAAACCATTCAAGTTTTAGAAGTTATGGTTTTAAAATATATGAATTTCGAAATATTATGCTTTGAAAGTATAAGTCAAATATTTGGTTTCCAGATATTTTAAATTTTAAAGCAGTATGATTTTGGAAAAGAAATATATTTGGATAAAATGATATCATATTGTTTTGGGTTTTAAGATGATATCGTATTCATAGTTTTGAAATGGAATTTTTATTCTGGTTTTAAAGTATAAACTATTTTAAATGACCGCGGTGTTATAATAACGATTGGTTGGCAAAGACACCGGGATCGGATATGGACGTACTCTCTGTCGATACCGAAAACCACTTTGACTAACCGTGTACGCGGTGGAGATTCCAGAATGAAGTAGGTTGGTGGCGGCGTTTCCTGTAAGGTAAATACGTGGACCCGACTCCCGTGAGTTGGCATAAGGTGGCTAAAACAGGAGCGATTCTCGGACCAATGAGGTCATTCCTCTGATCGAACACTCCTCTCCGATATTATACTTTGACTTTGGATTGATTCAGTGGCCACTTTTATTTTTGATTTTGGGGGAGTTTGTTCGAGGTGGGCGGCAGCTGCGCGCTGCGCGTTTCCACCAACCCGGATAGCAATTGGTATATCTACCCTGGCATTGCTTAGTTGTGTCGTGTCACCTACCATACCGAGCCTTTACTACGAGTTTTGTTTTGTACCATACCTATGGAGTGCCCTCTGACGACGCCCATTACGGGGGAGATTACGGTACTGTATAGACTATGGGAATATATTCTGTGTTAAGGGCTATATGGGTAACCCCTTAACGCTATTAAAAAGTAAGTTTATTTTATGAATAGACATTATTATAATAGCGCAATATACTACATAGTAAATAGTTTAACGGACCCTTAGGAGATGTAAATCCCGAGCATCTCTTGAGTTACTGTACTCATATTTATTTCTGTTAATTTTACTCACATAAGATCTTTTAGTTCTGAGTCGAGTGTTTTTGTCTTTTCAAATTCGCTCGGGTCAGTCCGAGCGTTTCAGGATTTGAGGATTTAGCTCTGGAGGACGAAGACAAAGATTTGTATTACTAGTATCTACTATATTATTTCACTACACCATTTAATTCCGCTGCATTGATAGTATTGGTATGGGTAACTCTGATTCATTGTACAAGTAAAATAAAATATTTTGTAAAACAGCTTCATGAACTGTATATTTGATTATTATATTTTATCCTTCCGCTGTGAGATTCTGTTTTGTTTTATTTCTTCTCTGTTTTTTTTCTCATTTACCCCATAACAATCCGCCCTTCCGTATGGTTTGAATCGTCATGTGTGTCGGTTTAAAGTGTGCGAAAAGGCGGGATGTTACAAAATGTATAACTGCAAGCAGATATATTACAAAACCAGATTCCAAAATAGATAACTTGTCACACTTGATATAAACAGCTATATATATATAACTAGATACATACATACATACATATATATAAACTAAAACTCAAGCTCGTATAAAACTGTTGTAACAATATACAGTTCAAACATATAGAACTCCTGTAACTATTCGAAAATATATGTATATATATAATAGAAATATATACTTGTAGATATAAACAAATATATGACATATCATATACCATAAACTTACGAATAATATATATAAACATACTTTTAAAATAAAACACGTAGTGCTAAATATAGTTTATCTATAAACTTGTAGATTAAACATATACATGATATATAATTAAACTGTAATAAACTTCATCATATATTTATGTAATACTGTTATAAATAAAAATTAAAACTCGAATCTCAGTATTATTATATACAACTGTAAATAAACTAACATATAGTATAACTAGAGAAACCCATAATACACACACACACACACAATCATATATAATCAGTTAACAAAACTTAATAACATTTTAAACCAACCGAAATATATATATAACTTGATCAAACACGGCTTATATATATAATTGGTCAGATAATGTATATAACTATAACAAATCTATGTATAAAATATCATACGTAAGAAATATATTTTTAAAACAGTGTCTAAAATAGCAGGGTAAACAATAGATATCGTATAGGCACTTATTTGTAGAACATGCAATACATTTACTGCCACCTCTATATACTGGAGATAATATATGAAGTTGCCTAACATATCGCATAAGAAAGTAGTATGCTTGGCTATAAGGCTGGAGATATGGAACTTGGGTGGACGCCACGGAAGGAAGGTGGCAAAAAACATGGCTACACGATGATGTGAAGCTCGGTGGCCAAAGCAGCCATGTTCGCATGCGGTTTCGGTGAGTACCGGCCGAGGTTGATGGCCGGTGGAGGCCGATGTGAAGTGGCCAGTGGCAGGCGAACACATGGGAGATTAGCCAGCAGCCGAGGGTGGAGGTGGAAGAGGGAAAGAGATCGGAAGGTCGGAGGAAGGCGGCACAAAGCCGTGCATTCTGGTGATGGACTAGCATGCATGAAAAAGATGAAAAGAATGGGGAGAAATGATGGAGTCTTTCCAGAATGAAATACAAGCAGAGGAAGATGTATCATATCATTTTATATTATATTGCCTATTGCATGAGAAAGAAGGAAATATGAAGACATGTTGTACTATAATTTAATTTTACCAAAGAACGAAATGAATTGGCAACCAAAATAAATATTAATGCAGGGGAAAGGTGATGGCCATGTGTTACTTCAGAGAGTAATACCTGCAAATGACTATTGGAATTATACGGTGGGTAATCGATTGGTCACAAGAAATTTGAAATGCTCGAAACTGTATCAATACTGCAATTTGTTTCATCGATCCCGCAGCAATCCAAACTTCAAAACACAGGATTGAATATACCGTAGTGATCAGCTCGATGAGACGATCCGAAAGATAAACAGATATCAGTGGCATGATTATCGGATCAAATGTCGATACAGACATTGATATACGTTGCTATTCCTTACGGAAAAATCCAAATGGAGCTAGAAATGTCTGAAGTTTGCGAAATGAATAACGCAATCTTATTCAGAATGTTCTAAATAAATTTTCTCATGTTGACATATTTAAATTTCGGAACACTTTTATTATCATCAATTTTTTTTCGATTGGAATTGAAATAAAAATTACACTAGAAAATAAACATTAATATTATCAGATGAAAATTTACAATTTGTTATGTTTAAATAAACCTATTTCAAATATCAAAATTTTATCTCAAAATTTTATTATTTAAATTTCACAAAATTCAATTAATTAAGTAAATAAAACCACTAAAATTTGCGGGTCATTACAAAATCCCTAAAACCGAGCCCATTTCGACCATGAACACGACAAGCTTCCCCCCTCCATGCCTCATCGCGACTGCAGTCGATCGTGTAACGACGCACACTTTTCGATAATTAAAATATTGAATTAAATGAGATTTTTTAATTTAATTTTGAAAAAATGTAAATTTATGATTTATGAATGGGTAATGTTGGTTGAATGTTAATAACAACTAATTGAACGTAATCGCAATCAATTGTCATAATGTAAAAGTAAATTTGATTAGAAATTTGCAAATAAGGAAAGAAACCAAATGTTGTACAAAACGGCGAAATTATATGTAATTAATTGAATTTAGTTAATAGAGAATAATTAATCAGTATGTGAATTTATTAGTTTTGTTAGTTAACAATAAACATAGGAATGAAATTGTAACTTGTAACAATTATTTAATAACTATTTCACCTATTTATTTAACATGTTGAAATTAAATTGGAAAGCAGTTGCAACTAATCTAAGTAAATATTGTAGTTAGTATGATAAAAGATGATAATTGTAGAATATTAATGTAATAAGATATAAACCAATGTTAATTATATCCATAAGATGATAGTTGATTGAATAATAAAATGAAAATCAAGATAAATGAATTTATTGGAATTTAAATTACAATTTAATGAATTTATTTCAGTTATAATTGAGCAGTGTAACTTGTATCGACCTGCAAATCTTAATGATTTTTATAACGTAATTAACTAAAAAAAATTCGTGAAAACAGATAATAAAATTTTGAAATGAAAATTTGATATTTGGAATACATTAATTTAAACATAGCAAATGGTAGTTTTTTATTGGAAAATATGAAAATTAGTTTTGTTGTGTAATTTCAATTTAAATCAGTTAATTTGATGGAAAAAATATTTTCGAAATTTGAATATTTTTATGTAATAAAAATGTTGACTATTTTCTTAGTGAGACGCCATATTTTGTTTCGTCAACTTTGGATTGCTCTTGCCCCGTTTATCTTATCTTTTGTGAATTGTCAGTAGTTTGGCAACGAATATCGACTTTTGGTAAGATGATCGTGTCGCTGATATGTTTGTACCATTATGTTTCTCTCACCGCCTTATTCTCTGCAGTATATTCATTTGTGTGTTTCAGTGTCTGGTATGCGGCGAAAACCGTGAAATGATCAACCGTATCGGTAACCATACTAAAGTCTTTTGGTTTCTGTGTGTCTTTCCATTTTCCACTGTATAATGCATATTGCCATTTGCATTTATAATCCCTGGAAATTCAGCTTGACTTTTGTAATTCCCAATATTTTTAATATATTTGTTGTTTGGTTTCATTTTCTGGTTCACTTTCTTAGCTCTCTGCTCTTTTTATTCACTTGGAAAAAAAGGAATGAAACATATATTTGCTTGAGAAAATAAAACTGGCATCTCCTTCGTTTACCACTTTCACCTTCCTGCTTTTCGTTCTCCACTCTTTTTCCATTTGGCATTGAAATAAATAAATCATATAAAGTTCCTATAAATTGAAATCACCCGCTCCTTTTCCCTCCTTAGTGATGAAACCCATCTTCCACCATGAACGGCCTTATCCCATGGCATCAACTTGCCGCAACCACCCCATCCACCTTCCTCTCTCTGACGCGACAGCCTTCGCCCACGACCGCCACGTCTACCTCTTCCTTAGCCATCTATGACCTACAACCTCCCTCCACCACATCAGACTCGCACATCCCTTTCTTGCCCACATCAGCCACCAAACCCATTGTCTTCCGCCTAATCTACCTCCTTCCCCCAGCGAATCGCCACTGCCATGCGACCAAGCAACAACTGTCATGGCTTGTTTTTCCGCACACTTTTGAA
The DNA here is from genome assembly GCA_030765085.1 of Allium cepa. Taxonomy (NCBI): domain Eukaryota; kingdom Viridiplantae; phylum Streptophyta; class Magnoliopsida; order Asparagales; family Amaryllidaceae; genus Allium; species Allium cepa. The sequence goes on from CM060942.1 coordinate 13,562,379, forward strand.
TTGAAAATAAACCACACATGTCCAACTCAAATTGAATGAAAAGATGGAACATGAAGGGTAATAAAGAAGAATAGGCATAACAGAATCTCACATGAATGGAATAACATATGATACTGAACGAATATCTTTCTAGCGGAAATTTTTTTAATACATATATCAGAGTCTAACCTAAATTCAGCTTGGATAATTATAAACATCTGTCCTTACAATTGCTGACAAACATCAAACAAAAACAAACAGACAACAGCGGATAATAGAATACGTCCACACGTAGATGAATATCTCTAGCTCTCCTTTGGAAACTTCAACCATCTTCGAATAAACCTGAAAATACTCGGATCTAGCCCAAGTATTGAAAACACCTGGATCAAGCTTGATAAACCGACGTGAGAAAAACTCAAAATAAACTACAGCGTTATATATCAGCCTTTAAATAAAATCATTTGAAAAGAAATAGTATCTCATAAGACCACGCCCACACATAAAAAAGACGGGTTTTCACATTATGATAACTAGAACACTTTTATATCAAACATTTGATATTATTTTTAATGACGTCTCTTTGAAAACATTTGCAAATAAACTTATTAATCTTTGCCAAAATTGTTACATTGATTAAGTTCCAGCATAATAGGTTTACAATCAAGTCCGTAGGTTCTTATTTGAGAATGGATTTCCATACAAATGACCAGGTGAAGGGACTACCTTCCGACAGTACATCTCTAGGGGAATGTACCGAGGACCATCACAAAAGATCCTTTACCAACACAAGACCGGCCTTTCTCTGTAACTAGATACTACCGAATATATTATCCCCCGGTCGTTACCGACCTTTAACCTAGCGCTTGTTTTCCATACATCACATTAATTTACATCCCGAACATCAAAGCGGGAAGAAATATATCTAGAAGGGGCTGATCGTACCCTAATTGGGAATGACCCACTTAGCCTTGCCGCATCTAACCCAGTTTCGGTCATTTTCGGTTGATGAGGCTCGAGGCAACGAATACCTTCTTACACAAGACATCTTCTTTCACTTTGAATGCCACATTGGCATTCCACAATCATACGAATGATTTCTATAAATGTATAACTTCCTGAGCTCGTAAGTCTCGAGAAAGGGTTTTAAGCTAAGAGAAGGTGTATTCTCCGCCACCGACTGATACACTTTTATAGAGACCACTCATTGTGATTTAGAATGCAAGGTCAGACAGTCATCCATACAAGTTCGTTCTAGGACTGAACGAAACCGAAGGCACTTTCCTCGGCCAGTACTAGGCAAGAAGCCCTTGTGGTTTTGAGGTTTTTCATAACAAAGAGACCACTGCTACAATATAGTGAATCGGGAGTTTATCCTCAATTAATCAACAAGTAGTCCCTCGTTATTATTTGTCTCAATATCTCCGTCTTCAAACATATTTATTATTCAAACGCGTAAACCGATTCGAAGTGGTTATCGGATAGGAATCACTAAAATCCGACCCCGGTTCCTTTGAAATTCAATTATCGATAAAAAGTGAATATGAGTATACGGGATCATTAAGTCTCTTTTCACTTTATTTCTTTTCAGATGATTTCGAAATCTCTTTCTTTTATCTTAGAGTAATTCTAAGTAATTCATTCTTTTTCTTTGGATAATATTTTAATATCCCTCACTTAACTCTCGATCCAAATCCCTTATCTTTTTGGCGGGTCAAAAAACAATGTTATTTAAGACATCATTTGTGATAAACCCTAAGTCAATTTTAGCAAACATTTTTGAGTAAATAGGATCATAAAATCATTCTAATTTACTCAATATCAATTTCCATATTTAACAAGTGTTATGGGTGGAATAACGGTAAAATCACCTTTTAAATTCCATGAATAGGATGAGTTCCCTTTTCGAGTTTAAATACCAGATACAAGGTGATTATCTCTATGCAATCCATGTCGTAGTCTATTCAATTCGGAGATTGCTTAAATTTTAGATAATACCAATCTTTTTTATTTTAGAAACTTAATACCATCTTTTTAGAGCATCTGGGCTTTACTTTTGGTCTATTCCACACCTCGCCTAAGGAGAGAAAACAAAGGCCAGGTAGGTTCAGGGCACTGGTTGCTCCATCCCTAACCTTAGTTAAACACCTTGTTTTAACTTTTCAAATCCCACATGCGGGACAAATGCACTAGTCGTTTCCACATACTCAGTTATCAACTTCATTTTGGTATTGATAATAGAAATTCCAAATGATCTTTTAAATACTTAGTTTTCCTATTAAAAACATTCACAATTGATTCCAGGAAAAATCGTCATGTTTAATCTCATATTCAAAAGGTTATAGAATTTGTAGCATAAAAGTGCTGCGGAAAGTGCTATATAAGCATATTGATTTAAACAACTTTTAAACATTTGAAAATTCATAATTCCCAATTCAAATTTATTCTAAATTATTTACATGGATTTATCCAATTTATTCCATATTTTTCTATAATTAAAAACATTTATTTAAACAGATTTTCCGTTATGATCACTTAACTGCACTAGCGCGATTTTTCTTGAAAACTGATTTGGACTTAATTCAAAATCTACTCCATGAAATTTTGGTTTTCTTTCTTTGTTTAGAAAATATGGATAAAATGGTCTGGAATTTTCTTATCTCGAAGAATTCTAAGCTATACTCCACTCTATATATTCATTTGTAATTTTCGACGCGAAATCACAAACTACCAATGCGCGACGTGTCTAGTTTTAACTTATTTTTAAATATTTGAAATAATCTATTCGAATTGAATTTTACCACTTATAAAATCTTTACAAATCATTTTATATCAATATTTCCACATTTTAAAGTATTTAAAATGTATTTTCACTATTTTGATATTATAATATTTCTATTATTTTAATATTAATTTTAAATTCCAATTTCAATTCAATTTCAATTCTAATTCATATTAAACTCAATTAAAACGTTGATTTCAAATCAAACTTCAAGTTAACTTAAATTTCAACCTTAATTTCAAATTCAATTTTCAAAATCGATTTCAATTTCAATTTCACTATTCATCTCAATTTCAATTTAACTATCTTTTTTAATCCCGTTTCACTTCAAATTTTGAATTCTCCTTTAATTTTTACTTTAATTTTTTCAACTGAAAAAAGACTTATTTTTCCAATGTATATCATCCAACCAAAATTGGGTCTATTTTAATAAAGGCGATGACTTAATCAAAATGAGCATAACCAAATTTAACATTTATCACTAACAAAATTACGGTCCATAAACAAACTAATATGATAAATAATAACAACCATAAACACTTGCAACTATTTAAACATATCACAACAATATCCAAACATCCATAACAACATTGCAAAGGGGGGGGGTATACTTGCATGTAATAAGATAATTATTATAACAAAATCAAAATACGATCTTTCAAAAGCGGTGAGAATTTTCTCACTTTATTTCCACTCCATCAATCTTTAGGTTAATTGGCGTGTTTTGGGCTAATGAACTAACGAGCGTTCCTCTCTTTTCCTTCTTTCCTTTCTTTTCTTTCTTTCTCTTTCCTTTCCTTTTTATTTTCACTCTTTTTTTATGAAGGGTGCGGCCTTGGGTAAGTCCTAGAGGGCGGGAAAGGTTGGAATTTTGGCTAGGGTTGGCGGGCATGGGCTGGGTGCGTGGGTATTGAGGGGGTTAGATGGTGATGGAGATGGGTAAAGGGGGTAAAGAGGCTCAGCCTTGGTGGAGATGACATTGGCTGTGGGGTTTATGGAGGGTGTGGCTGAATGAAGGTGTGTGGAGGTGTGTTTGGTCAAGGTGGATGTGGTTTTAGATGGTGATGAAGCTTGATGGAGATGGTGGAAGAGAATGGAGAGGTGGGAAGCCATGAAAATGGAGGAAGAAGGAGGAAGTAATGGAAGAAGAAGAGAATGAAGTTTAGAATTTTGTAGAATGAAAATGTAGTGAAGAAAAGGCTTGTATTTATAAGTGGAGTTTGAGTGGCTATTGTCCTAAATACCATTGCCTTACATTTTGACTTTTTCTTAACATGATAAGAAGTGCATTTATGGTGAAAGATTTCATGATTTGATTCATGTAATGAAGATTGCCTCTTTTTCTTAATTTACAAAATGTTTAAATATTAATTTTCTTAGTTTCCATGCATGAAGAGACATGCATTTATGGTTAAACATGTCATGATTTGATTCATGTAATGATGCTTGCCTCTTTTTCTTAATTTATAAAATGTTTAAATATTAATTTGCTTAGTTTCCATGCATGAAGAGACTTGCATTAATGGTGAGAATTTAGGTTTTAGTCCTTATGTAATGGTTTAGTTACTTTTCCATAACTTAGAAAACACTTAAAGTACATTATGCTCCTTTTTCGTGCAACTCATTTATAAGATATGATATCAAAGTAATGATTATGTTTAATAATTTAATTTTAGTTATAAATTGTCAAATCATGTTACTTTTTGAATTATTTGTAGAATTTGACTTTTAAAAGTGAATTTGTTTTTTATATGTTAAATGTAACATATAACATAGTTTGTTAAGTGTATATATGTGTTAGAAACCATATCATGTAGCAAGAACTTGACGACAACATGTTTTAGTTGAAAACAGTGTTTTGTTGACATATTTTACAGTCAAAATTTGATGTTTTTATTAAACTACACGTTCAAGTAAACCAAACTAAAAAATGAACTTTTTTACTTCTTTTAAATAAATTAGAACATGTATATATATATTAAAACCATATTTAAATAATATCAAAATCTCTATTTTTACAGTGTATGTAAAACTGACAAAATACGACAAAATTTGTATATTTTGGTAAAACGATTATTAATATACTTTTAAATCTTTCAATATACTTCTATTATCTTTATTAGGTGTTTTAAATAAGATTTATTTTTTCAAATAAATACTTAAACTTATTTATTTAAACCTTTATTTTTTAACGAAACTTGACTTTTGTTGATTTGTTCTAAATCCAAATTCATACTTTTTAATTATTATGTATAAGAATAAACAATTTCTCTATTATTGTTTATTATATATAACATATTTATTTGTGCTTTAATTCTTTTTAAATTTAAAATAAATTAAATCTTTCATTTTCGAAGTAGCGAAATTACGGGTGGTCACGATAGCCGCCCTCTAGCATCCGCCACCTCTTCCATCTTCTGCTAGTCCACTTAAATCTGCCACAAGAAAATAAATTTGCAAACCCATCTTCTTTTTTCCAGCCTCTCCCTCGACAAAAACTGCTCCGCCTTCCTTTATGACCGACCTGACAGTCCGTCCGACGACCAAACACTCCAAGGCAGCCTCTGCCTTACTCCCATCAACCACCGAACCTTCCAGCCCATCTCCAAATGCCGAGCTCGACCACCTTTCTGACCTTGTGCCGCATTTTCATGCAAGAAAAAGAAAAAACAAGGTATATTTATATTATTTTTAAATGAGGTATATTATAGTTTGCATTATATACTTGCTATCGTCTTTTGTTCTGTCTTTTGTTTGTATTAAACTTTGTAAACAAGGTGTATATATAATATAAATATTTATATTAAAGGATCATATGTATAATATGTTTAGAATAGTATATAACTTGTTTAAACATATGTAACAACCCATAAATTTTAAATGATTTAATAACGTAATCAATTGAATTTTTGTAAAATTTAAAACTATAAAAAATTTCAATGAAAATTCGATATTTGGAAAACATCTATTTAGACATAGCAAATGAAAAAATTTCATTGAAAAATATGAAAGTTAATTCAATTGTGTAATTTTCGATTTCAATTTTAATCAGTTAAAATTGATGTAAATAAAATGTTTTAGAAGTCTGAATATTTTTATATAACAAAAATGTGAACCATTTATGAGTGAGATGTCATATTTCGTTTCATTAAATTTGAACTATTACAGCTCCATTATCCTATTTTCGACATTTTTGCAGCATATTTAGTAGCAAAAAGTCGAGTTTTTATAACTTGATCGTATCGCTGATATTTGTATACCATTTTGTTCATCTCGCTGTGTCGATCTCTGTAGTATATTCATTTGTGCGTTTTGGCATCCGGTAAACGGCGAAGTCTGCAAAACAGCCAGCCGTGTCGGTACCCGTTTTAACTCTTTGATTTCTGTGTCCTTTCATTCGCCCAGTTGTGTATAGTAAATGGTCACTGCCCTGTAATATTCACAAACATTATTATTTGACTTTATCTATTCTCCATGATTTCAATTTATTATATACTGGTTCATTTATTATTTCCGGTCTCTTCCACTTCTTTATCTTCGTTCTGAAAAAATATTATTATAAGGTTGGCTTGTATACATTTTTGAGGAAAAATAAAATTTCTGTCTTCTTTTCTCAAAAAAATATTATTATAACAGTTCTTCTTCCTCAATTTGCCACTTACGAACCCATTTTTCCTCCCGCTATCTTTGTTTTGAAAGAAGAAATAAAACCTGCTCGTCTATTTATATATTTTGTTCTGTTGTTGAAATCTCCACCTAACTCATGCGTGCTCGCCTCCTTGCCTGTGACGCCCCACTCCTAGAGCCTCGTTAACAAAGAGTATTATATAGGTAATACCGTCGGCTAACGCGGACAATGGAGTGTAATGGAAGCGACCATGTGTAATCTTACCTTAACTATTCACTAAATACGTCGAAAAGTAGACACATTAAAATTCGACCTATTCAATAAATATTTAAAGCAAAACTACAATGGCTAAAGGATCTATCAGAAGAAAATATAACAACTCAAATGTAATTCACATCATAGAACAGTCGATCATAATATACACATAAACGGATACACAACAGAGTATACAAAATAATACATGTCAAGTGGTACAGAAGACCACAATATACAAAGAGACGAAAAAGTATGAATAACAGAGTTACAACAGATAAGGACCACAAAAGACGCTACAATAAAATGAAGCTAGCGAATAGTTCATGCGGAAGCAAAATTGGCTAAGTCCAAAAGCACCTAACCTGAAACAACTCGGTCTGACCCGAGTATAAATTACACGGATCAGTCTAGCTAAACAAATCAGTTAAATAAACTGAACCATAATAAACCTGCAAGGTCACAATATATATCAAATATCTCTAAAAGAGATAACCCAATCATCTAACATAAGATGAATCATATCATAACAAACAAGCCTCGTATCATCGGCAACTCATAGAAACAAAGGATAGGAATATCGCAAAACAAGCTATAAGGCAAACAACAAATACCGATAAATACGAGTTCCACAAGGTAGACGCTATATTTCGTGTGGCTCCAAAGAACCAATACCGAAAAGCAATACCTAAGGAATATACATATAAATGAAACATCATGAGCGGTGGTGAGTAAACCACTCCGTTATCTCTTGAGCGGTGGTGAAGAAACCACTCCAATATCTCTTGAGCGGTGGTGAAGAAACCACTCCATTTTCTCTTGAGCGGTGGTGAAGAAACCACTCCAATATCTCTTGAGCGGTGGTGAAGAAACCACTCCGAGGGCAATACTAAAGATAACCGACAACCCCAAATATTTTTGCGAGTCGGGGCAAAGGACCAACTTCAAAGGCGATATTTAAAGGAAACAAGCCGGAGGAGTCAGTCCGAAGACACTAACCCAAAGGCAGCATGTGTCACAAACTCCCAGAGAGGAATCCGAAAAGTGGTAACGTGAGTCCCATAACCACCCGTTCGCACTAAACGGTTTACTATCCGTTAGTTTATTTCACACTCAAAGCAGTACAAATTTACCTCATATCATCGATAAACCAAACCCGAAGGTCAAAACGATCAATCGAATAGGTCGGGCATTAATCAGAAGGATAAACGCACAGATTCATGGTCCGTGTTTTGCCCAACCATTTAATCACCCTTCCACTTCGCTCGAAGTGCGAAAGTGTGTGTTTTAAATAGAATTTATGAATTGGAGAAACGAGCTTTTAAATGCGATTTGAGAGATTATTTTATAAAAACCCGTGGATGAAGTCAAGAGTAAGTTGTCAAAGTCAAAGATGCAATAACAAACACTAAAAAGCAATTTGAATCGATAAAATCCGGAAAAATCAATCAAATATGCAAAATAAACAAACCAGGCAAAACAAAGCAGGTCGGTCGACCGGACTGCAGGGCTCGGTCGGCCGGCCAGATGCAGAAACCCAATTATAGCTCGGGGCAGCAGGTCGGTCGACCGAAGCCTGCACTCGGTCGGCCGAACCTGGTGATTTTGCACTTCTTGGCCTACTTCAATGAAATGCAAATTATTTCCAATTCCAAAACAATGGCACATGCATACTTGTTAGGAATTCATACCAACACCCATGATATCAAGAGAAGTAGATGTGAGTTCAAAACTCACCTTTTAATCTCACAAACAAAGAAGATGAAGAAGCACAAATGCAAGGAATCAACCAACTACACTCCACTTCAACACTACAAGCTTCAATCTAGAATCAAAGCAAGTATTTCCTAAGTTAGGGTTAGGAAAATTACTAAAATTGAAGAGGAGAAGAGATGGAGAAGATGGAGATGAACTTACCAATGGATTCCTTATGAATTTGGAGCAAGAAATCAAGATACAAAGGAGAACTAGGGCTTGCTAATTTCTAATTCCTCTTCCTTTCCCCCATTTTCAGTTCTAAGCTTAAGTTTTAAGAAATGAATAAGTGAATGAGAGGAGTGGCTAAGCTAGAGGATTAGTTAAGCTAGTGGGCTGAACCCAAACCCAAACCCAATAGAAAAAGTAGCCAAAAATTCACAAACTCCGAACATATCAAAGATTATACTCAAAAAGATCGCAAACGCCATTTTGGAACCAATGGAGGTAGTTTCGAGTTCCAATTCGGCCATTTGCAGAAAGTAACATTTCGGACCAAAATCCGACTAACGACGCTATATTTAAATTTAACATTTAAATATAAAATCGTTAAATATGCGGGTTGTTACAGATCTCCCCTCCTTACAAAATTGCGTCCCCGCAATTCCTAGAGACGATATTTGTAACAACTACATACATTTAATCAATCAAAAGAAAAGAAAATAAGCCTGAGATGAAAAGACATACTCACCGTTTCAAAGCAAGGAAAGAAAACCCGGATAAGATCGCTCAATAAATTCTCTAGTTTCCCAAGTACAGTCATTGGGATTAGCGGACCATTGAACTTTAATGAGCGGCACGTCCTTGTTCCGAAGGTGTCGCACCTCCGTGTCAAGCACGCGAATAGGTTGCTGTACAATAGATAAGTCCGGTGAGACCTCAAGCTCTTGCAAATCAGGAGAAGTAATAACAGAATCCGACTCCCGGAGACACTTCCGAAGTTGCGAGACGTGAAACACGTCATGAATGCCAGATAAATGAGCTGGAAGTGAAACTCTATAAGCCACAGGGCCAATACGTTCAGTAATAGAAAACGGTCCTATATAATGAGGAGCCAATTTTCCAGTCGTACTGAAACGCATAACCCCCTTCAAAGGAGAAACACGAATAAAAACAAGGTCGCCGATCGATAACTCGAGAGGCTTCCTACGGTTGTCCGCGTAGGATTTCTGGCGACTCTGTGCCTCTTTCATTCTCAACCGAATAAGATCAATCTTCTCAGAAGAATCACGAACAAAATCTAGACCAAGAATAAGCTTCTCACCAGATTCTAAACAACAAGAAGGTGACCGACATGGCCTTCCGTATAAGGCTTCGAAAGGAGCCATACCGATATTAGACTGAAAACTATTGTTGTAGGAGAATTCTACAAGAGGTAGGTGATCCTCCCAACTACCACCGAAATCAAAGATACAAATACGGAGAAGATCTTCCAAAATACGATTCACCCATTCAGTTTGTCCGTCAGACTGCGGATGATAAGCTGTAGAAAAATTAAGCTTTGTTCCCAAAGCTTGCTGAAGACTCTTCCAAAAATGACTCGTGAATAAAGGATCACGATCACTCACAATAGAACTAGGAACACCGTGAAGTCTCACGATTTCCTTGACATACAACTTAGCCAAATGCGAAGCAGTCCTATTAGACTTAATAGGGACAAAATGTGCAGACTTGGAAAGGCGATCAACAATAACCCAAATGCTAGAATGGCCAGATCTCGAACGAGGTAGGATGTCAATGAAATCCATAGATATCTGATCCCATTTCCACAACGGAATCTCAAGAGGCTGAAGAAGACCAGAAGGACGCTGATGCTCGGCTTTAAAACGCTGACAAGTTATGCAATTGCTCACATAACTCGCCACATCGCGCTTCATGCCTTCCCAATAATAAAGACGACGCATATCGGCATACATCTTGCTACTACTTGGATGAATGGTATACTTAGAACGGTGACAATCATCAAGAATGTCATGCCTAAGTGCAAAATCAGAAGGCACAAAAAGACGGTTCTTCTTACAAAGACACCCATGAGAATCCATGCTAAGATCTTGCAGCACCTCATCACAAGATCCAGACTCACAAAGCTTAATAAGATGCAACAAATCAGGATCACACCGTTGGGCATCGACAATACGATCCAATAAAACAGGTCGAGCTCCCAAAGTAAATAATAGAATAGGAGAATCGGAAGATGAACCTCGATCACGAATTTCACAAAAAGATAGAGTCTCAAGAATATTCCATTCGGCAAGCATCATAGAAATAACAGCCGAATGTTTGCGACTAAGCGCATCTGTAACACGATTACCCTTACCAGGGGTATACTGGATATCAAAGTCATAAGAAGCAAGAAACTCGAGCTAACGCCGTTGTCTCATATTGAGTTCCTTCTGAGTGAACAAATACTTCAAAGATTTATGATCGGTATATAGAATGAAGCGCTTGCCCAATAAATAATGTCGCCAAATCTTCAAGGCAAAGACAATGGCGGCTAACTCAAGATCATGAGTGGCATAGCGAACTTCATTCGGACGCAGCTGCCTAGAAGCATAAGCAACTACCCGATCCTTCTGCATAAGAACAGCACCGAGACCACTACCACAAGCATCGGTGTAAACAACAAGATCATGATTCCCTTCGGGAACCACTAGAATAGGAGCAATAGTGAGAAGTTCCTTCAATGTCTGAAAGGAAGCTTCACACTTGTCGGACCAATCAAAACGAATGCCTTTCCGAGTAAGGCAAGTGAGAGGAAGCACAACACGGGAAAAATCCTTAATGAACCGACGGTAATAACCCGCCAATCCAAGGAAACTACGAATCTCATGAATATTTTCAGGCCTCTTCCAATTCTGGATGGCTTTCTTTGAGGGATCGACAGAAATGCCATCGGAAGATACAACATGGCCTAAAAACTTAACCTTATTCTCCCAAAAGTGGCACTTGGAGAATTTGGCTCTAAGCTGATGATGACGGAGAGTACTCAAGACAACTCTCAAGTGATTAGCATGCTCGGCTTCAGACTTAGAATAAATAAGGATATCATCAATGAAGACAAGCATGAACTTATCGAGATATTCCCGGAATACCCGATTCATGAGATCAACAAAGAAAGCAGGAGAATTCGTCAAACCGAACGGCATAACGAGCCACTCAAAAGAACCATAACGAGTGTGGAAAGCGGTAAGAGGTATGCTATCCTCCGCGACTCGTAACTGATGGAAACCTGTGGCAAGGTCAAGCTGAGAAAAGACCTTAGCACCACTCAATAGATCGAACATGTCATCGATCCTAGGCAAAGGATACCTATTTCTAATGGTCAACTCGTTAAGCTTGCGATAGTCAATGCAAAGCCTAAGAGTTCCATCAGATTTCTTCACAAAGACGACCGCGGATCCCCACGGAGAAAAACTAGATTGAATCAATTGCTTGGATTCAAGCTCTAAAAGCTTCTTCTTGAGTTCCTCATTTTCCTTTGTAGACATCCTCGTGGGAGGACGACTAACTGGCTGCGCGCCTGAAATGAGATCAATGCGGAACTCAATTGCCCGTTTGGGTGGCAAACCCGATACAGGCTCAAAAACATCAGAAAAGTCACAAGCAATAGGAATACGAAATACATCATCACCATCTCGCAAATCAAGAGAATACAAAGCCATCTCGGAATTATCCACATCCTGAAGAACAAGAGATAACTGAGAAGGCGAATTAGGATGACAAAGATATAAAATTCTCTCGGAACAAATAATCCTGGCATCGTACCTCGCTAGCCAGTCCATACCAAAAATCATATCAAAACCCAAATGAGAAACAACGTGAAGGTTCGCACGGAAAGAAAAGCCACATAAAACAATCTCAATATCATCACAAAACAAACTAAGGGTCGCGGATCCCCCAACTGGATTCGCAATCCTTGAAGAAGTAACCATACAAGAAACATCCAAGGATAAGTCATCTACAGGTTTCTTCGATACGAAAGAATGTGAAGCACCCGTATCGAAAAGAACTCGTATACTATGATCATGAAATAGAATAAAACCTTCCAAAATAGATGGAGATATACCTTTGGATTGAGAAGGACCTCCAGAAGCATTCGCTACGTTTAACTTGCCAGATGAAGAATTATTCGGAGCAATGGGACAAGTGGAACTACGATTACCTTCCCTCTTGCAGTAACGGCAGAAGAGAGGCTTTGGACACGCTCGAATAATATGATCCGGAGAACCACAATTGAAACACTTTCGAACGAAAGGTGTTCCGGAAGACTGAGGCTGTGTAGGACCACCAATCGTCTTCTTCTTAGAAGGAAAAGGCTTCTTCTAAATTGGAAACGGCCTCTTGTTGGGGTTCTTAGAAACCTCAACATCTACATCACTATCACCCTCCTTCTCGATGGTCTCGAGGTGAAGTGCCGAATCAACCAATTCCTCAAAAGAAAGTTTAAGCTGGAGCAACAAAGACTTCCTAAGATATTTCTTAAGACCAGAAACAAACTTCAAATTCTTCTTGTAAGAAGTGCTGATGAATTCAAGTCCATACTGAGATAAAGCCTTGAACGATGCGACATACTCAGAAACAGAAGATTTCCCTTGCTTCAACTCAAGGAAGCGACGGGTCAATAAAACTTTTTCAGATTCAGGAACGAACTTGAGTTCAAATCATCCCCGAAACTGAGTCCAAGAAAGAGTAGACTCATCAATCTCGGCTAAAAGAAGCTCATACCAATCAAGAGCACGCTCTTGCAATAAGCTAGAAGTCACAAGAACTCGATCATGGTCAGATAGATCCATGCGAGAGAAGATACGCTTGCATGTGCGAAGCCAAGCTTGGACTTCAAGAACAGACTCGGAGCCCTTAAACGGTTTTCCTCCAAGATGAGCAAAATCACTGCACTGACGTGCAAAAGCAGACTTGCGAGGTGGAGACACTCGAGGAGGAACGGGAGGCTGAGTGCTCCTAAACAACTCCATAAACTGATCAGCAGACATATAAACGCCATCCGGATGTGAGCCACTAGATTGCCCAGCATCCGAACGTCGACCTCTACCTCTTCCAGACATAAGTTGAAGGTCAAGATAAGGAAAGGATTATTCACAAGGTAGATATTGCAATATGGAATACTACGGAATTAAATGCATTCCTAGACGTATTCCCAAACTCTATCTAACCTTGATAGAATAAAGAGACACGATGATTCAAAGATTTGTATCACTCATACACTTTGATGTACCATAATATGTGCATCTATTCTGTGTTTATCATATTTTGTTCTGAACTCAGCTCTGATACCACGCTGTGACGCCCCACTCCTAGAGCCTCGTTAACAAAGAGTATTACATAGTTAATACCGTCGGCTAACGCGGACAATGGAGTATAATGGAAGCGACCATGTGTAATCTTACCTTAACTATTCACTAAATACGTCAAAAAGTAGACACATTAAAATTCGACCTATTCAATAAATATTTAAAGCAAAACTACAATGGCTAAAGATCTATCAGAAGAAAATATAACAACTCAAATGTAATTAACATCACAGAACAGTCGATCATAATATACACATAAACGGATACACAACAGAGTATACAAAATAATACATGTCAAATGGTACAGAAGACCACAATATACAGACGAGACGAAAAAGTATGAATAACAGAGTTACAACAGATAAGGACCACAAAAGACGCTACAATAAAATGAAGCTAGCGAATAGTCCATGCGGAAGCAAAATAGGCTAAGTCCAAAAGCACCTAACCTGAAACAACTCGGTCTGACCCGAATATAAATTACACGGATCAGTCTAGCTAAACAAATTAGTTAAATAAACTGAACCATAATAAACCTGCAAGGTCACAATATATATCAAATATCTCTAAAAGAGATAACCCAATCATCTAACATAAGATGAATCATATCATAACAAACAAGCCTCGTATCATCGACAACTCATAGAAACAAAGGATAGGAATATCCCAAAACAAGCCATAAGGCAAACAACAAATACCGATAAATACGAGTTCCACAAGGTAGACGCTATATTTCGTGTGGCTCCAAAGAACCAATACCGAAAAGTAATACCTAGGGAATATACATATAAATGAAACATCATGAGCGGTGGTGAGTAAACCACTCCGTTATCTCTTGAGCGGTGGTGAAGAAACCACTCCAATATCTCTTGAGCGGTGGTGAAGAAACCACTCCATTTTCTCTTGAGCGGTGGTGAAGAAACCACTCCAATATCTCTTGAGCGGTGGTGAAGAAACCACTCTGAAGGCAATACTAAAGAAAACCGACAACCCCAAATATTTTTGCGAGTCGGGGCAAAGGACCAACTTCAAAGGCGATATTTAAAGGAAACAAGCCGGAGGAGACAGTCCGAAGACACTATCCCAAAGGCAGCATGTGTCACAAACTCCCAGAGAGGAATCCGAAAAGTGGTAACGTGAGTCCCATAACCACCCGTTCGCACTAAACGGTTTACTATCCGTTAGTTTATTTCACACTCAAAGCAGTACAAATTTACCTCATATCATCGATAAATCAAACCCGAAGGTCAAAACGATCAATCGAATAGGTCGGGCATTAATCAGAAGGATAAACGCACAGATTTATGGTCCGTGTTTTGCCCAACCATTTAATCACCCTTCCACTTTACTCGAAGCGCGAAAGTGTGTGTTTTAAATAGAATTTATGAATTGGAGAAACGAGCTTTTAAATGCGATTTGAGAGATTATTTTATAAAAACCCGTGGATGAAGTCAAGAGTAAGTTATCAAAGTCAAAGATGCAATAACAAACACTAAAAAGCAACTTGAATCGATAAAATCCGGAAAAATCAATCAAATATGCAAAATAAACAAACCAGGCAAAACAAAGCAGGTCGGTCGACCGGACTGCAGGGCTCGGTCGGCCGGCCAGATGCAGAAACCCAATTATAGCTCGGGGCAGCAAGTCGGTCCACCGAAGCCTGCACTCGGTCGGCCGAACCTGGTGATTTTGCACTTCCTGCCCTACTTCAATGAAATGCAAATTCTTTCCAATTCCAAAACAATGGCACATGCATACTTGTTAGGAATTCATACCAATACCCATGATATCAAGAGAAGTAGATGTGAGTTCAAAACTCACCTTTTAATCTCACAAACAAAGAAGATGAAGAAGCACAAATGCAAGGAATCAACCAACTACACTCCACTTCAACACTACAAGCTTCAATCTAGAATCAAAGCAAGTATTTCCTAAGTTAGGGTAAGGAAAATTACTGAAATTGAAGAGGATAAGAGATGGAGAAGATGGAGATGAACTTACCAATGGATTCCCTATGAATTTGGAGCAAGAAATCAAGATACAAAGGAGAACTAGGGCTTGCTAATTTCTAATTCCTCTTCCTTTCCCCCATTTTCAGTTCTAAGCTTAAGTTTTAAGAAATGAATAAGTGAATGAGAGGAGTGGCTAAGCTAGAGGATTAGTTAAGCTAGTGGGCTGAACCCAAACCCAAACCCAATAGAAAAAGTAGCCAAAAATTCACAAACTCCAAACATATCAAAGATTATACTCAAAAAGATCGCAAACGCCATTTTGGAACCAATGGAGGTAGTTTCGAGTTCCAATTCGGCTATTTGCAGAAAGTAACATTTCGGACCAAAATCCGACTAACGACGCTATATATAAATTTAACATTTAAATATAAAATCGTTAAATATGCGGGTTGTTACATTGCCTATTTTCTTCCCTGCTCATTCACTTTATTTCCACCATCACCATATCTCGCATAGCCATGCCCTGCCGACATGACAGCCTTCCCACGCGTCCCCTCCCACCAGATCTACAGTTCACCTGAACACCATGCATCCCTACCTTCAACCGAACATTCCCAACAGCCAGCCACACACCACACCATCGGCCTCCCCTTTCCACGACCATAACCTTTCCCACCCGCAGACCCGAGTGTCGTGCACCACCTGAGCCTGGCGGAACCATCACTACACTTTTGCCGAAATTCTCCACTTCCCGATCATGATCCACTGACCGCCTCTACACCTAAACCGAGCCATCCTCATCCAAAACTCCACAACAACCCAGATCTGCTCGGCCGCAAGCAGCTCTTCCACCACCAAGCTCTCCGCCGACATCCCAGTCCCCTCTAAATATCCATTGCCTTTCCCTCCACGGTCGAGCTCTTCACACCCTCAAGCCATCACAGCTAACCGCCTCCAGCACCACTATCCCTGACAACGTACACGACCTATGCCCGACCACCCTTTCGACCTTGCTCCCCTATAGCGCCCGGCCTCAGCCGCCATTTCCCGTCGACACGCAACCCACTTGCTCACTTGTATACCCACGAAGGTATACATTTATACCTTTTGTGTGTGTGTATATATATATATTATTTTACATTAGTTTTGAACAATATATATAAGATGAAGGCACATATTATACATGTGCGTTGTATATAGGCTTACAACATATTATATTACAAAAGTACACACACACATATGTATATGAAATGTTGAAAGGATTTATATAAATTTTATGTTAATATCTAAAATAGATCTTTTTGTAACAGTTTACAGATATGTATAATATGTTTATGATTGGTTGATATTTAAACTTAGGTAAAACTTATGTTAGTTATTTTGTACTATGTTTAAATTTTGGATTTCTACAATATAGTATACGTATCAAAAATTTTCATTTTCAATTTGAGTCCAAGTATATACGTTACATTAGTTTATATATATAAATTTGTGTAACTCATGAAAAACTTCTTGTTGTATACAAAAGTGTATATAGGATTAAATATGCTCTTTTGAGTTTATATATATATTATATAATAAAGTAAGTTATATTGATTTTCCAATAGATATTGTTTTTTAAATATAATATATATGTTAGTCTATATATTAGTTTATATCAGTGTACATGTGTTTGGTTTTTTAAAAATATATAAAGATATTTTTATGCGTCAAATTAAATTCTTGATTTGGAAATATATATAGAGAATTTATTTTAAATAAATGTTTTAAACTTATTAAGAGAAAATTTTATGTACATATATAACATATATTTTGCTTAGTTTATATTAAGCTAATTTTGATATGCTTCCAATCAATCCCAAACTTCCAGCTTTGCTTTGATCGTTAAATTCGTGTTCATCATACTTTACTTGGAATTCATTGCTCGGATTCGCAAATTAGTTCGTAATCAAATTTCTCTAGCCTCGAAAGGTGAACAATCACTTAGGGTAAACATTCTTGTAACGACCCAGGATTTTGGCAATATTATTTTAATAAGTATTTAATCTAATTAAATAAAATACAAGCTTTTAATTTTATAAATAAATAATATTTTTGTACATTTGCCATTTATATATATTTATATGGGTATTTGTGTGGAAACTATGGTTTGAAAATTTAAAATAATTTTTTTTTAAAAATATTTACAATAAAATTTATCTCTTTCAATTAAATTAAAGGCTCTACCTTATTAACGTTTGGTATAAATATACATATGAATGAAATATAGATGATAATGTTTAAAATAAAATCAAATCTTATCAATATTAAATATAAGTATAAATAAAATATGTGAATATAAATAAAGTGTTAAATAGTAAGCTTAAAATAAAAAATGAAAAATAAAATATATGAAAATAAATACTTAAATGGTTATTGTGTGGAAGCAACATAAGATAAATACATACCAATAACTATAACAATTTTAAATGAAGCGCAAGGGTATAAAATAAAGCTAAAAAAAATGTATGTATGTGAATTATGCAAGCAAGAAGATAATAAAGCATAATATCTATATACAAAAATCAAAGGGGATAAGTATGTAAACAAAATGGGAAGCATATGCATTTAATACCATCATCTCAGCCCAAAATAAAGTCATTTCAAATATTTAGAAATCATTTCAATTTCAGAAAACAAAATCTTATTAGTCAAAGAAAAGAAAAATCTGAACAAATATGAGCTTATACCAGATAATACCTTCCCTATACAAAACGTTCTCTTTATATATGCATCTATTATAGTTCATGTTCGTTCATAACTTAGCAAGCCAAAAAAAAATATCACTCTGTACAAACTCAAATACAAACTTAAATATCATTTCAACTAAACAAAGAAAGCAAATGAATTTAAGGGAAGATCAAAACTGCAGGTTTTCAAAACAAAAGTGTTCTCTATTCAAACTTGTTTTCAGGCGAGTAAACAAATTTTTTAAAGACTTAAGTTTAATTAAATCTGTGTGTATGATTCATTGATAATAATATGCTTGCATATATGTTTTGTTTATATAGCTTTGTGTTTACATATGAGTGTTCTGTGTAAATTTATTTTACCCGTCTTCTCCGTTTTTAGTTTCAGAATTGAATAGTCAATCAAAATATAAAATATCATCTTCTAATCATTTATAGGCTTACAGTTTAAAACAAAATAAGTTGTTTAAACATAGATCAAGCTCTAAAAATTTGTTTTAAACATGTCGGAGAAATATATCAACTGGGAAATTTGATTTACAGAGCAACAAATAATTTTATGTTAAATTCGAGTATTGTATATTGCTAATTCAATTATATAGCTTGAATCTACATAAAAAAATAAGATTTTTAAAACAAAAATGGAAATTTTTAGTTAAGAATACTAGGAGATGAACTGGAAATGCATTTTAATCAATTTCTGGTGATCGAACAAATTTTGGTTGTTGAATTTTTGTTTGAAGCTAGCTTGTTGATTAATGATATCAAGAAAACTGTTGAACAATTTTTCCATTGCAAGAATTGATGGAACGAGGCCAGATTAGCGTTTATGCTCGAGTTTTGATGTGGTCTGGAAACGAGGTGATTTCGTCACCTCTGATGCATCGAGTTTCACGAGCTCCAGGGGGATGGTAGCATAGGGGATAGGCGAGGTGAGGATGGAGTTGGAGCATCTACGATGGTCGGAGCAACTGGGGTGAACTGATTTGCTGAGGAGAGTTGAGTTACAGGTTTTCGAACGAAGGGCTAAATTTCGATTTGGAATTTTTGGCATCTAATCGAGTTTTGATTTCGAGTGTGGGTGAGTTTTGCGATTTTTCAAAGGTAGTGAGGTTCGCCGGAACGACGGCGAGACGCCGTGCACATGTATGGCATAGATATGGTGTCATAGTTTTTGGGTGGTGAGCGACTCGAGTTGATACCCGAGAAAATGGTGGATAGCTTCGGGTTGGAACGCGAGATTCTCGAGCCTGGAAAACAGTTTATTAAGTTTAAAACTGAAGCAAAAGAAAATAGAAGAAGAAGAAACTTATGCGAGGAAGAAAGATGGACTCGGGCAAATGGTGGGAGAAACCCGAGTGTTTACTCGAGTAAACCGGAATCTTACTCGGGTTGATTCCCAAACCTGCAGTATAATAAAAAGTAAGTTAAGCAAATTATTTAAACAATTTTATGTAGTGATGACTAATTAATGTTTGACAATTTTAAGTTTAGACTTTATTACAAGGTTTTATTATTTAAGTTAATACTTTAGAATGTTTTTAAAATCTAATTAATTCTTTAATTAAGTAGATATTGAAGATAACTTTTAAATTTAATTAACATTTAAAGTTTTCTAAGTTAGTAATAAATTGATTTCAAAGTTTAGGGAATTTTTTTTTTAAATGTTAATTAAGATAAATAATAATTATTAATTAATTGTTTGAAAAGGGTAATTAAGAATGGTTAATTAATTAATAATTATAATTAACTAAGTAATTAGGGATGTATCAATTTGTAATTAAAGATTGGTTAATTAATAATTAATTTGTAATTAAGAATTTTTAATTAGATAATTAAAGTTAATTAATTTGTAATTAGTAGTTAATTAAATAAATAATTAAGGATTAATTAATTTGAAATTAAGTTTTATTAATTAATAATTAAAGAGTAATTAATTAAGTATAATAAGTTGATTAAGAAGTGATTAATTAGTTAAATGGTTTGAAATGGAATAGTCAATTAATTGATGATTATTTAAGCAGGATTAAGTGATTAATTCTCAAGTAATTAATTTAAATTGAATTAATTAAATAAGGATTAAAGATGCTTGGTTATGGATGAATGTATAAGTAGAATATCCGATTTTGTGATATCTATTTGGTGATATTCTGTGATACTCTGTGATATGCTTTGGATATATCCGTGATGTTTGTGTAACGACCCAGAATTTTGGGCAATATAAATTTAATAATCTATATAAATAATTTAATTGGTTTGATAATTTTCTTTGTAATTTTAATTTAAAATTGGCTAATTTAATCTTTTAAAGGTTAATGAATTTTTAATATGGTAATATTGATAAAATTTGTTTGTCGAAGTTAATGAAATTTTATTTTATTTATAATATAATTTTATTTTATTTAAAATTGTGACAAGTGTCTTTATTTTGAATTTCATTTTCTTCAATTTTTAATAAATATTTTAAGAAGAAAACTAGTTTCTTCATAACACTTTCATTACATTGTTTCAACTTAATTCAAAACAGAAATTTATTCTCAAAATCTGAATTTAAACCATAAAGCAAAAATAAAAAGCAAAATTAAATCCAAAGCTCAGGCAGAAATCTTTTTCAACCTGAATCTGCAAATTCAAAATTGGAATCAAATTTCAAACCTGCAAATTTACAATCTGCAATTGCAAATGGAATTCAACCTGCATTTCATTTGAGGGCATCTGCAAGTTTAATCAACAATTGTAAAGCATGTAGTAAGGTTTTCAATAGCAAACCAATGCACATTTTTCAGATTTAAGGATTCAAGCTGGAAAAGTCTAAAACCTGAAAGTATTAATATAAATCTGCTCTGCATATTTCAATAAGGTGAGTAAATCTCTTTTAAAAACAGTTTGACCTGGTTGTTACTTCATGCATGTGATGTTTTGAAATCTATCTTGATGTTGTGTGGAAATCATCAGTATTCATAATTTTGAATTTATAGATATGAATTATTTCTGAATATTATGTGAGAGACAAATGTGCATGCCTGTATATTTATTCACCTCTGTACTTGGTTCTGTAATTTATAATTTTGATCAAAACCCCAAACTTATTCAACTGGTCTTATTTAAGATTAGAGATTCAAACATTTTATGCTTGATTATCCTTAAGTTAAAACTTAAAATTTTCTTCAAGCAGTATAGGTTTGAATTTTATCTAGAATCAAGAATGTAGTGGAAAATCCTAAAATGCAAGATAAATCAAATATTATAATTTGATAATCTAATCTTATAACTTGAATCCATATTGGAAACAAGGAATCTTAAAACAAAAATCATAAATTTTAATTGTGTAATTAGCGAGAACCCTGGGTTTGTTCGATTATGGAATTTTGGTGGATTGCCGTAGATCCATTTGTTCATTCGAGTCAAATTTTTGATCGAAGCTTGAATTGATGATAAGGATATTGGGAAAAATATAATTAAAATTTTTAAATGATTGAAATTTTCGATTTGATTCAAAATAGGGTTTAGGCTTGCATTATCGTTCGGCTTGAATTGTCGTGACATTACAACTGGGTTTGTTGATCGAGTTCGTTGGCGTTTGGAAGTATTGATATTCATTGTGGTGGCGTTCTGATGGTGAAATTGGTGAGTTTAGGTGTCGGCGAGTTCATCGGCTGAGGGTGGTTTTTGATAGTGACAGCTGTAGATGTTTTCGAGCTAATGGGTCATATTTCGATTCGATGTTGCTGGGATGGATCTGGGTATGGGATCGTGCTCGCGAGAGGTTTTGGGACTATGGAGGATCGTCGCGATGGATGATGGAGGTCGGCGTCGGGGGTGCATATGCACCGTGTCTCTCGTGCACAGTTGGGGTTGGGGAAAATGATTTGGGCAAGATGAATGGAGCTCGAGTTTTGGCTTGTGAAGATGCTGGGTAAGACTCGAAGTCGTGTTGAGTTGGTTTGCTTCGAGACTTGCTCGAGTTCTTTTGTAGTTTTACTCGCGTTTAACCTGAGACTTTCGGCAATGCTAGTTTAATGCTCAAGTTTTTATAAAAATAATAAGTTGCAAACTGAATATGCTATTCTTAGTAAATAAATCAAATTTAGCTTTATAAAAGGAAAAGAATTTTCAAGTTAAAACTGGTTTCTTAGAAGAAAGGTTAATCAATCTTTCTAAATGTAAATTGAATTCATATTTTAAATATAAAAATATTTTAAGATATTTGATCTTAAAAATAATTATCTTAATTATGTTTTAAAAAAAATTCAATTTAAAAAGAGAATTTGAATTTAAGATTTAAGTTAAAATTGTGAAGTAATGTTAAAACTAAGTTCAATTTATATTGTAAATAAATAGGATTGAAATTAGATAATTTAAAATGTTTAAATTTGGAAATTTGTTCTAAATACTTTATTTCCAAAAATAAATTATAATTATGTAAACCAAATTGGAAAAATTTGTCTTTAGGGTTAATAAAATTTGATTATTTCAAATAATTTATTTTTGAAGATGAATATGGTTAATTTATTATTTATATGAACTTAAGAATACTTAATTTAAATATGATTTGTTAATAAGTAAAGTTTAATTAAGAATAATGTTTTCTTAATTAATTAAAGATCTTCTTTAATATTAGAAGTTAATTAGTTAATTGTTTAATTAATTTTAAATAATTAGTTAATTATTTATTTAAATTATATAATCACTTAATTATGGATTAATTAAGTGAAATTACTTAACGAAGTGATTAATGGTTAATAATTGAATGTAATTGAAAAGGTAATTACTTTTGGAAGTAATTAGTGGTAATTACTCACAAGAGTAATTAATTGAAGTGATTAATGGATGATCACTTAATGTTATCATTTAAGAGTTGATTAATATAATTATTTGAAGTTAATTAATTATGGAGTAATTAATTAAATAAATGAATTAGGATTATTTAATAATGGGATTAATTACTTGTTAAGTAATAAATTAAGGAAGTAATCAAGATTTATTAATGAAAGTAATTAGAGATAATTACTTATGTAAGTAATTAAGAGTAATTACTTAATTATTTTAGATAATTAATTTATGTAATTAATAAATGAATGAAGGTGATTAATTTAAGGTTTATTACTAAGTGTAATTAATTAAAATTATAATTAATTAGTAAAGTAATTAATTAAGGATTTATTTATTAATTTAATTGTTTAATAATTACTTACTGAAGTAATTAAAGATTAATTAATGGGATTAGTTAATCAAGGATTAATATAATTAATTTAGAAGATAATTAATTAAGAAGTTAATTAATTAAGATAAGTAATTACAAATTGTTATTTACTATCTATGATTAATGAGTTGATTAATTATAAGTTAATTAGTTAATTAATTAAAGTATTATTAATTAATAAGGATCATTAATTAATTAAGGTGATTAATGATATTAATCAAGGTTGATAATAAAAGTAATTAATTTAAGTGTGATTAATTGATTGCAATTAATTAAGGTTTAATGTAATTAAGTATAATTGATTAATTTATAGAAGTAAATATAGGATCATTAATTATTGCAATTAATGATAGTAATTAAAGGGTTAATTACTGAATATGGTTAAGGATAATTACTTGAATAAAATTAAAGGATAATTAATCAAGGAAGATTAATTAGCAAAGATCATTAGAGATGATTAATTTATTTTATTTGGGATAATAATTAATCAAGAAGGTTTTAAGTAATCCAATTTGATTAAGAGATAATCAATTCTGTTTTGGATGTTTGATTAATATGGATTGATTGATTAATATTGGATAATTGATTGATATTGGATGATCAATATTTGGATATTGATATTGTATGATTGGCTGATATTGGATGTTTGATATTGGTTTGTTACTGGATGATTTGGATATATTTGTTATGTGATATGCTACTTTGTGAAGATGAATATTGATATGAATTATCTCTTGTGATAATATGATTCATCTATCTGTTTATATCACCCTGAATTTAAGTTTAAACTGTTTAAACCTTTAAGTATAACTTGGACATTAAAATGGCGTTTGGTCGGTGAGACCGGGATCGGGTTTCCATATTTGGATATCCGAAAACCACATCGATTCCAATTAAACGTTAGGTCGTTAATCCAAGTGGAGCGAGTGAAGACTCGAGGTGTAAGGGCTATACGTCAGTATAACTCTGTGGGTGATTCCGTAATGAGTTTGACGGAATAGTGCTTATAGGTTCGAGATGGTGATTCAAAGTGCAAGGGCTATGGTCGTTGACTCTGAGGGTGATTCCAAAATGAGTGCAACGAGATAGTGCCTTCGGTTTCGTTCGAACCCGGAACGAACTTGTATGGATTGAATGTTTTCAGAACATCGTCAGGTGGACGATGAGCATTATAAGATAGATGTGTTCTATAAAGGTAATCGTAACCTCAAGCCTCATCAACCTGGAATGGCTAAAATAGGGGAGGTGCAGCAAGGCTTCGTGGGTAGCCCCCACTTGAGAGTGAGATTTACCCCAGTCTAGAGGTCCCTTTCTATTTCGGCTTAGTGTGTGGTTGGTCGCGCCAACTACGGGGTGGTCTTGTTCGGGACTGTCCAGTAAGGGATGGTTCCGGCCTTGTGTTGCAGCGGGGTGGGCGTACTCCTCGGTACTGTGATCTAGGCCACGTACTATGACGAGCGGTACCCCAGTAGCCCTGCCATTGTATGGAATCCAAAATCCAATAAGTTCCTGTACGGTTTTGATTGTGCCCAACTATGTTGGAACGTGAGATGTAAGCATTCCAGCTATTTATGTATTTTATTTTGAAAACCCTAGACACTATTATAATATCACTGGATTTCCTATCAAATGTTTTGGTTAGCGTAAGGTAAAAACTTTTCCATGTTTATGTGTGGGAAGTCATACGTGATACCTTTTCTTTTCAAAGGTTTTTCTAAAGTTATGCAACTTTAAACCGTTTACTCACACCAGACCCTTGTCTGATCCGAGTGTTTATTTTCTGTTTTATTAAACTCTTGGGTACTCATATAATGTATGAGTAGTCAAGTGATTCAGGTTTGCTTGACGAATTCTGGAGGAGACATGGACTAGGAGGCTTCGACGTGTAGATAAATATTATGGTTCCGCTGTGTTTGTTGTATCTGTTTCTGTTGTTCTTGAGTTTTATAGTTAGACGAAGTTTATAACTGTCTATTATCTGTTGTTTAAGTTGTGTACTCTGATATAATAGGATACTATGTAATATTTTATGTGATATATTATATTTTATTCGTTCCGCTGTGAGTTCTCTGATGTTATTCTGTTTCTTCTTTCTCTTTCTTTTCTTCTTCTATCCCTTTCTTTCTTCAAGATGATGCGATTTCCTGGAGATAGGAAGTCGGGTCGTCTCAGTTTGAGTATGATTTTGTTTGTGATAAATGCTATATGAATTAAAAGTGTTGAATTAAATTGTTTAAACTATTAAACAACTTGACCTTTAAAATGGAGTTTGGATTTCGATGAGATCGGGATCAGATGTCAATTATGATTATCCGAAAATCATTTCGGTCCAAATTAAACGTTAGGTCATAAATTTCTAAGCGAAGATCGAGAAGGTGTTTTAGAGAGCAAGGGTTATCGTCGTTAACTCTGAGGATGATTCCAAAATGAGTGTAACGAGATAATGCCTTTGGTTTCGTTCGAACCCGGAACGAACTTGTATGAATTGAATGCTTTTAGAACATCGTCAAGTGGACGATGAGCATTCTAAGAGATATATTCTATAAAGGTAATTGCAGCCTCAAGCCTCATCAACCGGGAATGGCTAAAACAGGGGAGGTGCAGCAAAGTTAGGTGGGTAGCACCCAAGCAAGACAAGATATACCCCTGTCTAGATGTCCATTTTTATTCGGCTGCGTGGGCGGTTGCTTGCTACAACCGTGAGGTTATCTTGTTCGGGACTATTCAGTAAGGAATAGTTCCAGCCTTGTGTTGTAGAAGGTCGGGAGTGATCCTTGTACGGTGATCTAGGCCCCGTACTGTGACGGGCGGTAGCCCTGCCATTGTATGAAATCCAATCTCCAACGAGCGCCATACGTTTTGATTGTGCCCAGCTATGTTGGAAATGTGAGATGTAAGCATTTCGGCTATTTCTGTATTTTACTTGAAAACCCTAGACACTATAATATCACCGGAGTTTATTTCTGTTTTTCATAAACTCTTGGGTAATCAAATTTTTATGAGTAGCCAAGTGATAGATTTTGGATTGTTAAGTTCTGGAGGAGCTTGGAGCAGGAGTCCAGACGTATATATCTATCTAGTTCTGCTATGTTAGTTGATGTCTATTGTATTTTGGGATGTATATAATGGCAGATATGTATATATGACTGTCATGTTTAAATGATGTTGTGTAACTCTAATATATGTAAAAATATGTAATAGTTATGTGATGTATTATATTATATTCCGTTTCCGCTATGAGATTCTTATGTTGTTATTCTTTCTTTCTATCTTTTCTATTTCTTTCTCTTTCTTTTCTTATTGATGATACGTCTTTCTGTGGATAGAAAGGCGGGTCGTCATAGTTGGTATCAGAGCATAAGTTGAGATAATACCTAGGCTCTGCAATAATATTTATCTTGAGAGTACATATTTTTATTTTTATATAACTATATACCTATCAAAATTGGTTGAGTTACCTATTTAGGTGGCCAACATGAGTTCAGGAAGGAGAGGTAGAGATAGGGGCAGTACCTCGACTGATAATGGATGAAGTCAATGTGACGACCCGACTTTTTCTCCCCATAAAAGTCGTATCATCAATTAAGAAAGAAAGGGATAGAAGAAGATAAGAAAGAAGAGAAAGAAGAAACAACACTAGAATCTCAATAGCGGAACCAATAAATTATATTAATAACATAAGTATTTACATAATATACAACATCAATCAGAGATACACAGCATATACATCACACATACTAGACAGTTATAAACACCTGTCTAGTATTTACGACTCAATACAATCACATCACAGAGAACACACAGCGGAACTATATATCTTCAATGCAAAAGCCTCCTGCTCCATTGCTCCTCCATTATTCGTCAAAGCAAACATAAATCCCTTGCCTACTCGTAAAAATTTGAGTACCCAAGAGTTTAAGAAAACAAAAGATAAACTCTGGGTCAGACATGGGTCTGGTGTGAGTAACAGGTTAAGGTTGCCTAATTTTGAAAATCCAATTGAAAAGAAAGGTGTCACGTAAGACTTCCCACTCATAAACATGGAAAAGTTTTTACCTTACGCTAACCAAAACATTTGATAGGAAATCCGATGATATTATAATAGGGTCTAGGGTTTTCAAGTAAATATTAAATAGCCGAAATTGTTACACGATTAAATTCCAGCTACTAGCCACAAAAGTGAGTAATACAATCAAAACCGTTGGCACTTATTGGATTTTGGGTTCCATACAATGTAACGAAATTGTTATCGTCGTTAACTCTGAGGGTGATTCCAATACGAGTGTAACGAGATAATGCCTTCGGTTTCGTTTGAACCCGGAACGAACTTGTATGGATTGAATGCTTTTAGAACATCGTCAGGTGGATGATGGGCATTCTAAGATAGATGTGTTCTATAAAGGTAATCGCAACCTTAAGCCTCATCAACCTGGAATGGCTAAAACTGGGGTACCGCCCGTCACAGTACGTGGCCTAGGTCAACGTACCGAGGAGTACGCCCGCTCCGCTGCAACACAAAGCCGGAACCATCCCTTACTGGATAGTCCCGAAAAAGACCACCCCGGCAGTTGTAATGATCAACTGCCCCACACAGCCGAAATAAAAAGGGACTTCTAGACAGGGGTCAATCTTGCTCTCTAGTGGGAGCTACCCACGAAGCCTTGCTGCACCTCCCCTGTTTTAGCCATTCCCGGTTGATGAGGCTTAAGGCTGCGATTACCTTTATAGAACACATCTATCTTAGAATGTCCATCATCCACCTGACGATGTTCTGAAAGCATTCAATACATACAAGTTAGTTCCGGGTTCGAACGAAACAGAAGGCATTATCTCGTTACACTCGTATTGGAATCACCCTCAGAGTTAACGACGATAACCGTTGCACTCTGCATCACCTTCTCGAGCCTATAAGTACTATTTCCGTCAAACTCATTATGGAATCACCCACAGAGTTATACTGACGTATAGCCCTTACACCTCGAGTCTTCCCAAAGCTCCACTTTGATTCACGACCTAACGTTATTTGGAATCGATGTGGTTTTCGGATATCCAAATATGGAAACCCGATTCCGGTCTCATCGAAATCCAAAGCGTGTCTTTAAAGTCCAAGTTGTTTTAAAGGTTTAAAACAATTCAATACAGTATCTATATACATACAGATAGATAACTCACATATCAATAATTGATAATCAACATTATCAAATAACAGGTAATCCACATTATCAATATCATAATAGATAATTCATATATCAACATCCCAATTGATAATCTAAGTTATCATCACAATGAAAACCAAACATTTATATCGCACAACCATACTTATCTCATTACTGAGATCACAAAGCATCCAAGTTACTCAACACTATCTATCTCATAACTGAGATCAAACTATACAAAGTAAACATCACCATTCATCTATATAAGCAATGATTAACCACACCAAATATAATTAATTTAAAATGAATTAAATTAATTGCATCATTTTATTAATTTAAAGTAAATTAAATTAATTACTTCACCAATATCATTTTGCTTATATCACTATTAATTAATCATCAACCAATTATTTATTTCAATTAATCATCCCTGATTAATTAACCTTTAATTACATTCAGGTAATTATTCATCAATTAATTTCTTCAAATTATATTTAAATCAAATATGGTAATTAATCTTTAATTACTTCCTTAATTAATTAACTATAATTAATTACATTAATCCTTAGTTAATTACATTAATTAATTCCTTACATTTATTAATTATTTCTAAATAACTCATTCTTTATTACATCATTAATATAATAATTAATGATCTTCTAATTACATTTTCAAATTAAATTAATTACATTAAGTAATTAATTTTTATTTAAATCATAACTGTTAATCACGCTTGATTAACCCCATTCAGTAATCAACTACCCTTAATTATTTCACTAAATAAATTAATTACTCATTAATTAATTGTCTCTAATTAATCCTTTGATTAATTCACAAAGTAATTATACTCAAATAACTTCATTATCAAATCACTTACAATTAATTACATATAGTAATTACCCATTAATTACTTCTCTAAGTAATTCCTCTTCATTAAATTACATTAAGTAATTATCTTTCACAATTCATCAAATGATAAATTTTAAATTATCTAAACTGAATTAATTAACTTAAACTAATCAAATTAACTCAATTAATTGCAATAAGCAATTAATTCTTAATTACTTCCATAAGTAATTATACTTAACAATTTACAAATTAATTATCTTTAAATTAATTAACCTAATTAATAATTAAAATTAATCATATTAATTAATTATTAAATAATTCTTAGTTAATGACCTTCATTAACTATTAAACAATTCATTAATATTTTTCCAAAATAATTAACTTATTCTAATCATTATTAATTAAAAATTAATAGTCATTAATTAATCCATTAATTAATCCCAAATTAATTAAATAATTAAGTGTTAATTAAAACTTAATTAATCTATTATTACCTGATTGTTTAATTTTTAACTAAAAACTAATCTTATTTAATAAATTACAAGTTAATTACTCTAAAATTAATTAATCTTAAACCTTTATGATTAAACCCTTAATTACCATTTTTATTTATTTCTTAAATAAATTAATTATATATTTAATTATCCTAATAATTAAATGAAATACAAATCATAAAATTATTATTTAACTTAACAAGTTTAAATTCAATCTAAAACCTTTAATTGCTAAATAATACTTTTATTATAAAAGAAATTTTACAAAAGTTAAAACAAATTTCTTTTAAAATTAAAATCATTTAAATTTTTACATTATCATTCAAATTTGGCATAACACTTAAATTTATTAAACTTAAATTTGTTTTTAAACAAAGATTCAAATCCAAATTTGAATCAAATTTTACATTTTGTTTAAACATTACTTCATATTTCAATTTCAAATTTAAATTCAAATTCTTTAAAATATTTTTAAACAATAAACACCTTTAAAGTTATTTTAAAGAAAATTTGAATTTAAATACTTCATCATTTCCAACTTGTGATTCAATTCAACTTGAATCCATAATTTAAGTTAGATTTAAAACTTACTCTTAATTCTTGCTTCCACTTTTAAATTTTGTTTTAAATTTTGTTTTAAATTTTTGAAAACAAGACAAGTTTTCAAACTCCAACAAACTAACCCAAGCTAAAACTAAAATAACTCGAGTAACAATTTTTCTTATAAATTCATCTTAAAATCAATTAAAACTTCAAAGCACTATCAGGTTAACAAAACTTGCATCTACCAAAATACCCGATCCAACAACCCTACAACTTCGAGACCATCGTCCAAATGTTTCGAGCTCACCACAAAACTACCCGATACAACATGTACTCCTTTGTGACTCCCCACCTCTATACCCACGCTAGCCAAGAACATTACAGTGAATGCTGTCGACTAGCACGGAGAATAAGGCTGTTGAGGAGCGACCATCCGTGCAATTGCTTTGTGCGAGCATCGATATGTCAGATAGTGTAACTTGCAATACTTTATCAAGAGGGAAATCCGACATACCGACACAAACTCAAAGCTACTACACAGTGGCTATAATATCTTCGAAAACAAATACAGAAATAAACATAACATAAATCAGTCACAGATAATTCATATCACAAAGGCGGAAGAAGATATGAATATATATTTAACACATGAAAGTGTATATCAGAGTAGTGGTCAAAAAGATCCACAATAATACAAAAGAATAGCAACACGTGCTATACAAAAGAATACAACAATGAGTCTATATCTCAAGTGTATATAACAAAATAAACTACCAATTTAAGCAGTTTGGCAAAAGTCAGAGAAATCAATCCTAGGGGAGAAGTCAAGAAGAAGCACCTGTAACATCTCGGTCTGACCCGAGTATTATTTAATAAGAAAATAATAAACGGATCAGTCTAACTATAAATATCAGATGAAACGATATAGAATAAGAGATATGACTAAACACATAATAATCACAATGCCAAGCTGTGATATATATAAGTAATTGAAAATCAACGAGAGATTAATCAATATCACCAAATCCACACAAGAAACAAAGAAATGTCATACTCCTCATTTCATTCACTAAACGACAATAAATGACATATTATATCAATGCCAATCACAAAAGTCAATGTCACACAAATTCACCAATACACAAATATCGATATGGCTTATCGATGGAAATCACGAAAATTGGTGAAACACAAATTCTAGAAATCATCTCAAGAAATCTAGAAATCACACAAGTCAATGACGCACAAATTCACCAATACACAAATATCGATATAGCTTATCGATGGAAATCACGAAAATTGGTGAAACACAAATTCTAGAAATCATCTCAAGAAATCCAGAAATCACAAAGGGGGGAGGCCTATCACAAACGGGAGCATAAAGCTCGCCAACACGTGTATCACAAACGGAACGCTAATTCCATGGTCGCTAACCATCACAAATTGAGCCGAAGCTCCACAAACGGCTCGAAGACCATGGGTTGCTACCCCACCAAATTGAGTCGAAACTCCACAAAACGGAGTTTAGTCTCCCTCGCGGACAAAGAGACATCGCACATTGCTAGTCTAAACCACAAAGATGATCATCATGATCAACGAGAAGTGTCAATTACACTAAGCTAGTAAACATATGAGTTTAGCTTCATGTCCCATAACCACTTGCTTAACTTAAATATTTACGAACAAACTGTAGATTTCCACTATAAAATTGTCACAAGAGTTTCATTCGGACAAGTCCAAGAATTAACCAACAAAGTGAACGCAAGCGTTTCATACCACTTGTTTTACTAAGTCGTTTAATTGGATTTCTCATACGAGTGAGGTAAACGTTTGTATATACTAATAGATTAGAAATCGGTTTGAGAAAACGATCTTTGTAATAAAATAGTGTTGAAATCATTTGAAGAAAGAGTTTTGATATTTACTACTAGTATAGAAAACCTTTATATTTTTAAAGTGACAAATCACAAAGAAGATTGTGAGAACAATCAATCACTAAAATTCACATTCGAAGACGTGAATAAAATCCAAACAAACCGATAAAGAATCCATCGAAATGGATATTCAAAAATCCCTAAAAAGAGTCATCAAAGTCATAATAAATGATAACAACAAATAGGATTAGCACGAACCGATTTAAATTGGAATTCTCAAACAAAAAGGCAAGAAGGCAAAGTCACAACAGTTTCAGACGTCTGAAACAAGTGGTTCAGACGTCTGAATCTGGAAATATAAAAATTTCCAAAACACGATTCAGATGTCTGAATCAAGTGTTTCAGACGTCTGAAATAGGCATATTTTAGCCTATTTCCTTTCTGTTCGAAATAGAACCAATTCAGACGTCTAAAACCATATATTCAGATGTCTGAATCTGGGAATAGAAAACTTCCCAAACAGTATTCAGACGTCTGAATATCACGTTTCAGACGTCTGAATGAAGGGATCAGGGCATTCCCCGAACCTAGGCCAAAAATGGCCAAACGAATATCGAAAACGGTCGAATGAGCAAATGGCGATGACTAAGGAATTACGTCGCACGACAACCCAGCCTAAACGGCTCTTCGATATGCCTCAAGTATCAATGTCCAAATATCCATAAAAGGATTTTCACAAATTAGACCAAAACACCAAAAATTGGAATATACACGAAATCGATCCAAACCAAAATCAATTGCACACGAATAAACGTAAGGAATTCATACCTAACAATCGAAGATAATTATAGGCAAAGATGTGAGATAAAAATCTCACCTTTTTACAAAATCAAACAAGAAGAAGCATGAAAGCAAATGGAGAATCAACCTCTCTTCCACACAACCCAAATGAGCTTGAATCTATGCTCAAAACAAGAACATTCCCAAAATTAGGTTTAGGAATTTCTGAAATTGGTAAGAGAATAAGTTGGAGAAGAAGAAGAGAATGCTTACCAATGGGTTCTCTTGAATTAGGAGCTAGGAATTTGAGATTGCAAGAGGAACTAGGGTTTTGGAGTTTTAATTTCCAATCTCTCCCACCATTATTGCCTTAGAACTCAAAAGAGAAGATAATGAGGGTGAATGGGGGAAGAGTGGCTCAGTTTTGAGTATAAGTTAAACATAGGGCTGAACCCAAACCCAAACCCAAAGTGAAAAGTAGCAAAAATCGACTTTCTCCAAACATATCGAAGCTTATACTCAAAAAGGTCGCAATCGGCATTTTAAACTCAATGGGAGTGGTCCCGAGTCCTAATTCGACCGTATGCAAAAAGTAGCTTTTCGGACTAAATCCGACTAACGATAAAATATTTAAATAAAATATTTAAATATAAAATCGACAAATATGCGGGTTGTTACAGACTCCCCTCCTTAAAGAAATTGCGTCCTCGCAATATTTAAGAAGAAGATATGTAGTAACAACCATAAAAGCATATTCAACACAAAAGAAACTTGAAATAAGAAGTTCACCTCAACGAGCACGAGAAAGTAAGTCCGAATGTGTTCGCTCGATGTACTCTCTAGATTCCCAAGAACAATCCTTAGGATTTGAAGACCATTGAAATTTAACAAGCGGAACATCTTTATTTCGAAGACGTTTGACCTCCGAAGCAATAATTCGAATAGGATGTTGCTCATAAGTTAAATTAGGCGAAACTTCAATCTCTTCCACAACACCGGGCTCAAAAATAGAATCGGAATATCGAAGGCATTTCCGTAATTGAGAAACGTGAAATACGTCATGAATGGCAGAAAATTGAGCCGGTAATAAAAGGCGATAAGCCATGGAACCAATACGTTCAGTGATAGAAAATGGCCCAATATATCGAGGCGCCAATTTTCCCGATCGACTGAAACGTACAACACCTTTCATAGGTGAAACACGAATGAACACAAGATCTCCCACAGAAAATTCTAACTTCCTTCTCCGGTTATCGGCATAGGATTTTTGTCTACTCTGGACTTCTTTCATCCTATGACGAATAAGATCAATCTTTTCTGTGGAATCACGAATAAAATCTGGACCTAAAACCAGCTTCTCACCGGCCTCAAGCCAACAAGAAGGAGATCGGCATGGCCTTCCGTAGAGTGCCTCGAAAGGTGCCATAACAATACTAGATTGGAAGCTATTATTATAGGAAAATTCAACAAGTGAAATATGATCTTCCCAACTTCCACCAAAATCAAGAACACATGCACGAAGAAGATCTTCAAGAGTTTGATTCACACGCTCAGTTTGTCCATCGGACTGAGGATGATAAGCGGTGCTAAAATTAAGCTTCGTTCACAAATCTTTTTGAAGACTCTTCCAAAATCCACTAGTAAACAATGGATCATGATCACTAAAAATAGAAGTAGGAACTCCATGCAATTTAACAATCTCTTTAATAAAGAGCTTGGCCAAAAGAGGAACGGTTCGGTTAGATCGAACGGGAATAAAATGGGCGGATTTAGTAAGTCTATCAACGATCACCCATAAGCTATCATGACCCGATCGAGAACGAGGAAGGCCATCTATAAAATCCATGGAAATATTGTCCCACTTCCAAATTGGAATTTCTAAAGGTTGGAATAACCCACCGGGCCTTTGATGTTCGGCCTTAACGAGTTGGCAAGTCATGCAACGCTTAACGAAGTTAGCGATATCAAATTTCATTCCCTTCCAATAATATAGTCGCTTCATATCCGCGTACATTTTACTACTACCGGGATGAATGGTAAATTTAGAACGATGTGAATCTTCTAAAATATCTTTACGAAGATCACTAATATTTGGCACGATAAGTCCACCAAATTTTCGAATGTCGCAACGAGAATCG
The DNA here is from genome assembly GCA_030765085.1 of Allium cepa. Classification (NCBI taxonomy): domain Eukaryota; kingdom Viridiplantae; phylum Streptophyta; class Magnoliopsida; order Asparagales; family Amaryllidaceae; genus Allium; species Allium cepa. The sequence continues at coordinate 13,597,802 of CM060942.1, forward strand.
ATATCAAATTCTTTCAATCCCTCAATATCAATTTTATCCCTAATATTTTGGCCAAGAAGAGCCATTTCGGGATCTAGCTTTTGAGCTTCAAGAATGCGGTCTAAAAGAGAAGGATGAGCCTCAAGGCTACATAACACAAGTGATGAACATAAATCGGAGACACGGTCTCGAATCTCACAAGTGGACAAGATCTCGAGATCGTTCCATTCGGATATCATCATAGAAACAACCGCTTGTTGTTTGCGACTAAGTGCATCGGCAACACGATTTCCCTTACCGGGGGTATAAAGAATATCAAGATCATAAGGAGAAAGAAATTCGAGCCAACGCTGTTGACGCAAATTAAGTTCCTTTTGAGAGAATAAATACTTTAAAGACTTATGATCGGTGTAAAGAACAAATTTCTCTCCTAAAAGATAATGACGCCAAATACGAAGGGCGAAAACAATAGCCGCGAGCTCTAAATCATGAGTGACATATCTAGTCTCAGCAGGCTTCAATTGCCTAGAAGCATAAGCAATAACACGTTCTCTTTGCATAAGAACGGCACCCAAACCAACACGACTAGCATCGGTATAAACAACAAAATCTTGATTCCCCTCGGGAATAACAAGAATATGAGCATCTGAAAGGAGTTCTTTTAGTTTCTGAAAATAAGTTTCACATTTGTCCAACCAAATGTATTTAACACCTTTCTTCGTCAAGCCAGTGAGAGGCACGACCATCTTAGAAAAGTCTTTGATAAAACGACGGTAATAACCTGCCAATCCAAGAAAACTACGAATCTCCGTCACACTCTCCGGTCTCTTCCAATCTTGAATCGCTTCAATCTTTAAAGGATCCACGGAAATTCCGGATTCGGAAATAATGTGACCGAGAAACTTCACACGAGATTGCCAAAAGTGGAATTTAGAAAATTTTGCCTTTAATTGATTACTCCTAAGAGTTTCCAACACAATCCGAAGATGTTTTTCATGCTCCTCCTCGGTTTTAGAATACACAAGAATATCATCAATAAAGATGAGAACAAATCGATCGAGGAAGTCTTTAAAAACTCAATTCATTAAGTCAACGAAATAAGCCGGGGCATTCATTAACCCAAATGGCATAACAAGCCATTCATAAGATCCATACCGAGTACGGAACGATGTCAAAGGAATGCTATCCTCTGCAATACGAAGCTGATGAAAACCGGTTGCCAAGTCCAATTGTGAAAAGACTCTAGCACCACTAAGTTGGTCAAATAAATCATCATTCCGAGGTAAATGATATTTATTTTTGATAGTAAGATCATTAAGATTACGGTAGTCAACGCAAAGCCTAAGTGTTCCATCGGATTTCTTCACAAAAATAGCCGAAGCTCCCCAAGGCGAGGAACTAGAGCGAATAAATTGCTTCGTCTCCAATTCAGATAATTGTTTACGCATCTCCTCGTTTTCTTTATTGGACATACGATAAGGAGGACGAGTGATAGGTTGAGCTCCAGGAATAAGATTAATTATGAACTCAATTGCTCGCTTAGGTGGTAATCCTAAAACGGGCTCGAATAAGTCGGAAAATTTACAAACGACGTGAATAAGAGAAATAATATCACCCTCATCGTCATCATCGTCATCACGAGGATTTAAAGAATATAAAGATGCAACCAAACTGGAATCTGAATCTTTAAGATTAATAGAAATCTTCTTAACAGATTGAGGATGTCGAAGATGAATAGTCTGCTCAGGACATAGGATATGGGCTTCATAATGGTTAAGCCAATCCATTCCCAAAATCATTCCAAAGCCTAAATAACGCATGACATGCAAATCGGCTCGGAAAGAAAAATCACACAAAATAATCTCGACATCTTTACATAATAAACTTATTGTCGCGGATCCACCAACCGGACTCGCAATTCTCAAAGAAGTCATTAAACAAAAAACATCCAAAGAAAACTTATCAACAAGTTCTTTTGATATAAAAGAATGGGACACACCCGTATCAAAAAGAACTCAAATAAGATGATCACGAAATAAAATAATTCCATCCAAAATAGAATGAAAAATACCTTGGCCACGAGATGTGTTGCCAGGGGCTTGAGCAACATTAAGCTTTCCCTCTTTCCTGCCCTGAAGCTTAGGGCATGAAGATATAACATGACCGGGAACTTTGCAGTAGCGACAAGAGAGAGACCTTGGGCACTTGTTCGCATAATGGACCTTCGAACCACAATTATAGCATTCCCCACGACCAAAGGAAGAAGTCTTTGCCACGGAGGTTGCTTGCTTCCCTTTCTTATTAGGATAGGGGCCTTTGAATTTGTTTGGCCTCTTCTTGTTGTTGAAGTTTGGTTTGGAACCCACAACTTCAACATCATTCTCCCTATCCGCCTCTTCAAGACGAAGAGCGATATCAACGAGTTGGTCGAAAGAAACTTCTAATTTTAGAAGTAATGGCTTCTTGAGATTTTTGTTTAAGCCATAGACGAACCTCTGATTTTTCTTCAATGGGGTGTTGATGTATTCAACCCCATATTTGGAAAGCGACTCGAAAGAGGCCACCTAATCAGTCACGGAGGACTCACCTTGAACAAGGTCTATAAATCGTCGAGCCAATATCACTTTCTCAGCTTCTGTTATGAATTTAAACTCGAAGAGTTCCCGGAATTGATCCCATGTGAGATCCGCTTCATTAATCTCAGAAATAAGAAGCTCGTACCAGTCCAATGCTCTTTCTCGGAGCATACTAGAGGCCACCTGAACTCGGTGAAGGTCAATAAGATTCATGCGAGAAAAGATTCGATCGCATGACCTTAGCCAGGCCTGTACTTCAATAACAGTTTCGGAACCTTTAAATGGCTCCCCACCCAAATTAGTGTAATCGCTACACAAGCGTGGAAATCCCGACTTTGGGTGAGTAGGTTCCGGGTAAGCTCCAGCTGCTTGAGCATTTGTCACTAAATCAAGAAGATGTTGAGCAGTCATAAAAACTCCATCTTGGGGTGGAGTGCTAGATGGCACGGCTCTGGGGCGGCCTGGTCTAGAAATTTCTCTTCCTTTAGAAAGAAAGAAGAAGAAGAAAAAGGTTATTCACCAAATTCAATATCAAGCAATTCTTGATAGATAAAACAAGTAATCATAAAAGAAAATAGGATAGGACGGTACGAAGACCCGAATAAAATCCTAAAGCACGACTCCTAAGATGGATTTAGGACGATGATCCTTGTCATAATATTCCATATTGTTCCGAAGTTTGGCTCTGATACCAAGCTGTGACGCCCCACCTCTATAACCACGCTAGCCAAGAACATTACGGTGAATGCTGTCGACTAGCACGGAGAATAAGGCTGTTGAGGAGCGACCATCCGTGTAATTGCTTTGTGCGAGCATCGATATGTCAGATAGTGTAACTTGCAATAATTTATCAAGAGGGAAATCCGACATACCGACACAAACTCAAAGCTACTACACAGTGGCTATAATATCTTCGGAAACAAATACAGAAATAAACATAACATAAATCAGTCACAGATAATTCATATCACAAAGGCGGAAGAAGATATGAATATATAATTAACACATGAAAGTGTATATCAGAGTAGTGGTCAAAAAGATCCACAATAATACAAAAGAATAGCAACACGTGCTATACAAAAGAATACAACAATGAGTCTATATCTCAAGTGTATATAACAAAATAAACTACTAATTTAAGCAGTTTGCCAAAAGTCAGAGAAATCAATCCCAGGGGAGAAGTCAAGCAGAAGCACCTGTAACATCTCGGTCTGACCCGAGTATTATTTAGTAAGAAAATAATAAACGGATCAGTCTAACTATAAATATCAGATGAAATGATATAGAATAAGAGATATGACTAAACTCATAATAATCACAATGCCAAGCTGTGATATATATAAGTAATTGAAAATCAACGAGAGATTAATCAATATCACCAAATCTACACAAGAAACAAAGAAATGTCATACTCCTCATTTCGTTCAACAAACCACAATAAATGACATATTATATCAATGCCAATCACAAAAGTCAATGACACACAAATTCACCAATACACAAATATCGATATGGCTTATCGATGGAAATCACGAAAATTGGTGAAACACAAATTCTAGAAATCATCTCAAGAAATCCAGAAATCACACAAGTCAATGACGCACAAATTCACCAATACACAAATATCGATATAGCTTATCGATGGAAATCACGAAAATTGGTGAAACACAAATTCTAGAAATCATCTCAAGAAATCCAGAAATCACAAAGGGGGGGAAGGCCTATCACAAACGGGAGCATAAAGCTCGCCAACACGTGTATCACAAACGGAATGCTAATTCCATGGTCGCTAACCATCACAAATTGAGCTGAAGCTCCACAAACGGCCCGAAGACCATGGGTTGCTACCCTACCAAATTGTGTCGAAACTCCACAAAACGGGGTTTAGTCTCCCTCGCAGACAAAGAGACATCGCACATTGCTAGTCTAAACCACAAAGATGATCATCATGATCAACGAGAAGTGTCAATTACACTAAGCTAGTAAATATATGAGTTTAGCTTCATGTCCCATAACCACTTGCTTAACTTAAATATTTACGAACAAACTGTAGATTTCCACTATAAAATTGTCATAAGAGTTTCAATCGGACAAGTCCAAGAATTAACCAACAAAGTGAACGCAAGCGTTTCATACCACTTGTTTTACTAATTCGTTTAATTGGATTTCTCATACGAGTGAGGTAAAGGTTTGTATAAACTAATAGATTAGAAATCGGTTTGAGAAAACGATCTTTGTAATAAAATAGTGTTGAAATCATTTGAAGAAAGAGTTTTGATATTTACTACTAGTATAGAAAACCTTTATATTTTTAAAGTGACAAATCACAAAGAAGATTGTGAGAACAATCAATCACTAAAATTCACATTCGAAGACGTGAATAAAATCCAAAGAAACCGATAAAGAATCCATCGAAATGGATATTCAAAAATCCCTAAAAAGAGTCATCAAAGTCATAATAAATGATAACAACAAATAGGATTAGCACGAACCGATTTAAATTGGAATTCTCAAACAAAAAGGCAAGAAGGCAAAGTCACAACAGTTTCAGACGTCTGAAACAAGTGGTTCAGACGTCTGAATTTGGAAATATAAAAATTTTCAGAACACGATTCAGAAGTCTGAATCAAGTGTTTCAGACGTCTGAAATAGGCATATTTTAGCCTATTTCCTTTCTGTTCGAAATAGAACCAATTCAGACGTCTGAAACCATATATTCAGACGTCTGAATCTGGGAATAGAAAACTTCCCAGACAATATTCAGACGTCTGAATACCACGTTTCAGACGTCTGAATGAAGGGTTCAGGGCATTCCCTGAACCTAGGCCAAAAATGGCCAAACGAATATCGGAAACGGTCAAATGAGCAAATGGCGATGACTAAGGAATTACATCGCACGACAACCCAGCCTAAACGGCTCTTCGATACGCCTCAAGTATCAATGTCCAAATATCCATAAAAGGATTTTCACAAATTAGTCCAAAACACAAAAAATTGGAATATACACGAAATCGATCCAAACCAAAATCAATTGCACACGAATAAACGTTAGGAATTCATACCTAACAATCGAAGATAATTATAGACAAAGATGTGAGATAAAAATCTCACCTTTTTACAAAATCTAACAAGAAGAAGCTTGAAAGTAAATGGAGAATCAACCTCTCTTCAACACAACCCAAATGAGCTTGAATCTATGCTCAAAACAAGAACATTCCCAAAATTAGGTTTAGGAATTTCTGAAATTGGTAAGAGAATAAGTTGGAGAAGAAGAAGAGAATGCTTACCAATGGGTTCTCTTGAATTAGGAGCTAGGAATTTGAGATTGCAAGAGGAACTAGAGTTTTGGAGTTTTAATTTCCAATCTCTCCCACCATTATTGCCTTAGAACTGAAAAGAGAAGATAATGAGGGTGAATGGGGGAAGAGTGGCTCGGTTTTGAGTATAAGTTAAACATAGGGCTGAACCCAAAGCCAAACTCAAAGTGAAAAGTAGCAAAAATCAACTTTCTCCAAACATATCGAAGCTTATACTCAAAAAGGTCGCAATCGGCATTTTAAACTCAATGGGAGTGGTCCCGAGTCCCAATTCGACCGTATGCAAAAAGTAGCTTTTCGGACTAAATTCGACTAACGATAAAATATTTAAATAAAATATTTAAATATAAAATCGATAAATATGCGGGTTGTTACATCCTTCTTCCCCCAAAACAGCTGATACGCCATTAACCTTGTGCACCTGCAACATTTTTCCTGCTTAAGGAAGCTCCATTTTGAAATTTTAATGGCGTCTTCCTCGTCCTCTTTTTCGTTTGATTCTGCTTCTTTCCCTCCTCTCTCATCTTCGTCTTCTTCTTCCTCGTCTTCTTTATCTACTCCTATTATTTCATCCAGTCATTCTTCTGTTTCTTGTCAGCCTGTTTCTTTATCATCTTCTTCCTTTAAGGACTCTTCTCCTGATTCGAATTGGTCATCTCTTTTCAAGTCTTTACCGAGGAATGCTGGCTCTTATAAGCCTATTGATTTTGATATCTGTAGGGATAAAGCGTCTACTGCTTTGCCTGATCTTGTTCGAGAAGAGGGTTTGAAATACTGGGAAAATCATTTGGTTGGTTTTTTCTTGGATGGTACTCTATCGTTCTTGACAGTTGTTTCTTATCTGAAAAGATTTTGGAAGCTTAAAGGTGATGTGGATTTTAAATCTGATGGTTATAATTTCTATTTCAAATTTTCAAATCAAGAAGATAGGGATTATATTCTTAAGTTGGATCCTATTTTCATTAGAGGTAGAATGTTTATTATTACTAAATGGGATCCTTCGGTTGGTATTTCACAAGCTCAAATCAAGAAAGTTCCTGTATGGATTCATTTTCACAGAATTCCTATTATTCTTTGGACTTTGATTGGGATTAATTGGTTGGCTTGTCATGTTGGTAGGCTTATATGTTTTGATAGTAGCACTGAAAAACTTCAGAGATTTAAGTATGCTAAAGCGCTAGTTGAGATTTCTCCTGAATTTGATTTACCTGATTCAATTTCTATTCCTCAATTGGGTAGCAACTGTCCAGATGTTCAACTATCATATGATTGGAAACCAAAGATTTGTACTCATTGTAAAATTTTTGGTCATGACACTGCATATTGTGAATTTCTGAATAAGGTTGAAATTAAAGAAATAGGAAGGTGGCAAGATGAGTTGAAGTGTGTTGAAAAAACTCAGTCTGATACTGTTACTATTCAAAATGAGAAAGGTTGGAAGAATGTTAATAGGAGGAATAAAGGTATCTGGAAAAGGAAAGAACAAGTAGATGTTGACAGTGCTAAAACAGCTGATGGAGGTGTTGTGAAGGAGAATGGAATCTCTATTAATTCTTGTCCTAATACTTCTAATTCTTTTTCAATTTTTTCAAATTCTTCACTTGATAAAACTCTGTATTCTTCTTCTTTTGATTCTAATTCTATAGCATCATATTCATCTTGTGTAAATCATTCAACTGTTGCTTCTAATTCTAACCTTGTTACTGGTTCTTCTTCTGTTAATATTTCTAACAATTCTTCTGTTGATAGCTCCTCTACTATTACATCCTCTTGCTGTTCTCAATTTAGTAATCAGTCTCCTTCCATTTTATCTTCCAGCTCTCCATATTTGCACTTGTCTCCACCCAGTCACATTATCCTGCCTCCTCCTTCCTCTTCTTGTCATGATGCTGGTGCTAAGACTGTTAGTGACCTGAATAAAGGCAAGAATTTTAAACCCCATGAGGTTCTTCCATGTTCTTCTTCTAAGGAAAATTCACACACAAGACATACTAGGAAAAATCCTTCTCCTTTGCTACCTCCTCTGCCTTTTAAATGAATAATATTGCATTCTGGAATATTAGGGGTGCTAATTCACCTTCTAAGCAAATTGAGATTAGGAATCTTTTAAGAGAAAGGGATATTCAATTAATATGTATTTCAGAAACTAAGCTTGATATTCAATCTTCTATGAAAGCTGTAAGCATGATAGCTTCATCCTGGTCTTCTAATCATAATTTTCTTGAATCTAACTATGGTAGACTGTTGACTTTATGGAATCCAAGTATTTTTAATCTTTCAAGAATCAGTGCTTCAGATCAATTTATTCACTATCAATGTACTCATTTACCTTCTGGTTTGAATTTTTTCCTTACCTCGGTATATGCACATAATTCTTTGTCTTTAAGACAGAACTTTTTGGATCACCTTCCATCACTGAATCCACTATCTTGTCCTTGGCTTGTTGGTGGTGATTTTAACTGCATGTTTGCTTGTGATCAGAAATTTGGTGGATGTTCTTTATCACTCAGGGATATATCTCCTTTTAATAGTGCCATTTGTCAAGCAAATTTATTTCCTCTTAAATTCTTTGGTTCTGATTTTACATGGTCTAATTGTAGTAGGAATGGTAATGTAACTCTTTGTAAACTTGATCATATTCTTATAAATCTTCCTTTTCTGCAATATTGGCCAAATTCTTTTTATCATATTCTTCAACCTTCTCTTTCTGATCATTGTCCGTTAATCTTTCAAAATGGAGTTGAGAATTTTGGTGGAGGGAAACACACTTTTAAATTTTTTAATTTTTGGACTAAACATGTTGATTTTTTTGTTATTCTCAGACAAGTCTGGTGTATGCAATTTGGCAAAGACCCTCTTGCAAATATTATTCTCAAGACGAAGGTGCTCAAGTTTCATCTTAAGGTGTGGTCAGCAGAACATTTTGGTAATGATTCTAAACTATCTACTCAAATTAGAAATGACCTTATTAAGATTCAGGAAGCACTGTGTGTCAGACCTTGTGATACTTTATTAAAACAAGTTGAATTGCATTTAAGGCATGAACTTGAGCAAGTAATTGATAGAGAAGTGTCATCTCTTAAACAGAAACTTCATTTGAAAATGGAAAAGGAGGCAGACAGGAATACTAAGTTCTATCATAACTTTCTTAAAGTTAAAAGAAGTTGCGAATGCATTTTTCAAATTAAGGATATGAATGGGTTGCTGGTGAACACTTTTGATGGTATTAATCAGGCTTTTGTCCAATATTTCTCTTCTGTCTTAGCACCATCCACTTCTTTCATTCCTGATTTAAATTTCCTCTTTAATATTACTCTTCCCACATTATCACACCCCCAATCAAATTCTCTGATTAGTATAATAACTGAAGATGAAATTAGGAATGCAGTGTTCAGTTTGGATAGTAATAGTTGTGGAGGACCAGATGGCTATAATGCTTATTTCATTCAACATAGTTGGAATATTATTGGACCAGATATTGTTAAGGCAATCAAATTCTTTTTTCTTCGTAACAAGCTTCCTGCTGGTTTATCTGCTACTGCAATAGCTTTGATTCCTAAAAATTGTAAATCCAACATCTGTCACTGATTTTAGGCCTATTTCATGTTGTAATATCACCTATAAGATCATCTCAAAGATTTTAGCAAACAGACTTCAACTTGTACTGCCATCTATTATCTCCATTAATCAAGCTGCTTACATCACTGGTAGATCTATTAGTGATAACATTTTATTGCCTCAAGAATTGTTGTTTGGTTATGAAAGGAAAACCATTTCTCCAAGGTGTATGTTAAAATTGGATATTAGGAAGGCTTTTGATTCTGTGCATTGGAATTCTATTTTAGCAGTTATGTCCAAAATGAATTTTCCAAAACCATTCTTAGCTTGGATTTATACTTGTATTTCTTCTCCTATGTATTCTATTTTGAGAGATGGTGGTCTATATGGTTATTTTAAGGGTAAACATGGTGTTAGGCAAGGTGACCCTATTTCTGCCTATTTGTTTATAATTGTCATGGAGCTTCTTAATTCTATGTTCAAGGAACTTTTTTTTAAAGGAGTTTTTCAGTTGCATCCAAAATGTAAGCAACCACTTATTACTCATCTCCTTTTTGCTGATGATTTGGTTGTTTTTACAAAGCCCACTCATGATAATATTCAATGCATTCTCTCAACTCTGAAGCTTTTTCACTCTATCACTGGACTTCAAATTAATTTGGCTAAATCTAATATTTTAGTTGCTGGATTAAGTCCATTGGATAAGAATGCTATTATTAATCTTTCTGGTCTTCAAGAACTGCCTAGAAATTCTTTCTATTTGGGTCTGCCTTTGATTACATCTAGAATTACTAAGCAAGATTGCATGCCACTGTTTGAAAAGATCATTGAAAAACTTCACTTATGGCCTATTGGAAAACTTTCACAAGCTGGTAGGCTAACCATAGTTCAGTCAATAGCTGTAGCCATGACTACATATTGGACAAGGCATTATATTCTTCCAGCTAAGCTTATTAATATGATTACTAGTGCTCTTAATAAATTCTTATGGCATGGTGATCCATTTGCTAGGAAGTTAATTCCAATTTCTTGCTATAAACTTTTTGAAGCAAAGAAACATGGTGGTCTTGGAATAACAAATATCTTTCAATGGAACAGAGCTGCTATATCTGTCTATTTCAATAAAAAATTTACATCTAACAACAATCTCTGTGTTATCCCGCTTTTTGGCAAAGCCGTGATACCAAAAGATTGGTCGAAAACGAAAGACAGTTCGTCTCGGAGATTGGTTATACTTCACTTTACTATGGATATCGATGAATTTTGTCCGAGTCCGGAACGGGCCAAAATTACTAGAGCACGACAATAAAGATCGTATGAGTCGTCATTTCAAATTTGAAGTCAATCCGAGTTCGTATGCTCGAGATAGGATGGATTCAAATTGAGAAAAGTGGTCCCTGTCTGTTTCGAACCCATCGCCCTGGAGCACTTCGAACCCATCACCTTCGAAACCATCTCCTTCGAACCCATCCACTTCGAACCCATCCAATACTCACTGCTTCGAACCCATCACTCCGCTAACTTCGAACCGATCGATTCGAACCGATCAGGCATGATATTGGTCACTTCGAATCGATCGGTTCGTGACCCTTCGGATGGATGTGTTCGAATCCATCATCCTCCATCTACTTCGAACCGATTGCCTTCGAATCCATCGTGGAGCTCCATTTCGTATCCATCACATATACGAGCTTGACATCGATACGAAGGGAGCTCCCTCCCCTCGGTTCGAAGTAGGCAGATGCAGTTGATCGATTCAAACTACGCAACGGTCATCGATACGAAGTCGGCGAAATCCCTGGGTTCGAAGCGGTCAACACGGAGAGAAAGTAGGATCGATGCGAGGAGTGCGCGACACGTCACTGGGTAACACATGCTTCCATCGATTCGAATGCTTGGGTTCGAAGTCATGGGTTCGAACGACACAGCCAACCAAGAAAACACCAATTCGAACCGAGCATATCTCCTTAACCACAAATCCAAATGTGACCAAATTTTCACAGTAGCTTCCATATGAGGTAAAGAATTGTCCCTGCCAAGTTTCAGCTCGATTGGACCAATTCTTGATGGGTTCGAAATCACTTCGAACCGATGTCAGATCGAGACGAAACTTGGTGGGATTGGTCGCGTGGGCCCACTCACGTGCCAGAAGAAGTCTCACGAAGTTTCAGCCAGATCTGGGCCTCCAACGCCTATAAATAGCACCCTGAAGCCTTCAGAAAGGGGGATCTTCCGAGAACTTCTGCCATTGAACGCTGAGACTCTGCCGGATTAACGTCTATTGATCAGAATCACTGTTGTATTCAGATTTCAAAGCTATTATCTACTGTAATCCATTGTAATCGATTGAATCGAGCAAAGCAATAAAGAGAAATCCTTCAAAGTGGACGTAGGCACGAACGCCGAACCACTATAAATCCTGTGTTTGTGATTGTTGTTTGTGAATAACTGTGATTTGTTACGTAGAGCTGAATTTTATATTGATTGTTGCTGAGTTCTGTGTTGATTATTATCAAGTTGAATACGCAAACGGGTGCTTTCGTGATATTGGGTGTTTGTGACCATTTTTGGCGCAAACATTTTGGTGCTTTCACTGAGAACTGATTCAGGAAGAAGTTGAATATGAAAATCAAGAATTCAGATCTAGGAATTATGACGAGACAATCGAGTAGAAAGCCAAGGCCTGAGAGAAGCGAACCACAAGGAAGTCAGGAGGCTTCCTCAGGAGCGAATCAACCATCGATATACATCACTAGGGACGAGATGGAGACGATGATGAAGAGGCAAGAGGAATTGATCCAGAGTTTATTCCAACAGATAGGACAGCTGGGAGCACAGAATAGGGAAGCCAATGGAGTCCAGAACGGAGCAGGGCCATCCGGCATGGCACCAGAGCTAGGGGGCACGCATATGGAAAACATTGACCCAATCTTGGAAAGAGAGAGAGAAGGACCTGCGCAACCCGGTAGTAGTAGAGGAGCAAACGCTCAGTCAAGGGGGCAGATCCCGGAGTTACCTCGTGAACTCGGGAGGCAGGCTGAAAGTAGTGAACAAGGGTTACATCTCGGAGACAATGACCGATTAGCAGAGATGGTTAGAAGAGCTTTGAGAGGCGGTATGGTGAACAAAGACCTAGAGGATGTTAATAGAAGTCCTTTTACTTCAGCAATCAGGCAAGCTAGGAACCCACCGGATTTCAAACTACCGTCGTTGGATATGTATGATGGGAGAACGGACCCCACGGTCCATCTGACAAAATATATGAGACATATGGAAGTGCTGGGGGCATCGGAGGAGGTTATGGCCCGCTGCTTTCCATTATACTTGACAGATATCGCAGCATTATGGTTTAGACAATTGGAGAATGGATCCATCGGAACATGGAATGGTTTAGTGGAGAGATTTATGAGGCAATTCAGTGTTCATATCACAAGACCCAAGAATGTGATGACGTTGGCAACCCTAAAGCAAAAAGCCGGAGAGACCATGAGGAGTTATCTAGCACGATTCAATGCAGCAGCAGCTTCAGTGGATCGAGCGGATCCGTCCATGGTAGTAATGGCAGCTGTGTCCGGAATAGCTGACGGCACAGAGTTCAAGAATTCATTGACTAAAGATCCACCCATAGATCTAGAGGAATTCTATCATGAGGCAGAAAAGTTTTTGCGATTAGAGGATGCAAATGCAGAAAGAGAGGAAGGAGATGGGATAGATGTTTATGCACTCAAAGACGAAAAGCTCCCTAGAAGGGACTCGGACAAGGATAAAGGTAAAAGAAGGATTGATAATAACGGAGACAGATCAAAACGGCAACGGAGGGAGCCGCGATTTACCACCTACACTGAGCTGAACGAGAGCCTGGAGCGAATTTACCAGGATACCAAAGAACAGATTCCGTATCGTAGGCCAATGCGAAGGGATCCTACCTCTGACGAAAGGAAATCAGATAAGTTCTGTGTATTCCATGAATTAAATGGTCATAACACTAATGATTGTAGGCACCTGAAGGACGAGGTGGAAGGGCATATCAGGAACGGTATGCTCCTTCAATATGTAAGGAGGCGAGCTCCTGCGGCGGAACCACAGCGACCACCGTCCACATCAGCTAGAGGCGACCCCGAATCCAGGCACCGTTTGGTTATCAATTGAGTGAGATAACGATGAACAAGTTGTAAGCTTCCACTAGCGCAATCAAATCATTTACACATGTGCGAGATCGCGAACGATCTCCAGGCATGCTCTGGATGATCAATGACCGTTTCGCAGTGGGAACTTACACTTCGACATCCATGCTTTGCTTTCATGTTATTTCAAGTTGAACATTTAGACTCTGTTTGTTTGGACATTGTTTTTGAATCTCATCTGTGTAATAGATATTTGATTCTGATAACTCTGGAATGGCTAAGCGACTTACACATGTACGGGGTCGCGAACGATCCTTAGGTATGCTCTGAGACGGCAATGAACCGCCCCTATAAACGATCCAGGAACTCACCCGAACGTGACCCTGGCATCGGTAACACCAAGCCCTCCCGGGCACACACACAACTCGCCTCGAACGGCACCCGATCGCGAACGATCACCACTCGACTTCGAACAGTCACAACTCACCACGCCTCAAACGGCTTGATCGCGAACGGTCGTCACTTGAGGTCCAACACCCGACCGCGAACGGTCACAAATCCGCCTTGAACGGCACTTGGTCACGAACGATCATCAATTGCCGTGAACGGCATCGACCGCGAACGGTCCCATTCAATCTTTTTGCCATAAATAGCATCGACCGCGAACGGTCCTATTCTCATCATTTGCCGCGAACGGCATCGATCGCGAACGGTCCTATTCCATCCTATGCCGCGAACGGCACGGATCGCGAACGGTCCCAATTCACCTCAAACAGCATATGATCCCGAACGATCGATGCATGGATTTATACGCTCGACCGCGCACGGTCGCACTTCACCTCGAATGACTCGATCACGAACGATCGTCATTTGACGTTAAGCGCTCGACCATGAACGGCCGCGCTTCATCCCAAATGGCTTGATCCCGAACGATCGTCATTTGAGGCCATATGAAACTGTCAAATTCTTTACATGTTAATGATCGGATACGAACATCCAACTCAAGGCATTACAAAACACACCTTCCTACCGCAAGGCATGTTTTGGGGGGCAAAATGTTATCCCGCTTTTTGGCAAAGCCGTGATACCAAAAGATTGGTCGAAAACGAAAGACAGTTCGTCTCGGAGATTGGTTATACTTCACTTTACTATGGATATCGATGAATTTTGTCCGAGTCCGGAACGGGCCAAAATTGCTAGAGCACGACAATAAAGATCGTATGAGTCGTCATTTCAAATTTGAAGTCAATCCGAGTTCGTATGCTCGAGATAGGATGGATTCAAATTGAGAAAAGTGGTCCCTGTCTGTTTCGAACCCATCGCCCTGGAGCACTTCGAACCCATCACCTTCGAAACCATCTCCTTCGAACCCATCCACTTCGAACCCATCCAATACTCACTGCTTCGAACCCATCACTCCGCTAACTTCGAACCGATCGATTCGAACCGATCAGGCATGATATTGGTCACTTCGAATCGATCGGTTCGTGACCCTTCGGATGGATGTGTTCGAATCCATCATCCTCCATCTACTTCGAACCGATTGCCTTCGAATCCATCGCGGAGCTCCATTTCATATCCATCACATATACGAGCTTGACATCGATACGAAGGGAGCTCCCTCCCCTCGGTTCTAAGTAGGCAGATGCAGTTGATCGATTCAAACTACGCAACGGTCATCGATACGAAGTCGGCGAAATCCCTGGGTTCGAAGCGGTCAACACGGAGAGAAAGTAGGATCGATGCGAGGAGTGCGCGACACGTCACTGGGTAACACATGCTTCCATCGATTCGAATACTTGGGTTCGAAGTCATGGGTTCGAACGACACAGCCAACCAAGAAAACACCAATTTGAACCGAGCATATCTCCTTAACCACAAATCCAAATGCGACCAAATTTTCACAGTAGCTTCCATATGAGGTAAAGAATTGTCCCTGCCAAGTTTCAGCTCGATTGGACCAATTCTTGATGGGTTCGAAATCACTTCGAACCGATGTCAGATCGAGACGAAACTTGGTGGGATTGGTCGCGTGGGCCCACTCATGTGCCAGAAGAAGTCTCACGAAGTTTCAGCCAGATCTGGGCCTCCAACGCCTATAAATAGCACCCTGAAGCCTTCAGAAAGGGGGATCTTCCGAGAACTTCTGCCATTGAACGCTGAGACTCTGCCGGATTAACGTCTATTGATCAGAATCACTGTTGTATTCAGATTTCAAAGCTATTATCTACTGTAATCCATTGTAATCGATTGAATCGAGCAAAGCAATAAAGAGAAATCCTTCAAAGTGGACGTAGGCACGAACGCCGAACCACTATAAATCCTGTGTTTGTGATTGTTGTTTGTGAATAACTGTGATTTGTTACGTAGAGCTGAATTTTATATTGATTGTAGCTGAGTTCTGTGTTGATTATTATCAAGTTGAATACGCAAACGGGTGCTTTCGTGATATTGGGTATTTGTGACCATTTTTGGCGCAAACACTCTGGTCACAATGGGTTAATCATAATCTTATTGGTAGGAAAATTTTTTGGACTATGCCAATTCCTCAAAGTTGTAGTTGGAGTTGGAGGTGTATTTTGAAGCTTAGAGAAACATTTATTCCTTTAATTCAATGTAATCATGATCTGATTAAGGACTTGTCTTTTTGGCACTCTCCCTGGTCTAAACAAGGCTTAATCCTTAGTTCAATTGTTGATTACAATTTGAGAAATATTTCTGGTATAGCTGAACAGGCTAAGGTTGTTGATTTTATTCATGATGGCAATTTAGTTTTGCCTTACACAAGCTCTTTTCAATTAAGACAATTATGGAACATCATTTCAAAATATCCTACATTAAGATCTGATAATGTGCTAGTATGGTCTGGGAAGACTTTTTCAATTAAGCTTGTTTACAAATCTCTCTGTGATAATGGTTCTCTTTTTCCATGGTATACAAGAATTTGGAAAATAGGTGGCGGTGCTAAAGAAAATTTGCTGTTATGGAAAGTGATGGCTAATGCATTAAATACTGTAACGACCCAGAATTTTAATTAATTAAAATTTGAATATTTAATTAATTTTAAATGTTAATGAGTGAATTTATAAGTCGAATAAAATTTTATTTTGAATAATTGGATTTAATTGGATAATTAAATCAATAATTTAATATGTTAAATTATGGAAATAATTGAACATTGGGTTAAATATGATTGAAAATGATTTGTAAAATTTTATTTTATCATATTGAAGTTAGAAAGATGTTTTAGAACTTTTAAAATCGAATTAAAAGTTAATTTGTGAAAATTGAATATTTTAATATTAAAATCGACTAGTGAAAATAGTCAATTTTTGAACAGTCTCAGAATTGGACGAAACCAGTTCCATTGGATCCGTAATAGTTAGTTATTATCGGATTTCAATTTTCGTGTCAATCGGAGTTATCGTTTGATCGTAGCAGCTCGAAACGCATCGAATTGTTTTTAATATTAATTTGGCGAGTTAAAATAGCCATTTTTCAAAAAGTCTCGGATTTCGACGAAACCAGTTTCATCGGATCCGTAATGTGATATTATTGTAAGGTTTCAAATTTCGTGTCAATTGGATTTACTGTTTGTCCGGTACAAATTAAAACGCCTAGAAAATCGTTTAAATCGGTTTAATTTAAATTGAACGTTTATAGCCATAACTCGCACAGATGACCGAATTAGCTCCCGAAACATGTTGCATTGTGTTCGGAATGCGGGGTAAACCTTAGAAACGCCAACCGGCACGCTTCGTTTGGAGTTCGGAAAATCCGGGATGAATAGTGTCGCGCGAATTTTCTATAAAAGCCCCCCCTCCCTCTTCATAAATTTGCAAAACCCTAATTCTTTAAACCCTAGCCGCCTCCTACCTGATGCATGGCCAGAAATTCATCTCTTTCCCCCCTCAATCTCTTCCAATCCGTGAAGAATTAGCTAGAACTTTCAACTACAAACTTGAAGAGCACCTCGAGAGCTTCGAATCCATACGGTGATGATGGGGTTTCACGCGACGGATTGGCGGCAAAAAGGTGATAAAGGCCACGTTTTCATGCACGTATTTCTGGACATAGGGCAGGCCGAGCTTCACAAGGGGATGGCCGAAGGTGGAGCTTTGCATGGTGGTTCGTATGGTGGTGGTTTGATGAACTTTCGATGTTCGTGGAGGCCGTGGGGTTAAACCCTAATTCGAGCATAGTGGGTTTCTTCTTGCGGCTTGTACCTGTAGATGGTACGTGAGTTTGGAAGGAGAAGATATGGACGGGCCTGATGTGTTTGGGTTTGAGATGGAGGGCCATGATTAGAAGCAAGGTTAAAAATATAAAGTTTTGTTGTAAAATTATAAAAATAAATTCGTGTAACTTCAAATATTGATAACTTTTTCATACGAGGTCGAAAACGCGCGAAACTAGTTGCGTTGGAATCGTATGGACGAGCACTACGCGATGGAATTGGATTAGAGTCGTTTGGAGTTAGTGAGAATTTCGGGTAAAATTAAACGTCCGTTTAATTTTATTCGAAATAAATCGCTAAAACGAAATTGAAATCAAGGTGAGAACTTCTCACTCAATCGAATCGGTTTCGATTTTATTTTAAATAGTTAGATTTAAAATATTTGAATGCATGTTTGAATGATGATTGTTATCTATTGATTGTTAAAATAGACATTATACGCCGTTAGTAAGCGGATGTTATTTATTAAAAACATATACCGCGAATATTTCATAAACAGTGAAATTGGTATTATATATAATAGCAATATATATATTGGCATATGTATATATTGGAGTTATTGATTTCCCGCATTTGTATAGCGGATGAGACCCTATTGCGCCGTCTATTAAGCGGATAATATTTAAATCCCATATACCGCGATAATTCCGTACTGGAGCGGAATTGGTATTGTGCTAATGTTTGTGGATGCAGGAAAACAGGTTGGAGGGATCCAACAGGATTCCTCAACAGTATTTATTTGAATTCAGATATTTTGATATTTGATGGACTATCATATCGATATATGATATCGTTGTTGTCGTGATTGACTATTTGGTGTGTAGCATCATTGAACCAAATTTTGGGATTTTAAAATGATTTTAAAGTGATTTTGAAAGTATACGTTTATAAAATAATTTTGGAATTGATCCATTTTAATTAAATAAACGTATAATTTTTAATGTTATAAAAATTATGATTTTTGAGAAATACGGTTAAAGTTGTTTTTTGAGAAATATGGATTAATGACTTTATAAAATAGTTTAATCGGGATTTTTGAAATTATTATAAAGAGTTGAAAATATAGGATTTATAAAATTTAATTATTTTATAAATCAAAGTGATGAATTTATAAAGGAAATTAAAGGCGTTTTTAAAAAAAATAAAATATAAATTGATTTATTTAAGAGATTTATAAATGGACATTTATAAATTGAAATATTGACATTATAAAACGAGTTTTTATAAGTGTTAGAATGAATTATAAATGAATTCCATAAATGAATGAAATTTATAGAATTATAAACGGTGAAGTTATAAATGGGATTTTATAAGCAGTAGGTTTATAAAATTTGAAAAGTTAATTAAAAGAATGGTTTTGGATAAATCACTGAATCCTATAAGTTATAGGATTTATAATTATGAAGTTCAAAGGAACGATTTTTGCAAAAAAATAAATTATAAGTATTTGACTTATAATATGAATTTTTAGTATATCATTTAGATATGAAATTGAATAGGTTAATAAAGGAAATTTATAAAAGGGAAGTTTTTATAGAATAAATAGAAATGGAAATTATAAACGTTGTTTTATAAATTCGCAAACGACTTATTTTGATAAGTAAATTGTTGAAACCTATTAATGGAGTTATATTCACATTTTTGACTGTGAATAATACTTTGAAATAAAATGAATAGAAGTGATGAAAGTTGTTAACGTAGTATATTCACGTTTTTGAATAGTGAATAATATGTTAAAGAAAATGTTTGAATGTGATGTTTTAAATAGAATTAAAAACAAGTTAACGATGTTTCAATTGGATTGAGATTCGAAACCATAGATTTCAACATTGATTGTTGAAATAGACGTTTTCGAGAAATAGAAGGAAATTGTGGACTATAACACTGTTGTTATAGTAAATGATTTCCGAAAGGAAATGTTTTGTATAGTATTGGGATTTATATATCTATTTTAATTTCGAATCCCGATACTAGTGATTTTGGGTTGTCGTAACGATGTTTTACGTAACATTCGTTTTGGCCCAAATAAATATGTTTAAGAGAATGATTTCCTTAAAGAATGAAATATATACTTAATCTCGATTTAAGTATATTGAATATTTTCTAAGTATTGAAAATAAATAAAATTTGTGAATTACTTATGAATAAATAAGTATGGAAATGTTTTCCAATATAAAGTGAATATTATGAGAATTTATCTTTTTGAAGATAAATTGAAATGGACAATTGAAATCGTATATGCATGGATATTGTGAAATATAAATTCACTATGGAATTTATGAATGAAAAGGAGAATTTGTTTAAAAATAAATATTGATTTATTTTTGAAGTATAGAAAATAATATATCTTGTAAAGATATTTTGGAAAATAAATAATTTGGAAAATTATTTGGAAACTGGTGATGTGTATATATCCATTGATAGTTCAATAACTGACTATCAATATTTCCCTTTGAATGGGTATTTGATGTGATTTGTTTGAGTTTGAATTCCACACTTATTTTTGAATAAGCGCTCACTATTCGGGTTAACCGGGAAAGGACCATGGGGTCGTATAACCCATTCCGAATATGTGATACGTCGTTATGAATTGCATTTGATGACCGGTGTTGAAGACCGGGTATTTGCGAAAGCGATAGGATGACCTATCGATTGTCTCTGCACTGAGTAGCTCCTGGTATAGAGATTCCCTAAGTGATGGGAAATTCGATCGGGATTGTGAATACCCGGATTGCAAGGGCTTCGTGAGAAGTGCCTTCGGTTTTGTTCGAGCCCGGAACAGACTTGTATGGATTGTATGTCTAACATTACAAATTGAGATATAAAGCAAATTTCTTTCAAATATATTTCTGTTGGCGGCGGAGAATTTATTCTTTTAGCTTAACACCCTTCTCTGAGACGTACGAGCTCAGAGGTTATGTGGTTGAATGTTATCAGCGATATATTCCCAATTTGGTAATGTGACATGCTGAGTGTTGCTGTGAAATGATCATTGTGTTGATTATTTGTGATAGGATCGTTTATTTGATCGTCTATCCTGGTGATCATTTCTATGATCATTTGTTGACCCAAAGCATGACTTTTGTATAAAGTATGTTTTTGTGGACGTGACTTCGTCGAGCCTCACACCTCGGGAATGGTCAAAACAGGAAAGATGCGGCAAGGTTATGAGGGGTAGCGCCCTTTAGGATATGTGCATTTCCTTCTAGAAATGGGTGGTGTCATGGTATGGAGCCCAGATACTTACTCATGTTGAAAACACTTTATGATTGTGTGAATTGATTGCGAGCGCTCGGTGAAAGGACCCAAAGGACCGGGGGATGGCATATTCGGTCAGTTGTTACTCAGTTAGGGGTAACCCGGCCTTGTGTTGGTAGAGATCCGGTTTGGTTCTCGGGGATGTCCATCCAGAGGCATTCTCATGTGGCAATGGGAAGTTCCTTGGCCTGATCATTCGTTGGAAATCCAAAGAAACAATACGAGACTTGTACGGTTTTAGTTGTATAACCTGCTATGGAATGTGGCGGTAACCTGCTATTGAACATAGTTAGCTATAGTAGGCATAGTTCGAAATGTCTATGCTGGCTAAGATTTATATTCTACTTTCGAAATGAATTTTGCTCTACCCTATGCACTAGTAATAATATAAAATGTTCTTTTAAATGCGTATCAAGCATCTTTGACTATCATAAGGATAAATCTCCTCCGATTCTGCGTTTGCATTGTGTGTGTGTGCGGGAGGCCTTATGGTAGTCTCATTTTTAAAAGCATTGCGAATTGACTTTAAAAATATTCCTCTATTTTGATTTTAAAGATAAATAAACTGTTTTGAGTTCTCACACCAGTCACATGACTGACTCGGAGTTTATTGTTTTCCTTCCTAAACTCTGGGTGCCCACCAATTTCTACACGGGCAGTCAAGAGTTATGTTTATCAGGATATTCTGGAGTTGCTGGAGGCAAGCTGGATGACATGGCGTATTACTAGTATATGGTATTTCTATTTCCGCTGTTTGTTGTTGTTGTTGTACACTCTGATGTAATGTAATGAAATGTATAAAATGTAATAACTGATATAGTTCTTTGTTTAAAGATTATTCATTTACTATTATATGTTGTTCCGCTGCGAATTGTGAGATTCTGATGTTGTTCTGTTGTTTACAGTTCCGTTCTATTTTCTATTTTCTGTCTTTTCTCTCTTCTTCTCTCTCTTTCTTCTTCTTAAACCATAACATTTCGGGTTTCCGGCCTTCGATTTCTCGCCAGTCGATATAGTGAGTATCGATGTTGAATTTTCGAAAGTCGAAAATTTCTGGGGCGTTACATTTGGTATCAGAGCTTATGGTTAAGCGACAACCATGGTTCTGTTGGGTATTACTCATTAGAGATAGAGTCAGTAGTGCTCTAGAATGAGTTTGAGTGTAATAATAGCTATGAGAGCGTATTTATTAGTGAATATAAAATTGTTTTATATTGTGATGATTGGTTTGTTGAGTGGCATATGAACCTTCGTCAGCGTGGTCTCGACAACTATGCCGAAGGGGTTTCTAAACACTTGAATAGAACAATTCGGCACAATATTGATTTTAAATTGGGTAAATGAAATAATTTTACCTTGATTATATTTTATATATAAAGGAGTAATTTTTCAAAATTATTAAAGTGTATATAAGTAGATTGTTAGTTGTTTGAATAATCTAAATAAAAGAATTATTGTATAAGCAAAATAATTATAAGAATTGAATTATAATTAAAGTAAATTACAATTGTAAAATAAACTTATATATATAAGAAGTGAAACTATATGAATATATTTATGAATATGAGTTGTAAATAAAAAATGAATATAAAGTTAAATGGAATATAACTTAAGTGATGTTGAATGAAGTTGATTTTGGGTATCAAAGTAAAATAATAAAGTTAAGTGATAAATATGAACTTGAGTTATATAAATGAAATTCAACTTTTGTAATTGAATTGAATTAATGGATTGAATGATAATCAATTAAATGTGAATAATTGATATGGAATAATGAATATAAGTGTTAATTCATTAAAATCTTATGTTATTTGAAAGTTGAATAATCGAATGAAAATCAATTTAATTAAACCAATTGATAAGCAAAGGAATTTGGTTGTAATTGATATAAATTGATTGTTAAATGATTGTTAGTTGATTGTATATAATTCATTAAGTGTTAATGAAATTGAATTAATGAAATTGGAAGCCGAAGTAATTGAAATCCAATTAGAAGTTAAATGAATCTTAAATAGAATTGAATTTGATTTGGAAGTGAACCAACTTGAAGATGAATTAGTGAATATAAACTAATTAAAAATGAATGTTAGTAAACATCCACTATTAATGAATCAAATGTGATTAAATTGAAAACCCAAATTCACTGAATATTAAAGAAAATATGAATGAATATTTATTGGTTATGGATGATAGTTGGTTGATGGTTGGATATATTGCTTTTATTTCATTTGCTATGTTAGCATATATAGTTATTATGTTGCTATGTGATGTGTATTGATACTATTATCTATATGCATGATTCTCATGTTGTTTGTTGAGTGTTTAGTAGGTGCGAATTGCGTTTGCTTCGCATTTGGAGCTCGCTTTCGCGCTATATTAGCCGTATATGCTCGCTAATAAAATATAAGGTACATATCTCGGATTACATACCGTACTTTTATACTTTTTTCCCTGCGGGATGCCTCATTACTTGATGAGATGTATATTTGTGATATATATACTGTCATTTTTTTTTCGGATCGAGCCGCGCAAAGGAGACTATGGCGAATTTTTCTGGAAATTTAAGGCGTTAGAAAAAATTTGGAAAAAATTGGAAAATTTTGAAAACTTTAACTTTGATTTGGAATTGAAAGTTAAACAATAGTAGTTGTTTTAGAAAAGATAACTAAGTATGATATGGAAAACTTAGTAAGTTATTATAAGAAGTTTAAACTAAATATTTTGGAAAATTAATAGATTCTGTAACTTTTCTTACTTAATAATTTCGAGGACGAAATTCATTTAAGGGGGGAAGATTGTAACGACCTAGAATTTTAATTAATTAAAATTTGAATATTTAATTAATTTTAAATGTTAATGAGTGAATTTATAAGTCGAATAAAATTTTATTTCGAATAATTGGATTTAATTGGATAATTAAATCAATAATTTAATATGTTAAATTATGGAAATAATTGAAAATTGGGTTGAATATGATTGAAAATGATTTGTAAAATTTTATTTCATCATATTGAAGTTAGAAAGATGTTTTAGAACTTTTAAAATCGAATTAAAAGTTAATTTGTGAAAATTGAACATTTTAATATTAAAATCGACTAGTAAAAATAGTCAATTTTTGAACAGTCTCAGAATTGGACGAAACCAGTTCCATTAGATCCGTAATAGTTAGTTATTATCGGATTTCAATTTTCGTGTCAATCGGAGTTATCGTTTGATCGTAGCAGCTCCAAACGCATCGAATTGTTTTTAATATTAATTTGGCGAGTTAAAATAGCCATTTTTCAAAAAGTCTCAGATTTCGACGAAACCAGTTTCATCGGATCCGTAATGTGATATTATTGTAAGGTTTCAAATTTCGTGTCAATTGGATTTACTGTTTGTCCGGTACAAATTAAAACGCCTAGAAAATCGTTTAAATCGGTTTAATTTAAATTGAACGTTTATAGCCATAACTCGCACAGATGACCGAATTAGCTCCCGAAACATGTTGCATTGTGTTCGGAATGCGGGGTAAACCTTAGAAACGCCAACCGGCACGCTTCGTTTGGAGTTCGGAAAATCCGGGATGAATAGTGTCGCGCGAATTTTCTATAAAAGCCCCCCCTCCCTCTTCATAAATTTGCAAAACCCTAATTCTTTAAACCCTAGCCGCCTCCTACCTGATGCATGGCCAGAAATTCATCTCTTTCCCCCCTCAATCTCTTCCAATCCGTGAAGAATTAGCTAGAACTTTCAACTACAAACTTGAAGAGCACCTCGAGAGCTTCGAATCCATACGGTGATGATGGGGTTTCACGCGACGGATTGGCGGCAAAAAGGTGATAAAGGCCACGTTTTCATGCACGTATTTCTGGACATAGGGCAGGCCGAGCTTCACAAGGGGATGGCCGAAGGTGGAGCTTTGCATGGTGGTTCGTATGGTGGTGGTTTGATGAACTTTCGATGTTTGTGGAGGCCGTGGGGTTAAACCCTAATTCGAGCATAGTGGGTTTCTTCTTGCGGCTTGTACCTGTAGATGGTACGTGAGTTTGGAAGGAGAAGATATGGACGGGCCTGATATGTTTGGGTTTGAGATGGAGGGCCATGATTAGAAGCAAGGTTAAAAATATAAAGTTTTGTTGTAAAATTATAAAAATAAATTCGTGTAACTTCAAATATTGATAACTTTTTCATACGAGGTCGAAAACGCGCGAAACTAGTTGCGTTGGAATCGTATGGACGAGCACTACGCGATGGAATTGGATTGGAGTCGTTTGGAGTTAGTGAGAATTTCGGGTAAAATTAAACGTCCGTTTAATTTTATTCGAAATAAATCGCTAAAACGAAATTGAAATCAAGGTGAGAACTTCTCACTCAATCGAATCGGTTTCGATTTTATTTTAAATAGTTAGATTTAAAATATTTGAATGCATGTTTGAATGATGATTGTTATCTATTGATTGTTAAAATAGACATTATACGCCGTTAGTAAGCGGATGCTATTTATTAAAAACATATACCGCGAATATTTCATAAACAGTGAAATTGGTATTATATATAATAGTTATATATATATATATTGGCATATGTATATATTAGAGTTATTGATTTCCCGCATTTGTATAGCGGATGAGACCCTATTGCGCCGTCTATTAAGCGGATAATATTTAAATCCCATATACCGCGATAATTCCGTACTGGAGCGGAAT
This sequence comes from Allium cepa, assembly GCA_030765085.1. Taxonomy (NCBI): domain Eukaryota; kingdom Viridiplantae; phylum Streptophyta; class Magnoliopsida; order Asparagales; family Amaryllidaceae; genus Allium; species Allium cepa. The sequence goes on from CM060942.1 coordinate 13,623,539, forward strand.
TGGTATTGTGCTAATGTTTGTGGATGCAGGAAAACAGGTTGGAGGGATCCAACAGGATTCCTCAACAGTATTTATTTGAATTCAGATATTTTGATATTTGATGGACTATCATATCGATATATGATGTCGTTGTTGTCGTGATTGACTATTTGGTGTGTAGCATCATTGAACCAAATTTTGGGATTTTAAAATGATTTTAAAGTGATTTTGAAAGTATACGTTTATAAAATAATTTTGGAATTGATCCATTTTAAATAAATAAACGTATAATTTTTAATGTTATAAAAATTATGATTTTTGAGAAATACGGTTAAAGTTGTTTTTTGAGAAATATGGATTAATGACTTTATAAAATAGTTTAATCGGGATTTTTGAAATTATTATAAAGAGTTGAAAATATAGGATTTATAAAATTTAATTATTTTATAAATCAAACTGATGAATTTATAAAGGAAATTAAAGACGTTTTAAAAAAAATAAAAATATAAATTGATTTATTTAAGAGATTTATAAATGGACATTTATAAATTGAAATATTGACATTATAAAACGAGTTTTTATAAGTGTTAGAATGAATTATAAATGAATTCCATAAATGAATGAAATTTATAGAATTATAAACGGTGAAGTTATAAATGGGATTTTATAAGCAGTAGGTTTATAAAATTTGAAAAGTTAATTAAAAGAATGGTTTTGGATAAATCACTGAATCCTATAAGTTATAGGATTTATAATTATGAAGTTCAAAGGAACGATTTTTGCAAACAAATAAATTATAAGTATTTGACTTATAATATGAATTTTTAGTATATCATTTAGATATGAAATTGAATAGGTTAATAAAGGAAATTTATAAAAGGGAAGTTTTTATAGAATAAATAGAAATGGAATTTATAAAAGTTGTTTTATAAATTCGCAAACGACTTATTTTGATAAGTAAATTGTTGAAACCTATTAATGGAGTTATATTCACATTTTTGACTGTGAATAATCCTTTGAAATAAAATGAATAGAAGTGATGAAAGTTGTTAACGTAGTATATTCACGTTTTTGAATAGTGAATAATATGTTAAAGAAAATGTTTGAATGTGATGTTTTAAATAGAATTAAAAACAAGTTAACGATGTTTCAATTGGATTGAGATTCGAAACCATAGATTTCAACATTGATTGTTGAAATAGACGTTTTCGAGAAATAGAAGGAAATTGTGGACTATAACACTGTTGTTATAGTAAATGATTTCCGAAAGGAAATGTTTTGTATAGTATTGGGATTTATATATCTATTTTAATTTCGAATCCCGATACTAGTGATTTTGGGTTGTCGTAACGATGTTTTACGTAACATTCGTTTTGGCCCAAATAAATATGTTTAAGAGAATGATTTCCTTAAAGAATGAAATATATACTTAATCTCGATTTAAGTATATTGAATATTTTCTAAGTATTGAAAATAAATAAAATTTGTGAATTACTTATGAATAAATAAGTATGGAAATGTTTTCCAATATAAAGTGAATATTATGAGAATTTATCTTTTGGAAGATAAATTGAAATGGACAATTGAAATCGTATATGCATGGATATTGTGAAATATAAATTCACTATGGAATTTATGAATGAAAAGGAGAATTTGTTTAAAAATAAATATTGATTTATTTTTGAAGTATAGAAAATAATATATCTTGTAAAGATATTTTGGAAAATAAATAATTTGGAAAATTATTTGGAAACTGGTGATGTGTATATATCCATTGATAGTTCAATAACCGACTATCAATATTTCCCTTTGAATGGGTATTTGATGTGATTTGTTTGAGTTTGAATTCAACGCTTATTTTTGAATAAGCGCTCACTATTCGGGTTAACCGGGAAAGGACCATGGGGTCGTATAACCCATTCCGAATATGTGATAGGTCGTTATGAATTGCATTTGATGACCGGTGTTGAAGACCGGGTATTTGCAAAAGCGATAGGATGACCTATCGATTGTCTCTGCACTGGGTAGCTCCTGGTATAGAGATTCCCTAAGTGATGGGAAATTCGATCGGGATTGTGAATACCCGGATTGCAAGGGCTTCGTGAGAAGTGCCTTCGGTTTTGTTCGAGCCCGGAACAGACTTGTATGGATTGATGTCTAACATTACAAATTGAGATATAAAGCAGATTTCTTTCAAATATATTTCTGTTGGTGGCGGAGAATTTATTCTTTTAGCTTAACACCCTTCTCTGAGACGTACGAGCTCAGAGGTTATGTAGTTGAATGTTATCAGCGATATATTCCCAATTTGGTAATGTGACATGCTGAGTGTTGCTGTGAAATGATCATTGTGTTGATTATTTGTGATAGGATCGTTTATTTGATCGTCTATCCTGGTAATCGTTTCTATGATCATTTGTTGACCCAAAGCATGACTTTTGTATAAAGCATTTTTTTGTGGACGTGACTTCGTCGAGCCTCACACCTCGGGAATGGTCAAAACAGGAAAGATGCGGCAAGGTTATGAGGGGTAGCGCCCTTTAGGATATGTGCATTTCCTTCTGGAAAAGGGTGGTGTCATGGTATGGAGCCCAGATACTTACTCATGTTGAAAACACTTTATGATTGTGTGAATTGATTGCGAGCGCTCGGTGAAAGGTCCCAAAGGACCGGGGGATGGCATATTCGGTCAGTTGTTACTCAGTTAGGGGTAACCCGGCCTTGTGTTGGTAGAGATCCGGTTTGGTTCTCGGGGATGTCCATCCAGAGGCATTCTCATGTGGCAATGGGAAGTTCCTTGGCCTGATCATTCGTTGGAAATCCAAAGAAACAATACGAGACTTGTACGGTTTTAGTTGTATAACCTGCTATGGAATGTGGCGGTAACCTGCTATTGAACATAGTTAGCTATAGTAGGCATAGTTCGAAATGTCTATGCTGGCTAAGATTTATATTCTACTTTCGAAATGAATTTTGCTCTACCCTATGCACTAGTAATAATATAAAATGTTCTTTTAAATGCGTATCAAGCATCTTTGATTATCATAAGGAGAAATCTCCTCCGATTCTGCGTTTGCATTGTGTGTGTGTGCGGGAGGCCTTATGGTAGTCTCATTTTTAAAAGCATTGCGAATTGACTTTAAAAATATTCCTCTATTGTGATTTTAAAGATAAATAAACTGTTTTGAGTTCTCACACCAGTCACATGACTGACTCGGAGTTTATTGTTTTCCTTCCTAAACTCTGGGTGCCCACCAATTTCTACACGGGCAGTCAAGAGTTAGGTTTATCAGGATATTCTGGAGTTGCTGGAGGCAAGCTGGATGACATGGTGTATTACTAGTATATGGTATTTCTTTTTCCGCTGTTTGTTGTTGTTGTTGTACACTCTGATGTAATGTAATGTATAAAATGTAATAACTGATATAGTTCTTTGTTTAAAGATTATTCATTTACTATTATATGTTGTTCCGCTGCGAATTGTGAGATTCTGATGTTGTTCTGTTGTTTTCAGTTCCGTTCTATTTTCTATTTTCTTTTCTCTATTTTCTATCTTTTCTCTCTTCTTCTCTCTCTTTCTTCTTCTTAAACCATAACATTTCGGGTTTCCGGCCTTCGATTTCTCGGCAGTCGATATAGTGAGTATCGATGTTGAATTTTCGAAAGTCGAAAATTTCCGGGGCGTTACAAATACCAAGGATAAAATTTTGTAGAATTGGTATTATCTCAAAGAATATGTGTGTTTTTTGTAAGACTGGTATAGAATGTAACACACGTTTATTCTTTGAGTGTCCTTTTGTTTTTCAAATCTGGTATAGATTATTATCATCTTGTGGATTTTACAAACCTTCAACTTTAAGTCCTATTGAATGGTTCAATATCTTCAAGGAAACTAGATGGAAATCACGTCAGACAAAGCTTCTGCTAAAGATGCTTAAAAGATTGGTTTATGAAGTATCGCAAGAGAGAAATAATAGAATTTTTGGTAACAGTATAAGGAATTCCTCACAATTGTTTGCTCAGATTCACAGGAATATTCTTTGGTTTTTAAGAACTGATACTTGTTTAGATTATTATTATTTTCTTTACAGTTCTCAGTTGTTCACTTTGCTGTTTACTGATTCTTTTTAAGTTTGGCAAGAGAGGTTTCTGGAAGCATTTACAGAGTGAAGCTTTCACTGTTATGCTGTTTTTCATATGGAAGTTGCCTGTTATGTCTGTTTGGTGAAGCATTTACAGAGTGAAGCATTTTCAGAGTGAAGCATTTACAGAGTGAAGCCTTATATGCTGATGGTTATGTCTGTTTGGTGGCTTAGGTTTTGCTTGCATTGCTTTTCTTTCCTGAAGCCATCTTGATTTCTTGGTTTCAATGCTGCTGCCTTGTTATTCCAATATAGTTGTTATGTAACTGTTGTTTGATGTTTAAGTCTTTTTTCTGTTTGTAATCTGGTCATGGTTGTAAGTCAATTTCTCCAATTATATTCTGGTCATGTATGTGTTCATGGTTGTAATCTGGTCATAGTGTGGTTGGGTGTAATCTGGTCTTGATTTGTAATCTGGTCATGGTTGTGTAATTGTTTTGCTTGTAGGTCATTTTCTTTGGTTGTAATATTTCATTAGTTAATAAAGTGAGCTTTTTGCTCTTGCTTTTCAAAACCTTGTGCACCTGCACCATCGCCGCCCTCACTTCCAATCACTCACGATCCCTTGTGCAAGTCGGCGACCATCATTCTAACCAATTCCGACCATCCAATTGATAGCAGAAACCAAAAATCAAAAACGATCTTCGAGCTCAAAACTGTAAAAAAATGTCAAAATGGAAATTTGCCTCAAACCCAAACTCCGATCGCCTGAGAAACTTCGCCTCCGGCCACTTCTTTGTCCTCATCTCATCTATCTCCAGTTCGAATTAGGGAAGTCTCGATCACTTATTTATGTCGCAGTGATCAAATTTCCTCAACACAGAAAAAACTAAGGTTCAAAATTTCAAACCCAAATCAAGATTGCCTCGATGCTCAGATTCATCAACAATTATTTTTCCCATAAACTACAAACAGTACTCCATCAACCAAAGAAACACAGGCTACTCCAAACCCTTAGATTGACAGAACCAACCCCAATTGTGTTTTCTAGCTAAACCATTAATATTCAGTTGAATGCAAACTAAAAATTCAGATTATAGTTTTAAAAATCAAGTTATTAATCAAGTAATTTGTTTATAAACTTAAAATAATAAACTTGGAATATTCAAATATGGTTTACAGAATTTTTTTTGCTCTGTTGTATTTTTATTTACCTATAGACATCACAGTTTCATCCTTATTTTCATTTTTTTATAAGATTAAACTATAACTCATTGCATATCATACTATGCTTAAAATCTTAAACTATAACATTGATTTTAACATGAAGTCATGATTTGAACATAACTAAAATCTAGAAACTAGAACAGGAAAACAAGTGGACAGTACAACATGCATTCAACATATAACAGAGAATATCTTCTAATTCAACCAATCCAAACACGATTGTCACAGGAATAAATCAAGCAACTATATTCGCTAAGTTTAATTAATATAAAAAAAATGTTGCTCGCCGATTTTAGGAGTAGAGTCTTGCTTATGAATTTTTTTTTGAACTTCAGTTTGAATTTTAAAAACTGCAGATGCTTTAAAACTTCATCTTGCTTTTTGAAAACTTGAATCTTGATTTATTTCTTTGTTTGCTTGATTCATGCAGTTACCAGATTCACTTGCATGCTTCCCAGAGAAAACGGGGAAAGAAATATGCAGGTTTGGATAATTTTTTGTTTAGAGACAGCAAAGAATTACAGGCTTTCACAAATTTGCATGCAAGTTATAATGCTGCAATTTGATTTTTAAATGCATGCAGATTTTAGATTTGCAGATTTGCATTTTATTTAGTCATTTAATGTTTTGAAGAGGCTATGATTTGCATTTCAGGTTTGAGGAGATTTTGCGTTACAGTTTTGAAGATGGTTTTGGTTTTGAAGAAGATTCAAATAATTTTTGATTTGGTTTATGAGGAGATTGCAGGAAGTTATAGATTTTGCAGGAAATTTTGCTTTGATCAAAAGGTTTCTGTTTTTGAAGAAAGATGCATATTTTTCATGGCTGAAGATCTTAAGTTTTGAAAAAGAAGAATAGAAAGGAAGAATGATTTTAGAGGAGATGTATTTGTGTAAGTATATTTTGATTTTATTAAAATTACAAGAAAAAGAAAAATAGGACACTTAGTTAAAGTTTAACATATGTCATTTTGTTTAATTAATGGCTTGCACATGTCATTTAAGTATGTTAAGAGACTAACACATATACTAAGTGTATTTTAATTTTAACTTAAATTGTTTACGAAAGCTTTTAAATCTAAATTTACTATTCTTATGTATATATAAATGAGTTTATCTCTTTTTAAATTGAAAAGAAATGAAAACAAACAAATTATTATTATAAGCTTATTCAAATATTTTTAAGTGTTTATTCTTTTAAATCCAAGACATTAAATTCAAATTTTAAATTAATTTATCAAATCAAATTTTAAAAATCAAGTTATATATATATATGCATATATAACTCTATTCAAATTAAAAATAACAATTCTATTCCTTACAAAATCTATTTATGTTCATAAGAACTTAAGTATTATAAATTTTATGTAAAATTTCAAATCAAACAATATTAAAAATGATTTTATGAAAGAGATTGTAACTAAATTAAGATCATTTTGAGATTTGTATTTTAACTCATATATATAAATTTCAAGTAGTATAAAATAAAACTTAGCTTCTATATTTATCTATTTTAAATTCATATTTTTTTAAAGTTAAACAAAATTTCAAATTTAAATGTCAAATTTAAATCAAGTTTCCTAATTTATCAAATATAAATTAGAGCTAGAAAATTAATTCATTTACAAAATTCAAAATCAAAGTCAATTAATTTACAATATATAAAATTATATATATTATAAACAGAAAACAGTTTATTTACTTTTTTTTAAAAAATAAAGTCTTTCAACTTAAATATTTATTAAAACATGATTATTAAATCAAATTCCAAATTTGTTATTAAAATTATCATGTCAAATTAAATTTATAACATAGATTATTAAATTTATATTGCCCAATTTTCGGGATATCACATTTCTTCCCCCTTAAAAGAATTTCGTCCCCGAAATTTAAAAGCAAAGGTAATTCAATAATCTATCTTAAGATTTTATTTTAATTCACAAGCATATATCTACATATGCTAACAACCATAGAAACCAATTCATCCGATCAAAACAAATTTAATTATCCAGAAAAATTCTGGATATTTTTTTTACGAGTTATCCCGTATAAATATCGGAATACTCGCTCTATAGAATCTAAACAATCAATACTATTAAGCTATAGAGCTCCTATCCAACAAGATCTATAAGACTAAACAGGATATCAGACTACAGACGAGTCTGAATCAACAATCACATCCTCTTGAACCGCTGGTTACACAATCGGAGATAAACCATACACGTACTTCCTCAGAGATACGTAAAACACATCGAATTCCAGTTATCCAAACTGACAATTCAACTTTGAAAATCAAACACCAATCCTCACAAAACAAAGAAAAGATCCAAAACATCTCGGAGCTGACTTACCCAGTCTTATTCCATCTTATAGCTCTTTAGATCGGAGAAAACTTATTCAAGATCAAATCTCCGACTCCGGAATCCAAATTCCTTTGTCTCTTATTCACAAAATTCTTCTGACGATCTTGGGCTACCTTCATTTCTCCCGATCAGCTCAACCTTCGCTGATGTCCCTAGAAACAAACTGGACCAAAACAATCCAACAAAATGATCTCCTCATGATCAATCCCAAACCAATAATACCAACTCTATTCCACAAATATCAGAAGACTAACTTTCTTCTCTTATCCGAAAAAGATAAAACAAAAGCACTTCCAATCTGCTTCCGCTACACAACTCTGATCTAGAGTAGAAGAAAACTCGAGCACAAACTGGACAACATATCTCAGAAATATGATTCAACAGATCCATAAAAGAAAACTCATATGTCCCACCTGACCGTTCTATTAAACTGAACCATCAGCAGCACTCCTGGAATCCAGTTGATGAGAAAACTCAGCCTCCAGGTATGGATAAACTTCTCATAGCTCAAGAGAACACTCAAACTATCGCATGTCACTTTTGCGATCAACCCAGCCTAATATCCAAAGAAAACTATTCTCCCCTTACCAATCAGAACATCTAGCCAATCCATCGAAGAAATGGAATCCACTCTGCTGCTTCTGAACTATATCTTCAGAAAAACCGCTAACCAGAAGACTTTCTTGCCAGCACATAGAACACTCCGAACTGCACTGCTGACACCGACGCTAAAGACTTCCTGATCCAAAACTCTTCGAGAAACTCGGGTCTCAAACCGGACAGAAACATCCTGCTGAATCCAGCCACAACACCGAAGCAGACTCACCTCCTTAACTTGTTTCAAAGAAATCATCTTCGGGAACATCCATAGTCACTGCGTCTCATCTTGCAGCTACTACTCCCGGAGAAATGAAGATATCATTATTCTCTTCTACCTAGCCGATAGATCCAAATTCTACTCATCCAACTCAAAGATAGACTCTGAACCTTAACAGGTTACCTTCGGAGGTCCATGAAATCCTATACTCTGCACAACTCACTCGAGACGGTATTAGGTCTACAGTCTCGACAAATAAACTTCCAACCTCAACATTCAAACTCCAATCAATCAGTAGTAGTTGTGTTACACACCCACTACCTTATATACCTTTATAACCTAAGTTGGAAAACCTGAACAGGTAACCCAACAAATTGGTAGAAGTAGTTATATAAATATACATATAATAAAACTACAAATACGCTCTCTTAAGATAGACACCACTCCAGAGCCTAGGTATTCACTCAACCTAATGCTCTGATACCAACTGTGACGACCCGACTTTTTCTCCCCAGAAAAGTCGTATCATCAATTAAGAAAGAAACAGATAGAAGAAGATAAGAAAGAAGAGAAAGAAGAAACAACAATAGAATCTCAACAGCGGAACGAATAAATTGTATTAATAACATAAGTATTTACATAATATACAATATAAATTAGAGATACACAGCATACACATCACATATACTAGACAGTTATAAACATCTGTCTAGTATTTACAACTCAATACAATCACATCACAGAGAACACACAACGGAACTATATATCTTCAACGCAGAAGCCTCCTGCTCCATTGCTCCTCCATTATTCGTCAAAGCAAACCTAAATCCCTTGGCTACTCGTAAAAATTTGAGTACACAAGAGTTTAAGAAAACAAAAGTTAAACTCCGGGTCAGACATGGGTCTGGTGTGAGTAACAGGTTAAGGTTGCTTAATTTTGAAAATCCTTTTGAAAAGAAAGGTGTCACGTAAGACTTCCTACACATAAACATGGAAAAGTTTTTACCTTACGCTAACCAAAACATTTGATAGGAAATCCGATGATATTATAATAGTTTCTAGGGTTTTCAAGTAAATATTAAATAGCCGAAATTGTTACATGATTAAATTCCAGCTACTAGCCACAAAAGTGGGTAATACAATCAAAACCGTTGGCACTTATTGGATTTTGGGTTCCATACAATGGCAGGGCTACTGGGGAAACGCCCGTCACAGTACGTAGCCTAGATCAACGTACCGAGGAGTACGCCCGCTCCCCTGCAACACAAAGCCGGAACCATCCCTTGCTGGACAGTCCCGAATAAGACACCCCGGCAGTTGTCATGATCAACCGCCCCACACAGCCGAAATAAAAAGGGACTTCTAGACAGGGGTCGATCTTGCTTTCCAGTGGGAGCTACCCACGAAGCCTTGCTGCACCTCCCCTGTTTTAGTCGTTCCCGGTTGATGAGGCTTGAGGCTGCGATTACCTTTATAGAACACATCTATCTTAGAATGCTCATCGTCCACCTGACGATGTTCTGAAAGCATTCAATCCATACAAGTTCGTTCCGGGTTCGAACGAAACCGAAGGCATTATCTCATTACACTCGTACTGGAATCACCCTCAGAGTTAACGACGATAACCCTTGCACTCTGCATCACAATCTCGAGCCTATAAGTACTATTTCCGTCAAACTCATTATGGAATCACCCAAAGATTTATACTGACGTATAGCCCTTAACCTCGAGTCTTCACAAAGCTCCACTTTGATTCACGACCTAACGTTATTTGGAATTGATGTGGTTTTCGGATATCCAAATCTGGAAACCTGATTCCGGTCTCATCGAAATCCTAAGCGTGTCTTTTAAGTCCAAGTTGTTTTAAAAGTTTAAAACAATTCAATACGGTATCTATATACATACAGATAGATAACTCACATATCAATAATTGATAATCAACATTATCAAATAACAGGTGATCCACATTATCAATATCATAATAGATAATTCATATATCAACATCTCAATTGATAATCTAAGTTATCATCACAATGCAAACCAAACATTTATATCACACAACCATACTTATCTCATTACTGAGATCATAAAGCATCCAAGTTACTCAACATTATCTATCTCATATCTGAGATCAAACTATACAAAGTAAACATCACCATTCATCTATATAAGCAATGATTAACCATACCAAATATAATTAATTTAAAATGAATTAAATTAATTACATCATTCTATTAATTTAAAGTTAATTAAATTAATTACTTCACCAAATATCATTTTGCTTATATCACTATTAATTAATCATCAATCAATTAATTAATCATCAACCAATTATGTATTTCAATTAATCATCCCTGATTAATTAACCTTTAACTACATTCAGGTAATTATTCATCAATTAATTTCTTCAAATTATATTTAAATCAAATATGGTAATTAATCTTTAATTACTTCCTTAATTAATTAACTATAATTAATTACATTAATCCTTAATTAATTACATTAATTAATCCATTACATTTATTTATTATTTCTAAATAACTCATTCTTAATTACATCATTAATTATAATAATTAATGATCTTCTAATTACATTTTCAAATTAAATTAATTATATTAAATGATTAATCTTTGTTTAAATCATAAATGTTAATCACCCTTGATTAACCCCATTCAGTTATCAACTACCCTTAATTACTTCACCAAATAAATTAATTACTCATTAATTAATTGTCTCTAATTAATCCTTTGATTAATTCACAAAGTAATTATACTCAAATAACTTCATTATCAAATCACTTCCAATTAATTACATATAGTAATTACCCATTAATTACCTCTCTATGTAATTCCTCTTCACTAAATTACATTAAGTAATTATCTTTCACAAATCATCAAATGATAAATTTTAAATTAATTAAAATGAATTAATTAACTTAAACTAATCAAATTAACTCAATTAATTATAATAAGTAATTAATTCCTTAATTACTTCCATAAGTAATTATACTAAACAATTTACACAAATTAATTATCTTTAAATTAATTAACCTAATTAATAATTAAAATTAATCACATTAATTAATTATTAAATAATCCTTAGTTAATGTCCTTCATTAACTATTAAACAATTCATTAATATTTTTCCTAAATAATTAACTTATTCTAATCATTATTAATTACAAATTAATTAATCATTAATTAATCCATTAATTAATCCAAAATTGATTAAATAATTAAGTGTTAATTAAAACTTAATTAATCTATTATTATTTGATTAATAATTTTTAACTAAAAACTAATCTTATTTAATTAATTACAAGTTAATTACTCTAAAATTAATTAATCTTAAACCTTTATGATTAAACCCTTAATTACCATTTTTATTTATTTCTTAAATAAATTAAATATTCATTTAATTATCCTAATAATTAAATGAAATACAAAACATAAAATTATTATTTAACTTAACAAGTTTAAATTCAATCTAAAACCTTTAATTGCTAAATAATACTTTTATTATAAAAGAAATTTTACAAAAGTTAAAAAAAATTCTTTTAAAGTTAAAACCATTAATTTTTTTACATTATCATTCAAATTTGGTTTAAACACTTAAATTTATAAAACTTAAATTTGTTTTTAAACAAAGATTCAAATCCAAATTTGAATCAAATTTTACATTTTGTTTAAACATTACTTCATATTTCAATTTCAAATTTAAATTTAAATTCTTTAAAATATTTTTAAACAATAAACTCCTTTAAAGTTATTTTAAAGCAAATTTGAATTTAAATATTTCATCATTTCCAACTTGTGATTCAGTTCGACTTGAATCCATAATTTAAGTTAGATTTAAAACTAACTTTTAATTCTTGCTTCCACTTTTAAATTTTGTTTTAAATTTTGTTTTAAATTTTTGAAAACAAGACAAGTTTTCAAACTCCAACAAACTAACCCAAGCTAAAACTAAAATAACTCGAGTAATAATTTTTCTTATAAATTCATCTTAAAATCAATTAAAACTTCAAAGCACTGTCAGGTTAACAAAACTTGCATGTACCAAAATACCCGATCCAACAACCCTACAAATTCGAGACCATCATCCAAATGCTTCGAGCTCACCACAAAACAACCGATACAACATGTGCTCCTTCTTCCCCCAAAACAGCTGATACGCCATTAACCTTGTGCACCTGCACCACCGCCACCCTCACTTCCAATCACTCGCGATCCCTTGCGCAAATCGACGACCATCATTCTAACCAATTCCGACCATCCAACTGATAGTAGAAACCAAAAATCAAAAACGAGCTTCGAGCTCAAAACTGTAAACAAATGTCGAACTGGAAATTTGCATCAAACCCAAACTCCGATCGCTTGAGAAACTTCGCCTCCGGTCACTTCTTTATCCTTATCTAATCTATCTCCAGTTCGAATTGGGGAACTCACGATCACTTATTTTTGTCGCAGTGATCAAATTTCCCCAACACAGAAAAAACTAGGGTTCAAAATTTCAAGCCCAAATCATGATTGCCTCGATGCTCAGATTCATCAACAATTATTTTTCCAATAAACTACAAACTTTACTCCATCAACCAATGAAACACAGGCAACTCCAAACCCCTAGATTGACAGAACCAACCCCAATTGTGTTTTCTAGCTAAACCAGTAATATTCAGCTGAATGCAAACTAAAAATTCAGATTATAGTTTTAAAAATCAAGTTATTAATCAAGTAATTTGTTTATAAACTTAAAATAATAAGCCAGGAATATTCAAATATGGTTTACAGAATTTTTTTTGCCCTGTTGTATTTTTATTTACCCAGAGTCATCACAGTTTCATCTTTATTTTCATTTTTTTATAAGATTAAACTCTAACTCATTAGATATCATACTATGCTTAAAATCTTAAACTATAACATTGATTTTAACATGAAGTCATGATTTGAACATAACTAAAATCTAGAAACTAGAACAGGCAAAACAAGTGGACAATACAACATGCATTCAACATATAACAGAGAATATCATCTAATTCAACCAATCCAAACATGATTGTCACAGGAATAAATCAAGCAACTATATTCACTAAGTTTATTTAATATAAAAAAAAATGTTACTCACCGGTTTTAGGAGTAGAGTCTTGCTTATGCATTTTTTTTTGAACTTCAGTTTGAATTTTAAAACTGCAGATGCTTTAAAACTTCATCTTGCTTTTTGAAGACTTGAATCTTGATTTATTTCTTTGTTTCCTTGATTCATACAGTTACCAGATTCACTTGCATGCTTCCCAGAGAAAACAAAGAAAGAAATATGCAGGTTTGGATTCTTTTTTCTTAGAGACAGCAAAGAATTACAGGCTTTCACAAATTTGCATGCAAGTTATAATGCTGCAATTTGATATTTAAATGCATGCAGATTTTAGATTTGCAGATTTGCATTTTATTTAGTCATTTAATGTTTTGAAAAGGCTATGATTTGCATTTCAGGTTTGAGGAGATTTTACATTACAGTTTTGAAGATGGTTTTGGTTTTGAAGAAGATCCAAACAATTTTTGATTTGGTTTATGAGGAGTTTGCAGGAAGTTACAGATTTTGCAGGAAATTTTGCTTTGATCAAAAGGTTTCTATTTTTGAAGAAAGATGCATATTTGTCATGGCTGAAGATCTTAAGTTTTGAAAAAGAAGAATATAAAGGAAGAATGATTTTAGAGGAGATATATTTGTGTAAGTATATTTTGATTTTATTAAAATTACAAGAAAAAGAAAAATAGGACACTTAGTTAAAGTTTAACATTTGTCATTTTGTTTAATTTGTGGCTTGCACGTGCCATTTAAGTATGTTAAGAGACTAACACATGTACTAAGTGTATTTTAATTTTAATTAAATTGTTTACAAAAGCTTTTAAATCTAAATTTACTATTCTTATGTATATATAAATGAGTTTATCTCTTTTTAAATTGAAAAGAAATGAAAACAAACAAATTATGATTATAAGCTTATTCAAATATTTTTAACTGTTTATTCTTTTAAATCCAAGACATTAAATTCAAATTTTAAATTAATTTATCAAATCAAATTTTAAAAATCAAGTTATATATATATATGCATATATAACTCTATTAAAATTAAAAATAACAATTCTATTCCTTACAAAATCTATTTATGTTCATAAGAACATAAGTATTATAAATTTTATCTAAAAATACAAATCAAACAATATTAAAAATGATTTTATGAAAGAGATTGCAACTAAATTAAGATCATTTTGAGATTTGTATTTTAACTCATATATATAAATTTCAAGTAGTATAAAATAAAACTTAGCTTCTATATTTATCTATTTTAAATTCATATTTTTTTAAGGTTAAATAAAATTTCAAAACAAATAAGATTTATCATAGTATAAATCATAATATTATTTATTGAATTGTGTTGAAAAGTTAAATGTCAAATTTAAATCAAGTTTCCTAATTTATCAAATATAAATTAGAGCTAGAAAATTAATTCATTTACAAAATTCAAAATCAAAGTCAATTAATTTACAATATATAAAATTATATATATTATAAACAGAAAACAGTTTATTTACTTTTTTTTTAAAAATAAAGTCTTTCAACTTAAATATTTATTAAAACATGATTATTAAATCAAATTCCAAATTTGTTATTAAAATTATCATGTCAAATTAAATTTATAACACAGATTATTAAATTTATATTGCTCAATTTCCGGGATATCACATTCCTTCCCCCTTAAAAGAATTTCGTCCACAAAATTTAAAGGCAAAGGTAATTCAATAATCTATCTTAAGATTTTATTTTAATTCACAAGCATATATCAACATATGCTAACAACCATAGCAACCAATTCATCCAATCAAAACAAATTTAATTATCCAGAAAAATTCTGGATAAAATTTTTACGAGTTTTCCCGGTATAAATATCGGAATACTCGCTCTATAGAATCTAAACAACCAATACTATTAAGTTATAGAGATCCTATCCAACAAGATCTACAAGACTAAACAGGATATCAGACTACAGACGAGTCTGAATCAACAATCACATCCTCTTGAACCGCTGGTTACACAACCAAAGATAAACCATACACGTACTTCCTCAGAGATAAGTAAAACACACGGAATTCTTGTTATCCAAACTGACAATTCAACTTTGAAAATCAAACACCAATTCTCATAAAACACAGAAAAGATCCAAAACATCTCGGAGCTGACTTACCCAATCTTATTCCATCTTATAGCTTATTAGATCGGAGAAAACTTATTCAAGATCAAATCACCGACTCCGGAATCCAAATTCCTTTGTCTCTTATTCACAAAATACTTCTGACGATCTTGGGCTACCTTCATTTCTCCCGATCAGCACAACCTTCGCTGATGTCCCTAGAAACAAACTGGACCAAAACAATCCAACAAAATGATCTCCTCAAGATCAATCCCAAACCAAGAATACCAACACTATTCCACTAATATCAGAAGACTAACTTTCTTCTCTTATCCGGAAAAGATAAAACAAAAGCACTTCCAATCTGCTTCCGCTGCACAACTCTGATCTGGAGTAAAAGAAAACTCGAGCACAAACTGGACAACATATCTCCGAAATATGATTCAACAGATCCATAAAAAAACTCATATGTCCCACCTGACCCTTCTATTAAACTGAACCACCAGCAGCACTCCTGGAATCCACTTGATAAGAAAACTCAGCCTCTAGGTACGAACAAACTTCTCATAGGAACACTCAAACTATCGCAAGTCACTTTTGCGATCAACCCAGCCTAATATCCAAAGAAAACTGTTCTCTGCTTATCAATCAGAACATCTAGTCAATCCATCGAAGAAATGGAATCCACTCTGCTGCTTCTGAACTCTATCTTCAGAAAAACCGCTAACCAGAAGACTTTCTTGCCAGCACATAGAACACTCCGAACTGCACTGCTGACACCGAAGCTAAAGACTTCCTAATCCAAAACTCTTCGAGAAACTCGGGTCTCAAACCGGATAGAAACATCCTGCTGAATCAAGCCACAACACCGAAGCAGACTCACCTCCTTAACTTGTTTCGAAGAAATCATCTTCGGGAACATCCATAGTCACCGCGTCTCATCTCGCAGCTACTACTCCCGGAGATATTAAGATATCATTATTCTCTTCTACCTCGCTGATAGATCCAAATTCTACTCATCCAACTCAAAGATGGACTCCGAACCTTAACAGGTTACCTTCAGAGATCCATGAAATCCTATACTCTGCACAACTCACTCGAAACGGTATTGGGTCTACAGTCTCGACAAATACACTTCCAACCTCAACATTCAAACTCCAATCAATCAGTAGTAGTTGCGTTACACACCCACTACCTTATCTACCTTTATAACCTATATTGGAAAACCCGAACAGGTAACCCAATAAATAGGTAGAAGTAATTATATAAATATATATATAATAAAACTACAAATACGCTCTCTCAAGATAGACACCACTCCAGAGCCTAGGTATTCATTCAACCTAATGCTCTGATACCAACTGTGACGACCCGACTTTTTCTCCCCAAAAAAGTCGTATCATCAATTAAGAAAGAAAGGGACAGAAGAAGATAAGAAAGAAGAGAAAGAAGAAACAACGCTAGAATCTCAACAGTGGAACGAATAAATTATATTAATAACATAAGTATTTACATAATATACAATTTCAATCAGAGATACATAGCATACACATCACATATACTAGACAGTTATAAACACGTGTCTAGTATTTACAACTCAATACAATCACATCACAGAGAACACACAGCGGAACTACATATCTTCAACGCAGAAGCCTCCTGCTCCATTGCTCCTCCATTATTCGTCAAAGCAAACCTGAATCCCTTCGCTACTCGTAAAAATTTGAGTATCCAAGAGTTTAAGAAAACAAAAGATAAACTCCGGGTCAGACATGGGTCTGGTGTGAGTAACAGGTTAAGGTTGCTTAATTTTGAAAATCCTTTTGAAAAGAAAGGTGTCACGTAAGACTTCTCACACATAAACATGGAAAAGTTTTTACCTTACGCTAACCAAAACATTTGATAGGAAATCCGATGATATTATAATAGTGTCTAGGGCTTTCAAGTAAATATTAAATAGCCGAAATTGTTACATGATTAAATTCCAGCTACTAGCCACAAAAGTGGGTAATACAACCAAAACCGTTGGCACTTATTGGATTTTGGGTTCCATACAATGGCAGGGATACTGGGGTACTGCCCGTCACAGTACGTGGCCAAGATCAACGTACCGAGGAGTATGCCCGCTCCCCTACAACACAAAGTTGGAACCATCCCTTACTGGACAGTCCCGAACAAGACCACCCCGGCAGTTGCCATGATCAACCACCCCTCACAGCCGAAATAAAAAGGGACTTCTAGACAGGGGTCAATCTTGCTCTCTAGTGGGAGCTACCCATGAAGCCTTATTGCACCTCCCCTGTTTTAGCCATTCCCGGTTGATGAGGCTTAAGGCTGCGATTACCTTTATAGAACACAACTATCTTTGAATGCTCATCGTCCACCTGACGATGTTCTGAAAGCATTCAATCCATACAAGTTCGTTCCGGGTTCGAACGAAACCGAAGGCATTATCTCGTTACACTCGTATTGGAATCAGCCTCAGAGTTAACGATGATAACCCTTGCACTCTGCATCACCATCTCGAGCTTATAAGTACTATTTCCGTAAAAATCATTACGGAATCACCCACATAGTTATACTGACGTATAGCCCTTACACCTCGAGTCTTCACAAAGCTCCACTTTGATTCACGACCTAACGTTATTTGGAATCGATGTGGTTTTCGGATATCCAAATAGGGAAACCCGGTTCCGGTCTCATTGAAATCCAAAGCGTGTCTTTTAAGTCCAAGTTGTTTTAAAGGTTTAAAACAATTCAATACAGTATCTATATACATACAGATAGATAACTCACATATCAATAATTGATAATCAACATTATCAAATAACAGGTAATCCACATTATTAATATCATAATAGATAATTCATATATCAACATCCCAATTGATAATCTAAGTTATCATCACAATGCAAACCAAACATTTATATCACACAACCATACTTATCTCATTACTGAGATCACAAAGCATCCAAGTTACTCAACATTATCTATCTCATATCTGAGATCAAACTATACAAAGTAAACAACACCATTCATCTATATAAGCAATGATTAACCACACCAAATATAATTAATTTAAAATGAATTAAATTAATTACATCATTCTATTAATTTAAAGTAAATTAAATTAATTACTTCACCAATATCATTTTGCTTATATCACTATTAGTTAATCATTAATCAATTAATTAACCATCAACCATTTATTTATTTCAATTGATCATCCCTGATTAATTAACCTTTAATTACATTCAGGTAATTATTCATCAATTAATTTCTTCAAATTATATTTAAATCAAATATGGTAATTAATCTTTGATTACTTCCTTAATTAATTTTAACTATAATTAATTACATTAATCCTTAATTAATTACATTAACTAATCCCTTACATTTATTAATTATTTCTAAATAACTCATTCTTAATTACATCATTAATTATAATAATTAATGATCTTCTAATTACATTTTCAAATTAAATTAATTACATTGAGTAATTAATCTTTATTTAAATCATAACTGTTAATCACCCTTGATTAACCCCATTCAGTAATCAACTACCCTTAATTACTTCACCAAATAAATTAATTACTCATTAATTAATTGTCTCTAATTAATCCTTTGAATAATTCACAAAGTAAATATACTCAAATAACTTCATTATCAAATCACTTCCAATTAATTACATATAGTAATTACCCATTAATTACTTCTCTAAGTAATTCCTCTTCATTAAATTACATTAAGTAATTATCTTTCACAAATCATCAAATGATAAATTTTAAATTAATTAAACTGAATTAATTAACTTAAACTAATCAAATTAACTCAATTAATTACAATAAGTAATTAATTCCTTAATTACTTCCATAAGTAATTATACTTAACAATTTACACAAATTAATTATCTTTAAATTAATTAACCTAATTAATAATTAAAATTAATCACATTAATTAATTATTAAATAATCCTTAGTTAATGTCCTTCATTAAATATTAAACAATTCATTAATATTTTTCCAAAATAATTAACTTATTCTAATCATTATTAATTACAAATTAATTAATCATTAATTAATCCATTATTTAATCCCAAATTAAATAATTTAGTGTTAATTAAAACTTAATTAATCTATTATTATTTTATTAATTAATTTTTAACTAAAAACTAATCTTATTTAATTAATTACAATTTAATTACTCTAAAATTAATTAATCTTAAACCTTTATGATTAAACCCTTAATTACCATTTTTATTTATTTCTTAAATAAATTAAATATTCATTTAATTATCCTAATAATTAAATGAAATACAAAACATAAAATTATTATTTAACTTAACAAGTTTAAATTCAATCTAAAACCTTTAATTGCTAAATAATACTTTTATTATAAATGAAATTTTACAAAAGTTATAACAAATTTCTTTTAAAATTAAAACCATTTAAATTTTTACATTATCATTCAAATTTGGTTCAAACATTTAAATTTATAAAACTTAAATTTGTTTTTAAACAAAAATTCAAATCCAAATTTGAATCAAATTTTACATTTTGTTTAAACATTACTTCATATTTCAATTTCAAATTTAAATTCAAATTCTTTAAAATATTTTTAAACAATAAACTCCTTTAAAGTTATTTTAAAGCAAATTTGAATTTAAATACTTCATCATTTCCAACTTGTGATTCAATTCAACTTGAATCCATAATTTAAGTTAGATTTAAAACTTACTTTTAATTCTTGCTTCCACTTTTAAATTTGGTTTTAAATTTAGTTTTAAATTTTTGAAAACAAGACAGGTTTTGAAACTCCAACAAACTAACCCAAGCTAAAACTAAAATAACTCGAGTAACAATTTTTCTTATAAATTCATCTTAAAATCAATTAAAAATTCAAAGCACTGTCAGGTTAACAATACTTGCATCTACAAAAATACCCGATCCAACAACCCTACAACTTCGAGACCATCATCCAAATGCTTCGAGCTTACCACAAAACTACCCGATACAACATGAGCACCTTCTTCCCCCAAAACAGCTGATACGTCATTAACCTTGTGCACCTACACCACCGCCGCCCTCACTTCCAATCACTCGCGACCCCTTGCGCAAGTCGGCGACCATCATTCTAACCAATTCCGACCATCCAATTGATAGTAGAAACCAAAAATCAAAAACGAGCTTTGAGCTCAAAACTGTAAACAAATGTTGAACTGGAAATTTGCCTCAAACCCAAACTCTGATTGCCTGAGAAACTTCGCCTCCGGCCACTTCTTTATCCTCATCGCATCTATCTCCAGTTCGAATTAGGGAAGTCTCGATCACTTATTTATGTCGCAGTGATCAAATTTCCTCAACACAGAAAAAACTAGGGTTCAAAATTTCAAACCCAAATCATGATTGCCTCGATGCTCAGATTCATCAACAATTATTTTTCCCATAAACTACAAACATTACTCCATCAATCAAATAAACACAGGCAACTCCAAGCCCCTAGATTGACAGAACCAACCCCAATTGTGTTTTCTAGCTAAACCAGTAATATTCAGTTGAATGTAAACTAAAAATTCAAATTATAGTTTTAAAAATCAAGTTATTAATCAATTAGTTTGTTTATAAACTTAAAATAATAAACCTGGAATATTCAAATATGGTTTACAGAATTTTTTTTTGCTCTGTTGTATTTTTATTTACCAAGAGTCATCACAGTTTCATCCTTATTTTCATTTTTCTATAGGATTAAACTCTAACTCATTACGTATCATACTATGCTTAAAATCTTAAACTATAACATTGATCTTAACATGAAGTCATGATTTGAGCATAACTAAAATCTGGAAACTAGAACAGGCAAAACAAGTGGACAGTACAACATGCATTCAACATATAACAGAGAATATCATCTAATTCAACCAATCCAAACAAGATTGTCACATGAATAAATCAAGCCACTACATTCACTAAGTTTATTTAATAAAAAAAATGTTACTCACCGGTTTTCGGAGCGGAGTCTTGCTTATGCATTTTTTTTTCTGAACTTCAGTTTGAATTTTAAAAACTACAGATGCTTTAAAACTTCATCTTGTTTTTGAAGACTTGAATCTTGATTTATTTCTTTGTTTCCTTGATTCATGCAGTTAACAGATTTACTTGCATGCTTCCTAGAGAAAATAGAGAAAGAAATATGCAGGTTTGGATTCTTTTTTTTCAAAGACAGCAAAAATTACAGGCTTTCACAAATTTGCATGCAAGTTATAATGCTGCAATTTGATTTTTAAATGCATGCATATATTAGATTTGCAGAATTGGATTGCAAATTTGATTTAGTCGTTTAATGTTTTGAAGAGACTATGATTTGCATTTTAGGTTTGAGGAGATTTTGCATTACAGTTTTGAAGATGGTTTTGGTTTTGAAGAAGATTCAAACAATTTTTGATTTGGTTTATGAGGAGTTTGCAGGAAGTTACAGATTTTGCAGGAAATTTTGCTTTGATCAAAAGGTTTCTGTTTTTTAAGAAAGATGCATATTTGTCATGGCTGAAGATCTTAAGTTTTGAAAAAGAAGAATAGAAAGGAAGAATGATTTTAGGGGAGATGTATTTGTGTAAGTATATTTTGATTTTATTAAAATTACAAGAAAAGGAAAAATAGGACACTTAGTTAAAGTTTAACATTTGTCATTTTGTTTAATTAATGGCTTACACATGTCATTTAAGTATGTTAAGAGACTAACACATGTACTAAGTGTATTTTAATTTTAACTTAAATTGTTTACAAATGCTTTTAAATCTAAATTTACTATTCTTATGTATATATAAATGAGTTTATCTCTTTTTAAATTGAAAAGAAATAAAAACAAACAAATTATGATTATAAGTTTATTCAAATATTTTTAAGTGTTTATTCTTTTAAATCCAAGACATTAAATTCAAATTTTAAATTAATTTATCAAATCAAATTTTAAAAATCAAGTTATATATATATATGCATATATAACTTTATTAAAATTAAAAATAACAATTCTATTCCTTACAAAATCTATTTATGTTCATAAGAACTTGAGTATTGTAAATTTTATCTAAAAATACGAATCAAACAATATTAAAAATGATTTTATGAAAGAGATTGTAACTAAATTAAGATCATTTTGAGATTTGTATTTTAACTCATATATATAAATTTCAAGTAGTATAAAATTAAACTTAGCTTCTATATTTATCTATTTTAAATTCATATTTTTTTTAAGTTAAATAAAATTTCAAAACAAATAAGATTTATCATAGTATAAATCATAACATTATTTATTGAATTGTGTTAAAAAGTTAAATGTCAAATTTAAGTCAAGTTTCCTAATTTATCAAATATAAATTAGAGATATAAAATTAATTCATTTACTAAATTCAAAATCAAAGTTAATTAATTTACAATATATACAATTATATATATTATAAACAGAAAACAATTTATTTACTTTGTTTAAACAATAAAATATTTCAACTTAAATATTTATTAAAACATGATTATTAAATCAAATTCCAAATTTGTTATTAAAATTATCAAATCAAGTTAAATTTATAACACAGATTATTAAATTTATATTGCCCAATTTTCAGGATATCACAGTCAAACTGCTAGTGAGGCTGTAGATTCAGTACCGCCTCATCTTAGTTTTGCTGCTTTATGCAAGGACTTCATCAACCTTGGAGGTAAACCATTTAAAGGGTCAGAGACTATAATTGAGGTTCAAGCTTGGCTACGCTCTTGCGAGTGGATCTTTAAGAGTATGAAGTTGTCTGATGAGCGAAAAAGGGAAATGGCTTCATGGCAATTGTATGAAGGTGCTGCAGCCTGGTGGGATGCAGTAGTAGCAAATATCTCTGAAGACGACATTTCTTGGGAAAGATTTAAAGAGTTGTTTGAGGAGAAATTCATGCCAACGGTAGGGCAAACTGTCTATACGGGATTTTATGAATTTGAAGCAAGGTTGCATGACTATAGCGGAGTATGAGACCAAATTCAATGAACTTTCTCGTTATAGACCAGGGCTTATAAACACTCCCCTCAAAAAGAATGAAATGTTTGTACAAGGATTGAGGCCAGAATTTCATGAGAAGATGACGACGCATTTGAAAGGATCTTTTATTTAGTTAATTGATATGGCACTGAGATATGAGGATTTGATGGACAAGAAATCAGTGGCACGAGTAGCAGCATCTGGAGGGAATTTTGCTAATCCAAATAAGAGGAAGTTCCATCCCAATTGGAGGAAGCAGAACAAGAAGAAGTCTGGAAGTAATAACGGACCTCGCAAATGCTATATATGTCAACAAGAAGGTCACTTGGCGAATAAATGTCCCAGGAAAGGATTTCAGCAATAGCAGCAGCAGTCGTATCAAAGTGGACCGGGTTCGGCTTTAGTTCATAAATCTCTATGCTTCAATTGCCACCAACCAGGTCATATGATCAAGGATTGCCCGCTACTTCATAAAGCTCAGTAGAATAAGGTATTTGCTTTGGAGGGTGCACCATCTAGTTCATCTAAAGGCAAAGGAAGTATTGGAAGGTACATTACTTTTAGATGGCAAGTATATTAAAGTTTTGTTTGATTCAGGTGCTTCTTTGATTTTTATTTCTATGGAACCTATAGAGAAGTTCTTTCTTACCACTAATACTGTAGACTGTCCCATCTTTGTATCTAATCCTATAGGAGGGTAACCGAATTAGATATGATCTTTAAGGATTTGAGGATTTCCTATCTGTCCCATATTTTTTCTTACGACTCTTATGAGTTGAATTTTAAGGTGTTGGACATTATATTGGGGATGGATTGGCTTGATAAATATAACGCTGCCCTGAATTGTGATGAGAGAATAGTTTCGTTGGAAACCGATCTGGGTAGAATTGCTAGAGTGGCGTGTGATAATTCTGAAATTCATTTGAGTAGTCTTTTACATGGAGTTGAGACGTCTCAAAAGAAGGTTGAAGATATCGATGTGGCCCAAGATTTCCCTGATGTATTCGAGGAAGTAAAGTTTTTTCCTCCACATTGAGAGATAGAGTTTCGTATTGATTTGGTTCCAGGAGTAGTACCAGTGATTCAGCCTAGTAGGAGGATGGCTCCTAGAGAGAGGGAGGAGTTAGTTAAGCAAACTCAGGATCTTTTAGAGAAGGGATTGATTAGGCCCAGTTTTTCTTGTTGGGGTTCTGCTGCGGTGTTTGTCACTAAGGCGGATGGATCGCTATGGTTCTGTGTTGACTATAGAGAACTGAACAAAGTGACCATTTGAAATAACTATCCTCTTCCTCGTATTGATTATCTTTTTGACCAGCTGCATGGAGCTTCTGTCTTTTCTCAATTGGATTTAGCTTCAGGTTTCCATCAGTTAAGGGTAGCTGAGAACAGTATCCCTTTAACTGCATTTAGGGGACCAAATTGTTTCTATGAATGGTTGGTTATGCCTTCGGGTTAACCAACGCTCCTGCTTACTTTTTCGATCTGATGAACCGAGTCTTTCGAGATGTATTGAATAAGTTTGTTCCGGTATTCGTCGATGATATTCTGGTCTATTCTAAGTCTGAAGAAGAGTACAAGCAGCATTTGAGAATTGTGTTAGAGACTCTAAGGAGGCATATTTTGAAGGCAAAGTTCTCTAAGTGCCATTTTTGGAAATTGGAAGTCAAATTTTTGGGGCACATTGTTTCTGGTGAAGGTATCTCTGTAGATCCAGTGAAGGTTAAGACAATTCTTGATGCAGCTCAGGAAATAAGTCGTATACGACTTAAGGAGGAAGGTATAGGTCGTTTCCGAGCTAACTCAAACAAGCAACGACCTAAGGGGACATGTGAAACAGAGCTGCGACCTAACGGAGGTACTTTAGGTCGGTCACGACCTAAGGAGAAGATGTTAGGTCGTCTACGGCCTAAAGATCCACGAGAAAAGAAGCTGCGAGTTAATGGAAGCATAAGTCGTTCATGTTTGATGAGTCACGTACGAGTTAACGACATGGGTTTAAGTCGTTCACGACTTAACAGTGCAGAAGTTGTTGAAGGCCTAGGTCGTCCACGACCTAACTGGAGAACAGAGAAAGATGTTAACGAGTTACGAGTTACGACCTAAGAGCTTGAGTCGTTGGGAGTCTTAAGTCGTAAGCCTGCATGTGTAGATTTTCTATGAGTCGTGGAAGGTTGAGTCGTAAGTCGTTTGTGTCTTATGTCGTAAGTCATTAGGTCGTATACGACCTAAGTGTTGTGTCGTTTGTACCGATGAGTCGTGTACTGTTGGTATGTTCTTTAAGTCTCTGTTGAATGATGTTAGGTCGTTCACGACCTATAATTGAGTCTGTACATGTTTTGAGTCATTTGTTATGATAAGTCGTGAGTCATGGTAGCTGATGAGTCGTGAAGTTTGTTAAGTCGCTGGGTTTTAAGTTGTGTGCTTTTGAGTCGTGAGTCATAGGTCGTTGCCGACCCAGGATGAGTCGTAAGTCGTATACGACTTAAGGGGGCCGGTTGTAACAAGCTATAAATAGGGCATGTGTTGTACATTTTTGGGTTATTGATTTTTGAATAAAATTTCTTGTTGATTGCTGTGTGCTTTCTTCTAAAAATTGGTAGTTGAGTGTAATCTCCTATCTCCTCTTTCGGTTAATCGAGTGCGCTCGATTCAACGATCGTAGAAGCCGATTCACGATATCTAGTGCGCTAGATCAACGTACGAAGAATCGTAGATCTTTGAACACGGTATAGTGCGCTATCAACGTGTTTGAGATAGCTAGAATTCGGTATCTTCGGATCAACGAATTTAGGCACTTCAGTATCTTCAATCCACCGATTGCTACTTTCACCGATTGAAGTTTGTTTCGAATTATCCGCTGCGTCAGTTTTGGTATCAGAGCTTGTTTTAGCCAATCATAGCTAAATCGGGTCTTGGAGCCAAGTGTTGAAGTTTGAAGTTGTTCATCGTGTTCATATTGAAGTTGCAACAAGAGGGAGAACTTTCGATCCATTCCATTTTGGATCAAAGTGTTGAAAGTGTTTGAATTTGAAGTAGGTCGTGTATACTAGTGAGGTAGCCGAGCCTAGGGAGGATCATTGGAAGCTTGTTTCGAGCTAAGGAGTTAAGGCCGAGCCTTGTGAAGTTGTGTAGAAGCTTGTGAAGCCATGATTTGCTTGTGAAGTATCACTTTGGTATCGATTTGTTGAAATGTTGTGAATTTCAATCATGCCGCCAAGGAGAGCTAACCGCCATCAAAATGTTGAAGCTTTATATCGGAGAGAAGAGGCCGATCAAATGGAACAACGTATGCATGAGAAGATTGATGAAGGCATTGGTAGGTTGGAGAAGCTTATGATCGATATGAATCAAAGTAGAAGAAGAAATTCATCTGAATCCATCCATGGAGGAAGTAGAATTTCGCCACATTCAGATCGGGAAAGGAGAGAGAGCCAAGATCATCGGAGTGTTGACAATCGAAGTAGGAGGAATGTTGATGATCATGATAGACGGGATGTTGGTAGTAGGAGTGGTGGTAGAGATGTTGGAGGACGAGAACGACAACGATATGCATCAGACTTTGATGAGGAGTTTGATGGTGAAAGAGGAAGTGTTCATTACAGAGATAGAGATCAGGGACAACGTCTGTATCGGGTTATTGATGATGATCGACGTTGGGAATCAGGAATGAAGATGGAAATTCCGGAGTTTAAAGGCGGAATGGTAGCTGAGGAATTTTTAGATTGATTGTCTAATGTTGAGGAAATCTTTGATTTCAAGGAGGTTTCGGAGAATAGAAGGGTGAAGCTAGTTGTTGCTAGGTTGAGGGGGAGAGCTTTGGCATGGTGGCAGCAAACTAAACTTACAAGGGAGAGAATGGGAAAGTCAAAGGTTGAATCATGGGAGAAAATGAAGAAGTGGATGAGAGCTACATTCTTACCATACAACTATCAATCACTTATGTACCAGATGTTGCAGAATCTAAGGCAAGGGACGAAGTCTGTTAGTGATTATGCTGATGAATTTTACCAACTCATTGCCAGAAATGATATTATGGAGACGGAAGAACAACTAACTGCTAGATTCATTGGGGGATTGAGAATGCAGATCCAGGATATGGTTAATATGTTTGATCCTAGATCTGTAGCGGAGGCACATCAGAAAGCGTTGGCTTGGGAGAAGCAAGGAAGGCGTGGAGGTGGTGTGTTTACTAATTCCAATAATCAAGCGAGGGGTGTTAGTGGAAGTTCTAATGTTCCTAAACCTATCAATAAGCCAGTGGTGAAGGAGGCTGAGAAGGCGAAGGTTAGCAGTGTTTTCAAATGTTATAATTGTCAAGAGTTGGGTCACAAAAGCAATGAATGTCCGAAGCCGAAGAAGAGAGCAATGGTTGCAGAAGTTGAGGAGGATGATGGTGAGGAGGCAGAATGTTCAAATGCACCTTATGTTGAGGAGGAAGAAGAATTGTCTGGAGATGAAGGTTGTAATCTTATGATGAGGAGGTCATGTCTTACACCAAAGCAAGAGGAGGATTGTAGTTGGTTGAGAAGCAATATTTTTCAGTCGACATGCACTATTCTGGGAAAGGTTTGCAAGTTCGTTATTGATGCTGGAAGCTGTGATAATATTATCTCTACAGAAGCAGTAAGGAAGTTGAATTTGAAAACTGAGAAGCATCCTAAACCGTACAAGCTAGCATGGTTAAGGAAGGGTGGTGAAGTGAAGGTGTGTCAAAGAGCTTGTGTGAATTTTTCTATTGGGAAGAAGTACAAAGATGAAATTTGGTGTGACGTTGTAGATATGGATGTGTGTCATCTGTTATTGGGAAGACCATGGCAGTTTGATAGAGCAGTACAGCATGATGGTCGTGCTAATAGTTACAGTTTCATGTTTGAAGGTACTAAAATCACTTTAGTTCCTAAGAAGCAACAACAGAAGGAGAGCAAGCTGGAGGAGATTGAGGAACTGAAAACTCTGTTGACTTTGAAGGAGTTTGTTAAGGAGGTTGAAGAGGAGCCTGAAGTATACTTGTTGATTGGGCTGAGAGCAGTGAAGGGGTTGAAATTCCAGAAGAAGCAAAGCCAGTTTTGAAAGAGTTTGAAGATGAATTTCCAGAGGAGTTGCCTAAAGAGTTACCGCCACTGAGAGACATTCAACATCAAATTGATCTTGTTCCGGGAGCAGTTTTACCACACCGACCACATTATCGAATGAGTCCGAAGGAACATGAAGAGTTACGAAGGCAGGTGGAAGAGTTGTTAGAACAGGGACGTGTTCAGGAAAGCTTGAGACCTTGTGCAGTACCAGCTTTGTTGGTGCCGAAGAAGGATGGAACATGGAGGATGTGCACAGATAGTAGAGCTTTGAACAAGATTACTGTACGTTACAGATTTCCTATGCCAAGGTTGGATGACTTGCTGGATCAGTTGAGTGGGGCAACTATCTTTTCAAAGATTGACTTGAAGAGTGGTTATCATCAGATTCGAATTAGACCTGGAGACGAGTGGAAGACAGCGTTCAAGACGAGAGAAGGGTTATACGAATGGTTGGTTATGCCATTTGGTTTATCAAATGCACCTAGTACATTCATGCGGGTGATGAATCAAATCTTTAGACCATTCATTGGGAAGTTTGTGGTAGTTTATTTTGATGATATTCTGATATACAGCAGGAGTATGGAGGACCATGTTCTACATTTAAGGAAAGTGTTGATTATTCTTCGTGAGGAACAATTTTATGCAGCTACAAAGAAATGTGTGTTCATGACGCATAGCGTTCTATTTCTAGGGTATGTTGTTTCGGAGGAAGGAATTCAAGTTGATCAAAGTAAAGTTGAAGCTATTAGAAATTGGCCACAACCGAGAACTATCACTGAAGTTAGAAGTTTTCATGGATTGGCATCATTCTACCGAAGGTTTATTCCACACTTCAGTAGCGTGATGGCACCGGTTACTGATTGTATGAAAGGGAAACAGTTTTCTTGGTCGGAGGAAGCAGGAGTTGCTTTTGAACGAATCAAAGAACTTTTGACGACAGCACCAATTCTTGTTTTATCGAATTTTCAGTTATTGTTTGAATTGCATACTGATGCATCGAAGGTTGGTATTGGAGGAGTTCTGAGTCAGAATGGGAAGCCAGTTGCTTATTTTAGTGAGAAGTTGTCAGGGGCAAAGATGAGATACAATACATATGACGTTGAATTCTATGCTGTTGTACAAGCTGTTAAGCACTGGAAGCACTATCTGTTTCAGAAAGAATTTGTTTTATATACTGATCACGAGGCATTGAAGCATTTACAGGGGCAAGACAAGATTTCAGCGAGACATGCATCATGGATTGCTTATTTACAGCAGTTTACTTTTGTTGTCAAACATAAGTCAGGGGTGACGAACCGTGTGGCTGATGCTTTGAGTAGGAGAAGTCATTTATTAACGACATTGAAGGTTGAGGTGACAGGGTTTGAAATGTTGCCAGAGCTGATTGAAGAAGATCCTTACTTTGTGAAATGTGTAGAGAAAGTCAAGGAAGGAAATACCGATGAATTTGTGATGGTTGATGGATTCTTATTCAAGGGGAATCAATTATGTATTCCAGATTGTAGTTTGAGATTGAAAATTATCAAGGAATTACACGAGGAAGGGCATGTGGGCCGTGATCGTACTTTGCAATTGATTTCACAATCTTACTTTTGGCCGTCAATGAGGAAAGAAGTAGGAAGGTTTGTGGAGCGATGTCATATTTGCCAAGTTTTGAAAGGAACCGCGACCAATGCTGGGTTGTATATGCCGTTGCCTGTACCATCTAAACCATGGGTTGATGTGAGTATGGACTTTGTATTGGGATTGCCGAGAACGCAGCGTGGTAATGATTCTATATATGTAGTGGTTGACAGATTTTCTAAAATGGCACATTTTATTGCTTGCAAGAAGACGGCAGATGCTGTTCGTGTTGCTCAGATGTTCTTTAAGGAAATCTATCGCTTACATGGTTTACCAGAGTCTATTGTTTCAGACAGGGATACCAGATTTTTGAGTCATTTTTGGCTTAGTTTGTGGAAGATGGTGGGAACGAAGTTGAAATTTAGTAGCGCTTATCATCCGCAAACAGATGGACAGACAGAAGTTGTTAACAGATCGTTGGGAAATTTGTTACGATGTCTTGTACAGGACAATCTGAAGAGTTGGGACATGAAGTTATGCCAGGCAGAGTTTGCTCATAATCATGCAGTGAATCGTAGTACGGGATTCAGTCCATTTCAGATTGTATATTCAAATTTACCAAAGGGACCGTTGGACTTGACGGTAGTACCGCAACCGAAGGGGACGGTTAAACGGGCTGTTGATTTTGTCGATGAATTAACTGAATGTCACAAAATCGTTCAGGAGCGATTGGTAAAGACGAATGAGAAGTATAAGCAAACTGTAGATTTGAAGCGACGAAATGTTAAATTTAACGAAGGTGATTTGGTTTACGCTATGTTAACGAAGGATCGATTTCCAGTAGGCGCTTATAACAAGTTGAAAGCCAGGAAAATTGGTCCTGTAGAAGTGGTGAAACGGATTAATAAAATGCTTATAAGTTGAAGCTACCGGAGGATGTTTACACTTCTGACGTGTTCAATGTTAAGCATCTTGTACCATATTACGGAGGTGAACAATCTGGTGTGAAAGAATTTCCAAATTCGAGGACGAATTTTTCTCAACCAGGGGAGGATGATGCAGCTCAGGAAACAAGTCGTATACGACTTAAGGAGGAAGGTATAGGTCGTTTCCGAGCTAACTCAAACAGGCAACGACCTAAGGGGACACGTGAAACTGAGCTGCGACCTAATGGAGGTACTTTAGGTCGGTCACGACCTAAGGAGAAGATGTTAGGTCGTCTACGGCCTAAAGATCCACGAGAAAAGAAGCTGCGAGTTAATGGAAGCATAAGTCGTTCATGTTTGATGAGTCACATACGAGTTAACGACACGGGTTTAAGTCGTTCACGACTTAACAGAGCAGAAGTTGTTGAAGGCCTAGGTCGTCCACGACCTAACTGGAGAACAGAGAAAGATGTTAACGAGTTACGAGTTACGACCTAAGAGCTTGAGTCGTTGGGAGTCTTAAGTCGTAAGCCTGGATGTGTATATTTTCTATGAGTCGTGGAAGGTTGAGTCGTAAGTCGTTTGTGTCTTATGTCGTAAGTCATTAGGTCGTATACGACCTAAGTGTTGTGTCGTTTGTACCGATGAGTCGTGTACTGTTGGTATGTTCTTTAAGTCGCTGTTGAATGATGTTAGGTCGTTCACGACCTATAATTGAGTCTGTACATGTTTTGAGTCATTTGTTATGATAAGTCGTGAGTCATGGTAGCTGATGAGTCGTGAAGTTTTTTAAGTCGCTGGGTTTTAAGCTGTGTGCTTTTGAGTCGTGAGTCATAGGTCGTTGCCGACCCAGGATGAGTCGTAAGTCGTATACGACTTAAGGGGGCCGGTTGTAACAAGCTATAAATAGGGCGTGTGTTGTACATTTTTGGGTTGTTGATTTTTGAATAAAATTTCTTGTTGATTGCTGTGTGCTTTCTTCTAAAAATTGGTAGTTGAGTATAATCTCCTATCTCCTCTTTCGGTTAATCGAGTGTGCTCGATTCAACGATCGTAGAAGCCGATTCACGATATCTAGTGCGCTAGATCAACGTACGAAGAAACGTAGATCTTTGAACACGGTATAGTGCGCTATCAACGTGTTTGAGATAGCTAGAATTCGGTATCTTCGGATCAACGAATTTAGGCATTTTAGTATCTTCAATCCACCGATTGCTACTTTCACCGATTGAAGTTTGTTTCGAATTATCCGCTGCGTCAATTCTGAAGTGGAAGCAACCAAAGACACCAACTGAAGTTCGTATTTTTCTGGGATTAGCTGGCTACTACATAAAGTTTATCAAAGATTATTACAAGATTTCTTCGCACCTAACTAAGCTGACATGGAAAGGAGCTAAGTTTAAGTGGACACCCCTGTGTGTAGAAGCTTTCCAAGAATTGAAGACAAGGCTAACCAGTGCACCTGTGCTAGCTATTCCGAATGGGAAGAGCCAGTTTGAGGTTTATACAGATGCCTGTATAGTTGGACTGGCAGCAGTGTTGATGCAGAATGGTAGAGTAATTGCGTATGCGAGTCGGCAATTAAAGCCACATGAAAGGAACTATGCTACGCACGATGTTGAGTTGTTAGCCATTGTTTTTTCTTTGAAGATCTGGAGGCACTATCTCTTGGGAGAGAAGTTCGAGTTATTCACGGATCACAAACTGTTGAAATATCTTTTCTCTTAAAAGGATCTTAATCTGAGGTAGCAGCGATGGGTTGAGTTTCTGGCATCATATGATTTGAATATTCTGTATATCTCGGGAAAGGCGAGTGTTGTGGCTAACGCTCTTAGCAGGAATGCAGTTCTGTCTCTTTTGGAAGTGGTTCCGTCTCTCCAGGAAAGAATCATAAGCAAGCAAATGGAGGATAGATCTTTTAAGGAACTGATTCTTGGAACCAAGGATGGTCGATGTTTGGATTTCAGGGTAGATGAGCAAGGTTCTTTAAAGATTAATGTTCATTTGTGTGTACCTAATATAGATGGATTGAGCCAAGAAGTCTTATCTGAGTGTCATCGCTCCAGACTGAATATCCACCCAGGAATATCTACGATGTATAAAACTATGATAAGAGTATTCTGGTGGCCGAGCATGAAAAGGGATGTGGCTGCTTTAGTTAATAGTTGTGCTATCTGTCAGCAAGTTAAAGGAGATCAACAGAAATCGGCAGATTTGTTGCAGCCTTAGGAAGTTCCATAATGGAAATGGGAGATGATTTCAATGGATTTCGTCGACGGTTTGCCAAGAACGAAGAAAGGAAACGAAGGAATATGGGTTAATGTGGTTCGTCTAACTAAAAGCTCCCATTTTATACCCGTTAAGGCAACTCGTACTGCAGCTTCTCTAGCAGAGATTTCCTTGAAAGAGATAGTCAGATTGCATGGTGTTCCTGTCAGCATAGTAAGTGATCGTGATCCTATCTTCACCAGCAAATTCTGGGAGACTATGCAATCAGCTATGGGAACGAGTTTGAGATTGAGTATAGCCTATCATCCTCAGATAGATAAGTAGACATAGTGGCTGAATCGTATTCTAGAGGATATACTGCGAGCTTATGTTTTGGATTTTGGTGGACTGTGGGAAGACCATCTTTATTTGGTAGAATTATCCTATAATAATAGTTACCAAGCGAGTACTAAGATGGCTCCCTATGAAGCTTTATATGGAAGACCGTGTAGATCCCCATCCTGTTGGATAGAGTCTAGAGATCGTCTTGTGCTTGGACCCGATCTAATCCGTGAAGCTTCTGCGAAAGTTGAGCTTATCGAGAAGAGGATGAGAGCTGCTCTGGACCGTCAAAAGAAGTACGCAGATAAAAGGCGAAGACAATTGGAATTTGAGATCAGAGATTTAGTCTTTGTCAAAGTTTCCCCAAT
Organism: Allium cepa; assembly: GCA_030765085.1. NCBI lineage: Eukaryota > Viridiplantae > Streptophyta > Magnoliopsida > Asparagales > Amaryllidaceae > Allium > Allium cepa. Next base: position 13,657,696 of record CM060942.1, read on the forward strand.
CAAAGGAGCTATTAGATTCGGAAAGAAGGGAAAACTTGACCTGAGATATATTGGACCATTCCGGGTGCTGGAAAGGATTGGTGATGTAGCTTAACGAATTGAATTGCCAGAATGGATGTTTGGAATTCATAATGTATTTCATATATCCCATCTAAGGAAGTTTTTTCATGATCCATCACTGGTTGTAAAACCAGTAGTTCAGGAAGATTTGAATGTTGAGCCAAATTTAAATGTGGTTAGGAATCTAGTTCAGATCGTTGATCAAGAGGAGAGGAAACTCAAGAGCAAGTAGTAAGCTCGTCAAAGTGCAGTGGAGCGAGGATCCCAGAGATTGCACCTGGGAAACTCTGGATAGTTTTATGAAAGCCTATCCGGGTTTGTGTCCGGATAACTAGTAATGTTTGTTAGGATAAAAAGTTTGGTTGATTGTGATGTATGAATGATATGTATGCTTGGATTGTTGATATAAAAGCTCTTAGAATATCTTTTGTTTTAAATTTCGGGGACGAAATTCTTTTAAGGGGGGAGGAATGTAACGTCCTAGGATTTTGGCAATATTATTTTAATAAGTATTTAATCAAATTAAATAAACTACAAGCTTGTCATTTTATAAATAAATAAGATTTTTGGACATTTGCCATTTATTTATATTTATATGGGTATTTTGTAGAAACTATGGTTTGAAAATTTAAAATAATTTTTTAAAAAATATATTTACAATAAATTTTATCTTTTTTCAATTAAATTAAAGGCTCTACTTTATTAACATTTGGTATAAATATACATATGAATGAAATATAGATGATAATGTTTAAAATAAAATCAAATCTTAGCAATATTAAATATAAGTATAAATAAAATATATGAGTATAAATAAAGTGTTAAATAGTAATCTTAAAATATAAAAAAATATGAAAATAAATATTTAAATGGTTATTGTGTTTAAGCAACATAACATAAATACATACCAATAACTATAACAATTTTAAATGAAGCACAAGGTATGAAATAAAACTGGACAAAATATATGTATGTGAATTATGCAAGCAAGAAGATAATAAAACAAAATATCTATATACAAAAATCAAAGGGGATAAGTATGTAAACAAAATGGGAAGCATATGCATTTAATACTATCATCTCAGCCCAAAATAAAGTCATTTCAAATATTTAGAAATCATTTCAATTTCAGAAAACAAAATCTTGTTTGTCAAAGAAAAGAAAAATCTGACCAAAGATGAGCTTATACTAGATAATACCTTCCCTGTACAAAACTTTCTCTTTATATATACATCTGTTTTAGTACCTGTTTGTTCATAACTTAGCAAGCCAGAAAAAAATAAATATCACCCTGTACAAACTCAAATACAAACTTAAATATCGTTTCAACTAAACAAAGTAAGCAAAAGAATTTAAGGGAAGATTAAAACTGCGGGTTTTCAAAAAAAAGTGTTCTCTGTTCAAACTTGTTTTCAGGCGAGTGAACAAATTTTTTAAAGGCTTAAGTTTAATTAAATCTTCGTGTATGATTCATTGATAATAATATGCTTGCATATGTATTTTGTTTATATAGCTCTGTGTTTATATATGAGTGTTCTGTGTAAATTTATTTTACCTGTCTTCTCTATTTTTAGTTTCAGAATTGAATAGTTAATCAACATACAAAATATCTTCATCAAGTCATTTATAGGCTCACAGTTTAAAACAAAATAAGTTGTTTAAACATAGATCAAGCTCTAAAAATTTGTTTTAGACATGTTGGAGAAATATATCAACTTGGAAATTTGATTTACAAAGCAATAAATAATTTTATGTTGAATTCGAGTATTGTAAATTACTAATTCAGTTATATAGCTTGAATCTACATACAAAAATAAGATTTTTGAAACAAAAATGGAAATTTGTAGTTAAGAATACTAGGGGCAGTTCATAGATGAACTGGAAATGCATTTTGATTAATTTCTGGCGATCGAACAAATTTTAGTCGTTGAATTTTTGTTTGAAGCTAGCTTGTTGATTAATGATATCAGGAAAATTGTTGAATAATTTTTCCATTGCAATAATTGATAGAATGAGGCCAGATTCGGGTTTATGCTCGAGTTTTGATGTGGTCTGGAAACGAAGTGATTTCGTCACCACCAATTCATCGAGTTGCACGAGCTCCAGTGGGATGGTAGCATGGGGGATATGCGAGGTGAGGATGGAGTTGGAGCATCTACGATGGTTGGAGCAACAGGGCTGAAGTGATTTGCTTAGGAGAGTTGAGGTACCAGTTTTTGAATGAAGGGCTAAATTTCGATTTGGAATTTTTGGCATCGAATCGAGTTTTGATTTCGTGTGTAGGGGAGTTTTGCGATCTGCCGGAGGTAGTGAGGTTCGCCGGAGCGACGGTGAGACGCCATGCACGTGTACGACATAGATATAGTGTCAGATTTTTTGGGTGGTGAGCGATTCGAGTTGATACTCGAGAAAATGGTGGATTGCTTCGGGTTGGAACGCAGGAGTCTCGAGCCTGGAAAACAGTTTATTAAGTTTAAAACTTAAGATAAAAAATAGAAGAAGAAGAAACGTATGTAAGGAAGGAAGATGGACTCGGGGAAATGGTGGGAGAAACCCGAGTGTTTACTCGAGTAAACCGAAACCTGACTTGGATTGATTCCCAAACCTGTAGTATAATAAGAAGTAAGTTAAGCAAATTATTTAAACAATTTTAAGTAGTGATGACTAATTAATGTTTGACAATTTTAAGTTAAGACTTTATTACAAGGTTTAATTATTTAAGTTAATACTTTAGAATGTTTTTAAAATCCAATTAATACTTTAATTAAGTAGTTAATTGAATATAAGCTTTAAATTTAATTAACATTTAAAGTTTTCTAAGTTAGTAATAAATTGATTTCAAAGTTTAGGGAATATTTTTTAAAATATTAATTAAGATAAATAATTATTATTAATTAATTGTTTAAAAAGGGTACTTAACAATGGTTAATTAATTAATAATTATAATTAATTAGGTAATTAGGGATGTATCAATTTGTAATTAGAGATTGGTTAATTAATAATTAAGTGTCTAATTAATTTGTACCTAAGAATTTTTAATTAGATAATTAAAGTTAATTAATTTATAATTAGTAGTTAATTAAATAAATAATTAGGGATTAATTAATTTGAAAATAAGTTTTATTAATTAATAATTAGGTTATTAGTTAATAATTAAGGAGTAATAATTAAGTAATTAAGGTTTAATAAATTGATTAAGAAGTGATTAATTAATTGAATGGTTTGAAATGGAATAGTTAATTAATTGATCATTAATTAAGCAGGATTAAGTGATTAGTTCTCAAGTAATTAATTTAAATTGAATTAATTACAATAAGGACTAAAGATGCTTGCCTATGGATGAATGTATAAGTAGAATATCTGATTTTGTGATATCTATTTGTTGATATTCTGTGATACTCTATGATATGCTGTGGATATATCTGTGATGTTTGAGTATGATTTATCTGTGATAAATGCTATGTGAATTCAAAGTGTTGAATTAAATTGTTTAAACTGTTAAACAACTTGAACTTTAAAATAGCGTTTGGATTTCGATGAGACCGGGATCGGATGTCAGCTATGATTATCCGAAAATCACATCGATCCAAATTAAACGTTAGGTTGTAAATTTCCAAGTGAAATTCGAGATGGTGATTCAGAGTGCAAGGGTTATTGTCGTTAACTCTGAGGGTGATTCCAATATGAGTGTAACGAGATAATGCCTTCGGTTTCGTTCGAACCCGGAACGAACTTGTATGGATTTAATGCTTTCAGAACATCGTCAGGTGGACGATGAGCATTCTAAGAGATATGTTCTATAAAGGTAATCGCAGCCTCAAGCCTCATCAATCGGGAATGACTAAAACAGGGGAGGTGCAGCAAGCTAGGTGGGTAGCACCCAAGCAGGATGAGATATACCTCTGTCTAGATGTCCCTTTTTATTCGGCTGTGTGGGCGGTTGCTAGCTACAACCGTGGGGTTATCTTATTTGGGACTGTTCAGTAAGGAATGGCTCCATCCTTGTGTTGTAGGGGGTCGGGAGTGATCCTCTGTACGGTGATCTAGGCCCCGTACTGTGACGGGCGGTACCCCAGTAACCCTATCATTGTATGGAATCCCATCTCCAATAAGCGCCATACGTTTTGATTGTGCCCAACTATATTAGAATGTGAGATGTAAGCATTTCAGCTATTTTCGTATTTTACTTGAAAACCCTAGACACTACTATAATATCACCGGATTTCCTTTAAATTGTTTTAGTTAGCGTAAGATAAAAACTTACCCGTGTTTATGTATGGGAAGTCTTATGTAACAACCCGAATTTTTCCACCAATTTATAATCGACATCAAACGATTAATATTTTCACCAATTACCAATTGAAGTTTTCAATCGAGTGAAAATCCTTTTGTGGTTCGTTTAAAAATGGATTAAGTGTTGTTGGGCTTTAAATGTTGAATATTGGCCCACGTTTTCATTTACTTGATGCCGTGTTAAATTTGAATCCCGTTCCTTTTTTATTTATTATTCTACCCGATCCTCTTTTATATTTTTTCTTTGACAAAATGGCGGTCGTTGCTTTCTTTCGATCCAAATTAGGGTTCGAACTTCGTTCGTCTTCCCTCGGTTGCTCTGGCTTTGCTCGATTTCTGGTGGGCTCGGCTTCTTCTAAATTCGTCGACAAGGTGAGTTTACTCACATCTAATTCACATCTCGAGTTAATTTAATGATTGAATTCTGTGATTTCATTCGTATTCAATTGTTTGAGGATGTTGATTCATTTTACTCACCGTTCGATTTATGTTGTTTGCTTGAGATTTTTCTGACTTCTTCAAGTTCGTTTTTGTGTCTGGTTAAATTCAATCGATTGGTTTTGGGATTCTTTTCAAATTAGTACTATGCCTCTCGTTCGATTTTCTTTTGTTGTGTGAATTGTGGTCGGCTTCGAATTCCTTCGTCACTGGCCGATTACACTGCGTTGACCTTGTTTTGAAATGGGGTCTCGGTGTTTGACTTGTTAATTCGTGCACTGATGCATCGAGTCTGCGACTTGTTTACTTCGACTCTGGTCATTTTTGTATTCACCCCTGAGCATTTTCGACCTGCTATATGCTCACTGCTCCCACTGCTGTCACACACACTTGTGCACCTTTTTCTTTTGACATGTTCATCATCGAACTGTTGTGATAATTGTGTCGATGTTGCACTTAAATGAAGCTGTTCATACTGGTTCGCCTGTTTACCGGTCAAGTTCATTGCTGTATTGTTTTTTACTTGATATCTGAATTTGTCATCACTGCATTGTTGGATTTCGTTCACCCCTATAGCATACATGACTTGTTCGATTTCGTTCGAAGTTGATATAGTTCGAACTTATTTGGTTGACTTATCTGTATATATATATACATACATACATTCGTATGTTTGTATGCATATATTGTTGACCATTGTTCGAGTCATGTGTTGTATTTGCACATGTTTGTATATGCAGACACTTGAGCATATTTGTTTGTGCATACTTTCTACCTAAAGTTTAGAAAAGAAGTTGTATTTAGTTTGGCAATTATGTTTGCAAATTGGTCATTTTATAACCTGAAGCATTGCTTGCATCCCATATTGGTTGCATTTCGACTGCTAGTCTTGACATTGTTGAGCCTTGTTCATTTGTGCAGTATACTTGTTATATACATATATACACTGCTGCATGATATCTGGTGCTTGCTGCCTATGTTAATTTGAACTTGGTTGATGTTTGGTTTTGTGATTTCGGGTTAATTGCAGTTTATTTGAACTGTATTTTCTCGTTGCACCGTTGATTCATTTTTTTGCCATGTGCAGTTTGTATGTACATTCTTTTGTGTACATATTTTACAATTCAATTGGTGGAAGTTTAAACTGCTGCCACTTGCTTAGTGTATTATTTCGCACTGTGAATTCTTGTGTATTGGCCATTGTGCCTTATTGCTATTTCTATATATGCTGTTGTGGCGAGGCAGTGTACGCGTGCGTGCACTGCAGCCACACAGTATCGATATTTTGAATTGATATTTGAATTTTCATTGATTTTGGTTCATTGACTTTTTGGGTACGACATCACTGTAGTGGCAAGGCAGTGCACGCAGGCGTGAACTGCAGCCACACGGTATGGCTTGTGTGATATTCTATTTTGTTTCGATTTATGGATCTTTTGCGTATTCCATATTCCGTAGTGGCGAGGCAGTGCACGCGTGCGTGTACTGCAGCCCTACCCGAATTAATATTTTAATTGATATTTCATTGGTTTGAACTGATTTGTTTATTCAATTAAATATTCTGAATTGCACTCTGATTTGGTTTAATTACGGTTGCCTATTGGTTACTTAATTATTATTGCTTCTGTGCACTAATAACTGAGTTTGAATTAGACTGACCCGAGTATTATTTTCTTTTGAATTTAATACTCGGGTCAGACCGAGTATTTACAGGTTGTAGATTTTTAGCTTTGGGTTGCTGCTTGATCTATGAAGTCACTTTATATCTTTCGGAGTAGTCGTGTCATATTTATGTATTCATGTATATTATTGTCAATAATGTACTTGTATACATAACTTCCTGTGTCGACAGTTGTAGTTGTATCATATGTATTGTATCATAAGTTCTATGTCAAATGTATTGTAACTGACATCAGTTATATATATGAGACTTTTCTGTTTTATCCGTGTTCCGCATTTATTGATATTACCTGTTTTATTATTATATCTACTGTCCTAAACTATTATGAACCATCGTAGTTCGTTTTATACTGGAATTGGGGTATGTCGATGGGAGTAAATAAATCAGAGATTTAAAATGAAAGAATATATATATATATCACTCCTATCGAAATAACTGATACTAGTGTAAAGCCTAACTACTGATGGCCGCTCCTCAACAGCCTTATTCCCCGCGCTAGTTGACAGCACTACACCGTAGTGTCCTTGGCTAGCGTGGGCATAGAAGTGGGGCGTCACATCTTGGTATCGGAGCGTGGGGTTTAGGACAAATACAAAACATAACTTAGATAGTACATGTGTTACAACTATTTGTCGATGTTTTATCTCTCATGTTTGCATATGATTATCTTTGATTGTTAGGTATGAATTCCTAACGTTTATTCATGTGCATTTGATTTTGATTTCGTGAAAGTATTTTGGCTTTGGTCTGCGTTTGCTTTTCGAACTCAAGTTGAGTTTTTGACGGTGTTGATTCGTTTTGTACTCAACTGTGGCCATTAATTGTTGACTTCGACGTTGACTTGATTTTTAATTTTTGTTGAAGTCATTTATGCATCTATGCTCGTTTTGCTTTGTTTTTCCAATTGTTAATCGATTCTTCTTTTCCGATTAGATGTTATCACTTATGTCGACTTTGATAACTTCCATTTCTGGAATTTTTGAGTATTTCTACTTTGATGAATTTGGAATCGAATTCTTTGGATTTTATTCACGTCTTCGAATGTGAATTTTAGTGAAATTGATTTGGTTTCCAAATTTAATCGATTCTTGTTAATTCCCCGATTTGTTGCTATAATTTATTAACAACTTTGATGACATTTTCTTCGGGATTTTTGTGAACATTCTATTTGATGGATTCAGTATCGATTTCTTTGGATTCTATTCACATCTTTGTATGTGAATTCTTGTGATTGATTGTTTCTACAATCATTTTTGTGATTTGTCACTTTAAAAATATAAAGGTTTTCTATACTAGTAGTAAATATCAAAACCCTTTTTCCAAACGATTTCATAACTATTTTACTACAAAGCTCTTTTCCTAAACCGTTTTTCCAATCTATTAGTATATACAAACCTTTACCTCACTCGTATGAGAAATCTAATTAAACGACTTAGTAAAACGAGTGGTATGAAACGCTTGCGTTTACTTCGCCGATTAATTCTTGGACTTATTCGATTGAATCTTTTGTGACAATTTTCTAAGTGAAGATTTACAGTTTGTTCGTAAATATTTAAGTTAAGCAAGTGGTTATGGGACTTGAAGCTAAACTTTTATATTTACTAGCTTAATGTAGTTGACACTTCTCATTGATCATGACGATCATTTTATGATTTAGACTAACAATAGTGCGATGTCTCTTTGTTGGCTTTCTGGTTAGGCTAGACATCACTTGTGTGATTTCATTCACACATACCCTTTTGCTTTTGGTTAGCCTAGACACCATTTGTGTGATTTCATTCACACATATCGTTTTGCTTTCTGGTTAGGCTAGACACCACTTGTGTGATTTCATTCACACATACCTTTTTGCTTTTTGGTTAGCCTAGAGACCATTTGTGTGATTTCATTCACACATATCTTTTTGCTTTCTGGTTAGGCTAGACACCATATGTGTGATTTCATTCACACATACCTTTTTGCTTTTTGGTAAGCCTAGACACCATTTGTATGATTTCATTCACACATATCTTTTTGCTTTTTGGTTAGCCTAGACACCATTTGTGTGATTTCATTCACACATATCTTTTTGCTTTCTGGTTAGGCTAGACACCACTTGTGTGATTTCATTCACACATAACTTTTTGCTTTTTGGTTAGCCTAGACACCATTTGTGTGATTTCATTCACACATATCCTTTTGCTTTCTGGTTAGGCTAGACACCACTTGTGTGGTTTCATTCACACATACCTTTTTGCTTTCTGGTTAGCCTAGACACCATTTGTGTGATTTCATTCACACATATCTTTTTGCTTTCTGGTTAGGCTAGACACCGTTTGTGTGATTTCATTCACACATACCTTTTTGCTTTTTGGTTAGCCTAGACATCATTTGTGTGATTTCATTCACACATATCTTTTTGCTTTTGGTTAACCTAGACACCATTTGTGTGATTTCATTCACACATATCCTTTTGCTTTCTGGTTAGGCTAGACACCACTTATGTGATTTCATTCACACATACCTTTTTGCTTTTTGGTTAGCCTAGAGACCATTTGTGTGATTTCATTCACACATATCTTTTTGCTTTCTGGTTAGGATAGACACCACTTGTGTGATTTCATTCACACATACCTTTTTGCTTTTTGGTTAGCCTAGACACCACTTGTGTGATTTCACTCACACATACCTTTTTGATTTTTGGTTAGTCTAGACCTCATCTGTCTGATTTCGAATCACACATATGGGGTAGCTCCACATGGTTTTCGGACCGTCATGTGATAGGCCTCTTTCCCTTTTTCTGTGATTTTTGGATTTCTTGTGTAGATTTCTAGAACTTGTGTTTTCTGGATTTCTTGTGATGATTTCTAGAATTTGTGCTTCACCAATTTTCATGATTTCTATTGATAAGTTTTATCAATTTTTGTGCATTGGTGAATTCGTGTGTCATTGACTTGTTATGAATACAAGTTTAGGGAATGATATCCCTTCCTATCTTTGAGAAGTTTCTTGTGACATTTTTGATGAATAAAAATTCATTGGTATTATATTTTGATGCCAATTATTTTGATGAGAATTTGACGTATTAACTTCAGTAACCGTCAATTTTAAAATGAATTTTCAAGCGGTTATCCTGCAATGCTGATTTTGTTGTCCGTTTTTACGGTATTTTGAGAAGTGAAATTTCCTTGTAGAAGTTGCTACTGATGTTGCTGTTTTAATCACATATTTTAAAATTTGTTATTTTTAAAATTGTTTCAAAATATAAATTAAAATTGTTTTCAAAATTTTTGCAGTTTACGCTTTCAAAAGAATGAGGAAGCGATTTAAACGTTCCAGAAAAATCGAGGACTATGACCCCTTTCTTTTACTGATTCGCTTAATTCCGGACTTGTCCGTTTGAGAATGTGAAATTTTATTTTTAAAATACACAATTATGCACTTTCAAGAAAACGATGAAGTGAATTAAACGATTTAGTAAAACTCGTGGTTATGGGTCATGTGTGTTTGCTATTTCGGTTAATTCTGGACTCGTTAATTGAAATATTTGTGATTTCTGATTTTTTTTTTGATAATCGGATGTTTGTGATTTCTGATTTATCGTTTTTGATAATCAGATATTTGTTGTTTCTATTTGTCGCTCGTGATAATTAGATATTTGAGATTTAATTATCGTTTGTGATAATTAAATATTTGTGAATTAGGATTTGATTATCTTTTTGATAATTGAATATTTGTTGATTTGAAATTTGATTACCATTGTGGTAATTCCTGATTATCGTTTTTGATAGTTAGATATTTGTGACTTTTGTTTTCTAATTATCTTTGTTGATAATTAGATTTTGCTGTCTCCTAATTATCGTATCGATAATTAGATATTGCTGTTTGTGATTTCTGTATTTTGATTATCTATTTGATAATTAAATTTTGTAGAGAATTTGAGAATTTCTTTTATGAAATTAAAAGATTTCCTTGGTGCTTATATTGTACTACGCCGATGTACCGGCTCAATTTTATGCTATTCATGACATTTTCCACGTCTTCAAGTTACGGAAATGCCTTAGGGATTTTCGATTTTTATTCTTGAGCAACTTTCTATTCACATCAATGCTTCGGGGGTTTAGCACCTTCGAAATAAAGATGTTTTTCTCGTGAAAGTTCAGTGGATCTCAAATCCTATGGATTTCACTTTGGAATCCATAGAATTCATCGAGCAAACACGTTCAGGCTCTCTCTCTCTCTCGTGCTCTATATGTTGAACTTCCTATTTTCAAATTTCGTCATTTTGTGATTATATGCTTTTATGGTTGTTACCTTTTGTCCATTTATTCCTTATGATTGCAAGGACGCAATTTCTTTAAGGAGGGGAGTCTGTAACAACCCAAATTTTTCCACCAATTTATAATCGACATTCAACGATTAATATTTTCGCTAATTACCAATTGAAGTTTTCAATCGAGTGAAAATCCTTTTATAGTTCGTTTAAAAATGGATTAAGTGTTGTTGGGCTTTAAATGTTGAATATTGGCCCACATTTTCATTTACTTGATGCCATGTTAAATTTGAATCCCGTTCCTTTTTTATTTATTATTCAACCCGATCCTCTTTTATATTTTTCCTTTGAGAAAATGGCGGCCGCTGCTTTCTTTCGATCCAAATTAGTGTTCGAACTTCATTCGTCTTCCCTCGGTTGCTCTGGCTTCGCTCGATTTCTGGTGGGCTCGGCTTCTTTTAAATTCACCGACAAGGTGAGTTTACTCACATCTAAGTCACATCTCGAGTTAATTTAATGATCGAATTCTATGATTTCGTTCGTATTCAATTATTTGAGGTTGTTGATTCATTTTTCTCGCCGTTCGATTTATTTTGTTTGCTTGAGATTTTTCTGACTTCTTCAAGTTCGTTTTAGCGTCTGGTTAAATTCGATCGATTGGTTTTGGGATTCTTTTCAAATTAGTACTATGCCTCTCGTTCGATTTTCTTTTGTTGCGTGAATTGTGGTCGGCTTCGACTTCCTTCGTCACTGGCCGATTACACTACGTTGACCTTGTTTTGAAATGGGGTCTCGGTGTTCGACTTGTTAATTCGTCCACTGATGCATCGAGTCTGCGACTTGTTTACTTCGACTCTGGTCATTTTTGTATTCACCCCTGAGCATTTTTGACCTGCTGTATGCTCACTGCTCCCACTACTGTCACACACACTTGTGCACCTTTTTCTTTTGACTTGTTCATCATCAAACTGTTGTGATAATTGTGTCGATATCGCACTTAGATGAAGCTGTTCATACTGGTTCGCCTGTTTACCGATCAAGTTCATTGCTGTATTGTTTTTTTACTTGATATCTGACTTTGTCATCACTGCATTGTTGGATTTCGTTCAACCCTGTAGCATATGTGACTTGTTCGATTTCGTTCGAAGTTGATGTAGTTCGAACTTATTTGGTTGACTTATCTGTATATATATACATACATTCGTATGTGTGTATGCATATATTGTTGACCATTGTTCGAGTCATGTGTTGTATTTGTACATGTTTGTATATGCAGACACTTGAGCATACTTGCTTGTGCATACTTTCTACCTAATGTTTAGAAAAGAAGTTGTATTTAGTTTGGAAATTTATGTTTGCAAATTGGTCATTTTATAACCTGAAGCATTGCTTGCATCCCATATTAGTTGCATTTCAACTGCTAGTCTTGGCATTGTTGAGCCTTGTTCATTTGTGCAGTATACTTGTTATATACATATATACACTTCTGCATGATATCCGGTGCTTGCTGCCTATGTTCATTTGAACTTGGTTGATGTTTGGTTTTGCGATTTCGGGTTAATTGCAGTTTATTTGAACTGTATTTTCTCGTTGCACCTCTTATTCATTTTTTTTGCCATGTACAATTTGTATGTACATTCTTTTGTGTACATATTTTACAATTCAATTGGTGGAAGTTTAAACTGCTGCCACTTGCTTAGTTTATTAGTTTGCACTGTGAATTCTTGTGTATTGGCCTTTGTGCCTTATTGCTATTTCTGTATATGCTGTTGTGGCGATACAGTGTACGCGTGCATGCACTGCAGCCACACAGTATCGACATTTTGAATTGATATTCGAATTTTCATTGATTTTGGTTCATTGACTTTTTGGGTACGACATCACTGTAGTGGCAAGGCAGTGCACGCAGACGTGAACTGCAGCCACACGATATGGCGTGTATGATATTCTATTTTGTTTTGATTTGTGGATCTTTTGCGTATTCCATATTCCGTAGTAGCGAGGCAGTGCACGCGTGCGTGTACTGCAGCCCTACCCGAATTAATATTTTAATTGATATTTCAATGGTTTGAACTGATTTGTTTATTCAATTAAATATTCTGAATTGCACTCTTATTTGGTTTAATTACGGTCGTCTACTGGTTACTTAATTATTATTGCTTCTGTGCACTAATAACTGAGTTTGAATTAGACTGACCCGAGTATTATTTTCTTTTGAATTTAATACTCGGGTCAGATCGAGTATTTACAGGTTGTAGATTTTTAGCTTTGGGTTGCTGCTTGAGCTATGAAGTCACTTCATATCTTTCGGAGTTGTCGTGTCATATTTATGTATTCATGTATAATATTGTCAATAATGTACTTGTATATATAACTTCCTGCGTCGACAGTTGTAGTTGTATCATATGTATTGTATCATAAGTTCTATGTCAAATGTATTGTAACTGACATCAGTTACTTTTCTGTTTTATCTGTGTTCCGCATTTATTGATATTACCTGTGTTATTATTATATCTACTGTCCTAAACTATTATGAACCATCGTAGTTCGTTTTATACTGGAATTGGGGTATGTCGATGGTTGTAAATAAATCAGAGATTTAAAATGAAAGAATATATATATATCACTCCTATCGAAATAACCAATACTAGTGTAAAGCCTAACTACTGATGGCCGCTCCTCAACATCCTTATTCTCCGCGCTAGTTGACAGCACTACACCGTAGTGTCCTTGGCTAGCGTGGGCATAGAGGTGGCGCGTCACATCTTAAGTGATACCTTTATTTTCAAATGTTTTCAAAGTTAAACAACTTTAACCATTTACTCACACCAGACCTATGTCTGACCCTGAGTTTATTTACGGTTTTCATAAACTCTTGGGTACTCAAATTTTTATGAGTAGCCAAGTGATAAGTTTTGAATTGTTGAGTTCTGGAAGAGCTTGGAGCAGGAGTCCAGACGTATACATCTATCTAGTTCCGTTGTATTAGTTGATGTCTGTTGTATTTTGGGATGTATGTAATGGCAGATATGTATGTATGACTGTCATGTTTAAATGATGTTGTGTAACTCTGATATATGTAAAACTATGTAATAGTTATGTGATGTATTATATTTTATTCCGTTTCCGCTGTGAGATTCTGATGTTGTTATTCTTTCATTCTATCTTTTCTATTTCTATCTCTTTCTTTTCTTATTGATGATACGTCTTTCTGTGGACAGAAAGGCGGGTCGTCACAATTCTTATATTTAGTAAATTTTATTTCACTTGAAACAATAATTGAAATATGCTATTAAATTTTAATTGCTGGTTATTTAATTGTTAAATATGATATGTCATTATCTGCAATTGTTCACCTATGATATATGACACTATATCCCATTGTGTATATTTATTAAACTTGTTACAGATGATATATGCCGATTGTTGATATGTAATATTTTATCATATTTATTCTCACTCTGCAAGTTTCCTGTTAACTTAGAATTCCCTATGGGTTGAAATTATACATACCCTAACGATATTCTAGAATAAGGGAAAATCGTTATGGGTTGAAATGATAAACCTAAGCGATTTTCATTGATTTTGAGTTTTTGGGATTCCGGGTTGAAATGATATATACCCATAGATATTTAAATTGAAGATTGAAATGATAAATATCCATATCACTTAACCATAGGATAGAAAATTATAGACAGACACCGTTGGTCTATTTTGAAAAATGATTTACTAAAGTTTGAAAAGAAATATATGGATTTTATCAAATAGCATTTTTAAATTTTAATATAAAGAAATTAATTTAATTTGTGTGTAAAATTTAGGTTTTTAAATTATATGTTTTGGAAATTTCAAATTCATAAGATAGTTTTGAAATATCACTTTTAAGATTTTCTTATAGTTTTATTATTTTAAAAAAATATGTAGATTCTAACAACCCTGACTCGACCTTCGAAAATCGACACCGAATACGACACTCGTATTCAAATGCCGCAGATCCAAACGTCAAATCTGGCTCGCCGGAGCTTATAACACATTAACTACAACACAGCGGAATAACTGAAATAATACATTGATATATACACAACATTGATACAATATCCAGATACAATGATGATATAATAGAATGATACAGTAGATATCAATACTATCAGAGATACAAGAAATAACAGCGGGAAGAATATCTTCAATAGAACGTATCCGAAACAAATGTTCCAATCCAAAGCTAGCTCGAACTTTAGATTAAGTTGCCCAAAGATAAGCAAGGTTTGTCGTCCAAGACTGAAGAAAATACCAAAGACTGAAATCTAAAAATCCAAAGACTTCGAAGGCCATCGAATTTACACCTAGTACTTGATTATCTGAAAACCCAACTCTAGACTGCTCGTGTGGAAAATAGTGGGCACCCAGAGTTTATAAAATGAAAAATAAACTCCAGGTCAGTAATGGGACTGGTGTGAGCAAACAAAGCAGTTTTACCTTTTTTCTTAAAGAAGACAAAAGAATTTAGATTGAAATCCGCAATGCTTTTTGGAAAATGAAACTACCATAAGGCCTTCTGGCATACACACAATGTAATCTCACACATGGAGGAGATTTCTTTTTATGATAGTCAAACATGCTTACTACGCAAAAATCATTTTGATATTATTATTAGTGCATAGTGGAAAACATTTCGAAAATATAATATAGATCCTAGCCAGCATAGGTACCATTATATTGTGCCTACTATAGCTACAACCTGAGGTGGCAGGTAATACAACTGCAATCGTAAAGGGCTCATATTGGATTAATGGATTTCCAACAAATGGTCAGGATAAGGAACTTCCTATTGCCACATGGTAACGCCTCTGGCAGGACGCCCCGAGAACCTACCCGGCTCTCAGCTAACAAGGTCGGCCACCCCCTTCCCAGGGAATAAAACCTAAGATATGCCACACCCGGTCCTTTGGGACCTCTATCCGAGGGACCTCCAACAAAATCACACAGTAATAAATATACTACAGTGTCCACATGAGTAAGTATCTGGGCTCCATACCATAATACCACCCTTTTTCAAAAGGAATGGTCATACCCTACGGGAGATACCCCTGAAACCTTGCCACATCTTTCATGTTTCGACCATTACAGGTTTGTGAGGCTCGATGAGGTCTCGTCCATAAAGCTTCGCTTTTTCACAAAAGCGATGCTTTGATCACAAATGATCAACAAATGATCATCAACACACAGCAGCACTTAGCATGCCATGCTACCAAATTGGGAGTATATCGTTGATAACCTTGAACTACATAACCTCTGAGCACGTACGTCTCAGAGATGGGTGTTAAGATAAGGGAATAAATTCTCCACCACAACAGATATGTATTTGAAAGGAATCGGCTTTACATCTCAAAGTGTAGTGTTAGACACAACAACCATACAAGTCTATTCCGGGTTCGAAAAGAACCAAGGCACTTCCGAAGAAGCCCTTGCAAATTCGGGTATACACAATCCCGATCGGACTTCCGATCACTTAGGGAATCTCAATACCATAGCTACTCAATGCAGAGACAATCGACAGGTCATCCTATCATTCTCGCAAATACCCGATCTTCACCACCGGTCTTCAAATGCTATCCATAACGACGTATCATTATTCGAATGGATTATATGACACAAGGTCCTCTCCCGGCTAAGCCGAATAATGAGCGCAATATTTAAAAACACATGGATATGAGATTTCAATTAAGTCACAACTTATTATTCGGAACTTTCCTTTAAATGGTTTAATCCAAATTACCATTTCAATCTTTAAACATAGATTTATTTCATAAAGTTTACCCAGTTTCACAAAGATCCATTCACGGATTTCAAAACAATTTAGATTCTAATTAGATTAGCACATTTAATCTCTAAATCAAAGATTTTACTCATAGTTTTCAAAACCGTTGCCAAAAATTCATTCATGACTTGGAAAACCAATTCAATTCAAACTTGAAATTTCTTTAACACAACTTGGAAATTCATTTCTTATATGAAAGCTTTTACCATTTGAAAACAAACCGCTTTCATTTTGGAAAAATCTGATTCCAATTATACAAGTTAATGTTTTTCAAAACTTGGGTTACATTTAATTCCCAAACAACACTTTAAAAATGGTTTAAAAACCCATATAAATTTGCGTGACCTTTACATCATAAATTCTCAAAATAGAATTCAATTTAAAATATTGAATTCAAATTTACATTAAAATTCAAAACTAGATTAAGTTATTCGAAAATAACTTTTACCTTTGAAACTCTTTTTCAAAAGCTTTACACTTTGAACCCGAACCATTTCCAAAACCGTTTAGATTTCAAAATTCAATTTAAAAAATATGTGACTTAACTGTTTTCCACGTGCAATCCATATTTGTGTGCGTATAAGTGTGGTACAGGGGTTTAACACAATAGTGCACGATATCAATCATCACAGATTTAATTATATCACTATTGATAAGCGGTATAACTCATAACGCTTATCTTTGTTCATAGATTCATAGATAAAGTAAATTTATCAATCACAAAGATTCATCATTACGATTTGATGTGCGTTTCGGATAACCAACTGCAATCCGACTCCCTGTTGCATCGAAATTCAAATGCCATTTTACGGGAAAAAAGGGTTTTCACATACATATCAGAACAAATCACAAATCACAGTTCATCACAAAGCAATCACGGTAACACATCAGAAATATCAATCCAGTATAGAATATTTGATGATAATCAATCAACTTTGATGAAGGTGATTGTGATTAAGGTGAATTAACCGTATAATTATCTTTATTAATTATTTTAAATCAATGTTTAATTTTACCTAATTATGAATAAATTAAATCTTAATAGGTTTTATAAATTGATTATTCTTTAGTTGATTATCTTAATTTATTAATTCCTGATTGTTAACTAATTATGTTAAATTTCTTTTATTCATTAACAATTCATTAAATTAATTTATTTTTAATTTTAAAATCATTAAAAAACATCAATTATTAATTTACTATTTCCTCATTATAAACAAATTTGGTTTTTACATTAACACTTGAACAATTGATTTACTTTTAAATGTTTTATTAAATTAAGTTTTAAAGCAACTTTTTGTTTAAAGGAAAGTATACAATTTGAAATATTTTTAAACTTTATAAATTTTAAATATTTGACTCAGTACCGTTTACTTCGTATGCCATTAAAAATCTCATTTATTTCCAAAGCGTGGATTTAGAAAAAAAAAATCATTTAATTTGAGTTTCAAAATTAAGTTAAAACTGGGATTGCTGTTTTTTGTTTTGTTTTATTGACCAACCCGAGGCTTGATTTGAGTTGTTCCCGAGGGAACCATTCCCTTGCTACAGGTTTCAACCAAAATTGACCCATGTACCATTTTTTTTCCAAAATTTGCTTAAGTTTAAAAGGTGACCTGATACAACGTCCAAACCACTCGAGCTCGTCTTCGAGTCCTCACCCAAATCCCCCGCGTTGTGCTTCGAGCTACCATCCGTCCTCCCCAACCCATCACAGCTGACACTAACTCCTCCACATGCACGTGCACGGCCAAGTTCGTCAACGTTCATCGAAGCTGCGACCACCAACACATCGACGTCCATCCCCCAAGACACCACGAACACCCAGATCTCAAATTTATTTCGAAAACACAAATCGAGCATCAGGACCAAAACAATCATCAGGTACGTCATCAGATATTTGCCTCGCGTCGCCTCCCTAGTCCATTATCGGCCACCAAATTTGGACCCTAGCTTACTCATCATGCGACGCTTTGATTTGCCCCACTGACACGCATTCTGATCATCCCTAGGTGGCACAGCACCGTTGTTTCTAACGTGAACAAAATGAGTTATTTAACCCTAGTTTGCTTTCAAATCAAAGATTTAAGGACTTATAAATTAATCTAGTATTTTTCTGATGATTTCAAACATTAAATCATGTTGCCACCACGATCTCGAGGCCCAAAGTTTCTTAGATCACCAGAATTTGATAATGCTTCAATTTATAGATCATCCAAAATGTTCTGGTGAAAAGCTAATAAAAAAAATTGATTCTAGTTTCAAAAATCATCATTTTAAGAGTGGATTCACATGGTATTATTGAGATTAAAATTTATGAAGCTCGAATTTTCTTGAAAGTTTGAATTATGGCTGTGTTTCATTGTTTTCAGGAAGAAGAACTACATAATACCTACTTTGATTAATTACTGAAATGCAATACAGGTTTAAAACAATATTTCAACTTTTTTTCAAATTACTTTCAGAGATATGAGGGAGAGAGGTTCATATTTGTTTGGATATTGTTTTACCTGTAAACCAAAAATTACCGTGTTTACTTAATTCCCAGTAAAAAGAAAATTTCAACCTTGTTTTGATTTGTTACTGAGAAACATAGTACAAGTTTTTAAAGAAAAACTTCAACTTGTATTACAATCCCTTCCAGAAGATATGAGAGAGAGAGAGATTTGAATTGAATCTTGGTATAGTTTATTCTTGTAAAACTGGTACTTAACTGAAACTCTTTTTTTTTCCTACAGTTTCTCAAAAACAAAGAAACTTCAAACTTTGCTTTGATTTAATTACTGAAACACAAAGCATATCCAAAACCAAAGTTCGTCATTCAATTTCAATAGGAATATATGAAAGGGTTTTTAATGGTTTACACTGTAAACCAAAGTGTTACAGGAAATAGAAAAAAAAACAGAAGGAAGAAATCACATTTCCAGGCAAAGAAAAATTCAAGCATAGCAACCCGTTCACAAGCCAAAACTATTCACATTCATGCAGGCATTTAAACACAAAAAAATTGAAGAAAGCATGGGTTTTACTCACATTATTTTTCAGAAGATAGAAGTGTCTACCTGACAGTTTTTATAAAGAAAATGAAGCCTGCAACTTTTCCTTCTTTTCCTATTTTAAATTGGAGTTTACTTATGCAAATCATAGTTGCAGATCTTTGTTTACTTCTTGTTGTATTCACTTATTCAATTCATCGATAACAATATATATATATATATACTACTTACAGTTAGGATTTATAACAGAGAAGCTTTCTTTATTTTTTTTGCAGTTTTGAAACCAGAAACCAAGTTTAGCCTTAAACTTGATATTTCCTACAATTTATTGAATGTTGTTGTATTACATTCTTTCTTCATTAGAGATTTAATTTCAAGTTCAAATTTCAAAAGAAAGTTACTTGCCTTTTCAATTATTTCCCCAAAAAAATTTTTACACTGTTTTGTTTTTGGCAAACCTGAAGCTTTACTGTTTTAAGACAAATCTGTAGATTTGATTTAAATTTGTTGTTAAATTATGACTTTTAAATCATAATTTTATTAACTATAAAGTTTAAAGAAAACTACCTGAGAGATGAGTGCATCACTGTTGTTTTGAAGCTTTAGAAAACACTTCAGATTTTAGTTTGAATTGAAGAAGAAAATAGGCAGTTTTCTTTTTTTTTTTCTGAACTTTCTTTTCTTGCTTGGGTGTTGAAGTAAAGATTGCAAAATTCTTTTTTGGTTACTGAACTTCAGAGATTAGGGGCTTTAAAAATTTGAATTGGAAGGTGAAAAGTTTTTCTGAATT
This sequence comes from Allium cepa, assembly GCA_030765085.1. Taxonomy (NCBI): domain Eukaryota; kingdom Viridiplantae; phylum Streptophyta; class Magnoliopsida; order Asparagales; family Amaryllidaceae; genus Allium; species Allium cepa. The sequence continues at coordinate 13,678,024 of CM060942.1, forward strand.
TTTTTAATTTGAATATTTTATTAAGGAAATGATGCCTTGTGCCATTTGTTAAAAATAATCATAAGCTCTAGATTTTGTTCATTATTCTACTCCATTCTTCCATGTGCTATGTATGTTCAGCCCCTTTGACTTTTACAAAGAAAAAGAAATTTTTAATCTTTAATTTTTATATTATGTAAATTTTATAAATAAAGGTATCCCTAATTCATTTGTATATGTATACATACATATACAGTGTTGAAAGAATTTAACTAATATAAATGTTACATCTTAATAAATTTTAAATGCTACTTACCTTCAAAAACATTTATTTTAAATTTAAATTCAAATTTTCAATTTTTTAGACTTGAGATATAGACATTCATGTCCATTTGTTATATTCACACATATCCTAAATAATTTAACTTAATTTCCAAAATGCATTCAATTTTTACTCATATATGAAATGTACATATGTAAAAGATTTTTTAAAATTTAAATGACATTTTAAAACATTCATTATTTCAATATTTTCAACTCAAAATAAAATTGGAATCTATTTATATACTATTATCGCTTATTTTTATTTGTTTATATTTTCAAATTAAATTCCAACAGTTGTAAATATATTATTTATTTTAATTGATAAATTTTTGGGATGTTACTTTTTTATCTATAAGATTTTAAATATAGAAATTCAAAATCTCAATTAAATTTTAAAATCAATACTCAAATAAACAAATATCCTATTTAATTTGAAAAATCCAAATTAATTTTCAATTTTATTCAAAAATTTATTTTCAGTATCAATTGAATTTTAATTAAAAATCGAGATCGTTACAGATTTCCCCTCTAGAAAATTTCGTCCTCAAAATTTACAAGGAAGACGACAAAGAATAGATGATAGATAGAGAAATATCTTTCCAAATGAAACTGGATATCAATTTTGTATTTGGCTCACCAAATTAGAATATCAACAATATGAGAACAAACTCATACAATTATTTCACAAGATACTCGGGTCAATGAATATGCAAAGGCATTGATTAGTTCGAAGGATAACTAATCGTTCATTGAATATACCCGATCCCAGAGAATAGATAGATGGATTTAATCTTCCATAATTCTCAAACGCTAGGTATGGATTTTAAACTCAGGTCGGAATATCCCAAAGTATACATCAATTTATCCCTCTTCAGACTTTGATATTCCCAAGAAATTACGATGGAATTTCAAATTTGGTTTAATCGAAATTGTTTTATCGATACAATTTATTTAAATTTATATTTTAGTTAACCAATTTATCAAATTCAATTTCGCTAAGGTTAAGAACGAAAAGCTGATAGAAATTTGACCAAGAGAATACGAAATAAAGACTTATCTACAAGATTCGTAGGGCCACCATCACACCGAAGCTTCTTCCTCTTGCTGCTACGAAGCAATCAAAGAAATTTGAAAGATGAATCAAAGGAGATTGATAGAGAAAGACATTTCCGTTGTTGCAGGGCATTGACCACTTGTAATGGTATCTCCCTGTCCCCTATCTCGTTCCCATCTTGCACTCATACTTACTATTAGTGAATAGTAAGAGAATTTACTGAGGCTTTCGAACGGATATCTTAGGGATTACTCATTATAGGGTATACTTCACCCTATCTCTAATGAGTCACTTAATGTGTTATACTCCTGAGCTAAAGTTTCAACCTTCAGCTCTGATACCGATTCTAATGACCCTGACTCGACCTTCGAAAATCGGCACCGAATATGACACTGGTATTCAAATGCCGCAGATCCAAATGTCGAATCTGATTCGCCGGAGCTTACAACACATTAAGTACAGCACAGCGGAAGAACTAAAATAATACATTGATATGTATACAACATTGATACAATATCCAGATACAATGATGATATAGTAGAATGATACAGTAGATATCAATACTATCAGAGATACAAGAAATAACAGCAGGAAGAATATCTTCAATGGAACGTATCTCCAAACAAATGTTCCAATCCAAAGCTAGCTCGAACTTTAGATTAAGTTGCACAAAGCTAAGCAAGCCCAGTCGTCCAAGACTGAAGAAGATCCCAAAGACTGAAAGCTACAAATCCAAAGACTTCGAAGGCTATCGAATCTACACCTATTACTTGATTATCTAAAAACCCAACTCTAGACTGCCCGTGTGCAAAATAGTGGGCACCCAGAGTTTATAAAAGGAACAATAAACTCTAGGTCAGTCATGGGACTGGTGTGAGCAAACAAAACAGTTTTACCTTTTTTTCAAAAAGACAAAATAATTTAGATTGAAATCCGCAATGCTTTTTGGAAAATAAGACTATCATAATGCCTCCCAGCACACACACACACAATTCAATCACACACTTGAGGGAGATTTCTCCTTATGATAGTCAAACATGCTTACCAGGCAAAAACCATTTTAATATATTAGTGCATAGTGGAAAACATTTCGAAAGTATAATATAAATCCTAGCCAACATAGGTACCATTATGCTCTGCCTACCATAGCTACCACCTGAGGTGGCAGGTAATACAACTGCAATCGTAAAGGGCTCGTATTGGATTAATGGATTTCCAACAAATGGTCAGACTAAGGAACTTCCTATTGCCACATGTGAACGCCTCTAGTGGGACGCCCCAAATCCTACCCGGCTCTCTGCTAACAAGGCCGGCTACCCCCTTCTTGGGGAATAAAACCTAAGATATGCCACCCCCGGTCCTTTGGGACCTTTATCCGACGGCCCTCCAACAACATCACACGGTAATAAATATACTATAGTGTCCACATGAGTAAGTATTTGGGCTCCATACCATCATACCACCCTTTTCCAGAAGGAATGGTCATACACTAAGGGAGCTACCCCTGAAACCTTGCCGCATCTTTCCTGTTTTGACGATTACCAGTTTGTGAGGCTCGATGAGGTCTTGTCCACAAAGCTACGCTTTTTAACAAAAGCCATGCTTTGATCACAAATGATCAACAAATGATCATAAACACACAGTAGCACTTAGCATGCCACACTACCAAATTGGGAGTATATCACTGATTACCTTCAACTACATAACCTCTTAGCTCGTACGTCTCAGAGAAGGGTGTTACGCTAAGGGAATAAATTCTCCACCACCAATAGATATGTATTTGAAAGGAATCGGATTTACATCTCAAAGTGTAGTGTCAGACATGACAACCATATAAGTCTGTTCCGGGTTCGAACGGAAGCGAAGGCACTTCCGAAGAAGCCCTTGCAAATCCGGGTATTAACACTCCCGATCGGAGTTCCCATCACTTAGGGAATCTCTATACAGTTGCTACTCAGTGTAGAGACAATCGATAGGTCATCCTATCGTTCTTGCAAATACCTAGTCTTCACCACCGGTCTTCAAATGCTATCCATAATGACGTATCATTATTCGGAATGGGTTATATGACACAAGGTCCTCTCCCGGCTAAACCGAATAATGAGCGCAATATTTAAAAACATATGGATATGAGATTTCAATTAAGTCCTAACTTATTATTCGAAACTTTCCTTTAAATTGTTTAAACCAAATTACCATTTCAAATCTTTAAACAACAAATTTATTTCATAAAGTTTACCCAGTTTCACAATGATCCATTCACGGATTTCAAAACAATTTCCATTCCAATTGGATTAGCTCATTTAATCTTTAAATCAAAGATTTTACTCATAGTTTTCAAAACCGTTCCCAAAGATTCATTCATGACTTGGAAAACCATTTCAATTCAAACTTGAAATTTCTTTAACACAACTTGGAAATCCATTTCTTATATGAAAGCTTTTATCATTTGAAAACAAACAGTTTTCATTTTGGAAAAATCTGATTCCAATTATACAAGTTAAAGTTTTTCAAAACTTGGGTTACATTTAATTCCCAAACAACACTTTAAAAATGGTTTTAAAACCCATATAAACTTGTGTGACCTTTACATCATAAATTCTCAAAATAGAATTCAATTTCAAATATTGAATTCAAATTTACATCAAAATTCAAAACTAGATTAAGTTATTCAAAAATAACTTTTATCTTTGAAACTCTTTTTCAAAAGCTTTTCACTTTAAACCCGAACTATTTCCAAAACCATTTAGATTTAAAAATTCAATTTAAAAAATCTATGGCTTAACCATTTTCCACGTGCAATCCATATTTATATGCGTATAAGTGTGGTCCAGGGGTTTAACACAATAGCGCACAACATCAATCATCACAGATTCAATAATATCAATATTGATAAGCGGTATAACCCATAACACTTATCTTTGTTCACAGATTCATAGATAAAGTAAATTTATCAATCACAAAGATTCGTCATTACGATTCGATTTGGATTTCGGATAACCAACTGGAATCCGACTCCTTGCGCATAGAAATTCAAATGTTGTTTTTTGGGCAAAAAGGGTTTTTCACATACATATCAGAATAAATCACAAATCACAGTTCATCACAAAGCAATCACAGTAATACAATAGAAATATCAATCCAGTACAGAATATTTGATGACAATCAATCATCTTTGATGAAGGTGATTGTGATTAAGGTGAATTAACCGTATAGTTATCTTTGTTAATTATTTTAAATCAATGTTTAATTTTACCTAATTATGAATAAATTAAATCTTAATAGGCATTATAAATTGATTATTCTTTCGTTGATTATCTTAATTTATTAATTCTTGATTGTTAACAAATTAAGTTGAATTACTTTTATTCATTAACAATTCTTTAAATTAATTTATTTTTAATTTTAAAATCATTACAAAACATCAATTGTCAATTTACTATTTCCTCATTATAAACAAATTTGGTTTTTACATTAACACTTGAAAACTTTACTTTTAAACGTTTTATTAAATTAGGTATTAAAGCAACTTTTTGTTTAAAGGAAAGCTTACAATTTGAAATATTTTTGAACTTTATAAATTTTAAATATTTGACTCAGTATCATTTACTTCATATGCCATTAACAACTATCATTTATTTCCAAAGCGTGGATTTAGAAAAAAAAGCATTTAACTTGAGTTTCAAAATTAATTTATAAATGGGTTTACTTTTTTTTTGCTGACCAACCCGAGGCATGCTTCGAGTTGTTCCCGAGGGAACCATTCCCTTGCTTCGGGTTTTAACCATAATTGACCCGTATACCATTTTTTTCCAAAATTTGCTAAAGTTTAAAAGGTGACCCATACAACGTCCAAACCACTCGAGCTCATCTTCGAGTCCTCACCCAAATCCCGCGCGTTGTGCTTCGAGCTTCCATCCTTCCTCCCCAACCCATCACAGTTGACACAAACTCCTCCACGTGCACGTGCACGACCAAGTTCGTCAAAGTTGGTTGAAGCTGCGGCCACCAACACGTCGACGTCCATCCCGCAAGACACCACGAATACCCAGATCTCAAATTTACTTCGAAAATACAAATCGAGCATCAGGACCAAAACAATCATCAGGGTCGTCATCAGATATTTTCCTCGCGTTGCCTCCCAGTCCATTATTGGCCACCAAATTTGGACCCTAGCTTCGTCATTGTGCGACACTTCGATTTGCCCCACTGACACGCATTCCGATCATCCGTAGGTGGCACAACACCGTTGTTTCTAACGTGAACAAAATGAGTTCTTAAACCCTAGTTTGCTTTCGAATCAAAGATTTAAGGACTTATAAATTAATCTATTATTTTTCTGATGATTTCAAACATTGAATCATGTTGCCACCATGATTTCGAGGCCCAAAGTTTCTTAGATCACTAGAATTTGATAAAGCTTCAATTTACAGATCATCCAAAATGTTCCAGTGAAAAGCTAATGAAAAAAAAAATTTGTTTCTAGTTTCAAAAATCATCATTCTAAGAGTGGATTCACATGGTATTATTGAGATTAAAATTTATGAAGCTCGAATTTTCTTGAAAGTTTGAATTCTGGCTGTGTTTCATTGTTTCCAGGAAGAAGAACTATATAATACCTGCTTTGATTAATTACCGAAATGTGATACAAGTTTAAAACAATATTTCAACTTGTTTTAAATTTACTTTCAGAGAGATGAGGGAGGGAGGTTCAGATTTTTTTGGATATTGGTTAACCTGTAAACCAAAATTTACGGTGTTTACTTAATTCCCAGTAAAAAGAAAATTTCAACCTTGTTTTGATTTGTTATTGAGAAACATAGTACAAGTTTTTAACGCAAAACTTCAACTTGTATTACAATCCCTTCTAGAAGAAATGAGAGAGAGAGAGAGAGATTTGAATTTAATCTTGGTATAGTTTATTCTTGTAAACCTGGTACTTAACCGAAACTCCTTTTTTCTCTATAGTTTTTGGAAAAAAAAGAGACTTCAAACTTTGCTTTGATTTAATTACTGAAACACAAAGCATATCCAAAACCAAAGTTCATCATTCAATTTCAATAGGAACAGAGGAAAGGGTTTTTAATGGTTTACATTGTAAACCAAAGTGTTACAGGAAACACAAAAAAAGAAGAAGGAAGAAATCACATTTGCTGGCAAAGAAAAATTCAAGCATAGCAACCCATTCACAAGCCAAAACTATTCACATTCATGTAGGCATTTAAGCACAAAAGAAATTTGAATAAAGCATGGGGTTTACTCACATTATTTTCCAGAAGATAGAAGTGTCTTCTTGACGTTTTTCAAAAGAAAATGAAGCCTGCAACTTTTCCTTCTTTTCCTATTTTAAATCGGAGTTTAGGTCTGCAAATCATAGTTACAGATCTTTGTTTACTTCTTGTTTTGTTCACTTATTCAATTCATCAATAACAATATATATATATATATATATATATTACTACTTACAGTTAGGATTTATAACAGAGAAGCTTTCCTTCTTTTTTCTACAGTTTTGAAACCAGAAACCAAGTTTTTCCTTAAACTTGATTTTTCGTGCAATTTATTGAATGTTGTTGTATTACATTCTTTCTTCATTACTGATTTAAATTTCAAGTTCAAATTTCAAAAGAAAGTTACTTGCCTTTTCAATTATTTCTAGAAAAAAACTTTGCACTGTTTTTTTGGGCAAACCTAAAGCTTCACTGTTTTAAGAAAAATCTACAGTTTTGATTTAAATTTGTTGTTAAAATATGACTTCAAAATCATAATTTTATTAACCATAAAATTTAAAGAAAACTACCTGAATGTTGAATGCATCACTGCAGTTTTGAAGCTTTAGAAAACACTTCAGATTTTAGTTTGAATAGAAGAAGAAAATAGGCAGTTTTTTTTTCTGAACTTTCTTTTCTTGCTTGAGTGTTGAAGTAAAGATTGCAAAATTCTTTTTTGGCTAGTGAACTTCAAAGATTAGGGGTTTTAAAAATTTGAATTGGAAGGTGAAAAGTTTTCCTGAATTTTTTTATTTGAATATTTTATTAAGGAAATGATGCCTTGTGCCATTTGTTAAAAATAATCATAAGCTCTAGATATTGTTCATTATTCTACTCCATTCTTCCATGTGCTATGTATGTTCAGCCCCTTTGATTTTTACAAAGCAAAAGAAATTTTTAATCTTTAATTTTTATATTATATACATTTTATAAATAAAGGTATCCCTAATTCATTTGTATATGTATACATATATGTACAATGTTGAAAGAATTTAACTAATATATATATATATATATATATATATATTACATCTTAATAAATTTTAAATGCTACTTGCCTTCAAAAAGATTTATTTTAAATTTAAATTCAAATTTTCAGTTTTTTAGACTTGAGATATAGACATTCATGTCCATTTGTTATGTTCGCACATATCCTAAATAATTTAAATTAGTTTCCAATATGTATTTACTTTTTACTTATATATGAAATGTACATATGTATAAGATTTTTTAAATTTAAATGACATTTTAAAACATTCAATATTTCAATATTTTCAACTCAAAATAAAATTGGAATCTATTTATATATTATTATCACTTATTTTTATTTGTCTAAGATTTTCTTTCATTTATTTTCAAATTAAATTCCAACAGTTTTAAACATATTATTTATTTTAATTGATAAATTTTAGGATGTTACTTTTTTATCTATAAGATTTTAAATATAAAAATTCAAAATCTCTATTAAATTTTAAAATCAATACTCAAATAAACAAATATCCTATTTAATTTGAAAAATCCAAATTAATTTGCAATTTTATTCAAAAATTTATTTTCATTGTCAATTTAATTTTTAATTAAAAATCGGGATCGTTACATTGATTTAATACAAAATACATTTGATAATAAGATGAATTTAATAAAATTTAATTTAATTGGGTTTATAAAATGTTTATGTATTTATTTAAATTTACATTAATTTTATAAAAAATAGATTTTTATAACTTTAATAATAGACGTTGGGAAGATAAATTAATGTTGACTTGGAATTTAAATTGGTAAATAATTGAATTTAAAAAAGAATTTATATAAACTTATTGATTTTCGAGATTTTGAAAGGCTTGATTTATAACTTGATTTGATAAAAAGTGATTAAATGAATATTCTCAACTTTAAATAAAATGAAGATTGAATATTTAATTGATTTTAATTTATAAGCTAAGATTTTATTTAATTGTTATTAAAATGATTAAGCAAATATTTTCCGACGAGAATAAAATTTAAAATTAAGTGTTGAAATATAAATGAAACTTATTTTGAAATGTTTGAATATATAAACCTTGAATCTTATTGGAATTGAAGAGATAGTTCAAACCTAGATTTGAAATCGATATAAATTGAAATGGTCTATTTAAAATTTGAATTGAATCTTTGAGCTTTAAATTGAAATAGCTAAACTAGAATTTCTTTAAGTTGAATTTTGGAAATTTAAGTTGATTTGAATCGATCTGTGAAATTTAAGGAATTTTTTTTATCATATAAAGTATTTTAAAATATATAAACTATTTTTAATATATATATATAAACTATTTTAATATTTAAATTATTTTAATAGATAAACTATTTTAATTTATAACTATTTAATATATATACTATTTTCAATATCTAAACTATTTAAGTTGGAACTGTTATGATTTCAAAGTGTTACGATTTCAAAAGTGTTATGATTTCAAAAGTGTTATGATTTTGAAAGTGTTACGATTCTGGAAACGAATATTTTTTTAAAGTGAATAATGATATGGAATTGTTATGGTCTCGAAATGAATATGGATTTTATTAAATAGTGATTTTTAAATTTTAATACAAATAATTTATTTTAATATGTGTGTAAAATTTAGATTTTTAAAATTCTACGTTATGGAAATTTTAAATTTATTAGATAGTTTTGAAATATAATTTTTAAGATTTTCTTATAATTTTATTATTATTAAAAAATATATAAAATAATATTTAATATAAAATACATTTAATAATAAGGTTAATTTAATAAAATTTAATTTAATTGGTTTATAAAATGTTTAAGTATTTATTTAAATTTATATTAATATTTAAAAAATAGATTTTTATAACTTTAATAATAGAGGTTGGGAAGATAAATTAATGTTGCTTGGAATTTCAAATTGGTTAATAATTGAATTTAAATAAGAATTGATTTAAACTTACTGATTTTGAGATTTTCAAAGATATGATTATAACTTGATTTGATAAAAAGTGATTAAATGAATATTCTCAACTTTAAATAAAATGGAGATCGAATATTTAATATTGATTTAACTTTATAAGTTGAGAGAGATTTTATTCAATTGTTGTTAAAATGATTAAGTGAATATTTTCCGGCTAGAATAAAATTAAAAATTAAATATTGAAATTTAAATGAAACTTATATTGAAATGTTTGGATATTTAAACCTTGAATCTTATTGGAATAGAAGAGATAGTTCAAACCTGATTTGAAATCGATATAAATTGAAATGGTTTATTTAAAATTTTAATTGAATCTTTAACCTTTAAATTGAAGCGATTAGACTAAAATTGATTTAAATTAAATTTTGGGAATTTAAGTTGACTTTGAATCGATCTGTGAAATTCGAGGAAACTATTTTTATAATACGAAGTATTTTAAAATATATAAACTATTTTTAATACATATAAACTATTTTAATATGTAAGTTATTGTAATATATAAACTATTTTAATTTATAACTACTTAATATATACACTATTTTCAATATTTAAATTGTTTAATTTGGAAATTTTATGATTTCAAAGTGTTATGATTTCAAAAGTGTTATGATTTTAAAGCATTATGATTTCAAAGTGTTATGATTTCAAAAGCGTTACGATTTCATAAGAGTTATGATTTCGAAAGTGTTATAAATTTTAAAGTGTTACGATTCCGGAAAAGAATATTTTTTCAAAGTGAATAATGATATCGAATTGATATGGTCTTGAAATGAATATGATATTTTGATGTGAAGTATAAACTATTTGAAACGAAATGACCACGGTGTGAAATACGCATTTGGTTGTTAAAGAGGTTTAGATCAGATATTGTCATACTTTCTGCCAATACCGAAAACCACTTTAACAACTATGTACGTGGTGGAGATTCCAGAACGAAGTAAGATGGCTTGACGATGATTCTGTATGAGGTATTAACGTAGCCCTGACTCCCATGAGTCAGCTTGATGTGGCTAAAACAGAAGCTATATAGGGCCAAGTGAGGTCACACCTCCAATCAGGCACATTTCTTCGATACCATTTTATTGCCTTTGTGATTTGATTGGGTGCACCTTTGATTTGGGAGTGTGTCATGAGGTGGGCGGTATTAGCTGCTATGCATTACCACCAGTCCGGGAGTGCAATTGGTATATCTACCCTGGCATTGCCTCGCATGCCTTGTCATATGCCCTATCGCACGTTCTACGTGTTTGGTTTGTACCATAACTATGGAGTGCCCTCTAATAGCCCTCTAATTACAGAGGAATTATAGTACTGTATAGACTATGGGAATATATAAAATGTGTTAGGGGGGATATGGGTAACGCCTTAATGCTATTTTAAAAGTTTACGTTGCTATAGACATAATATAGTAGCGTATATTACTACATAGTAGATAGTTCCACAGATCTTTAGAGGATGGGTATCCTAAGCATCCTTTAAGTTACTTGTATTTCAGTTGACATTTTACCTGAGCTAAATTTGCTGATATAAGAATGTTAATCCTGACATGAGTGTTTTGTGTTTCGCTTTATGCTTGGGTCAGACAGAGTGTCACAGCATTTGAGACTCGCCTTTGGAGATTGGAGCTTATTTGAAGATCTATTTATCCATCTTTCAGTTATTTCAGTTTATTTCAGTCATTTATGTTCTAACTCGTCAGTTGCTTATGTATTAGAGATTCTTTTATATTTGAGATTCCGTTGTATTTTGTTTTAAACTCTAACGTTTACATAGTAGCTTCATGAACTATTATTTATCCATTCCGTTGCTTATTGTTATATTACTCTATGTCTGTGATACTATGATTGATTTATTTACTGTATATGTTGAGTTTTTTCAAACATAAATTAACAATCTGTTGTTTTAGGTGATTCAGGTTCGACATGTGCGAGTGCGAACGGTTCTAAATACCGGGTCGTTACAAGATATGTATATAATACGTTTGAAATATTCACTTAAATTTGGTTAATATCTTTAAAATAGATTTTTTTTATAATAGCTTTAATGTATATATTGTGTTTAAGTATTCATTTGGAAGTTTAAAAGTAATATATGCGTTTCAACAAATTTCGTTTAAAATATATATGACTTACATACATTAGTTCACTTATATAATTGATTTTCATCAAATCCAGTTCATCGTGCTTTACTTATGTCTTGACGTTGTCCAGAATTGGTTACAGCAACAGTTTCTAGCTTTGCCACTGTTTCGCGTATCGTATCCATGTCCGTGTGCGTATTTGTGTCTACTGCTTCTCATTCATGTTGTTTCTCTAGTCTTGAAAGGTGAGAAATCACTCACGATTAAATTCTTATATTTAGTAAATTTAATTCACATGAAATGACGTTTAAAATATGTTGTTAAATTTGAAATTGTTAGTTATTTAATTGTTCAATATAATATGCCATTATCTGTAACTATTTACATATGACACCACAACCTGTTGTATATATATTATACTTAAATTTGTTACTGATGATATATGCCTATTGTTGATATGTTATGTTATTATCATATATGTTCTCACTCTACCAGTCCCTTGTTAGTTTAGAAATTCCCTATGGGTTGAAATGATACATACCCGAATGAAAATATAGACTAGGGGCAAATCGTTATGAGTTGAAATGATAAACCCAAGCGATTTTCATTGAGTTGGAAATTTTAGGTTTGCGGGTTGAAATGATATAAACCCGTATAATAAATTTAAATTGTGGATTGACATGATAAATAACTATAACGATCCGTAAATTTCAATAATTAGAATTGGTTAAATGAATAAGATTTTGTAATTAAATCTAGAAAGAAATATTTTTTTTATAATTTAGATTTAAGTAAATGTAGTGTAACAACCCGCAAACCCGTACCCCTTGAGTCGACACTATTCTCCATCAAATCAACTTAAGATGAACGGAAATACGAACCATTAGGGTTAAAGAAGAAGAGGTAGAAGAAGAAAATAGAAATCAACATCAAAATCTAACCATCGCTGCGGAATAAAATATAATAGATAATAAATGATCTTTACACAAAAACAAATATATCTGTTTATACATTACATCATCAGAGTACAGCATCAGAGTTTAATACAAACAACAACACAACTCAGGATGGCTATAATATCTCGTCCTTCCAAAAACCGAACACACAGCGGAATATTTCATACAAGTATGGAAGTACGTATCGCCATCCAGCTCCACAACATCCTTTCCTATAATCTATAACACTCGGTTTGACCCGAGAATTATAGTTAAATAACACCTGAGTCAGTCTGGAATACCAGCGTGAGAAATCACACTCAAATTGATTATTAAAGTTTCAAAATCCTTTGAAAATCAAAAGCATCTCGTAAGACCACGCCACAAATAAACATGTCGGGTTTTAACCTTACAATAGCTAAAACATTTCTTATCAAAATCCTCTGATATTGTAATAGTGTCTATTTACAAATGCTTATTAAAATAGCTGAAATTGTTACACGATTAAATTCCAGCATACTAGCCACAAAGTGGGTTATACAAAAAAAAATCGTAATGACACGTAGGGAGAATGGATTTCCAACTAATCACTAGGAATTGGGGTACCACCTGTCATAGTATATGGCCTAGATCAGCGTACCGAGGATCCACTCTAAATCCCCTACAACATAAGACCGAGACTACCCCTTACTGGATAATCCCGAGTATGATCACCCCGCGGTTGGGATCAACAACTACACCACTAAGCCGAATGAAAGGGATATCTAGACAGGGATGACCTCACCCTAATTGGTGCTACCCACGTAGCCTTGGTGTATAACCCCTGATTTTCAGTCATTCCCGGTTGATGAGGCTCAAGGCTAAGGGTTACTTTTTAGAACGTTTGTAACGTCCCCCCTTTTCGCACGCTTTAAATCGACACACGTGCCAATTCAAACAATACGGAAGGGCGGATTGTTATGGGGTAAATAACAAAAATAAGAAAGAAATAAAACAAACAGAATCTCACAGCGGAAGGATAAATATAATAATCAAATATACAGTTTATAAAGCTGTTTACAAAACATTTGATTATATTTATATAATACACATCAGAGTTACACATACCAATAACAATGTAGCGGAATAGTATGAGTGTAGTGCAATAATATAAATAATAATAACACAAATCTTCGTCTTCGCCCTCCAGAGCTAAACCGTCAAATCCTGAAACGCTCGGACTGACCCGAGCGAATTAAAAAACAAAACACTCGAGTCAGAACTAAAAGTTCTTATGTGTGTTAAATCAACAAAAATAAATATGAGTGCAGTAACTCAAGAGATGCTCAGGATTTACATCTACTAAGGATCCGTTAAACTATTTACTATGTAGTATATTTCGCTATTATAATTGTGTCTAACTGTAAAATAAACTTACTTTAAAATAGCATTAAGGCTTTACATTTTCCACCTTAACACGTAATAGTGCCAATAGTATATACAGTGACTGCATATCTCCGGATCGGGAGACTACGAGAAGACAATACATAGGTACGACACAAATAGAAACTCGTAGTAAAGGCTCGGTATGGTAGGTGACACGGCACAACTAGGCAATGATAGGGTAGATATACCAATTACGCTTCTAGGTCGGTGGTAACGCGTAGCCGCAGCTACCGCCTACCTTGGACAAACTTCCCCAAATCAAAGAAATCAAAAGTGAAGGTGGCCACCAAATCAATCCAAAGTCAGAGTATAGTATCGAAGGGAAGTGTCCGATCAAAGGTGCTACCTTATTAACCCGTCGATCGCTCCTGTTTTAGCCACCATATGCCAACTCACGGGAGTTGGGTCCACGTATTTACCTCAGAGGAAATGCCGCCACCATCCTACTTCATTCTGAAATCTCCACCGCGTACACGGTTGTTAAAGTGGTTTTCGAGGTTGGCAGTGAGTACGACAACTTCCGAACCCGGTCTCTTCAACAACCAAACGTTATTATAACACCGTGGTTATTCAAAATAATTTATACCTTTAAAAACCAAAATAAAATATCTCTTTCAAACCATATAAATATGATATCATTTATATTTCCAAAACAACTCATTTTGATATTTTTTTTATAAAACCCAAATCAATAATATCATTTTTATTTCAAATATATTTCTTTTCCAAAATCATACTGCTTTAAAATTTATAATATCTGTAAACCAAACATTTGAATTATAACTTTCAAAACATAATACTTCGAAAATCATAGCTTTAAACCATAACTTCGAAAACTTGAAAGGTTTGGATATTCAAACGGTATATAGAATAAAATAGTTTGAATTTAAAATTACTATATAAAATAATTTCCATGACTTCGCAATTTTATTCATTTAAAATTTTAGGTCTAAACCCCATAAATTTAGATTCACTTTTAGTTTCAATAAAACACTTCGATTTCAATATATTCAAACTTCGAGTATTTAAAATTTCAAAACTAAGGTTGAAAATCCTATTCAACAATTTATTGTCCTATTATTTAGTTTTGAAATATTCACAAAATAAATCCATAAAATAAAACTCAAATTTCTAACTATTAAATATTTCCTTCAATTTATTTATACTAGATATATTCATTTAATTTATCTTGAATAAAAATCCAGTTATAAATATCACACATTTTGAAATTTCCAAGTTTGCACCAACTTGTGGAGTTTAATTTTTAAATAAGCTCAATTCCAAATAAATTTCCAATTTATTTTCCAATCTTAATTGATTTGAACCATTTAAAACTCTATATATATACAATATCTTAAACCTGTACTTAATCATATAGTATAAATTATCAAACTCCATTATTCAATTTATTCATTTTTATTTAACAGATTTATACATAGCTTAAATTCAAAAATTTAACTCTATATATATATATATAAAATAATATTTATAGAATATCAAAATTTAATATTTATTAAACCATATCCTGTACAAACCATAGAAATCATTTTCAAAATAATTATATATATAGACCGACGGTGTCTGTATAAAATTTTCTATCCTATGGTCAAGTGATACGGATATTTATCATTTCAATCTGCAATTTAAAAATAAAAATGCGGTTGTATATCATTTCAAACCGCAGTCCCGAATGAAATGAAAATGCATAATAATTTGCAGTTTATACAATAAATACAGCATCCATTCATCCATCATATCAATCATCAAACATTCATTAATTTATCATCCAATTCAAACAGTTACATCAATAAATAATAATCAATTACTGACAGTTAATTTTTCAATAATGAATTAAATAACTGTCTAACTGTAGTTTATATGAAAAAATAAATAAACTTAACTAAAATTTGAACTGGCAGTTCTAAATGCAATGAATAAATTAATAAACAATTAACTGGCAGTTTTAAATGCAATGAATAAATTAATTAAAAATAACTGGCAGTTTTAAATGCAATGATGAATTAAATAACGCGTAAATTAAATGAATTCAATTTAACCGAGAAAAATGATGAAATAAATGCCAAACAGCTATAAATAAAATTTTAAACACATCTTAAATCAATTTAACCAACATAAGAAATCTTAGAAGTTGTGAGTGGGTTAAAACACTCACCTTTGGAATTTAAATTGAATTTAAATTCAATTTAAACCCAAAAATTTCATAGTCTCCAAATCCATCCAAACCAGCGCCAAAACGTCCGGAATTTTATAACGATCCTAACAAAAAATTGCGCGTAAAATGGATATCGTATGAAGAAATTATGAGAATTAATGCGATTTAATTTCAATGTAACGACCCGATATTTTCAACCACTCGCATCCACTATAAGTGTATAGGTAGACACTCATGCCGGAATTGAATTGCTCAAAATAGCGTGTTGTAAATAAAAATTTGGCAAATCTTAGAATATACAGTAAATAATAATCACAGATCACAGACACAGAGTATTTAATAATGCAGCGGAAGTAAAAGAGATAGTAGTTCATGAAGCTACTATATAAATATATCAAAGTTAAACAAGATACAACAGAAGAAATAAAGTACAACAGAAGTTTCAATATGATAACCAAGTACAAGCTGAACAGAACAACCGAACTAAAATAGATAAGACTATATAAGCATATAATCTCCAGAAAGTGGAATCCAAATCTGTGAATACTAAGGCTGACCGGAGCTTAAATAAAAGTACAAACACTCGAGTCAGGACATACATACTTATACAATGTAAACCAACTCAAGTGAACTGTAGTAAAATTACATATAACTTAGAAGATGCTTGGGACCGCCCATCCTCTAAGGATCCGTTAAACTATTCATTATATATTAATATACGCTATATACAGTAGTGTCTAATCAGTAAAGTATAATCATATAGAAAATAACGTTAAGGGGATGATGAACCTTAACGCAGTCGGATCTTTAAACCAACATCGTAGTGGGCTCGATATAAGGAACATATGACAAGGCACGCGAGGAATTGCCAGGGTGGATACACCGTTTGCACTCCCGAACCGGTAGTGACGACAAGCCAGCAGCTTCCGCCCACCTCGAGCAATACCCCGAATCAAAGTGACGCCACCATATCGAATCACAAAAGTAATAGAATGGATTCCGAAGAAGCATGCTCGATGAAAGGGTGCGACCTTTTGTGTAGCCCGGTATAGCTCCTGTTTTAGTCATAATTAGGCCATCCATCAGCGTTCTCTTACTTCATTCCAGTAGCGTTCGCCAACCAACCTACTTCGTTCTGGAATCTCCACCGCGTACACGGTTGTCAAAGTGGTTTTCGGTATCGACAAAGAGTATGCCAGATATCCGATCCCGGTCTCTTTGCCAACAAATCGTTATTATAACCCGTGGTTATAACTTTAAAACAATAATTAGTACTTCAAAATAAAGTATCCTTTTTAATCCAAATATTTATCAAAATAAAGATCAAATCATTTCCAAAACCATTTCAATATATCAACATACCATATCTTTCAAATTCAAATATTTATCAAAATAAATATCAAGTCATTTCCAACCATTTCATTGTATTAAATTATCATATCCTTTCAAAAACTCCTTTCAAATCATTTAATATATTAAAATATCATATCTTTTCAAAACTTCCTTTCAAATCACTTTATTATCAAAATATCATATCTTTCAAAACTTCATTTCAAAACATTTTTAATATCAAAATATCATATCTTTCAAAAGTTCATTTCAAATCATTTTTAATATCAAAATATCATATCTTTCAAAAATTCATTTCAAATCATTTTAATATATCAAAATATCAAAGTATTATTCAAAACTTCATTCATTTTTAATTCATTTAAATACCATTTAAAACCATTCATTTTATTTAGAAATTAATCACCATTTCAAACTTACATTTCAAGGGAGTTTATATTTAAAGATTAAATCTTTTCATTAAAAAATAAATTAATTCCTTATATTTAATAGTTAAATATTTAATTTCCAAAATTTAAATCTTATTCCAAACATTAATCTCATTAAAATTTAATAAAATAATAAAATTCAGTTTCCGTAGCACTTAAAAATGCTACGCAAAGTTATAGTTTAAAACAGTTCATTTAACAAAATACAGCATTTAAGTGCTGTAATAGATTTTCTTTAAATTTCAAATAAACTTTAAATGTTAAGTTTAACCACTATAGCACTTACAATGTGCTATAATAGCCTTTATTTCAAATTAACTTTTTAGTTCATTTAAAACAACTACAGCATTTACAAAATGTTGTAATATCCTTTACATTACACTTCAAAAATAATGTTAAATCAAATTCAGGGTTTAATACAAATTTCACCAATAGTTAATCTTAAATTTAAATCATTTACTTATAAAAATCATATAATTTCACATTTTAAAATCATTATTTTAATACTCTTGTTTTTATGATTTTTATAAAGTCAAATCTCATCCAAAAGTCAAATTTTAACAAAATTTCTTATTTAAATTCAAATATTAAATTCCATTTCGTTAATTAAATTATTAACTTAACAATTAGGTTTAAATTTACAAAATATAACTTATTTCCATAAATTTTACTTATTTAAAATTTTACTTTTTAAAACAAAATTTAAAATTTCACATTTAAGTTATATTTCAAAATTTACTTAAACATTCATTTGTTTAAAATTTTAACTTATTCAAAAATCATTATTATTTTTGTAAAATCATTTAAAATATATTTTTAAATCAAAATATTATATTTTTCTTACTTTACATAATTTCCTTTTTAAAACAAAACATAAATTCCAAAATTTACTTACAGTTCAAATTCTACTTTACCGTTTACTTAATTCATTATTTAATTTATAGAAAGTCACTAATATTTCTACAAAATAATTTTAATTTAAATATAAATCAAAATATTATAAATTTTACATTTTAAAATATTTTAAAACATTTTCAAAAATATTACATAAACCACGGGTCTGTATATAGTTTTCTAGCCTAGGTCAAGTGATACGGATATATATCATTTCAATCCTTAGTTTACAAAGAAAAATCGGGTTTCTATCATTTCAAACCCGCAGTCCCATGTAAAATGAATGATTTTGGAAACCGCTCAGGCCTATCATTTCAGCCCATTACGTTTTTCCCCTATTTTAAAGTCTGTTCGGGTATGTATCATTTCAACCCATAGTGATTCTAGTCTACAGGGAACTTGCAATGGTGATAACTGATATAAATAACAGAATAGCATGAAATAACAATAACATATGATATAACAAGTGTAATAACAGGTGTGAACATCATATAATAATAATATAGCAGATATAGCATGTTGATAAACAGTTACAGATTCAAATGGTGTCAGTTTATCATTTATATAAGTACATATTAGTCTGGTGAGATTTACTCACCTTTTTGTGCTGGAGATATCAACTAAAATGACAAAACGGATTTCAGAAGGAACGATGACACAAAAATAGGCTCAAATGGGAAGAGATCCAAGCTTATAACTTGTGTTACAACCCAAAACAAAACCACATAAATTAACATTTCAACACAACATTAAATTGAAACAACTTTGAAATAAAAAGAGATACGAATACACAGTCTTTTGCCTTGCTTTCTACATTTGATTGCACGGCCTAGGGGTTGTTTTGGCTCAGGTTTGGGTTCTATAAGTCATGGCTACAAGGTATTGAAGTGGTGGAGGAGTTACTATTCATGAATATGAAGAGGCTTATGCAAATTAGGTGGGTTTTTGGTCAACAAAAGGCTCGACCATGTAGGGATTTGGCTTGGCCCTTCAAGTTTAGATCTGAATAGATGTTGTAGAGGTGTGTGGTGGTCTGCTCAGAGGTGGTGGTGGCGGCTAGAGGTGGTGGTGGTGGTGGAAAAAGAAGCGGTGAAGCAACAAGGCTCAAACTAGCATGTTTTCAAGGCATAGGTTGTATTTTTTTGGATTTTAGCATCATGGTGGGGTTCGGCCATGTTTCAGATCTGAGAAATAGGTGGTGATGATGACAGAGAAGTGGCGTAGGAGGTGGTGGCCATGGCTATGGGGTGGAGGCCGAGCAAAAGAGTGGAGAGAACAAGGCAAAAATACATAAGAAAATAGGAAGAAAAGGAAGAAAATAAGAGGAAGACATTACCCAAAATGTTTGAAGCCATGAATAAAATGAAAGAATGGTTTCTTGAGTGAGAAATAGGATGAAAGTCATGGCTAGAAACTGAAAATGGGCAGCCAAAATGAATAAATGAGATGGTTATGGCATTTGAAACGTTTTTGGACAATGAAACGTCTAGAAATGAAACGCATTTCCATCTTCTAAAGATCAAATAAAAACAAAAGTTAATCACCAAATACTTGTCAAAACCGAAACCAAGTGAAAATATAAGAAAAAAATTAATTTTAAAGAAAATATTAAAAGAATGAAAGAAATTACTTAAAAATACAAAATAGTGTCCAAAAATTACAAATAAATCACTACTAGTCTTGGAAAAATATCCACTTCATTTTAAAAATATTATGGAGTGAAAATTTGAAATAAATAATTTATTTATCATTTTCAAAATAAAATAAATAATTAAATTGGGGAAAAATAGAAAAAGAACTAAAGAAAATGTTTTAAAAGTGAAACAGGGCATGGAAATTACAAGAAAAATACTACTAACTCTAGAAAAATCTCTACCTCACTTTAAAAATATTAAAAGACAAAAATATACATAAAATAACATATTGATAGATATTAAAATAAAATATGACAAAGAAAATATAATTTATAAAATTTAAAATAACAAAATTGCAGAATAACTCAAATTATACTCAATATTGAAATATACATAACTTTCACAATTTAAATCTGATTCCAACGAAACGAAAAGCAGTACTCATGTTACTACATCTATTTCATAATAAAAGATAAATCAAAGATTTAAAATAATTTAAATTTGAATTTTAAAAGTCAAAGTTGACTAATTTGACCAGAAATTCACCTTTTTTAGTAAAATGCCCAATTTATACTATTTTGAACTATAGATCACTTAATAATCAGCAATATTTAAAAATGAAATATTTGAAAAAAAATAAAATTTAAAAATAATTAAAAATAAAATAAAATATAGTCAAAATTAAAATATATAGGCAAAAATTTAGGGTTGTTACACTCTCCCCCACTCAAAACTTTTCGTCCCCGAAAAGGATCGAGGTATAGGAAAGCACAGAAAAGATATAAATGAAATAAGACTAAGACAAGGTGACTAGAAGATTGAGATTATACCTGATAACTATTGTTATAGGTAAATTTAATAAGGTGGAGATGATCTTTCCAAGAATCTCCAAAATCAAGAACATAAGCACGCAGAAATAGATTCAAAATGAGTACCAAAGATTATAGAAAGATTTCTAAACAGAAAGATTATTGAAAGATGCCTATACTAGTCTATAGCAAGATAAGGATGATAAGGACAACCAAAAGAGAATTTGAAAAACAAAATAAGGAAATAAATTTGAAAGCATGGAAATTTCAACTTAAATAGAGAATAAATCTTTACACAAGTTAAATAAATCTTAACTATCTCAAATTTCATTATCTTATTATCCATTCATCTTAAATTAACTATTTTTAAAACCATGGTTTTAAAAAATAATCATTTATTACACTCACAATGTACATAATAAATTTTATTCTTCTTTATTCCTAATTAAAATTAAATTTATTCCTCTCAATATATTTATCACTTATGTTAAATATACTTACACTTATGATAACTGCCTTCTTTTATTCTTAGTTCTTTTAACATTATTTTATTGTAAGTTATTCAATAATCTTTTTCTTATATTTACCTCTGTTAATCATTTTATAATTAAAATTTAGGTGTATAACATTTATTATAACCACTCAAATTTTATTTATAAAATCTTTTTATATTGTATATTATCCAATTACATTGTTAACTTCTGAAAATTAAGGTAAGTTATATTGGAATGAAATCATGTGTTATACAAATAAAACTTTCCAATTAAATCATTTCATCCTTGAATACTCATCCAAAATTTTGATGTTTTTTTATAATTGAAATTAAGAATTAAATTTCCGATTTCCTCAAACCATTTAAAGACAAATAAATGTATGTACATAACTTATCAAATCAAATTTAGATCATATGTCTACATATATTATAAATCAAGTCATATTTTAGAAATTCAAATCAATTTGATTTCCTAAAACAAAGCTGTAGCAAGATTAAAGGCGGTCTCTTCATTTCGAAACTCGAAAATGAATGTCGATGATGTCGCGGTCATCACCGAAATTATTTTCCGACGACAAAGAGAAGAGCACTAATTTTTTAAACTTTTAAAATTCTTTTAAAACAAATTTCTATTCAAAAATATTTTAAATAATATAACTCTTTAAAACTTTAAACATAAGGTTGGAAACCATTGGAAATTAAATTCTCAAATTTCTTGTTCTAAATTCATTTCAGTTTCCAAATCAATTTATAAACAACTATTTATAAATTCATTTATAGAACAATAAATGATAAATCAGGTATTATCACTTCAAATAATCAATTTAAATCAGTTTATTAAGTTCCATAAATTTACTTATATATCAAAATTTATTTCATTAACCAAATTTTAAAATAATATTGTGTCAGTTTGTTCAGTCAAAGTGTTTTGGAGATCTTATCGATAGCGTTGATCAGAAGAATCGACCAGAAACCCAATTCAACATCAACAACTCAAACAACACAATATATAAACAAAACATAGATTTACAAGTACAATTCAAAATGTTTAGAGAAAGGTTGGAAACAAAAGACAAGATGATTAAATAACAAAATTGGGAGGTGGATAAGCTTAAGTAAATCACGGGCAACCTTAACCGGGTCAACCGTGACTTAAAGAATAAGATCAATGTGGATTTTTCTGGGGTAAATCTACATTCGATCTCAAGAGTTATAGTTTGGAATAATAAAAGATATTAGCATCTAAACCAAGGATAGATATAAATCTCTAGTGAATCGATGCTAATTGTAAGGGAGTTTCCCCTTCTTTTTCAATTCAATTTGAAATAGGCGTGACCGCCGACTCACTAAAAAGATCATTCGAAGCGGAGTTATGGAATACTCCAAAGCCAAAAGAAGATGAATAGTGAGGGATACGAACGGATTTTGGAACCGTAGTGAACGTTCCAAAATTCAAAGTAATCGAGTCAAAAAGGAAGAGATTCAAACTCGAATGAAAGTGACTCTGTAAATACATTCACTCCATATGCTGAGTTTTGCCTAGAGCTACCAAAGCTCTGATACCAGCTGTAACGACCCGATATTTTCAACCATTCGCATCCATTATAAGTGTATAGGTAGACACTCATGCCGAAATTGAATTGCTCAAAATATCGCGTTGTAAATAAAAATTTGGCAAATCTCAGAATATACAGTAAAGAATAATCACAGATCACAGACACATAGTATTTAATAATGCAGCGGAAGTAAAAGAGATAGTAGTTCATAAAGCTACTATATAAATGCATCAGAGTTAAACAAGATACAACAGAAGAAATAAAGCATAACAGAAGTTTCAATATGATAACCAAGTACAAGCTGAACAGAACAACCGAACTGAAATAGATAAGACTACATAAGCATATAATCTCCAGCGATTCCAATCTCCAGAAAGTGGAATCCAATTCTGTGAATACTAAGGCTGACCCGAGCATAAATAAAAATATAAACACTCGAGTCAGGACATACATACTTATAAAATGTAAACCAACTCAAGTGAACTGTAGTAAAAGTACATATAACTTAGAAGATGCTTGGGACCGCCCATCCTCTAAGGATCCGTTAAACTATTTATTATATATTAATATACGCTATATACAGTAGTGTCTAATTAGTAAAGTATAATCATATAGAAAATAGCGTTAAGGGGATAATGAACCCTAACGCAGTCGGATCTTTAAAATAAATCGTAGTGGGCTCGATATAAGGAACTTATGACAAGTCACGTGAGGCAATGCCAGGGTAGATACACCATTTGCACTCCCGGACCAGTGGTGACGACAAGCCAGCAGCTTCCGCCCACCTCGAGCAATACCCCAAATCAAAGTGACACCACCATATCGAATAACAAAAGTAATAGAATGGTTTCTGAAGAAGCATGCTCAATGAAAGGGTGCGACCCTTTGTGTAGCCCGGTATTGCTCCTGTTTTAGTCATAATTAGGCCATCCATCAGCGTTCTCTTCATTTCAGTAGCGTTCGCCAACCTACTTCGTTCTGGAATCTCCACCGCGTACACGGTTGTCAAAGTGGTTTTCGGTATCGACGGAGAGTATGCCAGATATCTGTTCCCGGTCTCTTTGCCAACCAATCGTTATTATAACCCGTGGTTATAACTTAAAAATAATAATTTATACTTCATATCCTTTTTAATCCAAATCTTTATCAAAATAAAGATTAAATCATTTCCAAAACCATTTCAATATATCAACATACCATATCTTTCAAATTTAAATATTTATCAAAATAAATATCATGTCATTTCTAACCATTTCAATATATTAAATTATCATATCCTTTCAAAAACGCCTTTCAAATCAATTTAATATATTAGAATATCATATCTTTTCAAAACTTCCTTTCAAATCACTTTATTGTAAAAATATCATATCTTTCAAAACTTCATTTCAAAACATTTTTAATATCAAAATATCATATCTTTCAAAAGTTCATTTCAAATCATTTTTAATATCAAAATTTCATATCTTTCAAAAATTCATTTCAAATCATTTTAATATATCAAAATATCAAAGTATTATTCAAAACATAATTCATTTTTAATTCTTTAAATTTAAAACCATTCATTTTATTTAGAAATTAATCACCATTTCAAACTTACATTTCAAGGGAGTTTATATTTAAAGATTAAATCTTTTCATAAAAATAAATAAAGTCAATTCCTATATTTAATAGTTAAATATTTAATTTCCAAAATTTAAATCTTATTCCAAAGATTAATCTCATTAAAATTTAATAAAATAATAAATTCAGTTTTCGTAGCACTTAAAAATGCTACGCAAAGTTGTAGTTTAAAACAGTTCATTTAACAAAATACAGCATTTAAGTACTATAATATTTTTTTTTTAAATTTCAAATAAACTTTAAATGTTAAGTTTAACCACTATAGCACTTACAATGTACTATAATAGCCTTTATTTCAAATTAACTTTTTAGTTCACTTAAAACAACTGCAACATTTACAAAATGCTGTAATATCCTTTACATTACACTTCAAAAATGTTGTTAAATCAAATTCAGGGTTTAAATACAAATTTCACCAATAGTTAATCTTAAATTTAAATCATTTAACTTATAAACATCATATAATTTGACATTTTAAAATCATCATTTCAATACTCTTATTTTTATGATTTTTATAAAGTTAAATCTCATCCAAAAGTCAAATTTTAACATAATTTCTTATTTAAATTCAAGTATTAAATTCCATTTCTTTAATTAAATTATTAACTTAACAATTAGGTTTATATTTACAAAATATAACTTATTTCCATAAATTTTACTTAAATAAAATTTCACTTTTTAAAACAAAATTTAAAATTTCACATTTAAGTTATATTTCAAAATTTACTTAATCATTCATTTATTTAACATTTTAACTTATTCAAAAATCATTATATTTTTATAAAATCATTTAAAATACATTTTTAAATCAAAATATTATATTTTTCCTACTTTACATAATTTCCTTTTTAAAACAAAACATAAATTCCAAAATTTACTTATAGATCAAATTCAACTTTACCGTTTACTTAATTCATTATTTAATTTATAGAAAATCACTAATATTTCTACAAAATCATTTTTATTTAAATTTAAATAAAAATATTATCAAAATATTATAAATTTTACATTTTAAAATATTTCAAAACATTTTCAAAAATATTACATAAATCACGGGTCTGTATATAGTTTTCTAGCCTAGGTCAAGTGATTCGGATATATATCATTTCAATCCGCAGTTTACAAAGAAAAACCGGGTTCTTTTGTGACGACCGCCCATGACTCCTGCACCAAACAAGGAAAAAGTGCGCTGTAAAGTGTGCCAGGCCGCCATGGACGATCCTCAAGGTAGGGTAAACACAAAAGTCTATCGTAACTCACAGCGCATGGACAAAATACAATAGAGAATATATATAGTGAAGCTCCATAACAGAATATCATCATATAGGCTTCATAATAGTTTATACAAGCATCTGAAAAGTCAATACATCAAGCCTCACTACAAAGCACTCAAAGAAAATACAGCAGCGGAATATCCAGTACATATAGTAGAAAAACAATATGCAAAAGCCTCCAGCTCGTCTTCATCATCAACAGCGTTGACCACTAAGAACAGCACCTGTCACCTGCTACCTAGTCTGCCCATCCCAACATGGATGAACAGCCCAAGGTAATAAGAGTTAAACATAAAACCTTGAGTCGGACAAAAGTCTTAGTGAGCAGTAAATCAACTATCAAACATACCAAAAGAGCATAAAGGATAAAAAGGAATGGGAACCCAACCATCCCACTCCACCTCTTTCTACAGTGATAGCCCCCAGACACACTAAGCAGAAGCAAACATAGCAATTCAGACATTCAAAGCAAAGTAATTATCACTCGAGTCAAGGTCGGCGTTTTCCAAGTACAAACCCCCAAGGCCTGAACCAAAATCAGATAAGCACCCTGAAAACATCGCTCTTGACCCAAGTGACGATACAACCAAACATCCAAACATCCATGACTCTGGCTATCACTGTTATCATTGCCTTGATTCCATCGTTAATTGAATGACCGTCACATTATCTCATCCATCCGCCAAGGGCTAATGGTAACCCCGGTTCTAGACATAACTCTGCACGTCGTCGCAGCCCGTGCCTAGGAATTTTCGCAACTACCCAGAGTACTAGCACGTCGTCGCAGCCCGTGCTTGGAACGTCGTCGCAGCCCGTCCCCACGTACTCTTGCTTTGAGCATGCTAGAACCTTCAACAACGATGAAATCTCAGCCTCCTAGTCATCCTCTTCGACGACTATTCTCATACTAGCCCAAGAGCCTCTCGAGCCCACCATTATCAACCAACTCGAACCGCATCATTGAGTTATCAACATTCTTGGGATGATCCCGTCTGGATTAAACCAAGGCTATCTCACATCATGCTTTGCTTCATCGCATCATAGAAAAGTCTCGTCTCAACATCATGCTTTGCTTCCTCTCATCATAGCAAAGTCTCATCCCAACATCACGCTTTGCTCTATCGCATCATAGAAAAGTCCATCATCATCGAATCTATCCATATGAGCTTTAACATCCACTTCATATGCCACAAGCAGCTTTCACCATTCAAGAGCCTCTCCACTTAGCTTTTGAATCATCTTCGACCAACTTGTCCAAATCAACTATTAGCTAATTTGCAACCATCTATTAATCAAATCAATCATTAATCCAAGCAGTCAAACATTCAAACAAGATCTTATAAGCAAATATACAAAAATGGCAATTTCGTAATTAAAATGTCCAAATCTAACAAGTATGAATTATAAGCAAATATCTCTACAACTTGATGAATAAACTTATATAAGTTAAATGTAGCAAAATGGGTATCCAAAACTTCATAGACAATGGATCTACATGCAGACTTAAGGAAAATGTAAGAAATCACTATCTTTAACACATAAACAAGCCACCGATCCAATATACTCCTTCGGGTCCGTGTGGGAGATAACTACCACTTACTGAATCACCTAAACACCTCAAAAGATAACAACTTCAGATCTGGACAGCGGTGAATCAAATTTAATCCGAAAAGATTCCGCTTCAAATGATGAAATCTCTTTTCGATGGATGGAGATCTCTAACTTTGGCTCTTGGATCTTCGATTTGATATTCAATCTAGATGGATGGAAGCACAAGATTAAAGTGGAGAAAAGAAGTGAAGAAGTGTTGTAGTCGATCTCTCAAAATGGCAGCACTTCTTTGCTTCGAAATCCGGTGCCAAAAAGTGAACCAAACCCCTCTATTTATATGCTGAATTCCTTAAGTCGCCCCCCCTCCCCCATAAGTCGTCCACGACCTAAAACCCACGACCTATAACCTCAACGACCTATGACCTAAAGTTCTGCCGACCTAACGACTCATCAGGGTCACACGACCTAACCGGGATACAACCTAGCGAATATGCCTTCATGTGACCTAACAGCTTACGACCTAACAAAGGCCGCGACTTAACATCCCTACGACCTAACGGTTCAACACACCCATGACCTATCGACCTATCACTTATGCGACTTGACGACTTAACGTTCATGCGACCTAACTAATACACAGCAACCTGATATAGGTCGCTCACGACCTATCTTAACCATAAGTCGCTCACGACTTATCTTCCACACGACCTAACCCCTTAGGTCGCCTAACCCTTAGGTCGTTCCACCGACCTAAACCACTATCTTATAGGTCGCTCACTATCTTAGGTCTCTAACATCCTATAAGTCGTAACTCGCTAACCCACTCTAACTAATAACTCGTTAACGACCTATTCCTTAACTCGTTAACTAGTTCTAACATACTAACTCGCTAACTACTAGGTCATACTGTCTTAAGTCGCTCTTCTTCCTTAGGTCGCTCACCCCTTAGGTCGCTCAACCGACCTAACTTCCACACGACCTAAATCCTATACGACTTAACCCCTACATGACCTAACTCCTAGGTCGTTCCAAACCTATAAGTCGCTCAACTCAAATCCCTTATACAACCTAAGCTCCGAACGGCTTAACAACATCAACGACTTAATGGCAACTATTTTACAATATGTCGACACGTAAAATACGGGTCGTTACATTCTCTCCCCCTTAGGAATTTTGTCCCCGAAATTCCAAACAAAAAAGAGCAATCAAAACTATTCTGCATGCCTACCATGCATAGCAATCATCAAACCATACATCCAATTACTAACCTAGCATGCAGAATTCTAAGATTAGAATCAAGTTACAAATTCATGAGATGCCACGACACCTTAGGGCCATACCTCGAAGAGTTCAGGATGAGCTGCTTTCATCCTCTCTTCCTCCTCCCATGTACAGTCGTTAACATCATCACTCCATTGTATTTTGAGCAAGGTAAACGTCTTCCTCCTAAGCTGTTTCGTGTCGGTTTCTACAACACGAAGCGGCTTACGAGGTCTCATAACAACTGGGTCAACCTCTAAATCTTCACAGCTTTCAGCAGAAACCACTGTATTCGAGTCGTGCACATACTTCCATAGATAAGATACATGAAAAACATTGTGCACACCCGACATCTTTTCTGGTAACTCCAATTTATAGGCGAGCTTTCTAATTCGCTCGATGATCGGGAATGGTCCAACAAATCTCGTAGTTAATTTTCCTTTCTTCCCGAATCGAATAACATTCTTCAATGGAGAAATCTTCACAAAAACCATATCACCTACGTCGAATTCCAAATCCTTACGACGATTATCGGCATAACTTTTCTGACGATCTTGGGCTGCCTTCATTCGTTGCCGAATGATCTCTATGCAATTCGAAGTCTTTCGAATCATCTCTGGCCCAAGTATCAGCGTTTCTCCAGTTTCCAACCAACATGTAGGAGAGTTACACGGCCTTCCATACAATGCTTCATATGGTGCCATACCAATGCTTGACTGATAACTGTTATTATACGCAAATTCCACAAAATGAAGATGATCTTCTCATGATCCTCCGAAATCCAAAACACATGCTCTCAGGAGATCTTCCAAAACTCGGTTGACTCTCTCGGTCTGACCATCTGTTTGGGGGCGATAAGCTGTACTCAAACACAACTCGGTTCCCAAAACTTCCTGGAAGCTCTTCCAAAATCCACTAGTGAACAATGGGTCTCGATCGCTCACTATACTCTTCGGAATACCATGGAATCGAACTATCCACTTAACATATAACTCAGCCAATTTCGATGTAGTTCTAGTTGATCTAACAGGAATGAATCTTGCACTTTTAGTCAAACGATCTACGATGACCCAAATCCCTTCATTTCCTGCCCTGGTTCTAGGTAGACCATCGATAAAATCCATCGATATTTGTTCCCACTTCCATGTAGGAACTTCTAATGGCTGAAGTAATCCACTGGGTTTCTTCTTTTCGGCTTTTACCATCTGGCAGTTCATACACTTGGAAATAAAATTCCCAACATCCTTCTTTATACCTTCCCAGTAATAGGTTCTCTTCATATCCCGATACATCTTATTTCCACCTGGATGAATTGTTAACTTCGAGTAATGACTCTCTTTCAAAACTTCATCTCTCAATCCATCTATATCGGGAACAACTAATCGTTCTTGTTTTCGAAGCCAACCCTCTCGATCGACTTCGAATCCTTTATCCCTTTCTGGGTCCAATCCAGATTCCAAATCACGGATAATCTTGACAAGCTTATCATCTCGCTTTTGGCTCTCGCCAATTCTTTTCACAAGGGTAGGTCTTATTTATAAGTTTGCCAACATCTCAGGTTCCAATTCACATCTAGGCCTGAAGTCAAACCCAGCCAAATACTCGAGACTCTTCCACGGAAAACATGGCTCCCAATCCTGCATGTCTTCGACTTAACGCATCTGCCACTGCGTTACCTTTTCCCGGAGTATAGGCTATACCAAAATCATATGATGCTAAAAACTTTAGCCATCGTTGCTGTCGAAGATTCAAATCCTTTTGGGAGAACAGATACTTCAACGACTTATGATCTGTAAACAACTCGAATCGAACTCCCAATAGATAATGTCTCCACATCTTCAGAGCTAAATCAATCGCCACTAACTCCAAATCATGAGTCGGATAATTCCTTTCATGCGGGTTCAGTTGTCGACTTGCATATGCAACAACTTTATCCTTCTGCATTAGCACTTCTCCGAGTCCAGTGCCACATGCATCGGTGTAAACCATCATCTCATCATTTCCACTTGGAATAGTCAAAACAGGAGCACTTGTCAGTCGCTCTTTCAGGATTCCGAAAGCTTGCTCACACTTAGCATCCCATCTGAACACTTGGTTCTTTTTCGTCAATCCTGTTAACGGTGCAGCTATCTTGGAAAAGTCTTTGATAAACCGACGATAATATCCTGCTAATCCAAGAAAACTTCTCACATCAGATGCATTCTTAGGTCTAACCCAATCCTGGATCACGGCCACCTTGGCAAGATCAACCGCTATTCCATTTCCAGAGATAACATGGCCTAAGAACCTCACTTCACTCTTCCAGAAGTGACACTTCGAAAACTTAGCCTTCAGCTATTGTTTTCGCAAGATTTCCAAAACAATCCGCAAGTGCGCCTTGTGCTCTTCTTCAGTTCTGGAATAAATCAGAATATCATCCACGAACAAAAGTACGAACTTGTTCAACTGATCTCTGAACACTCTACTCATAAGATCCACAAAATATGCTAGTGCATTGGTCAATCCAAACGGCATTACCAGCCACTCATAAAAATCGGATGGTGTCCTGAAAGCAGTCTTCGGCACACTATCCTTTGCCACTCTCAACTGGTGAAATCTCGTTGCCAAATCCATCTGAGAAAACACCTTAGCTTCGTGAAGCTGATCAAACAAGTCATCTATTCTCGGCAATGGATACTTGTTCTTCTTCGTCACTTTATTCAGCTCACGATAGTCCACACACAACCACAACGATCCATCCGCTTTGGTTGCAAACACAACTGGTGCACCCCATTCGGACACACTACACCTAATGAATCCTTTCCGTAAAAGGTCATCAACTTGCACCTTCAACTCTTGCTGTTCCCTAGGCGCCATCCGCCTAAGAGACATCACAACAGGTCTGGCTCCTTCAACTAGATCGATACGAAACTCGATCTCCCTATGCGGCGGTAACCCTTTGACTTCATCAAAGACGTCCTCAAATCCATTCACAACCGGCATCGATGACAGTCCATCCCGTGGTACAACCAGCGGATACATGAAGCTCATGAAGACGCCTTCTTCATGCTTACATCGTATCACAACCTTTCGCCCTTCCACATTCCCGACTGTCACCTCCAGTTTCTCACAATCAACCTTTGCCGCATACTTTCTAAGCCAGTCCATACCCAAAATTATTCCAAACCCCGCAGAGTTCAGAACAAAGCAATCACAAACAAAAGAGCAATCATGACTCGATACAACTAGACCACGACATAGCATACACAAACAAGACGAACCCCCAACTGGATTAATCACAACCAATGGCCTATCAACAATATCCGGTTCCAAACCCAACCGGTCTACAAGATCATTACAAACAAACGAATGCGATGCTCCAGTATCAAACAACACCCTAACTGGAACACCACAAATGGAAAGAGTACCTTGAACCACCACACTCTTTCCCTCCTCTTCAGCAGTAGGAGCTTTCAAAGATGATGGCACAGCCCCCAAAGCATAAGTTTGCACAATCTGCTTGTCCTTCCTCGGTTCCGGACAATTCTTCCTGAAATGCCCTGGCTTATCACAGTTGTGGCACTTCGCCGGCGCCTTCTGGTTCTTACAATCCCTGGAGAGATGGCCCTTCTGCTGGCAATTGTAGCAGGTGTTTCACCCTTCGGCTTCTTTTGGCCATCCTTACCCTTCTGTTGCTGCTGCTTCCTCTTCTTGTTTCCACTTTGCTCCTTCGTCACAGCAACAACAGATCCTTCCTTAGGAAACAGATTCTCATGCCTGAGAGCTTTCTCCACAAGCTTCTCAAATGGATCGTCCAAATGATCCACCAACTGCCTCCCAAGATAAGTGTCCAAGCCTGTCACAAACTTCTCATTCTTCTGATAAGGAGATTCAATATACGACCGAGCATACTTGGACAAAGCTTCAAACTCAGAAACATACTCAAGAACTGGTCTTCCACCTTGCTTGAGTTCCACAAACTTCTTGAACAGAACAGATTTCTGAGCTGTAGAAATGAACTTAGCTTCAAATCTGGCTTGGAATTGCTACCAAGTAATCTCTTCCTCTGGAGCATCAATGGTGATGGAATTACACCAATCAGAAGCTCTTCCTTGAAGCTGTCTTGATGCAAGCTTTCTCTTAGTCGCATCCTCAATTCCCAAATCACCAAAGATCCTTCTACAAACATCTATCCATCTCTGGACTACTATGGTTGATTCTGTTCCCAAAAAAACCTTTCCTCCAAGAGAAGTATAGTCTTTGCACAACTTAGAAAAATCCACTGGTCTTGGAGCTTGAACTTGAACTCCAACATCTACTGATGGCCCTGGAACTGGCATCCTTCTCATGATCGAAGTCATCATAGCCTCGAACATAGAAGCATAATCAGCAGCCCCCTCAACAGCATGGCCTTCCCTAGCAGCTGGTCTCCCTCTTCGACTCATTCCTAATATCTAAAAGAAATGATTAATATACCCTGAGAAACAACTGCATAAGAAGTTCAAATCCTTCTAAGCTACTATATTATATATATATATATATATATATATATAGTAATTATCCATCAAAATTACAATTACGTCTCTCATACGTAGTTACGTCAACGAGCGTTGGCTAAAATCGATTAACCAAAGCTTTGATACCAAATGTGACGACCGCCCATGACTCCTGCACCAAACAAGGAAAAAGTGCGCTGTAAAGTGTGCCAGGCCGCCATGGACGATCCTCAAGGTAGGGTAAACACAAAAGTCTATCGTAACTCACAGTGCATGGGCAAAATACAATAGAGTATATATATAGTGAAGCTCCATAACAGAATATCATCATATAGACTTCATAATAGTTTATACAAGCATCTGAAAAGTCAATACATCAAGCCTCACTACAAAGCTCTCAAAGAAAATACAGCAGCGGAATATCCAGTACATATAGTAGGAAAACAATATGCAAAAGCCTCCAGCTCGTCTTCGTCATCAACAACGTTGACCACTAAGAACAGCACCTGTCACCT
Source organism: Allium cepa (assembly GCA_030765085.1). Classification (NCBI taxonomy): domain Eukaryota; kingdom Viridiplantae; phylum Streptophyta; class Magnoliopsida; order Asparagales; family Amaryllidaceae; genus Allium; species Allium cepa. The sequence continues at coordinate 13,712,089 of CM060942.1, forward strand.
GCTACCTAGTCTGCCCATCCCAACATGGATGAACAGCCCAAGGTAATAAGAGTTAAACATAAAACCTTGAGTCAGACAAAAGTCTTAGTGAGCAGTAAATCAACTATCAAACATACCAAAAGAGCATAAAGGATAAAAAGGAATGGGAACCCAACCATTCCACTCCACCTCTTTCTACAGTGATAGCCCCCAGACACACTAAGCAGAAGAAAACATAGCAATTCAGACATTCAAAGCAAAGTAATTATCACTCGAGTCAAGGTCGGCGTTTTCCAAGTACAAACCCCCAAGGCCTGAACCAAGATCAGATAAGCACCCTGAAAACATCGCTCTTGACCCAAGTGACGATACAACCAAACATCCAAACATCCATGACTCTGGCTATCACTGTTATCATTGCCTTGATTCCATCGTTAATTGAATGACCGTCACATTATCTCATCCATCCGCCAAGGGCTAATGGTAACCCCGGTTCTAGACATAACTCCGCACGTCGTCGCAGCCCGTGCCTAGGAATTTTCGCAACTACCCAGAGTACTAGCACGTCGTCGCAGCCCGTGCTTGGAACGTCGTCGCAGCCCATCCCCACGTACTCTTGCTTTGAGCATGCTAGAACCTTCAACAACGATGAAATCTCAGCCTCCTAGTCATCCTCCTCGACGACTATTCTCATACTAGCCCAAGCGCCTCTCGAGCCCACCATTATCAACCAACTCGAACCGCATCATCGAGTTATCAACATGCTTGGGATGATCCCGTCTGGATTAAACCAAGGCTATCTCACATCATGCTTTGCTTCATCGCATCATAGCAAAGTCCCGTCTCAACATCATGCTTTGCTTCCTCTCATCATAGCAAAGTCTCATCCCAACATCACACTTTGCTCTATCGCATCATAGCAAAGTCCATCATCATCGAATCTATCCATATGAGCTTTAACATCCGCTTCATATGCCACAAGCAGCTTTAACCATTCAAGAGCCTCTCCCCTTAGCTTTTGAATCATCTTCGACCAACTTGTCCAAATCAACTATTAGCTAATTTGCAACAATCTATTAATCAAATCAATCATTAATCCAGGCATTCAAACATTCAAAAAGATCTAATAAGAAAATATACAAGAATGGCAATTTCGTAATTAAAATGTCCAAATCTAACAAGTATGAATTATAAGCAAATATCTCTACAACTTGATGAATAAACTTATATAAGTTAACACGTAGCAAAATGGGTATCCAAAACTTCATAGACAATGGATCTACATGCAGACTTAAGGAAAATGCAAGAAATCACTATCTTTAACACATAAACAAGCCACCGATCCAATATACTCCTTTGGGTCCGTGTGAGAGATAAATACCACTCACCGAATCACCTTAACACCTCAAAAGATAACAACTTCAGATCTGGACAGCGGAGAATCAAGTTTAATCCGACAAGATTCCGCTTCAAATGATGAAATCTCTCTTCGATGGATGGAGATCTCTAACTTTGGCTCTTGGATCTTTGATTTGATCTTCAATCTAGATGGATGGAAGCACAAGATTAAAGTGGAGAAAAGAAGTGAAGAAGTGTTGTAGTCGAGCTCTCAAAATGGCAGCACTTCGTTGCTTCGAAATCCGGTGCCAAAAAGTGATACAAACCCCTCTATTTATAGGCTGAATTCCTTAAGTCGCCGCCCCCCATATGTCGTCCACGACCTAAAACCCATGACCTATAACCTCAACGACCTACGACCTAAAGTTCTGCAGACCAAACGACTCATCGGGGTCACACGACCTAACCAGGATACAACCTAGCGAATATGCCTTCACGCGACCTAACAGCTTACGACCTAACAAAGGCCGCGACTTAACATCCCTACGACCTAACGGCTCAACACACCCATGACCTATCGACCTATCACTTATGCGACTTGACGACTTAACGTTCATGCGACCTAACTAATACACAGCAACCTGATATAGGTCGCTCACGACCTATCTTAACCATAAGTCGCTCACGACTTATCTTCCACACGACCTAACCCCTTAGGTCGCCTAACCCTTAGGTCGTTCCACCGACCTAAACCACTATCTTATAGGTCGCTCACTATCTTAGGTCGCTAACATCCTATAAGTCGTAACTCGCTAACCCACTCTAACTAATAACTCGTTAACGACCTATTCCTTAACTCGTTAACTAGTTCTAACATCCTAACTCGCTAACTACTAGGTCATACTGTCTTAAGTCGCTCTTCTTCCTTAGATCGCTCACCCCTTAGGTCGCTCAACCGACCTAACTTCCACACGACCTAAATCCTATACGACTTAAACCCTACACGACCTAACTCCTAGGTCGTTCCAAACCTATAAGTCGCTCAACTCAAATCCCTTATACAACCTAAGCTCCACATGGCTTAACAAGATCAACGACTTAATGGCAACTATTTTACAATATGTCGACACGTAAAATACGGGTCGTTACATCTTTCATTTCAAACCCGCAGCCCCAAGTAAAATGAATGATTTTGGAAACCGCTCAGGCCTATCATTTCAGCCCATAACGTTTTTCCTCTATTCCAAAGTCCGTTCGGGTATGTATCATTTCAACCCATAGTGATTCTAGTCTACTGGGAACATGCAATGGTGATAACTGCTATGAATGATAGAATAGCATGAAATAACAATAACATATGATATAACAAGTGTAATAACAGGTGTGAACATCATATGATAATAATATAGCAGATATAGCATGGTGATAAACAGTTACAGATTCAAATGGTGTTAGTTTATCAGTTATATAAGTACATATTAGTCTGGTGAGATTTACTCACCTTTTTGTGCCGGAGATATCAACTCAAATGACACAACGGATTCCAGAAGGCATGATGGTACAAAAACAGAATCAAGTGGGAAGAGATCCAAGCTTAGAACTTGTGTTACAACCCAAAACAAAACCAAATAAATTAACATTTAAAGGAGTGTTTTGAATTCAAATAGTGAATCAAAGTTTTAAGATAAATTTCTAAGTAATGTTTAAAACTAAGTTCAATTTATATTGTAAATAAATAGGTTTGAAATTAGATAATTTAAAATGTTTTAAATTTGGGAATTTGTTTCTAAATACTTTACTTCCAAAAATAAATTATAATTATGTAAACCAAATTGAATAAATTTGTCCTTAAGGTTAATAAAATTTGTTTAGTTTCAAATAATTTAATTATGAAGATAAATAGGGTTAATTTATCTTTGTTATTAACTTTGGAATACTTGATTTGAATATGATTTGTAATTAAGTAAAGAATTACTTAAGATAAATGCTTTTTCTTAATTAAGATTTTGAAATATAAGATGTTAATTAATTCTTTAATAAATTTTAAATAATTAGTTAATTGTTTATTTAATTTTAAATAATCACTTAATTATGGATTAGTTAAGTGTGATTACTTAATGAAGTAATCAATGGTTAATTTTTGAATGTGATTAATATGTTAATTACTTAGAGAAGTAATTAGGGAAGTTACTCATGGTAGTAATTAATGAAAGTGATTAATGGAATCACTTAATGTTATCAATTATGGAATTGATTAACTTAATTGTTTTGAAGATAATTAATTATGAAGTAATTAATTAGTTAATTAAGATTTATTTAATGATGGAATTAATTATTTGTCAAGTAATTAATTTAAGAAGTAATTTAGATTTATTAATAGAAGTAATTAGAAGATAATTACTTATGTAAGTAATTAAGAGTTAATTACTTAATTATTTTAGTCAAATAATTAACGTGATTAATAAACTAAAGAATGATATTCATTTAAGATTAATTACTAAATGTAATTAATTAAAATTGTAATTAATTAATTAAGGATTAATTATTGATTAATAATTACTTAATGAAGTAATTAAGATTAATTAATTGGATTAATTAATCAAGGATTAATATAATTAAATTAGAAGCTAATTAATTAAGAAGTTAATTAATTAAGATAAGTAATTACAAATTGTTAATTACTATTTATGGTTAATGAGATGATTAATTACAAGTTAATTATTTAATTAATTAAAGGATTATTAATTAATAAAGATTATTAATATAATTAATGAAGTAATTAATTTAAGTAATTAATTTAAATATGATTTATTAATGTAATTAATTAAGGTTTAATGTAATTAATTATAATTAATTAATTTATGAAGAATCATTAATTATTGTAATTAATGATAGTAATTAAAGGTTAATTACAGAATATGGTTATGGGTAATTACTTGAATGTAATTAAAGGATAATTAATCAAGTAGGATTAATTAAGGAAGATCATTAAGAGATGATAATGAATTTAATTTGTAATAAATCAATAATCCAAGATTAAAGGATAGTAATTAATTAGTGGTTAATTAAATTTATTAAGAGTTAATCAATTCTGCAATGGGTGATTGGTTAATATTGAATGACTGATATTGGATGATGAATGATATGGGATGATCATTATTTGGAGATTGATATTAGAAGGTTGGTTGACATTGGATGTTTGATATTGGTTGATATTGGTTGATATTGGATATCGCTGTTATGTGATATGTTGTTGTGAGATGAATGTTGTTATAACTATTGTGATTATTATGATTCATCTATCTATTTATATATCATCCTGAATATAAGTTAAATTGTTAAACCCTTAAGTACAACTTGGACATTAAAATGGCGTTTGGTTTCGGTGAGACCGGGATCGAGTTTCCATATTTGGAATCCGAAAACCACATCGATTCCAATTAAACGTTAGGTCGTGAATCCAAGGGGAGCAAGTGAAGACTCGAGGTTTAAGGGCTATACGTCAGTATAACTCTGTGGGTGATTCCGTAATGAGTTTGACAGAATAATGCTTATAGATTCGAGATGGTGAATAAGATTGCAAGGGCTATGGTCGTTGACTCTGAGGGTGATTCCAATAATGAGTGCAACGAGATAGTGCCTTCGGTTTCGTTCGAACCCGGAACGAACTTGTATGGATTGAATGCTTTCAACACATTGTCAGGTGGACGATGAGCATTCTAAGATAGATGTGTTCTATAAAGGTAATCGTAGCCTCAAGCCTCATCAACCGAGAATGGCTAAAATAGGGGAGGTGCAGCAAGGTTTCGTGGGTAGCTCCCACTAGAGAGCAACATTTACCCCTGTCTAGAGGTCCCTTTTTATTCGGCTGTGTGGGGCGGTTGAATTCCGGACAACCGCTAGGGTTGTCTTATTTGGGATTGTTCAGTAAGGAATGGTCCCGGTCTTGTGTTGCAGAGGAGTTAGGGTGGCTCCTCGATACGGTGATCTAGGCCACGTACTATGACGGGCGGTACCCCAGTAGCCCTGCCATTGATGGAAACACATTCTTCCTACGAGACCCTACGGTTTTGATTGTATTACCCACTTTTGTGGTAGCTGGAATTTAATAAATGTAACAATTTCGGCTATTTATTATTTACTTGAAAACCCTAGACACTATTATAATATCACTAGATTTCCTATCAAATGTTTTGGTTAGCGTAAGGTAAAAACTTTTCCATGTTTATGTGTGGGAAGTCTTACGTGGTACCTTTTCTTTTCAAAGGTTTTCTAAAGTTAAGCAATTTTAACCCGTTTACTCACACCAGACCCCTGTCTGACTCGAGTGTTTATTTTCTGTTTTATTAAACTCTTATGTACTCATACTATGTATGAGTAGTCAAGTGATTCAGGTTTGCTTGACGAATTTTGGAGGAGATATGGAGCAGGAGGCTTCGACGTGTAGATAATTTGTTCCGCTGTGTTTGTTTGGTATCTGTATCTTATATACTTGAGTTGTATGAATTAGAAAGATGTTTATAACTGTCTAATATGTGTTGTATAGTTGCGTACTCTGATGTATTATGATACTGTGTAATATTTTATGTGTTATATTATATTTTATTCTTTCCGCTGTGAGTTCTCTAATGTTGTTGTCTTTCTTCTTTCTCTTTCTTTTCTACTTCTATCCCTTTCTTTCTTCAAGATAATGCGATTTCCTAGAGTTAGGAAGTCGGGTTGTCACAAAAATCGCTTTATTAACAAATTTTATCCATAATCCATTTACACGGCAAAATCCAATTTATAAGTTAATTACTTTTAAATATTTCATTTACAAAATCCATTCATTTTATAACTTCACAATTTATAAATCTATAGATTTCATCCACTTATGAATTCCATTTTATATTCATTTTAATACTTATAAAAACTCGTTTTATAATTCCAATATTTTAGTTTATAAATATCAATTTCATAAATCTTTTATATAAATCATTTATAATACTTCAAAAATCCCAATTTAAACCATTTTATAAATTAATCAACTACTTATTTCAAAAATCACATTTCAGTTATATTTCACAAAAATCATAATTTTATAACATAAACATTTCAACGTTTATTTATTTAAAATAAATCAATTAAAAAATTATATTTTATTATGCATTCTCAACTTAAATTTTCAAAAATCAAATTTTATTTATTTTCGGCATCTAACGATACCAAAAATATATTTGGCTAAAATTTAGCCTTTAACGATTTCAATCACAAAGATAATCACGCAGAATATAAATAGATCAACACGCAACATTGAAACCAATTCAATCATTTGAGGAATCCAATTGGATCCCTCCAACCTGTTTCCCTGCATCCAAAGATGTTAGCACAATACCAATTTCGCTTCGAGACGGAATATCGCGGTATATGGGATTTATAAAATACTATCCGCTATTATGCGGCGCAATAGGGTCTCATCGGCTACATAATGCGGGAAAAACAACTACAAGTACATATATAATACCAATTCCATATCAAGTTGAAATTATCGCGGTATATGTTTTTAATAAATAACATCTCCTTAATACTCGGCGTATAATGTCAATTTTAACAATGAATAGATAACAATTTATCATCTAATCACACAATCAAGCAATTTTAAATTTAACTATTTAAAATTTAAATCGAAACAATTCGGTTGAGTGAGAAGTTCTCACCTTGCTTTCAATTCAGTTTCAGCATTTTATTTCGAATAAAATTAAAAATGCGTTTAATTTTTACCGAAATTCTCACTATCTCCAAATGACTCCAAACCAATTCCATTGTGTCGTGTTCGACAAAACGAACCCGACGCAAGTCATTTCGTAATTTTTCGACCTCGTATGACAAAGTTATAGAGTTTTAAACATTGCATGATTTATAATATAATTAATTCAGAAATTTATATTTTAATTTTTAACCAAGACAATCACAGCCGTTGATTCCTGCTCTAGAGAATCTGGGCCGCACCACGCTATCACTTCTTCCCTTCGTTACTTCCAGGCGACGAACGAAAATAACCCAATGAAGCCGCCACCTAGGGTTATTAGCCGCTCCCCCCTCGACGACTTCCAGGACGATCGAATTCCACCAAATTGCTCGCCATACATACTCTATACTCGGCTACAACAGCATCAAGCTCGACCTCATCATGTCCTCGGTTTTCGTGTACGAAACTCGGCTGTTCAAAGCCATATTCACGACGACCCATGTGACGCCCCACCTCTAGACCCACCTAGCCAAGAACAATACGAAGTAATGCTGTCAACTAGCACGGAGAATAAGGCTGTTGAGGAGCGACCATCCGTGTAATTGCTTTGGGCAAGCACCGATATGCCAGATAAAAATATAACTTTTCATCACAAGAGGAAATCCGACATACCGACACCAACTCAAAGCTACTACATAGTGGCTATAGTAATCTTCGGAAACAAATATAGAAATAAGAATAACACAAATCATTCACAGATAATTCATATCACAAAGGCAGAAGAAGATATGAATATATAATTAACACATGAAAGTGTATATCAGAGTAGTGGTCAAAAAGATCCACAATAATACAAAAGAATAGCAACACGTGCTATACAAAAGAATACAACTATGAGTCTATATCTCAAGTGTATACAACAAAATAAACTACTAATCTAAGTAGTTAGCCAAGAGTCAGAGAAATCAATCCCAAGTGAGAAGTCAAGCTGAAGCACCTGTAACATCTCGGTCAGACCCGAGTATTATTTAATAAGAAAATAATAAACGGATCAGTCTAACTATAAATATCAGGTGAAATGATATAGAATAAGAGATATGACTAAACACACAATAATCACAATGCCAAGCTGTGATATATGTAAGTAATTGAAAATCAACAAGAGATTAATCAGTATCACCAAATCTACAAAAGAATCAAAGAAAGTGTCATACTCCTTATTTCGTTCACCAAACCATAAATATTGACGATCATATCTGTGACGACCCGACTTTCCACTCTCGGAAAATCACATCATCTTTAAGAAAGAAAGGGATAGAAAAGAGAAAAGATAGAGAAGAAGAAAGAAACAACATCAGAATCTAAACAACAGAATGAATAAATTATATTAATCACATAATACTTTACATAGTATCATATACATCAGAGATACACAGCATAATCAACTCACACTAGACAGTTATAAACACCTGTCTAGTTATACAACTCAAAATAACAACTCAGAGAACACACAACAGAATACTCTATAGCTATACACAGAAGCCTCCTGCTCCATTGCTCCTTCAGAATTCGTCATGCCAACTTAAAATCCTAACCTGAATTCCCTTGGCTACTCGTAAAAATTTGAGTACCCAAGAGTTTATGAAAAACAAAAATAAACTCCGGGTCAGACATGGGTCTGGTGTGAGTAAACGGTTAAAGTTGCTTAACTTTAAGAACCCTTTTGAAAGAAAAGGTATCACGTAAGACTTCCCACACATAAACATGGAAAAGTTTTTATCTTACGCTAACCAAAATATTTGATAGGAAATCCGATGATATTATAATAATGTCTAGGGTTTTCAAATAAATAAGAAATAGCCGAAATTGTTACATTTATTAAATTCCAGCTACTAGCCACAAAAGTGGGTAATACAATCAAAACCGTTGGCATTTATTGGATTTTGGATTCCATACAATGGCAGCGCTACTGGGGTACCGCCCGTCACAGTACGTGGCCTAGATCACCGTACCGAGGATTACTCCCAATCCCCTGCAACACAAAGCTGGACCCGTTCCTTACTGAACAGTTCCGAATAAGACTACCCCGACGGTTGTAGCTATTCAACCGTCCACACAGCCGAAATAAAAGGGACCTCTAGACAGGGGTAAATCTTACTCTCCAGTGGGTGCGACCCACGAAGCCTTGCTGCACCTCCCCTGTTTTAGCCATTCCCGGTTGATGAGGCTTGAGGTTACGATTACCTTTATAGGACATATCACTTAGAATGCTCATCGTCCACCTGACGATATGCCAAAAGCGTTCAATCCATACAAGTTCGTTCCAGGTTCGAACTAAACCGCAGGCATTATCTCGTTACACTCATTTTGGAATCACCCTCAGAGTTAACGACAATAACCCTTGCACTCTAAACCACCATCTCGAATCTATAAGATCTATTCCGTCAACTCATTACGGAATCACCCATAGAGTTATACTGACGTATAGCTCTTACACCTCGAGTCTTCACTTGCTCCACTTTGACTCACGACCTAACGTTATTTGGAATCGATGTGGTTTTCGGATATCCAATTATGGAAACCCGATCCCGGTCTCATCGAAATCCAAAGCGTGTCTTTTAGGTTCAAGTTGTTTTTTAAAGGTTTTAAAAAAATTAAATTCAACTATCTATATACACACAGAATAGATAATTCATAGGCCACAATTGATAATCAATATTATCAAATAACAGGTAATTCCTATAATCCATATCATAATAGATAATCCATATATCAACATTCCAATTGATAATCACAATTCAACCAAGCATTCATATCACACAACCATACTTATCTCATTACTGAGATCACAAAGCATCCAAGGCAATCAATGTCATCCATTCATTCATAAGCAACGATTTACTCATATCATAACATAATTAATTTAAAATGAATTAAATTAACTATCTCTATAACTAATTAATTTAAAGTGAATTAAATTAATTACTTCTTAATTAATTTAAAATTAATTACATTAATTATATTCATCACAATAAATCTTGCTTAAATAAACATTAGTTAAATCAATTAATTAATCCTAATCAACCTTGATTAATCAACTCTAAATAAAGTAATTAATCCTTAATTATTTTCATTAATCATATCAATTAATGAACCTTAATTAATTAATCATGCTTAGATTAATTGTTTTTAATTAATCAACTTAAATACAGTAATTAATTATTCTTAATTACTTTTAATTACTTTATAAATTCATTGATTTATTCACCAAGTAATAAACCTTTAATTACTTTAACAAGTAATTTACCAATTTAAAATTACTTTCCAATCAATAATTTACCTAACTTAATTACCTCGGTAATTAATCAATTACTTATCTTAAGTAATTTGCCTTACCAAAACTTATAAAGTAATAATACTTAATCATTTATCAAGTGACCATATTTAATCAATTAACAAATTAATTAACTTACTTGATTCGCTCGTCTCATAAAACAAAATTAAGTCATCCCTAATCACTCATTAACCCAAATTAATCTTCAATTATCAGATTAATTATCTCCAACTATTAATTAATAAACCTTAATTATTAATCAATCCTTTAATAAAAAGTAATTAATCACTAATTACCTTTATAATTAATTAATTAAACTTAATTAACCAATTAATTATCTCTTAATCATTAATTAATAACTTAATTATTAATTAATAACCTTAATTACAAATTAATTAATCCATAAATATAATTAATTAATCCTTAATTAAAATTAATTATCCTTAAATAAAAATAGTTAATTAATTCTTAATTAACTTTCATTATAATTAATAATCCTTTAATTATTAATGAAGAAAATCCAAATTAAAAACTTAATAAAACATTTATTAATTAATTAATTTCAATTAACTCTTAATCATTAATCATTAATAAAATCATCATTTTAATTAATAATTAATTAAATAATTAATTATACTTAATTAATCACTTCATTAACCACTTTTTAAAATAATAATTAAATAAATGAATTAAATTTAAATTCTTTAATTAATCAACTAAATACAAATTATTAATACTTAATTAATTATTTAAGATAAAACATTAACTTAAATAAATCTTGAAATTTTTATTTAACTCAATCCTAATTAAATTATAGAAATCATTAATTAACTTCCTTTAATCATTAATTAACAGTTCTTAATTCAAGTTAATAAATTGACTTAACTTTAATTGTTAATTTTAAATCATTTTACACTAATTAATTTAAAGAAAACATTTACTTAAAATTCTCTTTATATTTCAAAATAAGATTTGAAATAATAATAAGATTGCTTCTTAAGATATTTAAACATCATACAAGTTTATTCATAAAAACAATTCAATTCCAAAAACAAGAATTTAATTTAACTCAAACTTCCAAGGTTTAAAATTTATTTTACATTTTAAAACTAAATATCAGATTGAACAAAAATCTGGGTTCAGCCCATGATTACCTGAACCCTAGAACAAGATACATCTCTGTTCTTCTTTCTTATAGTTTTCGGTTCAATATTAATTAGGATATAATTTTTTTAAATCTATTTAAGTTAAAAACTAAACTGTTAAACAAGACGGTTAACACAGCATCACAAAGCCCTGGGACCACGCGAGCTGTAACCCGAGCCACAATCGAAATTTCACGTGCTTTACCCGAGCAAATTCCCAGTACCCAAATTCAAAGCCAAACCCAAAACAACTAACACCTACCCCCCTCTCGTGCAACCTGCACCGGCGCCAGACCTCCTTTGGCCATCGGCGAACCCACCGCCGAGTCACTCCACCACCGTACTAGCCTCCACGATCCACCAAAACTCAAAATTCATTCCAATACAAAATCGAGCATATGAGATGGACAGAACCCCTAAAACCCCCACCAGAAAATCCCAACACGAAACGCCTCCGATCAACTACAACGGCCACCACTCCGTCCATAGCTCATTGATCCACCCAGGATCCTTCACCCGTACCCACTTCAAACTCGATGCAGTAATGAAGACGAAACAACCCCATAATCCCAGCTCCACCCAAATTAGGTTTAATACCTAAATCAACCAATCGCCGACGCTACGCTAAACATCCAACCCCTCGATTATTTTTGTCGTACTCCTCGTACGATCACCTATCTCCACCAAAAATCCCGAATATCCCAGACCATGAGGCCAACAGAAATCACTCAAAAACAAAGTTCCAGACAAACCCAAAATTATCATTTATTTCAAATCTAAAATTTTTGATATTTACCTTAAAAATCATAACTTCCATAATGTATTCAAGTTATGATCTTAAATCAGTGAATTAAGATGATAGATTTTACATATTTTAAGTATCTCTACTGTACTTTCTAGATTTTATCAAAGTTTAAATCTCATAATACTTGAATCTAATTAAATTCCTGGATTAGGCTTTAAACTAAACTATATTGTTTCAATTTTTACAATCTAACAGGAAAGACATGCAAGGATTTTGATCTTGATCAAAATCATATGTTCTGTACTAAAAACAGAGAAACTAGAATCAACAGATAAACATACATCACATATACACAGAGAGTTCCTTACACGCATACATACAGAATAATTATCATCTTAGATTTCAAAATCAACCATATAATTATCCACTTAACTTTAATTTAAAAAAAAAGTTTACTCACCTCAAATTAGAAGTGCAGAGTTTTGAAGATGACTGGAAATTGCAAAATAATTTGAACTTGAAGTTGAAGCCACTGAAACAGAGATGCCTCATGTTTGCATTTAAAAAACAGGAAACATTTGAGCTTGAAACTTAAGAAACTGAAGCTTTGATCAGATTTTCTTGCATGCATTTGAATATTGAGGCAGATACTTGGGTTTGAGGAATTAGATGCAGATTTTGGTTTTGAATCTGCAGGCTTTTGTGATTTTTTTTGAAAACTGGATTGATATTTGAAGAGTGTTTCAGGTTTAATTTGAAGACTTTTCAAAGTTGCATGCATATTCAAGTTTCTCTTAGGATTGAACTTAGATTTTAAAGAAAAAGAAATGAAGAGAAAGAATGCCGGTTTATATAAATGTTAATTTCAGTTTTATTAAAGTTAAAAGAAAATAAAATAAATTTGACACATGTCTTCATTTACACAAAGTTTGTAACACTTGTTATCAAAGTGTTTAAGAAATGAACACTAGTCAATATTAATTTTTATTCTAATTTTAAAGAAATTTAAAAGCATTTTAAAATTATTTTCCTAATTACTAACGTGTTTCTAAATTTAAAAAATGCCTTTCTTATTAAATACCAAATAAACAAATACATTTATACATTTATAAATGTATGTTAATTTTTATAAAATACAATCTTTGAAAAGAACATGAAATAAAGATCAATTATAATTTAAATAAAATTATATATAACATTTCAAACTTATTTTAAAAATGTTGTTTTCAAAGCCTTTCATTTATTTTACAAATCAAATTTCTATAAAAGAAATAAAACAAATCTTATTTTAATTAAAAACATTACCTATATATTGTAAAACCAAACCATATTATTATTTATATTTTAAGATGCATGTATATCTTTGAATTCAAATTTATATTCATTTCAAGGTCAAATTTAAAAACCAAATCTAAAATAAATTTAAATGAATATAAAAAACTATTTTAAAATAAGCTTATTATTATTTTCAAATAATATATCCTGTTTTAAAATCAATTTAAAATACACATATCTAAATATACAGATTTAAATGTATTTAAACATACTTATAAATTTTGAAAACAATAAATCAATTTAGAATTTATTTATACAATAAAATGATTATTCTTATTATAAAACCAATTTATAACCAAAATTAAAATATTACTTGATTAATTATCTGTGAAAATAACAATTTTATCAATTTCAAATAATTAAATTATAGATTATCAGCATTTAAACTCCTTGAAATTCCGGGATATTACAATCCTCCCCCCTTAACAAAATTTCATCCTCGAAATTTAAAACAAAGATAATCCAAAGTTTATTTTATTTTCAACCAATTCAAACATTCATAACAGCCATACACTATCAATCAAACAAACAATTTTATCCAATCAACCAATTCAATCAAACAACACTAGCTATCCAAACACAGATCCGGATAAACTTCCTAAATTATCTCGAGTTTCCCCAACACAGACACAGGGATACTCGCTCAACTAAATCCAAACTAGCTTTACTTATAAGCTATTGAGTTCCCACTCAGCTAGATCTATACTCAACCCAAGATACCATACCATAGACAAGTCTGATCAACATCTAAAACCTACACAGAATTACTGGTCTCAAAAACCAGTGATGACCAAACACGTACTCTCTCAGTGATACGTGAAATAATTTGAATTCCAATCTTCCAAACTGGAAATTCAACTCTTCAAACCAAAGCACGATCTCAACAAAACTCAGAAGAATCCAATACCTCGAAGATCACCTCAAAATCTTACCAAATCTTATTGCTCCCTTTACTAGAGAAAATTCAACAACATCGAAGTCTCCAACTTCGAATTCCAAATTCTTCTGTTACTTAGCCTCAAAACTTACCGGATGATCCGGGCTGCCAACAGATCCTTCCTGATCAGCTCAACCTTCGCTGATACTTCTACAAACAAACTGGATCAACACAACAAACTGATCCACACAAGATCAATCCAAAATCAAAACCAAACTCTACTATCAACAGTAGAAAACAACCTCTCCATCCTGAAGAGACAGAACAGAATCATTCGCCAGCTAGTCTCAAAATACTGCAACATACTAAACATCAAGTTGCAACATCAAGTTGCAACATCAAGTTGCAACATCAAGTTGCAACATACACAGAAGAAATCCTCTAATCCAAAATACTGCAACATCAAGTTGCTTCTACTCAAGTCAACAGCCACCATGCTTCCGCTGCGCAACTCTGATTTGGAGCAAATGAAAATGCCGTATAAGAACACAGGCACAGACTAAACATCACATCTTGGAAATAAGGTTCAACAGAAATTCTAAGAAATACAGAGCTGCTACACCAAACAATCAATCTAAAAGACAACCTTCTACCCAACTGAATCACTTATATTACTCCTGACATCAAGTCGATTCAGAACTCAATCTTCAATGTGGGAAAAACCTTCAACTTTCCTGAAGATATATCCAGAAAAATCTTCAGCAACTTCTTAAATTCTACATCCTCTAGAAATGACACAAATCCAAGCAAAAGACTATCTAAGATAATCACCAAACCATCGCAAGTCACTTTTGCGATCAACCAATCCAAATCCAAGTAAAACTGTTCTCTCTTTACCAAACAGAACAGCTTAAACTTAATTAGCCAACCCATCGAAGAAACGGGTCCACTTAACTGCTTCTGAACTCCATTTCAGAAAAACTGCTAAGCCAGAAGATCTCCCTGCTGAAATACGGAACATTCCCGAGCTGCACTGCTAACATAGATTCCAAAGACTTCTTATCCAAAGTTCTTTTGAGAAACTCGGACTTCCAACTAAACACATGCATCCAGCTGATCTCGTCTACAACACCGAAGCAAACACACTTCATTAAACTTGCTCTGAAAGAAAACATCTCCAGAAACATCCATAGCCACTGCATCTCATCACGGAGCTACTACTTCCTGAGGTATCAAAATACCATCACTCTCTTCTGCCCAACCAACAGATCCAAACTCTCAAAAATCCGCCCACACGAGCGCAAATCAAACTTACACTTCATAGATGAACTCCGAACCTTAACAGGTTTCCTTCAGAGATCAAATGAAGTCTTACACCAAACTACAAAGTTTACTCGAGACAGTATTAGGTCTACAGTCTCGACAAATACACTTCCAACCTCAAACATTCAAACTCCAACAAATGGTAGTCGTGTTACACACACTACTACCCATCTACCTTTATAACTTATATTGGAAAACCCGAACAGGTAACCCAACAGATAGGTAGAAATATATATATATATATATATATATTATAAAATTACAAATACGCTCTCTCAAGAAAGACACCACTACAGAGCCTAGGTATTCACTCAACCTAATGCTCCGATACCAACTTTGACGACCCGACTTTCCACTCCCGGAAAATCGCATCATCTTTAAGAAAGAAAGGGATAGAAAAGAGAAAAGATAGAGAAGAAGAAAGAAACAACATCAGAATCTAAACAGCGGAATGAATAAATTATATTAATCACATAATACTTTACATAGTATCATATACATCAGAGATACACAGCATAATCAACTCATACTAGACAATTATAAACACCTGTCTAGTTATACAACTCAATACAACTCAAAATAACAACTCAGAGAACACACAACGGAATACTCTATAGCTATACGCAGAAGCCTCCTGCTCCATTGCTCCTTCAGAATTCGTCATGCCAACTTAAAATCCTAACCTGAATTCCCTTGGCTACTCGTAAAAATTTGAGTACCCAAGAGTTTATGAAAAACAAAAATAAACTCCGGGTCAGACATGAGTCTGATGTGAGTAAACAGTTAAAGTTTCTTAACTTTAAGAACACTTTTGAAAGAAAAGGTATCACGTAAGACTTCCCACACATAAACATGGAAAAGTTTTTATCTTACGCTAACCAAAGCATTTGATAGGAAATCCGATGATATTATAATAGTGTCTAAGGTTTTCAAATAAATAAGAAATAGCCGAAATTGTTACATTTATTAAATTCCAGCTACTAGCCACAAAAGTGGGTAATACAATCAAAACCGTTAGCACTTATTGGATTTTGGATTCCATACAATGGCAGGGCTACTGGGGTACCGCCCGTCACAGTACGTGGCCTAGATCACCGTACCGAGGATTACTCCCAATCCCTTGCAACACAAAGCCGGACCCGTTCCTTACTGAACAGTTCCGAATAAGACAACCCCGACGGTTGTAGCTATTCAACCGTCCACACAGCCGAAATAAAAGGGACCTCTAGACAGGGGTAAATCTTACTCTCCAGTGGGTGCAACCCACGAAGCCTTGCTGCACCTCCCCTGTTTTAGCCATTCCCGGTTGATGAGGCTTGAGGTTACGATTACCTTTATAGGACATATCACTTAGAATGCTCATCGTCTACCTGACGTTGTGCCGAAAGCATTCAATCCATATAAGTTCGTTCCGGGTTCGAACGAAACCGTAGGCATTATCTCGTTACACTCATTTTGGAATCACCCTCAGAGTTAACGACAATAACCCTTGCACTCTAAACCACCATCTCGAATCTATAAGATCTATTCCGTCAACTCATTACGGAATCACCCACAGAGTTATACTGACGTATAGCTCTTACACCTCGAGCCTTCACTTGCTCCACTTTGACTCACGACCTAACGTTATTTGGAATCGATGTGGTTTTCGGATATCCAAATATGGAAACCCGATCCCGGTCTCATCGAAATCCAAAGCGTGTCTTTTAGGTTCAAGTTGTTTTTTAAAGGTTTTAAAACAATTAAATTCAACTATCTATATACACACAGAATAGATAATTCACAGGCCACAATTGATAACCAATATTATCAAATAACAGGTAATTCCTATAATCCATATCATAATAGATAATCCATATATCAGCATTCCAATTGATAATCACAATTCAACCAAGCATTCATATCACACAACCATACTTATCTCATTACTGAGATCACAAAGCATTCAAGACAATCAATGTCATCAATTCATTCATAAGCAACGATTTACTCATATCATAACATAATTAATTTAAAATGAATTAAATTAACTATCTCTATCACTAATTAATTTAAAGTGAATTAAATTAATTACTTCTTAATTAATTTAAAATTAATTAAATTAATTACCTTCATCACAATAAATCTTGCTTAAATAAACACTAGTTAAATCAATTAATTAATCTTAATCAACCTTGATTAATCAACTCTAAATAAAGTAATTAATCCTTAATTATTTTCATTAATCATATCAATTAATGAACCTTAATTAATTAATCATGCTTAGATTAATTGATTTTAATTAATCAACTTAAATACAGTAATTAATTATTCTTAATTGCTTTTAATTACTTTATAAATTCATTGATTTATTCACCAAGTAATAAAACTTTAATTACTTTAACAAGTAATTTACCCATTTAAAATTACTTTCCAATCAATAATTTACCTAACTTAATTACCTCGGTAATTAATCAATTACTTATCTTAAGTAATTTGCCTTACCAAAACTTATAAAGTAATAATACTTAATCATTTATCAAGTGACCATATTTAATCAATTAACAAATTAATTAACTTACTTGATTCACCCATCTCATAAGACAAAACTGAGTAATTCATCCCTAATTACTCATTAACTCAAATTAATCTTCAATTATCAGATTAATTATCTCCAACTATTAATTAATAAACCTTAATTATTAATGAATCTTTTAATAAAAAGTAACTAATCACTAATTACCTTTATAATTAATTAATTAAACTTAATTAACGAATTAATTATCTCTTAATCATTAATTAACAACTTAATTATTTATTAATAACCTTAATTACAAATTAATTAATCCATAAATATAATTAATTAATCCTTTATTAAAATTAATTATCCTTAAATAAAAATAGTTAATTAATTCTTAATTAACTTTCATTATAAATTAATAATCCTTTAATTATTAATTAAGAAAACCCAATTTAAAAACTTAATAAAACATTTATTAATTAATTAATTTTAATTAACTCTTAATCATTAATCATTAATAAAATCATCATTTTAATTAATAGTTAATTAAATAATTAATTATACTTAATTAATCACTTCATTAACCTCTTTTTAAAATAATAATTAAATAAATGAATTAACTTTAAATTCTTTAATTAATCAACTAAATACAAATTATTAATACTTAATTAATTATTTAAGATAAAACATTATCTTAAATAAATCTTGAAATCTTTATTTAACTCAATCCATTAGTTAAATTATAGAAATCATTAATTAACTTCCTTTAATCATTAATTAACAATTCTTAATTCAAGTTAATAAATTAACTTAACTTTAATTGTTAATTTTAAATCATTTTACACTAATTAATTTAAAGAAAACATTTACTTAAAATTCTCTTTATATTTCAAAATAAGATTTGAAATAATAATAAGATTGCTTCTTAAGATATTTAAACATCATACAAGTTTGTTCATAAAAACAATTCAATTCCAAAAAGAAGAATTTAATTTAACTCAAACTTCCAAGGTTTAAAATTTATTTTACATTTTAAAACTAAATATCAGATTGAACAAAAATCTGGGTTCAGCCCATGATTACCTGAACCCTAGAATAAGGTACATCTCTGTTCTTCTTTATTATAGTTTTCAGTTCAATATTAATTAGGATTTAAATTTTTTAAATCTGTTTAAGTTAAAAACGAAACTGTTAAACAAGACAGTTAACACAGCATCACAAAGCCCTGGGACCACGCGAACTATAACCCGAGCCACAATCGAAATTTCACGTGCTTTACCCGAGCAAATTCCCAGTACCCAAATTCAAAGCCAAACCCTAAACAACTGACACCAACCCCCCCCCCCCTCGTGCAACCTGCACCGGCGTCGGACCTCCTCTGGCCATCGGCGAACCCACCGACGAGTCACTCCACCACCCTACAAGCCTCCACGACCCACCAAAACTCAAAATTCATCCCAATACAAAATTGAGCATATGAAATGGACAGAACCCCTAAAACCCCCACCAGAAAATCCCAACACGAAACGCCTCCGATCAACTACAACGGGCACCACTCTGTCCATAGCTCATTGATCCACCCAGGATCCTTCACCCGTACCCACTTCAAACTCGATGCAGTAATGAAGACGCAACAACCCCATAATCCCAGCTCCACCCAAATTAGGTTTAAAACCTAAATCAACCAATCGCAGACGCTACGGTGAACATCCAACCCCTCGATTATTTTTGCCGTACTCCTCGTACGATCACCTATCTCCACCAAAAATCCCGAACATACCAGACCATGAGGCCAATAGAAATCACTCAAAAACAAAATTCCAGACAAACCTAAAATTCTCGTTTATTTCAAATCTAAAAATTTTGATATTTTCCTTAAAAATCATAACTTCCATAATGTATTCAAGTTATGATCTTAAATCAGTGAATTAAGATGATAGATTTTACATATTTTAAGTATCTCTACTGTACTTTCCAGATTTTATCAAAGTTTAAATCTCATAATACTTGAATCTAATTAAATTCCTGGATTAGGCTTTAAACTAAACTATGTTGTTTCAATTTTTACAGTCTAACAGGAAAGACATGCAAGGATTTTGATCTTGTCAAAATCATATGTTCTGTACTAAAAACAGAGAAACTAGAATCAACAGATAAACATACATCACATATACACAGAGAGTTGCTTACATGCATACATACAGAATAATTATCATCACAGATTTCAAAATCAACCATATAATTATCCACTTAACTTTAATCTTAAAAAAAAGTTTACTCACCTCAAATTAGAAGTGCAGAGTTTTGAAGATGACTGGAAATTGCAAAAGAATTTGAACTTAAAGTTGAAGCCATTGAAACAGAGATGCCTCATGTTTGCATTTGAAAAACAGGGAAACATTTGAGCTTGAAACTTAAGAAACTAAAGCTTTGATCAGATTTTCTTGCATGCATTTGAATATTGAGGCAGATACTTGGGTTTGAGGAATTAGATGCAGATTTTGGTTTTGAATCTACAGGCTTTTGTGATTTTTTTTGAAAACT
Organism: Allium cepa; assembly: GCA_030765085.1. Taxonomy (NCBI): domain Eukaryota; kingdom Viridiplantae; phylum Streptophyta; class Magnoliopsida; order Asparagales; family Amaryllidaceae; genus Allium; species Allium cepa. Next base: position 13,732,937 of record CM060942.1, read on the forward strand.
GGATTGATATTTGAAGAGTGTTTCAGGTTTAATTTGAAGAGTTTTCAAAGTTGCATGCATATTCAAGTTTCTCTTAGGATTGAACTTAGATTTTAAAGAAAAAGAAATGAAGAGATGGAATGCTGGTTTATATAAATGATAATTTCAGTTTTATTAAAGTTAAAAGAAAATAAAATAAATTTGACACATGTCTTCATTTACACAAAGTTTGTAACACTTGTTATAAAAGTGTTTAAGAAATGAACACTTGTCAATATTAATTTTTATTCTAATTTTTAAGAAATTTAAAAGCATTTTAAAATTATTTTCTTAATTACTAATGTGTTTCTAAATTTTAAAAATGCCTTTCTTATTAAATACCAAATAAACAAATACATTTATACATTTATAAATGTATGTTAATTTTTATAAAATACAATCTTTGAAAAGAACATGAAATAAAGATCAATTATAATTTAAATAAAATTATATATAACATTTCAAACTTATTTTAAAAATGTTGTTTTCAAAGCCTTTCATTTATTTTACAAATCAAATTTCTATAAAAGAAATAAAACAAATCTTATTTTAATTAAAAACATTACCTATATATTTTAAAACCAAACCATATTATTATTTATATTTTAAGATGCATGTATATCTTTGAATTCAAATTTATACTCATTTCAAGGTCAAATTTAAAAACCAAATCTAAAATAAATTTAAATGAATATAAACAACTATTTTAAAATAAGCTTATTATTTTTTTAAAATAATATATCGTGTTTTAAAATTAATTTAAAATACACATATCTAAATATACAGATTTAAATGTATTTAAACATACTTATAAATTTTGAAAGCAATAAATCAATTTAGAATTTATTTATACAATAAAATGATTATTCTTATTATAAAACCAATTTATAACCAAAATTAAAATATTACTTGATTAATTATCTGTGAAAATATCAATTTTATCAATTTAAAATAATTAAATTAGAGATTATCAGCATTTTAAACTCCTTGAAATTCCGGGATATTACAATATCAATGTCAATCACAAAAGTCAATGACACACGAATTCACCTATGCACAAAAATTGATAAACCATATCAATAGAAATCACAAAAATAGGTGAACAAGAAAATTTTAGAATTCGACACACGAAATCCAGAAATCACACAAAATAGGGGGGAGGCCTATCACACGAACGGGAGCATGAAAACACACCAACATATGTATCACACGAACGAGACGCTATCTCATGGTAGCTAGCCATTAACTTTTGACACACGAACGACCTGAAGACCATGGGGCGCTACCCCACATATGTGAGTTGAAACTCACACAAACGGGGTTTAGTCTCCCTCGTAGACAAAGAGACATCGCACATTGCTAGTCTAAATCACAAAAATGATCGTCATGATCATCAAGAAGTGTCAATTACAATAAGCTAGTAGTTATATGAGCTTAGCTTCATGTTCCATAACCACTAGCTTAACTTAAATATTTATGAACAAATTGTAGATCTCCACTAGAAAATTTGTCACAAGAGATTCAATCGAACAAGTCCGAGAATTAACCGACGAAGTAAACGCAAGCGTTTCATACCACTTGTTTTACTAAGTCGTTTAATTAGATTTCTCATACGAGTGAGGTAAAGGTTTGTACATACTAATAGATTGGAAACCGATTTTAAAACTAATTTGGTATTAAAATAGAATTGAAATCGTTTGGGGAAAGAGTTTTGATATTTACTACTAGTATTGAAACCTTTATATTTTTAAAGTGACAAAACACGAAAATGATTGTAGAACAATCAACCACCAAAATTCACATTCAAAGACGTGAATAAAAATCCAAAGAAATCGATCCGAATCCATCAAAATGGGTATTCTCAAAAATCACGAAGAAAATGTCATCAAAGTCGATAATAAGTGATAATAACAAAAGGGAATCAACACGAATCGATTAACATTGAAAATTCAATCCAAAAAGGCAAAATCGACTCAAACAGCAGGTTTAGTCGACTGAACAGAGTTTTCAGTCGACTGACCCTATGCCTGGAAATTTTCCAGGTTCAGGAAACTTTCTGTTTCCAGGTTCAGTCGACTGAACAGAGGATTCAGTCGACTGAATCATGCCTGGGAACTTTCGGGTTCCAGGTTCAGTCGACTGAACAGACTTTTCAGTCGACTGAATCTTGCCTGGGCTGTTTTTCAACCTATCCAAAGGAAGAGAAAACTCTTCCAAAAAGCAGCCGGACGAACATTGGCTCTAAGGGTTTATGCCAATCGGCAACCCGGCCATATATACTCCTCGATGCATCACCAAAAGCATGACCAAACATCCATAAAAGGATTTCACACAAATTTGACTTAAAAACCCAAAAATTGGAATATTCACAAAACCAATCCAAATCAAGAGCAAATGCACATGAAGAAGTGTTAGGAATTCATACCCAACAACCAAAGATAATTATAGTCATAGATGTGAGATAAAAATCTCACCTTTGAAATCACACAAATAAAGAAGAAGCTTGAAAGCAAAGGAGAATCAACCACTCTTCAAATCCAACTCAATAAGCTTGATTCTAAGCTTTAAAAGAAGAACATTCCCAAAGTTAGGTTTAGGAATTTATGAAATGATAAGAGAATGAGTTGGAGAAGAAGAAGAGAAGCTTACCAATGGGTTCTTCTATTAGTTTGGAGCTAGAACTTGATTTGCAAAAGAAAACTAGGGCTTGAGTTTTAATTTCCCATCTCTCCCACCATTGTTGCTAAAGCTTGAGTATTAGGAATTGGAACTGAAGTAAATGAGGAGTTGAAGTGGAGTTGGGACTGAATACATAAGTGTGGTTATTGGGCTCAGCCCAAACCAAAGCCCTAAGCAAAAAGTAGCAAAATTCAACTTTCTCCAAACTTATCGAAGCTTATACTCAAAATGGTCGCAAACGACATTTTAAACTCAATGGGAGTGGTCCCGAGTCCTAATTCGATCGTATGCAAAAAGTAACTTTTCGGACTAAAATTCAACTACGATACCATATTTAAATAAAACATTTAAATGTATAAATCATAACATATGCGGGTTGTTACAGACTCCCCTCCTTAAAGAAATTGCGTCCATGCAATCATAAGGAATAAATGAACTAATAGTAACAACCATAGATGCATATCAACACAAAAGAAGAAATTCGAAATAAGAAGTTCACCTTAAAGAGCACGAGAGAGTAAGTCCGGATGTGTTTGCTCGATGAATTCCCTAGATTCCCAAGAACAATCCTTAGGATTTGAGGACCATTGAACTTTAACAAGAGGAACATTTTTATTTCGAAGTCGTTTGACCTCCGAAGCAATGATACGAATAGGATGTTGCTCATAAGTTAAATTAGGCGAAACTTCAATCTCTTCCACAACAGCGGGCTCAAGAATAGAATCGGAATCTCGAAGACACTTCCGAAGTTGAGAAACATGAAACACGTCATGGATAGCAGAAAATTGAGCCGGTAATAAAAGGCGATATGCCATGGAACCAATACGTTCAGTGATAGGAAATGGCCCAATATATCGAGGAGCTAACTTTCCCGATCGACTGAAACGCAAAAAACCTTTCATAGGTGACACGCGAATGAACACAAGATCACCCACAGAAAACTCTAACTTCCTTCTCCGGTTATCGGCATAGGATTTTTGTCTACTATGGGCTTCTTTCATCCTATGTCGAATAAGTTCAATCTTTTCTGTGGAATCATGAATAAGATCTGGACCTAAAACTAGTTTCTCACCGGCCTCAAGCCAAAAGAAGGAGATCGGCATGGCCTTCCATAGAGTGCCTCGAAAGGTGCCATACCAATACTAGATTGGAAGCTATTATTATAGGAAAATTCAACAAGTGAAATATGATCTTCCCAACTTCCACCAAAATCAAGAACACATGCACGAAGAAGATCCTCAAGAGTTTGATTCACACGCTCAGTTTGTCCATCGGACTGAGGATGATAAGCGGTGCTAAAATTAAGCTTCGTTCCAAAAGCTTTTTGAAGACTATTCCAAAATCCATTAGTAAACAATGGGTCACGATCACTAACAATGGAAGTAGGAACTCCATGCAATTTAACAATCTCTTTAACAACGAGCTTGGCCAAAAGAGGAACAGTTCGGTTAGACCGAACGGGAATAAAATGGGCGGATTTAGTAAGTCTATCAACAATCACCCATAAGCTATCATGACCCGAACGAGAACGGGGAAGGCCATCTATAAAATCCATGTAAGTTTGGTCCCACTTCCAAATTGGAATTTCTAAAGGTTGCAATAACCCATTGGGCCTTTGATGTTCGGCCTTAATGAGTTGGCAAGTCATGCAACGCTTAACGAAGTTAGCGATGTCAAGTTTCATTCCCTCCCAATAATAAAGTCGTTTCATATCCGCGTACATTTTGCTACTACCGGGATGAATGGTGAATTTGGAACCATGGGAGTCTTCTAAAATATCTTTGCGAAGATCACTAATATTTGGCACGATAAGTCTACCAAATTTTCGATTGCCGCCACGAGAATCAATATCAAAGTCTTTCAAACCTTCAATATCAATTTTATCCTTAAAATTTTGGCCAAGAAGAGCCAAGTTGTGATCTAGCCTTCGAGCTTCAAGAATGCGGTCTAAAAGAGAAGAATGTGCCTCAAGACTACATAAAACAAGAGAAGGACATAAATCAAAAACACGATCTTGAATCTCACAAGTGGATAAAATCTCGAGATCATTCCATTCAGATATCATCATGGAAACAACCGCTTGTTGCTTGCGGCTAAGAGCATCGGCGACACGATTACCCTTACCGGGAGTATAAAGGATATCAAGATCATATGGTGCAAGAAATTCGAGCCATCGCTGTTCATGCAAATTAAGTTCCTTTTGAGAGAATAAATACTTCAAAGACTTATGATCGGTATAAAGAATAAATTTCTCCCCCAATAGATAATGATGCCAAATTCGAAGAGCGAAAGCAATAGCCACGAGCTCTAAATCATGTGAGGCATATCTAGTCTCGGCTGGCTTCAATTGCCTTGAAGCATAAGCAATAACACGTTCTTTTTGCATAAGAACGGCACCCAAACCAATGCGACTAGCATCGGTATAAACAACGAAATCTTGATTCCCATCGGGAATAACAAGAATAGGAGCATCTGAAAGGAGTTCACTCAATTTCTGGAAAGAAGCTTCACATTTGTCTGACCAAATGTATTTAACGCCTTTCTTTGTTAAGCTAGTGAGAGGCACGACAATCTTAGAAAAGTCTTTGATAAAACGGCGGTAATAACCTGCCAATCCAAGGAAACTACGGATCTCCATCACACTTTCAGGTCTTTTCCAATCTTGAATCGCTTCAATCTTTGAAGGATCCACGGAAATTCCGGATTCGGAAATAATATGACCGAGAAACTTCACACGAGATTGCCAAAAGTGGCATTTAGAAAATTTTGCTTTCAATTGATTAATCCTAAGAGTTTCCAACACAATCCGAAGATGCTTCTCATGTTCCTCCTTGGTTTTTGAATACACAAGAATATCATCGATAAAGATGAGAACAAACCAGTCGAGGAAGTCTTTGAAAACTCTATCATAAGGTCAACGAAATAAGCCGGAGCATTCGTTAGACCAAATGGCATAACAAGCCATTCATAAGATCCATAACGAGTACGAAACGATGTCAAAGGAATACTACCCTCTGCAATACGAAGCTGATGAAATCCAGTAGCTAAGTCTAATTGTGAAAAGACTCTAGCACCACTAAGTTGATCGAACAGATCATCAATCCGAGGTAAAGGATATTTATTTTTAATAGTAAGATCATTAAGCTTGCGGTATTCAACGCAAAGCCTAAGTGTTCCATCGGATTTCTTCACAAAAATAGCTGAAGCCTCCTAAGGCGAGGAACTAGAGCGAATAAATTGCTTCGTCTCCAATTCGGATAATTGTTTACGCATCTCCTCGTTTTGTTTATTGGATATACGATACGGAGGACGAGTGATAGGTTGAGCTCCAGGAATAAGATTAATTCTGAACTCAATTGCTCGCTTAGGTGGTAATCCTAAAACGGGCTCGAATATGTCGGAAAATTCACGAATGACGTGAATAAGAGAAATAATATCAACCTCATCATCATCATCGTCATCACGAGGATTTAAAGAATATAAAGATGCAACCAAGCTGGAATCTGAATCTTTAAGATTAATAGAAATCTGCTTAACAGATTGAGGATGTCGAAGATAAATAGTCCGCTCAGGACATAGGATATGAGCTTCCTAACGGCTAAGCCAATCCATTCCCAAAATCATTCCACAGCCTAAATAACGCATGACATGCAAATCGGCTCGGAAAGAAAAATCACACAAAATAATCTCGACATCTTTACACAATAAACTGATTGTCGCGGATCCACCAACCGGATTCGCAATTCTCAGAGAAGTCATTTAACACAAAACATCCAAAGAAAAAGCATCAACAAGTTCTTTTGATATAAAAGAATGGGACGCACCGTATCAAAAAGAACTCGAATAGGATGATCACGAAATAAAATAATTCCATCCAGAATAGAATGAGAAATACCTTGGCCACAAGATGTGTTGCCCGGGGCTTGAGCAACATTAAGCTTTCCCTCCTTCCTATTTTGAAGTTTGGGACATACATGCATAAAATGGTCCGGGCTTTTGCAATAACGACAAGTACGAGGCTTTGAACACTTGCTCGCAAAATGGTCTTTCGAACCACAATTATAGCATTTCCCTTGAGTAGAGGAAAAGGTCCTTTCAACAGGAGTTGCTTGCCTCCCTTTCTTATTGGGATAAGGGCCTTTGAATTTGTTTGGCCTCTTCTTGTTGTTGAAGTTTTGTTTAGAACCCACCACTTCAACATCATTCTCCCTATCTGCCTCTTCAAGACGAAGAGCGATATCAACGAGTTGGTCGAAAGAAACTTCTAATTTTAGAAGTAACGGCTTCTTGAGATTTTTGTTTAAGCCATAGACGAACCTCTGGTTCTTCTTTAAAGGGGTGTTGATGTATTCAACCCCATATTTGGAAAGCGATTCGAAGGAGGCAACGTAATCAGACACGGAGGACTCACCTTGAACAAGGTCTATAAATCATCAAGCCAATGTCACTTTCTTTGCTTCTGGTACAAATTTCAACTCGAAGCGTTCCCGGAATTTCTCCCAGGTGAGATCCGCTTCATTAATCTCAGAAATAAGAAGCTCATACCAGTCCAATGCTCTTTCTCGGAGCATACTAGAGGCCACCTGAACTCGGTGAAGGTCAATAAGATTCATGCGAGAAAAGATTCAATCGCATGACCTTAGCCAAGCCTGTACTTCAATAATAGTTTCGGAACCTTTGAATGGCTCCCCACCCAAATTAGTGTAATCGCTGCACAAGCGTGCAAATCCCGACTTTGGGTAAGTAGGTTCAGGGTTAGCTCCACCTGCTTGAGCATTCGTCTCTAAATCAAGAAGCTGTTGAGCAGTCATAAAAACTCCATCCTGGGGCGGAGTGCTAGATGGTACAGCTCTGGGGCAGCCTGTTCTAGACATCTCTCTTTCTTTAGAAAGAAAGAAGAAAAAGAAAAAGGTTATTCACCAAATTCAATATCAAGAAATTCTTGATAGATAAACAAGGAATCATAAAAGAAAATAGGATGAATCGGTACGAAGACTCGAATAAAATCCTAAAGCATGACTCCTAAGAAAGACTTAGGACGATGATCCTTGTTATTACATTCCATATTGTTCCGAAGTTTCGCTCTGATACCAAGCTGTGACGCCCCACCTCTATACCCACGCTAGCCAAGAACACTACGGAGTAATGCTGTCAACTAGCACGGAGAATAAGGCTGTTGAGGAGCGACCATCCGTGTAATTGCTTTGGGCAAGCACCGATATGCCAGCTAAAAATATAATTTTTCATCACAATAGGAAATCCGACATACCGACACCAACTCAAAGCTACTACATAGTGGCTATAGTAATCTTCGGAAACAAATATATAAATAAGCATAACACAAATCATTCACAGATAATTCATATCACAAAGGCGGAAGAAGATATGAATATATAATTAACACATGAAAGTGTATATCAGAGTAGTGGTCAAAAAGATCCACAATAATACAAAAGAATAACAAAACGTGCTATACAAAAGAATACAACTATGAGTCTATATCTCAAGTGTATACAACAAAATAAACTACTAATCTAAGTAGTTAGCCAAAAGTCAGAGAAATCAATCCCAAGTGAGAAGTCAAGCTGAAGCACCTGTAACATCTCGGTCTGACCCGAGTATCATTTAATAAGAAAATAATAAAAGGATCAGTCTAACTATAAATATCAGGTGAAATGATATAGAATAAGAGCTATGACTAAACACACAATAATCACAATGCCAAGCTGTGATATATATAAGTAATTGGAAATCAACAAGAGATTAATCAATATCACCAAATCTACACAAGAATCAAAGGAAGTGTCATACTCCTTATTTCGTTCACCAAACCATAAATATTGACGATCATATCAATGTCAATCACAAAAGTCAATGACACGAATTCACCTATGCACAAAAATTGATAAATCATATCAATAGAAATCACAAAAATAGGTGAAGAAGAAAATTCCTGAATTCGACACACGAAATCCAGAAATCACACAAAATAGGGGGGAGGCCTATCACACGAACGGGAGCATGAAAACCCACCAACATATGTATCACACGAACGAGACGCTATCTCATGGTAGCTAGCCATTAATTTTTGACACACGAACGGCCCGGAGACCATGGGGCACTACCCCACATATGTGAGTTGAAACTCACATAAACGGGGTTTAGTCTCCCTCATAGACAAAGAGACATCGCACATTGCTAGTCTAAATCACAAAAATGATCGTCATTATCATTAAGAAGTGTCAATTACAATAAGCTAGTAAATATATGAGCTTAGCTTCATATCCCATAACCACTAGCTTAACTTAAATATTTACGAACAAATTGTAGATCTCCACTAGAAAATTTGTCACAAGAGATTCAATCGAACAAGTCCAAGAATTAACCGACGAAGTAAACGCAAGCGTTTCATACCACTTGTTTTACTAAGTCGTTTAATTAGATTTCTCATAAGAGTGAGGTAAAGGTTTGTATATACTAATAGATTGGAAAACGGTTTTAAATTGAATTTGATATTAAAATAGAATTGAAATCGTTTGGGGAAAGAGTTTTGATATTTACTACAAGTATTTAAACCTTTATATTTTTAAAGTGACAAAATACGAAAATGATTGTAGAACAATCAACCACCAAAATTCACATTCAAAGACGTGAATAAAAATCCAAAGAAATCGATCTGAATCCATCAAAATGGGTATTCCCAAAAATCACGATGAAAATGTCATCAAAGTCGATAATAAGTGATAATAACAAAAGGGAATCAACACGAATCGATTAACATTGGAAATTCAATCCAAAAAGGCAAAATGGACTCAAACAGCAGGTTTAGTCGACTGAACAGAGTTTTCAGTCGACTGACCCTGTGCTTGGAAATTTTCCAGGTTCAGGAAACTTTCTGTTTCCAGGTTCAGTCGAATGAACAAAGGATTCAGTCGACTAAATCATGCCTGGGAACTTTCGGGTTCCAGGTTCAGTCGACTGAACAGACTTTTCAGTCGACTGAATCTTGCCTGGGCTGTTGTTCAGCCTATCCAAAGGAAGAGCAAACTCTTTCAAAAAGCAATCGGACGAACATTGGCTCTAAGGGTTTATGCCAATCGGCAACCCATCCCTATATGCTCCTCGATGCATCACCAAGAGCATGACCAAACATCCGTAAAAGGATTTCACACAAATTTGACTTAAAAACCCAAAAATTGGAATATTCACAAAACCAATCCAAATCAAGAGCAAATGCACATGAAGAAGTGTTAGGAATTCATACCCAACAACCAAAGATAATTATAGTCATAGATGTGAGATAAAAATCTCACCTTTGAAATCACACAAATAAAGAAGAAGCTTGAAAGCAAAGGAGAATCAACCACTCTTCAAATCCAACTCAATAAGCTTGATTCTAAGCTTTAAAATAAGAACATTCCCAAAGTTAGGTTTAGGAGTTTCTGAAATGATAAGAGAATGAGTTGGAGAAGAAGAAGAGAAGCTTACCAATGGGTTCTTCTATTAGTTTAGAGCTAGAACTTGATTTGCAAAAGAAAACTAGGGCTTGAGTTTTAATTTCCCATCTCTCCCACCATTGTTGCTAAAGCTTGAGTATTAGGAATTGGAAATGAAGTAAATGAGGAGTTGAAGTGGAGTTGGGACTGAATACATAAGTGGGGTCCAAACCAAAGCCCTAAGCAAAAAGTAGCAAAATTCAACTTTCTCCAAACTTATCGAAGCTTATACTCAAAAAGGTCGCAAACGGCATTTTAAACTCAATGGGAGTGGTCCCGAGTCCTAATTCGACCGTATGCAAAAAGTAGCTTTTCAGACTAAATTCCGACTACGATACCATATTTAAATAAAACATTTAAATGCATAAATCATAACATATGCGGGTTGTTACAACCCACTTCGTTGTTTTCGATCTCCACCTTTGAGATGGTAGATCTCGTTGCGCTCTATCCTTTTGCAGTTGTAACTTTTATGAATCGATCAATGGATTGCAAGAAAAATGAGGAAGAACATTGGAAATTTTCGGCCATTGGTGAATAAAGAACGGCGGCTACTGATTAGGGTTAGGGTTTGCAAAGTTTGGGAGTGTTAAGGTTCCTTTATAGAAATTTTCACCAAAAACACTATTCATTTCAAATTTTTCAAACTCCGAATCTTGTGCGATGACCGACGTTTCTATGCTTTGCCCCATGTTCCGGACACAATGGAATAGGTTTCGGGAGCCAATTCGATCATCTATGCGAGTTACGGAAATAAATAATCAAATTTAAATTAAATCGATTTAAACTAATTTCTATGCGTTTTGGCTTGCCCCGGACAAACGGTAAATCTGGTTGACACAAAATTTGAAACCTTACAATAATATGACATTACGGATCCGATGAAACTGGAATCATTGAAATCCGAGACTGATTGAAAATGGCTATTTTCACTAGTCGATTATATACTAAAATATTCATTTTTCAAAAATTAACTTTAAATTCAATTTTAAAAGTTCACAAACATTGTTCTAACTCCAATATGATTTGATATAACTTTATAAATCATTTTTAATCACATTAACCCAATTCCCAATTATTTACGCAATTTCAATTATTAAATTATCAATTAAATTACCAAATTAAATCTATATATTCGAAAAATAAATTATTCGACTTATAAATTTTACTTGTTGATATTTAAAATCAATTAAATATCTGAATTTCAAATGAAAGAAATTCTGGGCCGTTACAAACTTCCCCCCTTAAAAGAATTTCGTCCTCGAAATTACCAAGTAAGAAAAAGTTTTGAAACCCATTAACTTTTCAAAACAAACAGTTCAAATTTGATTTACAAATCTCTTAAGTGTTTAACTTTTCCAAATCCATAGTTAAACCTCTTACAAAATATTTACTAAGTTATCAAATCCATATATAGTTATCCTTTCAAAATCAACTATATCATTTAACCTTTAACTTCAAGTCAACACTTAGTTTTCACAAATTTTTATTTTCCAAAAATTCCCGAAAATTTTCTTACGCCTTAAATTTTCAAATTTTTTTGCCATAACCTCCTTTGTACGGAGGACCTTTTACAATATCACAATAGATATAAATATATATACATCGACCCACCTGGTCGGAAAAATAGAAAAACAGTTCATAATTCCTATTTTTATTGCGTAGGCGTATCTTTTTAGCATTTTTAAGAAAAGCGGTTATTAATTTAGCATTTTACGCAACCCAAATCCCGCTAACTGTAGCCCCGGTACCTGTACTTACTCAATATAAACACGTAAGTGACATATACAAGAAGTTATTAACATTTTACTCTTTTAAACAACTATAACACATGCATACTAAAAGAAATGCATACCAAACAAGGTTTATAAGCAACTTATATGATTTCAACATTACTTGTAACTGTTTACAACCAATTCATATACAACGACATTCATTTATTCATTTCCAATTAGTTTACATTCACTAATTTACATTCACATTGGTTCACTTTCAATTCAAATCAATTTCCATTCAATTTAAATTTACTTAACTTCCAATTTGAATTCAATTGCTTTAGCTTTCAATTTTATTCATTCAATTTCATATGAATTTCTATTCAATCAATTAACAACAATCTAACAACCAATGTATATTCAACACAACCAAATTTATTCACTTTACATTCAACATGCATGTTCACTTTATTAACCTTCAATTTGGTTTAACATTCAATTAGTTGTAAATGAATTTGCACTTACATCCATTATTCCGTATCAATTCATTACATTCAATTGATTAATATTCAATTCATTAGCTCAATTACCAATTTATTTTACACATAAAGTTGAATCTCTTTTATAAAACTCAAGTTCATATCCATTTAATGACTTTATTTCATTAATTAATTTTGATACCAAAATAACCTTTATTCAACGTCACGTAAGTTATATTCCTTTTAAACATTCCGTTTGTTTAACTTAACTTAAATTTCCATTTCAACAACATACCTAATCCAGTTAAAACCCAATTCAAATTCCAACTCCAAAGTGAATTCTATTTAACTTTTACCAAAGTCAATTTTTATAACTTTTTCGGATTCATACCTCGTTTTGCTTAACAAAGTTTCTTAACCATTTTAATAATCGGTTTTACTTACATCTTCACATTTAATAAGTTATACAACTTATTATTCAACTTTTAAATCTGATTTAATTTATTTAACTTTCTTTAGTTAAATTTCACATCATATATTTTATCATACTAGTTCAAATTTATTTCAACTTTACTAAAGTCAAAACTTTATTATCTCATATTATAAATTCAAAACTTGATAACTTATATTCACCAATTTCAACTTAAATTTTAATTCAAATTTGTTTATCATAACAAAATTTAATTTCAATTTACTATGGTAGCAAATCCATCACACAGAAACTCGAAAATGATACTGATGATGCTGCAGTCATCACCCTTATTATTTCCCAGCAACAGTAGTGAATCCAATGCTTTAAATTCTTTCAAAATTCCTTTTATTTATAAATAACATGTATAAATCTTTTCTTATAGAATTTCACTATTTCCCTTTATTTACACAAGATTATTCCACAATTGTAAATCATTTCAATTATAATTCTATACTTATACAATTGTTGCTTTTATATAATTTATTCTTTCACAATTGTTGTTTTTATTCAAATTATTCAAACAACTTTAATTCACTTATATATTTTCTTACATTTTCAACAATTCAAACAATTCAATTTTTACATACACTTTGATAATTCTGAAAAATTATTCCTTTATATATAAAATATAATCAAGGTAAAATTATTTCATTTACCCAATTTAAAATGATACTATGTCGATTTATCTCGTTTAAGAGTTTAGAAACCCCTATCGATACAGTTAGCTAGACTGCACCGACCAAAATCTATAAACAATCAACTGATAAGTCAACACAATACAATACGATTTCATATTCACTAACGAATACGCGCTCATATCTATTACTACATTCAAACTCATTCTAGAGTACTGCTGACACTATCTCTAATGAGGAATCCCCAACAGAGCCAAGGTCGTCACTTAACCATATGCTCCGATACCACGTTGTAACATTTCGATTTTATCGAGATCTGAAGGTTGGCATTCTTACGTCCACTGTATCAAATGTCACATAATCGAATGCCGGAAAACCGAATTGTTAGGGTTAAAAAGAAAAGGTAGAAGAAGACAGGAAGAAAGAAAGAAGAAACAACAGAAACAATATCAGAATCTCACATATCGCAGCGGTACAACATATAATAGATAAATGTATAATCTTTAAAACAAAAAACTATCTCAGTTATTACATTACATTATCATCAGAGTGTACAACAAATATACAACATAATACAAGAATGGACAGCTATATAAACTTGTCCCTACAAGTTAATTTACAGCGGGAAGATAATATCATATACAAGTAATATGTCTCGCCACCCAGCTCGCCACTTGAGCTCCAAAGCACTCCTGAATCCAGAATGACCTGATAACCTGACTCTAGACTGCCCGTGTGGAAAATTTTGGGCACCTGTGATAACCCGAATTTTCGAGCATCTAATAGTTGGATAATTATCCGGTTTATAGATTGAGCAGATAAGAATTCTGATAATAAAGAATATCTGAATATAAATAATAGAAACTGAATTTTTATATCTGGGTAAATAATTATTTAATAACCTCCTAATATAATTATTTAGAATGGGAAAACTATTATTTTCAAATAAATTAAATTTATGTTTGATTAGATAAAAATACATATATTTGAATTAATTTGAAATTGGATTTTTAATTGAATTTGAATTTAAAATTTAAAATATATATATATTAAAAATATTTTGGAATTGAAATATATGAGTAAAGGTTTAAAATAAGATTGTTTTATATTATTATTATTTTTAAAGGAAATTTATTTAAATGTAGAGAAAGCATTTACTTATTTACAAAGATATTTATCGATTAGAAAAAAATTAATATAAAAGCTTTAAAAATCTTTTAAAAATAATATAAATATAAATTATTACAAATGTTAAAATATAAACCCTTAGAATAACAAGTGTTAAGCAATTAAATTAGGTGAAAGACAAGTGTCAATAGTTTATTTTATTTTCTTTAATTTTAAAATTTATTCTAATTTAATATATTAAACATTCACTTCCTATCTACAACTCTTTTTCTATTTTCATTTCTAATAACAAAGTGAAAACAAAACAAGAACTTCATCAAAAACCAGAAAATTTTCCAAAATATGAAACCTTTTCTCAAGACAAATGCAAATCAAATGAAATATGAATAGAATCTGATGACCACTCCAATTTATAGATCATCTCAAAACAGAAACCAAATCTGTAAAGCAACAAACCCGGTGGAAAGCAAGATGTAGAACAAAACTTGTATCAACCTTACAAGTTTCCAAAGTTCAAACCTGAATCTAGCAACCAAGAGAGAGTTATTTCAGCAATCAATCAAGTAGAAACTCCAGATTTTCATATTTAAAAGGGGAACATTTCCTGGGCTTCCCTGGTTTTAGAAATTAGTGAGTAACTATGAACTTCTGGTACATATTAAAATTTGCATGTGATGAGTTTTGAAATATAATGTGATCAATGATGTGCATGTTGTTTTGTAATGATTATAAGTATATATATGTGTGTGATAATAATCATATACATAACTGGAATATGGAAATGAATCTCTGTTCAAACTGGAACAGTAAATTAAATTAAATTCAAACAATTTAAAAGTGGTTCAGGTAAATAAATGTTTAAAGTAAATCTTGATGGATGATAACATAAGCGGTTGCCTGAATTCTTTTTTTGTAAATGTGTATATAGTACTTGAGTAAATGACTGGATAACAATATATGTACACTCTGTTCTTCTTCAATTTTTTTTTTTAAAAAGCATGTTCCAAATCGAATATCTTCTTCCCTGTTTTCTTTTTAGAGATTGATATATAAACAAAACATGTTTTGGAATGATGAAATATTCGATCTAAAAATATTTCAGGAAAGATTTCGAGATGGTTTTAAACAAAATAAAGAACTACAGTAAATGCATGAATATTTCAAAATCTCGGTTTGAATAAATTATGTATTCGAGTATATAATCTAATGTATTATATGAAATGATGATTTTTAAAAATAAAATCAAGAATTTCAGGTTTATAAATTGCCAGATTTTGGGTGTTGAACGGAATTTACTTTTTAGTCAAACTCCGGTGAGTGGCGTCGATTTGGGTGTTGAAGTTTGGACAGGAGGTGGCCAGTTGGATGTGGCTCACGGGAAAAATGATGATCGAATTTTCTGGGATTCGTTGCGGCTTGTTGAAGACATTTTAGGGTTTCGAAGTTCCTCTGGGTAGTCTGTGTTTTGCTAGCAAATACGATGCCGTGGTGATGTCGGAATTAATCGCGAGGGGGGTAAGGGTTCTTTGGAGTGTGGAGTGGCTTAGGATTAGCCGGTGCGATATATGATGGTCGGAGGCGTTGACTAGGATGAGTATTTCGATTTGGGAATTGGTACCAGTTTTGACCGAGGTGCTCTTTTTCGATTTGAAGATGTTTACGTCAATCTGAGTCATCTGGAAGGATGTTGTAGTTATATGTGACTGGTGGATGGGCGTGGCATCGACCGTTGGCGATCAGAATGATGTGCATGGTGCACAGCGTCGTTCGTGTGTCAGGTTGTTGGGTTCGAGATTGACTCGAAGATATGCTCGAGTGTGAAGGTTAACTCGCTCGAATTCAAACTCGTGTTGTATGATAGGGTGGCATAGCAGTTTTTATTATTATTATTATTAGGAGAAGGAGGAGAAGAACTCGGGGGTGTACTTGAGTAGGGACAGGGTTTCAACCGAAGTAGGGAATTGAAGGATTTAAAGCTTGGTTTTTTTTTGAGAATTTTGTAAAGCAAGGTTTCGGTGACAGGAAAAGAAAAGCAAACTTTGATAACTTATTTCATAAAATAAAGTAAGTGATAATAAGCTTCCAGTAAATCATTTAACCACTTTTAAGTAATATAAATTAATGGGTAATTAATTACTTAGTATGAGTGATTAAAGTATAATTATTAAGTGTAATTAGTTAAAGATAATTAACTAATGGAAGTAACTATGGGTTAGTTATTTAACTTGGATAATTATAAAATTTCTGGATGGAAATAATCAAGGGATAATTAATTACTTAATGTAAGTAATTACAGGACTAATCTGTTGAAGGTTAATTAATTTGTAATTAAGGTTATTAATTAATCATTAAATTTTATTAATTAATAATTAAGATATAATTGATTTGTTAATTAATGATTATAAATAAATTATAAAATCATTATGGAATAATTAATTGGTATTAAGAGATATTGTTTAATAATTAAGGTTATTAATCAATATTTGATGGTAAATTTATCGATTAATTAGTGAATAATTTAATTGATTATAAAGTAATTAAGGATTGATTACTTTGTATTAAAGAAGATTAATTAATAATTGAGGTTTATTAATCGATAATTAAAGGATAATTAATCTATAATTAGAGATTCATTGGTTGATTGATAAGGATATCAAGGAGAAATGAATTAATTAAATGATTGTAAATTAATTAATGGGTAATTAAGAAGGATTAGATGATTAATTATGATATGAATTGATTATGCATGCTTATGGATTATTGCGGTTGAATAAATTGAATGATAACTATTGGATAATATGTTGTGACATTTTTATTGATATGGTATTGGATATATCAACGATAAATGGGTGATGTTTTTCTATGTTATTGTTGTGTAAAAGTGTCATCTAGTAGTTGAATTTAATCACTTGAATAACTTGATTAAGATGACATTGGATTCGAAGAGACCGGAGTCGGGTATGAGAAAATACCCGAAACCACTTCGATTGGTTAAAATTGGATGTATGGAATCAATAGGATGAAATGGAATGATTAAAGTGAATTGGACCATTTAATCTAAGTTATGATACATAGTAATTGATGTGTTACGTAAGTAATGTCTATAATGACTTGTGGAGTTGTAAATTGATACAAGTTATCCTGAGTTACCCCGGGTTTATATAAGTTGTATGTTTTGGTATTCCATGTTAGATGAGTTTACTCACGCTGGTTTCTAGCCTGACCCGGATGTTACTTTGATGTAATGCTCGGGTCAGACTGAGTATTACAGATTTCCAGGTAAGGACGTTCTGGAGCTCAGGAGGTGAGATGGATGGCAGAGACGTATGGAGAGTTTACATTATGATATTGTATATGTCTGAGACATAATATAAATTGTATCTGTCCAATGTTGTATAAAATTGTTGTAACTCTGATATATCGATGTAAAATTGATAGATACAGTTTTCTTTGGTATAATTATTATTGTTGATATTATATTTTATCCGCTGCGAATGTAAGATTGTGTGTTTCTTTTCTGTTCTTCTTCTATCTCTTTTCTTCTTTTCTCTAACTATCTGGAATTTTCGGGATCGGAATTTCTAGGTCGTTACATTTGGTATCAGAGCAAAGGATTAAGCGAGAAACTTGGCTCTGGTGGGATTACTCATTAAGAATAGGGTAAGTGGTACCCTAGGATGAGTTGAGTATATAAATATGAGAGTGCGTACTTCTTGTTTTCTTATATAAAGGTTTTTAAATGATTTCAAAAGTAAATGAATCTTATATAAGAAATAGATTATCTATCATATTAAGGAAATTGGTTGTAGTATTAATTAAGTCAAAAGTTATATTAAGAATTAAATTAAGAAGTAATAGAATGAAACTAAATGGAAATTTGAATTAAATAAAGATAAGTTTGAAATGGATTCAAACTAAAATTTAAAATCTTGAATTGGAGAAGTATTTCAAATAAGATGAATTAGAATTGGTTTCAAACCAAAGAAATAGATGGTTATTGTGTTTAATAATGGAATGATTGTTCTTAAATAAACAATAAAATGTTTTGAGGAAGTAACCATTTAAAATGGAAATAATTTGTAAATGTGAAAGGATATAAATAAAAGTGGGTTTCAAATTGTGAAAGTCATGAATTCGAAGTTTAAAAATTTGAATTGGTTTCAAAATATTAAAGGAAATAATATTATTCAAACTACTTTGAATACGATCTTATTTTAAAAATAAAAAGTGTTTGAAAATATTAAACAAAATTTGTTTGAATTGGAAAAACCAATGGTAGCTTGAATTTTAAAATTTGGCTTGGCAAGCCAAGTAGTAAATATGTATATGTTTGGATATACTTAAATATCAAAGGTGATTTGAGATAAATCTAGATGTTGAGTTTTAAATCTGGAATGAGATATGATTCCCAAAGAGATAAGTTTTTGAACTTAATAAGTGGAAGATTATTTATGGGAAGTTTAAAATTTGAAATGGAAGTTCAAATTGGGTAAGGTTGACTGGATTAAGTGAATTGAGTTTAGCTTGGGAAAGGTTAAATAAGTTGGAATGATCAACTTGATTTGGAAATTTCAAGATGAAATTAAGTTTTAACATGGACAGTTAAATTGTTGATTGTAATTGAGAGTTTGAGTGATCTTAAATTGGGTTTGAGATCTAGAAATTTAAAATGAATGGATGTTTTAAAATAAATTAGATAATATCATTCTATGGTTGTTAAAAATCTTTAAGTTGTGAATTGGAATTGTTTAAATGAATAAGAGATGGTTTAAATTTGAAATTTGAATTAGTTCAAATTGAATTTGATTTGAATTAATTGAAATTTTGATTGAAGATGTATGAGTATAAGATTCAAATGGAAACAATTTGAATTGGATTAATTTGAAACAATTTGAAACTGAAGTAGGTTCAATTTGAAATTAGTCCGAATTGATTTGAATAATTTGGAATTGTAATTAAAGTTGAATAAATTTAAACTCAAATGGAATTTGAATTGAATTTGGGAGGAAGTTAAGAATAATTCAACTTAATTTGGAAATGGAGTTTAAAATTGAGATTAATTCATACTGGAGTTGAAAGGAATTGAAATTGAAAATAGTTCAATTGAAATTTATTTGAATTAATAGAATTTGAGATCAAGGTTGAATAAAGTTAAATTTGAAAAGAAACTGAGGTTAATTCAACTTGAATTGGGATTAAATCAATTTCAATGGAAATTGGAGTTATTTAAATTTGGAATTGGGTCAATTTAAATGAAAGTGGAAATTTAAATTGAATTGATGAGAATGGTGATTGGGAAGTGAACAGTTTTGACTCTGGACTAATTTTTAGTATAAATCGATTTAATATAAACCTATTTTTCCAAGCTATTTATTATATATATAACTTTTATTTTAAAAGCCAAACTATCTTATATTTGTTTTACAATTATTGTTGAAACTGTTTAAGAATTTTCCAACTGTTTATAAACTAATTACTATATTTTAACTATTTTACAAAACTAATTACTATCTTACTATTATTTTGCAATTATTTAAAATTTCTATAATTATTTTAACTATTTTCTAACTATTTTACTCCTATTTTACAAATTAGTAATTATTTTCCAACTACTTATCTATTTTTAACTTTTCAAGCTATTTTCTAAATTTAAACAGGACAGAGTTTAAACTGTTATTGTTTAAATACCCAATCGAGATAAGAATAGAGGGGACAATCCGAATGGATTTAAGCGATTGTGAATAAGTGAATGAAAATTAAAGTGAATATGAATAGAATGAGAAATACGTATGGTGTACGTATGTTATTCTATTCGCATAGTGATTTGATCCAGATTCGAGCACAGAATTTCGAGATAGTTATATCGATCCGAGTGGGATTTTTCACTCGATTTTCGACGGCGAACCTGGATATAGATTGTTGATTGGTTGTAGATGTTCTCTATCATAGTTATGACTATGCAAGGAGAATGACGTTTTCTGATCAAGAAACCAGAACTGTGTCCGCACTAGGAAGTCGGGTGGACGATACTAGTTCGAAAGTGAAATTGTGTGATCGATGAGCGATCAGATTGGTATGGCGTACGAATGGTATGTCTACATCGTACGGATTTGAATGAAAATGATATTGAAAGGAGTAATCAAATTTGAATATTTGATTTTGAGTAAACAAATTAAATATCTTTGTTTTATAAAATAAAACTTCCCTTGTTGAATCTTTAGCCAGAAGAAAAAGGGTTTTTGAAAGTGTTTGAAGTATAAACAGAGTTTTATACAAATTTGAGATGACCAAGCTTTTAAAAATTATATATATCTGTATATATATAAAGGATCTTATGAGGATTTTGGAAAAAGGGTTTTGGGAACCTTCGGATTTGGAAAAGGCTTTTGATTTTTGGGTAAAATCAATATGATAATTTGGAAAGCCTAGTTTGAGAATATCGATTTGGGAATAATCGATTTTGTGTAAAGGATTTTTGTATGAGATCATACTAGGTGTATGATTTAAAGATACTATTTGTGTATAGTATGAAATGTTTTGATGATGGCTCTGGGGAAAAAGGCGCTCCCTTGAAATGAACTTCTCAGGAGTACCACCGGGTGGTGCTGCCTTGAGCACCAAGGGGGGGGTTCTAAAGTTGATCCTGTGAGGAGTCCGGACAAAACTAGTTCCTAAGGATTATGGGTAGAGTATGCCATAGCGAAAGTGGTGTGTGTCGCTGAGAGCCAACAGTCTGCGTTTGATTTTATATCGGTAGACTGCGACCAATGGTATAACATAGCGAAAGTCGTGTGTGCCGTTGAGAGCCAACAGTCTGCGTTTGATTTTATATCGGCGGACCGCGACCTATGTAGGAGTGGAGGAGTTTCATTTCGACAGCGAAAATCAGAGGCCGCTGAGAGCCTGCAGTTACATGGACTTTTCCTGTGATGGCAACGTAACCCTGGATGTAACTGTGATCTGTTGTGTGGGTTCCATGGCGTAATCGAGAGGCCGCAGAGAGCCTGCAGTTACATAGACTTTTACTACGACGGCAATGCAACCCTGGAATGTAACTGTGACCATGAATGGGGGTGATGATTTCCAGAGCATTCTCACCAAAGATATATCCTCTATTTTAAAAAAAAAACGTTTTCAATATTTCAATAAAAATTATTTTCAAAGTATTTTCACTGGATGTTGAAAATGAGTCTGCTAAGTACTTATAGATTTTTGGTTGTACGCCTGATCAACATATGACCGAATTTCTGTGAGAACAAGGATGGACTGGTTAAGATATCGAGTTATAAAAGTATTTCTATAAAACTATTTTGGCAGTATTATAGATTTTAAAAGTGTTTTAAAATGATCAAAGAAAATTATATGATTTTAAGCATTTTAATAAATTCTGGCTTTGTTTCTTTTCGGGGACAAAAAGATTCAAAGGTGGGAGGAATGTGATAACCCGAATTTTTGAGCATCTAATAGTTGGATAATTATCCGGTTTATAGATTGAGCAGATAAGAATTCTGATAATAAAGAATATCTGAATATAAATAATAGAAACTTAATTTTTATATCTGGGTAAATAATTATTTAATAACCGCCTAATATATTATTTAGAATGGGAAAACTATTATTTTCAAATAAATTAAATTTATGTTTGATTAGATAAAAATACATATATTTGAATTAATTTGAAATTGGATTTTTAATTGAATTTGAATTTAAAATTTAAAAGATATATATATCTTAAAAATATTTTGGATTTGAAATAAATGAGTAAAGGTTTAAAATAAGATTGTTTTATATTATTATTATTTTTAAAGGAAATTTATTTAAATATAGAGAAAGCATTTACTTATTTACAAAGGTATTTATCAATTAGAAAAAAATTAATATAAAAGCTTTAAAAATCTTTTAAAAATAATAAATATAAATTATTACAAATGTTAAAATATAAACCCTTAGAATAACAAGTGTTAAGAAATTAAATTAGGTGAAAGGCAAGTGTCAATAGCTTATTTTATTTTCTTTAATTTTAAAATTTATTCTAATTTAATATATTAAACATTCACTTCCTATCTACAACTCTTTTTCTATTTTCATTTCTAATAACAAAGTGAAAACAAAACAAGAACTTCATCAAAAACCAGAAAATTTTCCAAAATCTAAAACCTTTTCTCAAGACAAATGCAAACCAAATGAAATATGAATAGAATCTGATGACCACTCCAATTTATAGATCATCTCAAAACAGAAACCAAATCTGTAAAGCAACAAACCCGGTGGAAAGAAAGATTCAGAACAAAACTTGTATCAACCTTACAAATTTCCAAAGTTCAAATCTGAATCAAGCAACCAAGAGAGATTTAGTTCAGCAATCAATCAAGTAGAAACTCCAGATTTTATGATTTAAAAGGGGAACATTTCATGGGCTTCTCTGGTTTTAGAAATTAGTGAGTAACTCTGAACTTTTGGTACATATTAAAATTTGCATGTGATGGTTTTTGAAATATAATGTGATCAATGCTGTGCATGTTGTTTTGTAATGATTATAAGTATATATATGTGTGTGATAATAATCATATACATAACAGGAATATGGAAATGAATCTCTGTTCTGCAGATGATTTGACCGACCCTGCTCCTGCCACGACATTTGCACATTTAGATGCTACTACCGTACTATCAAGAGGATTTCAAGTACTTGGAAAGTCGCTTTAAAATTATCAAGTATCCAATATTTGTTTACCAAGATCTGATTATGAGTCCTTTTTTGGCCTACACCCTTTATCTCAAGTTTTGGATCGAACTAATCTGGAACAGTAAATTAAATTAAATTAAATTCAAACAATTTAAAAGTGGTTCAGGTAAATAAATGTTTAGAGTAAAACTTGATGGATGATAACATAAGTGGTTGCCTGAATTTTTTTTTGTAAATGTGTATATAGTACTTGAGTAAATGAATGGATAACAGTATATGTGCACTCTGTTCTTCTTGTACAGTTTTTTTTTAAAAACATGTTCTAAATCGAATATCTTCTTCCTTGTTTTCTTTTTAGAGATTGATATATAAACAAAACATGTTTGGAATGATGAAATATTCGATCTAAAAATATTTCAGGAAAGATTTCTAGATGGTTTTAAACAAAATAAAGAACTACAGTAAATGCATGAATATTTCAAAATCTCGTTTTGAATAAATTATGTATTCGAGTATATAATCTAATTGTGAGAGCCAAAATTGGTCACTAACACCCTTAGAGAGTTTGTGTAGAGAGATTAATGAAGAAGATAAATTAAAATAGAGGAGATAATATAAATTAAAATGCGGGAGACGAGAACACAGAATTTATAGTGGTTCGGCGTTGTAGCCTACGTCCACTTTGAAGTTGATCCTTTATTTCTTCACTTTAAACTTGATTACAGATACAATACGCTTTTAAGTATTCGAATACAATTGTGAAATAAAAGTAGAAGTCTTGGATGAGGTTTGGATGAGGCAGAGTCTCCCCTGTGTTCTCTGAAATCTAATACCGTTTTCTGTGCCCCTGCCTCCCTATTTATAGATGACAGTGGGTTGGACTTCCCTAGTGGGCCTGGTAGTCGAATAACACGGTCCAAAGAGTGTAGGCACGGCGCGCCGACCAGGGAGGCCGAACGATGGAATGCCGAACAGAAACCTTCGTGCCGAATGAGTAGGCCGAGCAAAAGTTGGAACAGTTGTGTTGAGGAGGATGCTGAAACATCTTGCTGGCCGAACGTTCGGGGATGCCGAGCGTTCTTACGCCGAACGTTCGTAGAAAGCCGAACAAACTTTGGTGGCCGAATGATATTATTTGGCCGTCCAATGCCTAACTATCTCTCGATGCCAGACGACCTCTAGATGCCGAACGATATCCTCATGCCAAACGGTCTTATGCTGAATGTTTATTTCGGCCGAACGCTCCTTTGGCTGAACATGCTCTGGATGCTGAGTGTCCTTTGACTGCTGAACACACTTTACACCGAGTACACCTTGGAGGTCGAACGTTAGTCTTGGATGGACGGCATTCAACGCCGAATGTTCTTCTGATGCCGAGCGATACTTGATGCTGAGCGCTCCTCTCTGACCGAGCGTCCTTGCTATGCCGAGTACTAGGTTGCCTGGTCAATTCCTTGGGAAACACTTGCCCCCCAAAGTGCATTACGTGGCCGAACGTGATGCGCTTTGATCCTTGGTCGCCACCTTTGTCTTAAGGCTTTCTTGGCCGAACGCAGTAGGGAAGGCCAGACGTTAGCAGGAAAAGCCGAACGACATATGTTACCCCGAGTTAGTTTGTATGCCGAGTATTCGGGCCGAACAATACAAGTGCCGGTAGATCCAAGTGGGCCCAAGCTGGACGAACCGAGGTGTCCGAACATGGCCGTTTTGGCCGCTAGAGCCGGTCAAAACCTCTTCGACTTTCTCTTCTCCCTTATAAAACCCAACTTCTTCTTCCTCCCCCTTTTCCTCTACTTTCACTTCTGCACTCTCGATCTACCCTAGCCATCAGACTTTTCAGATTTCTCAACCCTTCCTAACACTCGATCCACGAACTATGTAAAATCCCTTCATTTGATTCCTTTCCTTGATAAGTTTCGAATGGTTGGGATAGGTTAGAACGGTGGCTGAACGAGCTATGCGGGTGGATGATCCAAACCCTGATTTGGACGTCCCCACGGCCGAGCGACTTAAGGCAGGGAGGTGTGGTGAGGGTTGATCACCTCATAGGGTTCGTTCCGTTGTTTGAGAGGGATGCTGTGGTT